>CM038226.1:100413169-101647524 GCA_021442155.1 Cymbidium sinense | reverse complement strand
CACATAGCGGACTAACCATACTCATTAAACCCTTTTGTTATTAAACACCAAAGATCTACCCATGATTTAATTAATTAAGGTCCGATGTGATTATGATTTCAATTTGATTAAGTGATTTAATTAATTAAAAATCTTAATTAATTTCATTTTAAAATGGTGAAATGAACTTAAGGAAAGGGTCCCAACCCTATTCCTTAGTTCACTTACTGTTGAACAATGATTAATAAATTTAATTTACTAATTTATTACTATTCATGGATTAATTAATCATTAATTAACTTAAAAGATTAATTAAGGTTTAATTAGTCAATTTTCATAATAAGTGAGCAATAAATCCCAAGAAAATCATGGGAGGAGGTCATCCCATTAAATTAACCCATAAAATTTGGGATTAATTGCTCAAGTAATTAAGGAGTAATTAAGCTAATAAATTTTGTAATTTAACTTTACTATTGTTCAAAATTAGTTAAGATCATTTTAATTAATTTTACTAAAATACCTTTAAAATGAGTATTTATTTGCATTTTTTATTTCTCTATGATTTTTAGACATTTTAGCCATTAAAATGATTAATTACTAATTAAAGCCTAATCCTATTGGCACATGTACCGACTCATGCTTTCCACATGTGTGGGATTGGCTACTTAAAACTTATCCGACTCAATGCCTACGCGGTGGGATGCACGCTTTCTTGTCCATTCGATCTAAGATCGATGGCTACGATTAATCTCATTAATAGGATTAAATCGATCGATCTAGGATCTAATCATGACCGTCCATTTTGATCATGTAATGGACGGTGATCTAACATTACGAGGAGAATGGAGTCCATCCACCATTGCTCACTTGATCCGAAGCTTACCAAGCTCAAATCAACTCAAAAGGATCCCACACCTTCACGACATTGATCGAAGGGGATCCAACTATCAAGATCACACGAGATGTAAGTTTTCTTCAAAAAAGCTCCAACCCATTTTTTCCTAAGGATTAGTTTTGGAAGCACACATCGTTAAAGCTCAAGACTGGTGGCTTGAACAGTTGAGGAAGCTTCATCTAGTGGAGATGTTTGAAAGCAATTGGATCAATTCCTTGATGTTCTTGAAGGCCATGAACGATGATTTGGAGCTTGCTTTGATCAAGTCCCACCTCCAATGCTCGTGAAGCTTGGGAGATGATTCATTCTTGCTCTCAAGGCCTAGGGAAGGTGCGTGCAAAGTTAATTTGAGTTTGATGGAGAAATGGGAAGTTAGGTTGAAAAATGTGAGTGTCAGGATGAATGAATGGCATTTGATGAACGAGGAGCTAGGAATGGCTCTAGTGGGTCGCCTTGCAGCTGGGGCTCGAGGAATGATTTTATGTGTGTTTGAGTGGAAATGAGGTATATACCCCATTCATCTTGATTGATGGTGGATCTGTTTTCTAATGTCATCCGCCATCTCGGAATCGTGGGTGGTAGGGAGGAGGTGAGTTGGCTCGGCTTAGTTGGATGAAGGTGTGGAGGTGGCTGCCAAAAAAGAATCATGGGTGTCCTATGGGTTTCAAATGCTTCAATGGGGAGAGTGAGGTGATTTCACCTCCCATGGGTCATGGCTAACCCAACCACCCCTTGGGGTCGTCAAGTGTCCCAGGTGCCTAGGTGGACCATTGAGAGAAAGTGGCCAGAATGGAAATGACCACTTATATGGGTGATTTGTCTCATGTGATGCCCTTGACCCAAAGGTAGAATGATCATTTGGCATTGATTTGATTTTATTTAAATGAGCCAAAAGTGGGTTAGCCCAAATTTTAAGTCAATTGAGTTGATTTGGTTAGTTTGGCTCAATTTGACTCATTTAAGTCAAATTGGGTTAGTTTCAAGTTGACCAATTGGTCAAATTGGGTCAAACTTCAAGTTCATATGATCATTTGGGATGTTTTGGTTCAATTGGTTTGGTGTAGTTTATCTTAGATTTGATTTTGGCTCATTTGAATTCATTTGGGTCAAATGGATTAAGCTGACCAATTTGATCAAATTAGCCAAATTGGATTGGTTTGGGTTTAGTTGACCAATTGAAGATGATTGTATGCTTTGGTTTTGATTTAGGCCAACATGAACCTTTACGTCAATTTGGGCTAAGTAGGTCAATTGGGTTCAATTGGGTCCAATCATGGCTTTGGTCAAGTTCAACAATCAATTTGGAATGAACTTGAGCTATTGGTTGGAATCAATTTGGTTTATATTTTGATTTGACCCAATTTGGTCTTTTAGGTCAATTTGGGTCAACTTGGGTCAAGAGGGCCAATTAGGTTTGGTTTGACTCAATTGAAGGTCAAGTCATATTCAAATATTGATTTTGATTTGGTATGAATCATTGGTTTCAAGAGATTTTGTCTTAGGTTGCAATTTGGCTAGTTTGGGTTCATATGGGTTAAAGGGTTGACTTGGTCAAATGACCAAGTTGACTTATTTTGACCCAATTTATGATAATTGATCAACCTAGGGTGATCAACAATCATGATGGAGGTTTTGAGGGCTTGCTAATCCAATTTGGGTAAGATTAGAACTTGGTTCAAATAGGTCAAACTGGCCACTTTGGGTCAAGTGGACCAATTGGGTTTAGTTTGCTTGATTTTGGGTTGAGTTTGATTTAGTTGATTTTATATATGGATTTGGGATTGATATATAAATTCAATTGCAATTGGTTTCGATTAAAATGGGTTTTGGTTCATTTGAACATTTCAAGTCAAAAGAGTTAAGTTGGGTTTGACTTGGGTTGATTTTGGTTTGGCTTGATGATTGTAGATTTCATTTATATCTATGAATATGATTGAAGATATGATTGATTCATGAGAAGATCAATTGAATTTGGATTTTGTAATGAAGAAATTTGGCTAAGTCCATGGAGTTGGGCCATGTGGCTTAGGTTTAGATTTTGATTTGATTTGATTTAGTTTTTATGATTTAAATGTGTATTTCATTTAAATTTGTGAAGATGATTGAAAATATGATTAGAAAATCAATTGAGGTTGACTTGATTTGGATTAAGATTTGGCTAAGTCCATGGGATGGTCATATGGCTTAGAAGGGTTTTGATTTAATTTGATTTAGTTTGATTTAGTTTTGATAATTTGAATGTAGATTTGATTTATATTTAGGAAGATGATTGAAGATATAAATTTATTATGAGAAAATTAATTTATTTTGGATTGATTTGGATTAAGATTTGGCTAAGTCCATGGGATAGGTCATATGGCTTAAGAAGAGTTTCAAGTTTGGATTTGATCATGGGCTTCAATCATTTGGTTTTGGAATTTGGGTTTGGATTTGGATTTGAATTTGATGTTTGAATTGAACATGAGGTTTGGTTTGAGAAGGTGAACATGGATTGGAATTGGGTTGTAGGGTAGGTGGATTATCCTAATCTCTAAGGCATAATCTAATCCAATGGTTAACCCTTCTAAGTCTTTAGGCTTAGGTTAAGTGTTTACCTAATTGTTAGAAGTGTCTTATGACTAGGGAAGTCTTATTGTCTAGAAGACTCCTAAGTCTAAGATGGAAGATTGAATCCTCACTCTAAAAGTGAGGTCAATGCAGGCTCCATAGTGTTGCCTTTGGAGATAGATGATTGGAAGACCGAAGCTAAGTTTCACATTATAGACTCTAATATATCTTTCAATGCTTTGCTTAGGAGACCATGGATATATGAGAACAACATAGTTCCGTTCTCTCTATATGAGTGTATGAAGTTTGTGAGAGGTGAGATCGTCTACTGTGCCAATGGAGATCTCAAGCCATTTACAGTTCATAAGATCTTCATATATGAGGATGTGGCTTACTACCTCCCTCAAAATCAACAAGTCTATTCTTGCGAACATGGGCAAAATTTTATAATAAATAAAAAGAAAAAATAATAAAAAATAAAAAGAAAGAGAAAAAAAGTAAAAGAAATGAAAAACAAAATTAAAGAGAGCAGAAATAGACTTGGAGGAGTAAGTGGAGTCTGACATTAGATTCCACCCACAGTTTGTTACTCATTAACATATGGGTAGATGACCTGACCTCCACGTAGGAAGAGGGCTTAGAGGTAGCACAGGGTGAAAACCTCATTATTGGCCACCCAATAGAAGATATGTCCAAACTACTAGGAGTACACCTGCTATCCATATAGACTTAGAATCTAGTTCATAGGATGAGTCTTATATGGTTAGCACACCAGCAAGCTCTTCTCAGCAGTAGATTCCCTTAGAGGTGACTTGAGTTAGATAGAATGAAGATCGGGCTCCAAACCAAAGCATAAGTGTATCCATGTTTATATATGTGAAACAATTAGGCATCGGGAACCATAGCTCTAACCCCACTTTCCTCTCAAAATCAGGGTTTGGTAGTTAAGGAAGCCCCTAAGTCATCCATGTGTGTGAAGACTTAGAGGTTCAGAGCATCATCCTCAAGTCAAGAAGTTGATGTAAAAGTTGAGGATGATTTATATAAAGATTTAATAGAATTATCTTTTGATTGGTACTTACCTTGTGTTCATAATTTAGTTAAGAAAGGGATGATCCCACATACTTGGTCAAAGCACAAGTCAAACTACTTCGAAAGAATATGGAAGAATAAATGTAAAAGCTCTCAATCAAGATCGGGACTACGATTCAATACAGTGGGTCCAATTGATGATGATGATTACTGCATAGTCATCACCAATCATTTGGAATCTGATAGGTTCTTTTCAAACCACATTGACTCATATGAGAGTCTGCTTAGAAACATGATCTATGATTTTGAAGTCAAAGATACACCTCCGAGTTCAAAAGAAGAGATCAAGTCAACCATCGATGAGCTCAAGGAATTCAACTTAGAATTAAAAGAAGATCCACCCACATACATGTTCTTTGTTGAATGAAATTGAAACCAATGACTTAGTTATTGACTAAGTTTAAGAACCGCATGGAGCTATGAAGAGATGCTTGGATTGGCTCCTGACGTAGCGGTCTATAAACTAGCAAGAGAGCCTACTATTATCAAGCAAGCTCTTAGACACATGCGATTAGACATAGAATAATAGGTCATTTTTGAAGTCAAGAAACTGATCGATGCTGGCTTCATCCATGAAGAAAAATTCTCTACTTGGTTAGCCAACATTGTCCTAGTTAAAAAAAAAGAATGGCCAAATTCACGTATGCATTGATTTTAGGGATTTAAATAAGGCATGTCCAAAAGATGAGTTTCCACTACCAATCCCGGAGCTGATGGTGGACATTGCCTCATCTCATGTAGTCTTCTATTGCATGGATGACTCATCTGGATATAACCCAATAAAGATGGCCCCTGAAGATGAAAGAAACACTAGTTTTAGAACCCGATCGAATCTATTGCTATAAGGTCATGCCTTTCTTTAAAATGTTGCTACATACAGGCTATTGAATCTTTGACAAACTCATTCATCATTAAGTCAAGTGCTATGTTGATGATATCGTGATCAATGTAGAGAAAAGGAAGACCATTTATTTAACTTGAGAATAGTTTTTGAATAGTTAAGATAATTGTGGTGTTTATTTTCATTATGTATGTGTACACCAGACCGAGGTGTACTTATTGAGGTAATCGGGTGCGACATCAAGAAATGGTGCACTATCTCGAAAGATAGAAATCACTACCCTATAATGGACCTAATCACCTAATGAGGACTCCTACGGCATGATAGGTCTTCGAATACACCAAAGATTTTTCCCTACTTTACATGGATGAATAAAGTAGAGTTTATTTAAATGGGTTCTAAAGTTCTCTAAGGGGAAGCCCTAGAATTACATCCTAATGAAGGTGAGTTCTTAGAATACTCTCGGTTAAAGTAAACAATTATTGTCTCCAAAGATTTCAAAGATAGGCCTATCAATAAGTTGGCTATGTTTGGAAAATCAAGTGGGATAAATCCAAATGAGAGACTTATTATCAAAGCCAAAAGGAGATGAGTAGGAGATGCTCATGATACTAGTAAACCTAATGAACATTCTAATATATCCTATGGTTGGGCTTTATTTGTTTGAAATTAAAGAGAATTATGTATTTGAGTTGAAATTTATTAGAAGCTGGGGACTTATAATCCCACAATACAAGATTGTAAAATGCCTATGAGGTGAGGATTTATTCTTGTAGCCCAAAGGAAATAGCTACCTCAGATCCTAAATCTAAGGAGCTTTAATAAGAACCAAAGCACGACCTAAATCTAAGTAAAGATGGGTATATGGTTTACCTCCACAAGAAAGAAGAAACCACTGACCGGACTTATATCACCGAGTGGTAGCCGCCTAACTCCTTTCTATGCTTTAAAACCATGTAGAAAAGTCTTATGTATTTTGCAAGATAGTTAGGTTGTTATCATTTAGAAAGAGGCTAAAGTCCTTAAACCCACTCCCTAATGGGACTAGAGCATGAATGGTATGAGTAATGACTAAATCTAATGCAAATATTTTAAAATTTTATTTGTATTTGACACTTCATTTTGATAAAGGCTTCAGGATTTTCATATGTCTAGATGTATGATGAAAATTTTTTATGGGACAAATCAGCAAGAAGGGGTGTTTTCCACAGGATGCCCTCACAGGTCAAGCATTCCCCTATCGTGCAAGGATGGAAATCCTCTATTTTCAAGAGAGAAAGAATATGCATGCATGATGTGAAACATGCAACATTCAGCTAAGGGGTTGCTAAATCTTTTAATTATCTTGATTTAATGCCCAGGCTTTATTGTGAGGTTTTGAGTTGTAGAAAATTTTAGTTATGAGTAGTTGGGATAGAAAATTTAATTTTTCCTAAGAGCCTAATGCATCTAGGCTACATTAAAGCATCAATGAAAGAAAACTATAAGAGGCATGCAATTTCTAATGAGCAATATAAACAAATCATCAAATAATTTATAAAGCTAGCGCAAAAGAATAAGGTCGATGCAGTCATCCATACAACCTAAAAGAAAAATGGGTAGCCAAGCTCTACCCTTATACAACTCAGGATTACAAAAGAATAATTACAATTAAGGATTAATACATGCTATGGGGGTCTTCATCTTCATTCTTCATGTCTCATTCATTTCTTCATATCTCCATTTGATTTAATTTGCTCCACTTCAAAGGCATCACATGGCCTCCCGACAAAGCCCCTAGCCACCGCTCATCCTTATCCCCAATAACACTAATCCTAATTTCTAATTACAAAATTACATTTAAATGGAAAGAGTAAATCTAATTACACCTACAAAATGGAGGTTAGCTAAACATACATTCCACCAAAGTAATTATATTTATAATTTGGACTTAGCACCCTGCACATGGGTAACCAAGCCAACCTGTCCTAACTTGGATTATACTTAGGGGCTTAAGCAACATGCAAAAGAGAGCATTTATATTTATTTTTGAGTGCCCCTTAAGCACAATCTGACATAATTAGGCTAATAATGGCCTAACATCTAGTCTACGAAACATACACCCTAACATCCAGTCTAAAATAATACATCATAAAACCAAACATACATCAAACCATCCACCGCCCTAACATAAGACTAGAAGTGGTGACTTGATCTAATGTGTGTGTATTAAGGCTTGTGTGGTATGTCCTAACTAGGCTTTAAGGTTATAGTTTTCTAAGTATAATAAGATTTGATCATGAAGGGTGGTTTCACTTAAGTGTTTAATTGATTTGTAAGTTTTACTTAATGTTTTCTTTTGTTTCATTTGATTTACACTTAAGAACTAAGTGTTATAAAGAGAAGGGTAGAGAATCACTCTCTTTTGTCCCTACCTTAAGTCATTTCTAAAGCCAATTAATTAAACAATTCTCTTAGTGAATGGCTTATTATATATTTTAATTAATCCTAAGTTTAGGTTCACTTTAAATAAACTCATTCAATAAGAAAGGCACCTTAAGATTAATTGGAATGAATTACTATAACATAACACATGTTTTTTTATTTCTTTCCATCATATATAGCATGCATATGATTAAGTCCTAAACATACATATACATCCAATTTATATTTTAGCATACTTGAATGATGAATGCAAGCAAATCTATTTGGAATTGATGTTTCCTTTGGTTGGATTATTTTGTCATATTAATTTAATGCTCTATCTAAACTCTTATGTAAACGCATGAGCAAAGAGCTTTAAGTTATATGATTAATCAATTCAACCACTTGAACAAAGTATGAATGCATGTTTCTTTTAATGGGAAAGGGATTTTCATTCATTAGCCAAATGTACACAAATGTATAAGAGTTTTAAGCAAGTATGTCACCATTGTTCTACACCAAGGAGTGAGTAGGAACCTCCTTAGGCTACTTAATGTGTACATCCCCGGATGTCCGACTAATATACCCGCTATCCTCGGATACATATGGATGTATAAGCAACTATAAATGAGAATTATGCAAAGGTAAAATTGATTTGATTAAATTATGGTTTTCATCCACTAGTTGTATCACACACACACACATATATATACACACATATATATATATATATATATATATATATATATATATAGAATTTTAAGTTGGTAAGCCATTGTTTCAGTAAGGAGTGAGGTAGGAACCTCCTTAGGGATACATAAAGCCATGCATCCCTAGGATGTCTAGACTGATATACCCACTTCTTATATATTTGTGAATGCACAAGCAACTATAGAAATGAAAATTATACAAAAGTTGATTCATTGATTTATTTGTGTAAATGAATTAAAGCTTCATCTAAATTCTAATCAAAAATGCATAAATGAAACCAAACAGGTACGCCATTGTTCTACACCAAGGAGTGAGGTAGGAACCTCCTTACTACTTAAAGGCATCCCTGGATGTCAATACACACACTGCAACATTCTTACTTATGCAAATCAACATATGAATATAAGAAAGAAACTTCACTTCACACTAAGTTTATATTCACATACATATATGTATATATATATATATATATATATATATATATATATATATATATATATATATATATATATAATGGAAGTCACAACACATATTCTTATTCATTAAGATGCTTTTAAAAATATGTTTGAGATTTAGTAGTGATAATAGCCACACATATTCTTAATTAAGTAAACACATGCAAATTGGCATAAAGGAAATCATTTCTTAATTTTTTGAAAAGAATGAATGTATGACTACAAGTGGCATACAACATTTTTCTATATGATTGGAAAGAAATAAAGAAACACAAGCATGTAATTTTATTCAATTCAACTAATTTTTAAGGACAATCACATTAAATAAGCTTATTTAAAATAAACCAAAGTTTGTTAAAGTCATTTTTAATTTCATATTTGATTTGATTTATAAAATATGAAAGAGGTTTATTGGTCCTAATCTTATTCCCATATGTGTGAGTTAATTTGATTCAATAGAAAGCAATTAGGTTGATTTTATGGATTAATTAAGTTAAGCATAGATTAAATCAATTAATTAACCCTTACCTATGTCACCTTAAAGTAATCAATTAAACAATTATGAGCTAATATGATATGCAACCACATGAAAAGTAAATGGCAATGCTCTTATGAAATGAAAGGGGTCTAATGCAATTAGCTCAAAATTATTAATTAATTAAGCTTAAGGAGCTCACTTAATTACTCTTATGGTTTTCTCACACATGTGAACTAACCATAATTTTATTTCCTCCTCTTTAGGTTATTGAACACCCAAAGAGCTACCCAAGAGTTAATTAAAAAGTAGATTAAATCAAATTTATTAAGTTCATCAATTATCTAATTAAATCTTAATCATCCTTAATCAACAATATGAAATATACTTAAAGAAAGAGACAAAGAAGGGACCCTAAGCCTCAATCCCTAAATCCTTTCAATTAGTTAATTAAAGTTCATGTATGATTTGGATTTGGGTTGATTTTGTTAATTAATTAATTAATAATTTTTTAATTAATTAATTATTTAAGAGGGAATGGAGAAGACTTAAGGAAAAGATTGGAAGAGGGGGTCCCAATCCATTTCCCAAAACTTCATCACCATTAATAGAGGTTAATAAGCTTAATTGAAAGATTTATTTGCTGTTCATTTACTTAATTATCATTAATTAAAGAGAGAGTAATTAAGGCTTAATCCATTAATTTCCCCAACATTAAATATTCAACAAATCCCAAGAAAAATAGAAGCAGGTCATCCCCTAAACATCTATGGAAAGTTTGAAAATAATTGATTATTAATCGAGTAATTAGGCTAATTAAGTTTTCAATTAAACCTTAATTAAGCAAAATTACTATTCATAATTAATTAATAATAATTTTAATGGATTCTCCTGAAATACCTTTAAAATGAGCCCTCATTTGTATTTTTTGGAGCTTTTTATAATTAGTTATGAATTTAAAGTTTTAGCACTAAAAGGATTAATTAACCTAATTAACCCCATAATCCCATTGGCCCACATACCAACGTGGTGTGCTTTCCATATGGTGCAATAGATTGGTTATTTAAGTTGTCACATCCAATGCCAACGCGGATGGTGGAAACACTTTCGCGGTTAGATTGAGCCATAAATTAAGGTTAAAGGAGAAAAGAGGGGTTCTATGTGTGATCATATTAGGACCATTCATTCGATCATGAAAATGGACATCGATCTATCTCCTCCAAGAGATGGATAGCCGTCGATCACTTGATCGAGCTCACCGAAGCTCGGATGGAGATCAAATTGATCCCACACCTTCAAGGAAGAACAACAAACACATCCAACAGTGGAGATCACATGAGATGCAAGTTTCCATCACAAAGGTCCAACCTATTTTAAGCTATGAATCAGTTTTAATGACATACCTCACCGGAGCTTATGACCGGTTCCACAATTGAGGAAGCTTCATGGTAGAAATGAAGCCTTGAACCACATGAGCTTTGATTTGGTATGGTTTTCTTAAAGACCAACCCATGACATGTAAACAATTGGCTTGATTGAACTCCACCCTCCAACCATTAGGAAGCTTGGGAAATGATTCATTTTAGCTCATTTAAGTCCAAGGATGGTGTGTGCAAAGTTAATTACACTTTGGTTGTGAAATGGGGAAATGAAAATTGGTTTTCTCTCCTATTTTGATTTTATGTAAAACCGAGAATGGGGAATTTGGGGAGCTCAGGAAATGCAAGGGGAAGCTCTGGGATCTCTCTCCTTGGTTGTTAGGGTTAAATCGAGTGTGGGTGTATGTGTTTGAGTGAGAATGAGAAGGGTATACCCCTCTTTCCATGGCTTGGATGATGATGATTATTTCAGCTTTTTGATCAAATGGTCATAAGAGTTTAGAGAAATTTGCACTTGGCCTCTCATGAGTCGAGGAAGGTGTGAGAGTGGTTTCCATGGGAGTAGTGTCCTTGGTGGTTTGAAATGTTCCAATGGGAATGGAGAGGTGATATCACCTCTCCATGAGTCATGGCCAACCACCCTTGGGTCATGTTAACATAGTCCTTGGTGTATGAATGGGTGACAAGTGGCCAAGGAGGAAATGACCAAAAGTTCAAGTGTCTTATCTCATGGGATTCCCTAGACCCAAGTGTAAAGTGGTCATTTGGCTATGGGTTTGATTTGGGCAAATTTGAAATGGGTCAAAAGTGGGTTATCCCAAATTTCAAGTGGTTTAGAGTTTATTTGGTTTAATTTGGATTGATTTGAACTATTTAGGTCAAATTAGGTTAGGTTGGGTCAAGTTAACTAATTGATCAAATTGGGTTAGGTTGGGTCAAGTTAATTTAAAATTGGGTCAAACCAAGGGTTAGTCAAGTTCACATGACTATTTTGAGTGTGTTGGTGTCATTGGTTTGGTTCAATTTGCTTTGGATTTGATTTTGGCTCTTTTGGATTCATATAGGTCAAATGGGTCAAGTTGACCAATTTGACCAAATTGGCCAAATTGGCTTGGGTTGGGTGTTGGTTCAAGTTCAATTAGTTAATTGAAAATGATTTGGCTTTGGATTGAATCAATTTGGATTTAATTTGATTTTGGCCAATTTGACTCTTTAGGTCAATTTGAAAAGGTTAGGTTGACCAATTGGTCAAATTAGGCTCAATAATGGCTTTGGTCAAGTTCAATAAATTTGGAATGAACTTGAACTATTGGTTGCAATCAATTTGGGTTGCATTGTGATTTGACCTATTTTGGCTTTTTAGGCCAATTTGGGTCAACTTAGGTCAAATGACAAATTAGACTTGGTTTGGCTTAATTGAGGATTTATTCATGCTCAATCATTGATTATGAATTGGTTTGAATCAAAGGTTTTAGTCAATTTGGCATATGGTGTGTTTGGCTAGTTTAGGTTTCATTTGGGCTAAAGGTTGACTTGGTCAACATGCTAGGTTGACTTGGTTTGACCCAATTCAAGATAATTGATTAACCTAGGATGATTGTTGATCATGATATGAGGTTTGGATGGGCTTAGTTCAATCCAATTTGGGTTGGATTAGAATTAAGCTCAAAAGGGTCTTTAAGTCACTTTGGGTCAAGTGGACCTAAATGGGTCAATTGGCTTGATCATGGCTTGATTCAAGTTTAGTTGAACTCACATATGAACTTATGATAGAAATATAAATCCAATTGTAATTGGTTTAGAGTCAAATGGATTTTGGTTCACATTGGCTTGACTTGAGTCGACTTGGATTTGGTTTGATAATTGTAGTTTATGTTTATATTTGGAACAATAATTGAAGGAATGATTGAATCATGAAGAAATCCATGGGTTTTGAATTGATTTGGGTATCATTTAGCCAAGTTCAAGAAATTGGCTAAAAAGGTTGAAATTGGAAATTTAATTTGATTTAGGTTTGATTTTGGCTATTTGGATTTACATTTCATTTATATTTAGGAATATAAATGGTTCATGAGAAAATCACTTTGAGTGATTTGAAATCAAATTTGACCAAGCTTATGGGTGTAGGTCAAAAGGGCTAAGAAAGGAAACCTATTTAGTTTGATTTCATTCTAGTCATTGGGAGGTAGATTTCATTTATATTTATGAATATAAATGAAGGAACAATTTATTTATAAAGAAATCAATTGAGTTTGGGATAGTTTGGATTGATATTTGACTAAGCTTATAATAGTGGTTCATAAGACTTAGAGGAAATTTGGTATGGATTTAATTTGAGATTGATTTGTTTTGTTTTAGAATTGATTTATGATTTGATATTGATTTGAGATTAAATTGATATTTGAGAAAATCAATTGAATTGTGGTTGATTTGAATTTTCTTAAGGCTAAGTCCATAAGATGAAATCAAAGGGCTTAGGAAGGGTTTGATCAATGGCTTCAATCATTTACCATGGAATTTGATTTATGATTTGGAGTTTGAATTAATATTTAAATTTGAGGTTTGGTTTGAGAAGGAAAGCATGGGTTTGGTTTAGGCCATAGGGTAGGTAAGTTTTCCTAAGTCCCTAAGGCATAACATATTCCTATGGCTAAGCATTCTAAGTCTATAGGCTTAGGTTAAGTGTTCACCTATTCACTAGAAATTTCTTAAGACTAAGGAGTTCTTAGTGTCTACAAGAGTCCTAGATCTATGATGATGAAGTTGAGAGCTCACTCCAAAAGTGAGGTCAACAAAAGGGCACCCAAAAGGTGTGGTGTAATTGACAAGGCACACACGTATTAGTATTGATCGAGGCGATCAACAACATTTGAAGGATCACAAGCACTAATAGAAATGATCTAATCCTAAACCAGAGATGTGGAAGGAATCAAGATCTTAGTGCAATGTAACTCAACTTATGCCAAAGGCAGAAGAGAGGAAGAATGGGTCCCATGAGAGATCAAGCATGTGAACCTTCCACTAGGGAAGCAGGTTCAGATTATCCGTAGAGGATAAGGGTTTTAGTTGGTTTGACATGATTTGGGGAGGAAAAATCTATTGAGGATAATTACATGAACCATGAACCTTCCATTGGGGAAGTAGGTTCATATCCACTGGGATAGAGGTTTAATTTTATGAGGGCTCCACTAGAGAGAGGATGTGGTTTGCACCTCACTGAGAAATTTGATTTGGTTTAATTGTGGGCATCCATTGGGGATGAGAATTTGAATTTATTTATTGGCTTATAATGAGGCTCCACTGAGGGAGAGATATGAATTGGTTTTGGAGGGCACATCTTGGAGATATGAGCTCGATCCTAGGGATAAGGTGGATTTAATTTGGATTCCACTAGAGGGAGGATGGTGATTTGAAGAAATGGACTACTATGTGCGATGGATCTACTAAGAAGGGGCTAATTTCACCTTGTTATCTTAGATTTACAAATCTAAAGGGATAGTCTACCAACCGGCGTGAGCTAACCAACCTAAGGAGTGCCTTTGTGTGTAATGGTCAATGCCTGGGAAGAAAGCTTGTAGACTTACAACTTCTTAAATAAGAACCATTGGGTAATCGGTAGCACAACAAATCAAACCCTTTAAGGTGACTAGTGAATGCCACTATGGACTCATATCAACTCAAAAATAGTCGTGGTTAATTTCATTTTAGATGGACCTTGATGTGCGATGGATATACTAAGAAGGAAATCCTAGACCTATCTTAGATTTACAAATCCAAAGGAAAAGTCTACCAGCCATGAAGTAGGACTAACCAACCTAAGGGTTGCCTTTTAGTGTACAATGGTCAAGTCAGGAAGAAAGCATGTAGACTTGCATCCTCCAAAATAAGGAATCACGGGCTCATCTGTTGGTAGCACAATAAATCAAACCCAACCTAAGGTGACTATTTGAGTGAATGCTGTTGTGGACTCATATTGACTCAAGAATAGTCAATTTAATTTTGATGGACCTATCGTGTGATGGATCTACTAAGGAGCTAATATCAGCATAGACTTATCTTAGATTTACAAATCTGAAGGGATAGTCCACCAGCCTACCAAACTAACAAGGCGCTCATCAATTTGCAATGGTCAAGTTAGGAAGAAAGCTTGTAGACTTACATCAGCCAGACATGTAACCACTGGGTAACAAGCAAGGCAGCATGTCATCCTAACCTAGTGCAGTTAAATAAGTGAGTGCCACAGGGGGCTTTATCCCACATCAAAATAGCTTGAGATAAAAGATATATGTTTTTTTTATATGTGATTGTGTGTAGTTTGTGTTTGTGTTGTGATGATGTTGGATAGAATGCCACTTGGGTTCCTTACACATACCCTAAACACATCATGGTAGATTCATAAGCAAAGATATTTCAACATAAGAGATAGAATTTGAGATGAAACAATTTTATTGATTATTGATTTAAAACAAGATTTATGGATAATATTTCTTTTGGTAGAGCCCATTGATTGGAAGCATGGGAACTCTCCTTACAATTTATAAGTTGATAAGATCCTCCTTGGTAGGCCTTCTATGGAAAAGGGCCTTCCCAAGTGGGTTCAAACTTACCTCCCATCTTTCAAACAACAATTGGTCTCCTTACTAAAACAAGCTCTACTTGAAAAGCTCTAGTACATACCAACTTGTTATGAGCATGAATCATTTTGGCTTTGTATAACTTGAGGTTTTGGCATGCCCGAAGGCATCTCTCCTCCAAACCTTTGAGCTCTTCTAACCGCAACTTGGCATTTTGCTCTGTTATGATTTTACTATCCACAGTTATCCTTAATGATGGGAGTTAGACTTTTAATGGTAGGACTGCTTCAGACCCATACACTAAGGAGAATGGGGGTAGATTGAGTTGGAGTTTTAGCGATAAAGCCCACAAGGCTTCAACTAACTGCTCATGCCACTGCCGCTTGTCATCGAAAGTGTCTTCATTAATATTTGGATGAGAGTTCTGTTGAATGCTTTTTCTAAGCCATTTTCCTCTGTAGATGGTAGATTATCTCCAATCTATGTTATGTCTCTGGGCAAAGCTATTGATTTTAGTGCTCTTGAATGTAGTACCTTTATCCGATATAATTTGTTGAGGCACCCCAAACCTATATACGATATGGTTCTTGAAAAATTAGACCACATGTCGAGTGACCTCTCGAGTGGAATGCCACTTGGAAAAGTAGTCGGTGGTAGCTAGAATGAACGATGACCCTTGGAAGAAGGAGGATCATCGACCCACTATGTCGTACCCAACACTCAAATGGCCATGAGCCAATGTAGGATGTAGAATGTTGGTGGTGGTGTAAGACCACATTTCACATTGGTGGCATCTCCTAGCTACATCCATGTAGTCTATGATCATCAAGGCCAAGAGTATCCTAGTCTTTGATCTTGGCTTTCATCTTTGGACTGATTGATGTGCTCCACAAACTAAATGCACCTGGCCATGATAATGTTTTGTCCAAACAACATAACCACATATGATCAAAGGATAGCGGGTATAAAGAGCCATCTACGAGAAAGAGCTTTTGCTCACGATTGGCTAATGACTTCTTCGTGTAGTTTGCCTATATTAGATAATCCATGAATGGTTACCTCCAATCTGACTTCTCATCCTTTTGACAATGACAACCTCCCTTTATAATAGAGTGTCTCGATGAGTTAAGTGTCAATAAGGGATAAGACTTGTCTATTTTGGACTCTTATTGGTATGGACTCATCTTCCGGACATGCCAACTCTTTGGCAAGCTTGGCTAAGGCATCTACTATGACATTTTATCCTCGAGGAATCTTATAAATGGTAACCTCTGGGATTTGGGCCAACAATTCCATAGTGTACTTATGGTAATGATGGAGCTTAGGCTTGAAGCTTGTAAGACTCGTGATTTGGTTGATAACTAATAAGAATCCCAAAGATGTTGATACTGGATGCATAGTGTAATGGCTAACTCTAGATCGACAATCATAGCCTTATATTTGGCTTCATTGTTGGTGCATGGATTGGACAGATGATATGAGAATCTCATCACATCGCAGTCCAGAGTTAGGAGAACTATTCCTACCGCTTTCTTGGAAGAGTTGTGATTCTTCTTTTTGAAAGGAAGTCGAACCATCAAAAATACATCTCCTAGTGACCAATGCTAGTGTCCCGTGAGTTCAAGATTTGTTCATCGGGAGGTCATCACTAAGCTGGGAATCAGTAGGAAGTGGGTGTGCTGCTAAGAAATCAGCTAGTGTTTGTCCATTCACCGCACAGATGGGTACGAAAGTGATGTCAAACTGTGACAAAATCATGGAGCAATGTGCTAATTGTCAGGATAGCATTAGCCATATTATGAGATATTGTAGTGGATTGATCCTAGAGATCATATTCTCCTTATGAGAAAGTAAGTAATGTCGTAGCTTTTGGGATGCAAAGATTAAACTGCGGCTTTTAAATAGGTGGATAGTTTGCCTCAGTAGGGATTAGATGACAACTGAGATACTAGAGTGCATTTTCTTTTCCTTCATTGCTGGTTTTGGCCAACAAAGCACTAAGAGAGTCATCTAATGCAATAATATATAAGATGAGTTTGCTCAGGATAAGGGATGCTAGAACTAACAACATCATCAGGTAGTGCTTGATGAATTTAAAAGCATGCTAACACTTATCATCCCACTTGTACTTGGCATCCATTTTGACAAGAACTGAGAATGGCTGACATCTTTTTAAAAGGCTGGAAATGAAGGACCTTAGATACACCAAGTGCCCTTGAAATGATCTTAGTTGAGTTAGACTTTGGGGTAGCATTTCTAATATCACTTTGATCTTCTCGATCGATTTCTATTCTATTGAACAAACCAAGGAATTTTCTTGAAGCTACTCAATGCACACTTCAAGGGATTCATTTTAAGGTTAAATTATCTTAACCATTGAAAAAAACTCTCAAGTTAAAGAGATGGTTTTCCTTTTCATTACTTTTGACTACAAGATCATCAACATAACATTCAACATGATGAATAAGTTCATTGAAGATCCGAAATGGCATGCGGTAAGCACCAACATTTTAAGGAGAAAAGCATGACCCTATAACAATAAATTCCAATCAGGGTTTGAAAAGCAATATTTTCTCATCCTCGAGGACATCTTAATTTGGTTGTAGCCAGATGGCCCATCCATGAAAGAGAAGATTGCATGAGATGAGGCAATGTCCATCATCAGTTTCGGGATTGGTAGTGGAAATTCATCTTTAGGACATCCCTTATATTGACGTGAATTTGGCCATTATTTTTCTTAACTGGAATGGCACTAGCCAACCAGGTAGGATATTTTTATTCTATAATAAAACCTACATCGATCAGTTTCTTAACTTTAGAAATGACATGTTGTTCAATGTCTAATTGCATGCGTCTAGGTGCTTGCTTCATAGGGTTAGCACTAACCTCTATTGCTAGTTTGTGGACTGCTATGTTAGGAGATAAACTAGGCATATCTTCATAACTGTATGTGAAGCAATCCTTAAACTCAGTCAATAGCCTAACTAAGTCATTGGTTTCTTCTTCATTCAACAAGAAGATGATGTATATTGGACATGGTTTCTTTTGTTCTTAAGTTGATTTCTTTAAGTTCATCGATGGTTGATCTAATCTCTTCTTCAAATTTTGATGGTGCATCTCTGACTTCAAACTCATTTGGATCATCTGAAGTTTCTAAACACACCTCTTCACATGAGTTAGTATGATTTGAAAAGAACCTATCAAACTCCAAATTGGCGATGACTAGGCAATGGTTGTCATCATCGACTGGACCCATTGTGCTGAATCTTAGTCCAAGTCTTGATTGAAGATGTTGCTGGCCCATAGCCTTTCAAAGTAGTGACTGCTTAGACCAAGTTTGTGGGATTAATCCATTCTTTGCTAAGTTAAGAACACAAGGCGAAAGTACCAATCAAAAGTCAATTGTATTAGATCTTTATATGAATCATCCTTAAGTTCTACATCGGCTTCCTGACTTGAGGATGATGCTCCCAACAAAAACCTCTTTGGCTTGACATCTATAGATGACTTGGGGGCCTCCTTAGCTACCAAACCCTCAACTTTCTGAGAGGAGAGTGGGGTTAGAGCTAATGTTCCAACCTTGCCTAACTATTCTACATAATATTGACTCAGATACATTCATGTTTTTCTTGGAGGCTTGATCTTCATCACTCACTAGCTCAACGCCACCTGGGACCTCGAGAGGGGTTGATTGGCATGCTAACCACATGAGACTCATCCTCAACGATTCCAAATATATATGGATAGTAGGGGTACTCTTAAGAGTTGGAACATAGCTCCCACTGGCTGGCCACCAACAAGGAAGTCTTCCACCTCTGGAATTGCCATTGGATCTGCCTCTTCCTCTACCTGGTGGAGGTCAAGTCATCCTACCCATGTGTCATGGAGGAACAAACTGGGTGAATCTAACTTGCTCTCACCTCTTCCTTAGTGTTTGATTCTCACTCACTTATATTTTCTTTTTCTTTTTCTTTATCATTTTCTTTTTATTTTTCTTTTCTTTTTCTTCTTCTTTTTCTTTTTCTCTTATTTTTTGACATTGACTAAGTTTGTGAGAATAGACATTTTGTGATTTTAAGGAAGATAGTAGGTCGCATCCTCATATATCTCGACCTCTCTAACTAATAATGGCTTCAAGTCTTCTTTAACACACTAATCTATTCCACCTCTTCAAAATTTGATGCACTAATGTAGAGAGGATGAAACCATCTTGTTGTCATATATCCAAGCCCTACTCAGAAAAGCAGTGAAAGATGTATCCAAATAAATTATGTAGAACTTGGCCTCTGTCTTCTTGTTATCTATCTCTAATGGAATTATGGAGCTTAAAGCCCTCGCCTTGCTCATTGAATCCTCTCAACATCATCCATCTCCTTAGAGTTTGAGATGTCAATCCTCAAGTAGGGTCTTTAAACTCATAATGTTCGATGCACTGGATCAACTACACCTGAGAGAGTCTAAATCCCATATCCATTGTGATGTAGAGGGATGGTGGATGATCAATTGTCCCCAAAAGAAGGTCTTCTGAATGTAACTCATGTTCTTCTCTTAAATAACATGCCTCTCTCCAATGCCACTGAGCTAAGCATATTTTGGATCAAGAAGGGTTTTGATCAATGACTCCCTCTTCTTAGATAAGATAAGGGCATCATAGATGCTTAGCTTAGGCAACTTTCTCGTGTGAGGACATTGTAGTCAACTCGGTCCTCCACAAAGCATATCAGTGGAGCATCCGTGGAGAGGCTACTTGATCGCTAGAACAAATGACTTGCTTACCCTTATCCTGAGGTGCTACCTTAGGAGGTAGAATTTTATCACCATGGAGGTTGACTCCAGTGACTTCATGAGATGGTTTAGTGAAAGTTCTACGCTCAGTTCACCTCCAACTTCTCCGGGATCATCGAGTTGGATGACTCCAAATCAATATCAATGGGAGAACCCGGATGATCCAGGAATGGGTAATCCAAATCTAAATTACAAGAGGAATGATCAAAACTAGAGTTATTATTATTAATTAGACTTGAAGAGTTTTCTATAGGAATAAACTCAGGCAAATCATCAAAAGTGACACAAATGTGGAATAGCTGCTTCATTAATCAAAGTGGGTGGAGTAAGGACTCACTTGTTCTTGATACAATCACTTGAAGGAGACCGGAGGAACTGTAGCTCCAATTATGGAAAGTGCTAGAACTGGTTGGTTATGCACATCGGAAGCAATCACATCTGCTCTCTACCGCTTGAGTTATCCTTAGCAACTTGCAAACCTTCCTTAGAGTTGGAGGTTTGAGTTGCCTGTGCACCCAAGGGTAGTTTCCTGATCTTAGAAATGATTTTCTTGGAGGTTCGAGATAGGGAGATATCCCAACCTTCCTTTATCTTAAGAGGATTGCATGTATCCCCAAGGATTACTCTAATAGAACTAGAAGGTTGTTCTAATAGATATTCCTTGGGATGATGACACCTGACTTGTAGATACACTCAAGCCAATCCTTAAAGGTAATGCAATCTTTTAAGACAAGGCCTAACATGCGGTGGTAGGGCCAATAGTTTGGATCATGACTCTTGCCCACTTCCTCCGCTTAGAAGAAAATTAGCTTCTTTAAGAGATTCTTAGAGATCTTTCTAACTACCCCTCTTGAATGAATAAGGTTTATTCAATCTATCAATAAGTAATAGCTACCTGGTGGGTAGGAAGAATCATGATGCTATAAGGAGGCGGTGGTGGCTGATGATGACCAGATGGCGTATGGGAGAGGAGGAGGCCGACAGGCCTATCTAACTAAACCCTAGCTGGATGCTTCCCTTTATCAACTACTGTGACTACCCCTGGCTTCTTCTCAAATGCCCTCTGAGGTTTAGGCTTGGCTAATGGTCTTGGAAAAGGCAATTGTTTGGCTTCCTCAGACTAACCACCTTGTTGATTAATTTCTTGAAGGTTTTAATTGTAAAACCCTTGAGCATGAAAGCAACTGGGCCATGAATGTTCTTTAGGAGAATCTCTATGGCGTGCTATTCTGACAGTTGTAGTTCACATTTTATACTCAAGTTTCACCACTTGAGAATGTAATCAACAAGAGACTCATTGGAAACTTGTGTTGCTACTACAAGATCGCCTATAGTAACCCTTTGATGAGCTCTAGAAAACCTCTTGATGAAGAGGTGCTCAACTCAACAAATATCTTTACCGAACTGTTGGTCAATTCAGCATACCAGTCGAATGTAACACCCATTAAACTACTAACAAAATCAAAAAAGAAGGAGTCACTACCAGGTGCAAAGAACACCACAAAATGTGCAATATATTGGTGAGGGTTCCCACTGCCATCAAAGATTTTGAGAAAAGGAGGCATGAAACCCTTAGGATATTAGACTGCATCATATTCTTCTAGGTAGGGTCTACCCTTTGGAATAGATGAGCCACCTCAGGCTTGAGCTAGCGCTTCCCTCACCTATTGTTCCCCTATGTGTTTGATATTTTTCTCATGCATGGAAGTACTATCCACCACATTCCTATGCAAGCTATCACTATCTTCTTATGCAGGAATGCATCTAGGATGACCTGAGGTATGTGCTACGTAGGCTACTACAGGAGAAGGTTATGAAACTAGGGCTGAGTTCTACAATGCTGAAACTATTGCCATTAACTCCTCAATTTTCTTCCCCATCTTCTCAATGTGATCATCTCTCTATTTAAGCTAGTGGAGGAGGTGCTAAGTGAAATGGATGACATCATCCTCTTCAACCACAATACCTTCCTAACTGGTCTCATGGAGGAGCTCTAAGATATGTGGACCTCAGTCCTCCAACAAATCATCCTCGTGGTCAAACTAACCTTACCCTCATCATGATCGAAGAAATCACTCCCAAAAATCTATCTCTTCTCCACAAAATATTGTGCTAGAATGTCATCTAAGGAACGATCTAACTGTGCTAGCATGAACACTCACGGCTGACCAGTAGTAAGGCTATACTCACTTACAAAAATGCATCTGACATTGCCTGCCACTGGAGTGCTATCTCTGGGAGGACTATGCTCACTAGAAGATACATGCTCATGACTGACTATCAGCGGAGTGCTATCTCTAGGGGGATCTACTACCAATGGGATTGTGAAATTGTCTCCCTCCCCATGCTACCCAACTATGGTGGAGGTGGTGGAATGACTACACTCTTGGCATTCCTTCTTCACCATGGTTGAAGTGGAAGGTCGGAGAGCTCAACCTCACCTCAATGGGTGGAGTAGATGGAATAAGACCCTAAGGCCATAATCAATCACAGGCTTTCTTCCCTCGATGATGCTATCTTCGTGCCTTAACCAACAAGGGATGCTAAAACATGCACTAGTCAAGACGGATGATGAGCGGAGCATTGTGGTGGAGACACCACTATCGCCAGTGAGCTCTCCCTGATGCTTTATGTGAGTCTATACTTTCAGTATGGTCGACTCTAGCTAGACAGGAAATCCAGATAGAGGCTATCGACTACCGGGCATATTTCCTCTTCTCCCTCCTATTTTTCTGTACTACCACTCAAGCCTCTATGTATCTACTTCTATGTATCTGATCCCTAATGCTCCTAGGGATCAAAGACCTTAAGTCAAACAATGCGCCAGACTTTGAGCATCCATGCCTATCTAGAATAAATGTAATCTCAAAGGCCTCCTCATCTCCTATGGTACCTCATAATGTGTGGTGGGTGGAGGTGCCGCAATCCTCCTATATTCTCCTCCATCCCAACTTGAGAGGGGATAAAACTTATAGTCACTAAGTAAGAGGGAGATCTCCCGAGAACTCTTCTCTACAACATGGGATGCTACCGCCTACCATTGCTCATGATGTGCCAATCTTCCTGAATCTTCTGTGTGTGGCAGGAGTGAGTCATGCAAGGCGGAGCTAGAACCACCTCAAGAAGGGAGACTATCTTAGAGGCCAAATATGGCCTTCCCCTTTGAGGGGACCAACGAGGAGGTGTCAGCCCTCGTCGGGGTAACAGATGAGCAACTAATGAAATAGATAGGGGAACCACTGACACTGCTAGTGCTACCACTGGAACTGTTTATACTGAAGCTACTGTTCTCACTGTGGGGACCTCTACTGCCTTCCTCTTTAGAGGAGGAAACTTAGAGTCAGAATACATGTCAAAGAGAATGAGTGGCATCTGCCCCACCACCTTCTCCTTATTGACTGTTGTGAGGATTGTCCCCTCACAAGTAATTTGTATAGCCTCAAATCCACAACCAAACTGAATCAGATGCAAAATGGGTGAGGTGAGCTTGACTTGATCCAAGGCCAAGTCAAGACCGGATGGGAAGGAGAACACAAACTTACTAAGAGCCATGTGTACTAAGCCGAATAATAAAAAACTAACTAAGTTGAAACTGCATTTGTTGAAAACATAATCAATCTCCCTCTACTTGGCATTCACCTTCAAAAATAAATTCTAGACTTGATTTGAAATTTGAACCACACTCAACAAATTTAGTTATGTTAAGTGGGGCTCATTGGAAAGATTTGATATGTGAGAGTCTTTACCATATAATTTTGATTTAGAACCCATACTCAACCAGTGTAAGTAGGTTGGGCGAGGTTCAAATATTTGGAGAGACCTTTGAAGATATTTGTGTTGTGTATCTTGTTTGAAAATTTTGATTTGAAAAGCCTTTACATAGCAAATTTAGGTATGCTAAGAAAAGACATTAATTTTGTGTTTAGAAATTCTTGTGAAAAATCATTGCTTCTGATGATTGATTATGTTTGTGATAAATGATGTTTAAGGCCAAATGTGTTTGAAAATGAGACTCTCACTTAACAAATTTGGTATGTTAGGTGGAAGTCAAGTGTATTTATGATTTGAAAATGAGGCTCTTACTTAAGAAATTTGGTATGTTAAGTAGGAACCAACTATATTTATGATTTGAAAATGAGATTCTCACTTAAAAAATTTGGTATGCTAAGTGGAATCAAATGTGATATGATTTATTTTAAAATGAGACTCACTTAACAAATTTGGTATGTTAAATGAGAGCCAAATATGATTGTGATTTGTATTTTGAAAATGGGACTCTCACTTAACAAAATTTGGTATGTTAAGTGGAAGCCAAATATGATTTGATTTATATTTTGAAAATGAGACTCTCACTTAACAAAATTGGTGTGTTAAGTGGGAATCAAATGTGATATGATTTGAAAAATGGAATTCTTACTTAACAAAATTGGTATGTTAAGTAGGAATTAAATGTGATATGATTTAAAAATGGGGTTCTTACTTAACAAATTTGGTATGCTAAGTAGGAATCAAATGTGATTATGATTTGTTTGAAAGAGTGGAAATATATTTAACAAATTAGAGTATGTTAAATAGAGTTCAATTTGTTTTTGTGAATTTTGGAATTGAGACTCTCATTTGACAAATTTGGGTATGTCAAATGGAGTCCAAAATATGTCTTGATTTCATGTGTGTGATTTTTAGCTTTTGAAAAGATGGAAACTTCAACTCTAGCATATGTGAGATATGTTAAGCAAAGTTTCAATTTTATGCTATGATTTTATTTGAGTAGAATCTTCATTCAACAAGTTCGATTGAATGAAGATGGCCATTTTCAAAAGTGTGCTTTTGAAAAGGGAGAAAACTCTAACTCTAGCATATGTGAAATATGTTTAGTGGAGTTTCAAATTTCATTATATGATTTTATTTGAAAATAAAACCTTCATTCAACAAATTTGGGTATGTTGAATGAAGGCGATCATTTTCAAAAGTGTGCTTTTGAAAAAGAGAGAGACTCCAACTCTAACATATGTGAAATAACTTAAGTCGAGTTTCAATTTTTTGTTAGGATTTTATTTGAAAATAGAATCTTCAATCAACAAGTTTGGGTATGTTGAATGAAGATAACTATTTTCAAAATGATGCTTCTAAAAAATGATTTTTATTTTGATTTTGAAAAGAACCTCCATGTAACAATCATAGAGATTGTTAGATGAGGTTTGGTTATATGAGTTTTATGCTTTTTGAAAATTTCTTATGAATTTTGTGCAAGATATTTTATTATGTGAATTTTGAAAAGTGTTTTGGAAAGTAGTATTTTACAAAAGAGTTTACTTAAATATAAAATGAACCTTGCCTCACCAAGCTAGTAAGGAGGAGGTTCTAAATTTTAGTCATCTCTTTTATTAGTTAATTTTATTTTTCACCTATTGGGGACCCAATGGGTTCCAACACCTATAAGGAGTGAGGTCCTAAAACCTAGAGGAAGTTCTAGCTTTGCCTAAGAATGAAATAAGCTAAGTGCCAATAGGAAGGAAAGATAGTCTTGGACTTATATGAAATACAAGTCCACTATCGATGCTTGAGATAATAATTGTCTACTGATATGGAGAAAGGAACCTCCCAAAAGTCGCTAGAAAAATCTATGGTGTTTATTTTGATTATGTGTAGGGACACCACACATCTACTTATGAGGTGTTTGGGTGTGACATCAAGGAATGGTGCACTATTTGAAAGATAGAAATCATATAATGGACCTAATCACCTAATAAGGACTCCAAAGGAATGATGGGTCTTCAAATACACCAGAGATTTTTTCCCTAGTTTATAAAGATGAATAAAGCAAGGTTTATTTAAACCGAGTTCTAAAATTCCCTATGGAGGCAAGCCCCCATAGTTAATTACATCCTAAAGAAGATGTGTTCCTTAGGAATACTCTCGATTAAAGTAGGCAATTATTATCTCTAAAGATTTTGAAGATAGGACTATCAATAAGTTGGCTATGTTTGGAAAATCAAGTGGGATAGATAAAAAAGAGAGACTTATTATCAAGAAAGGAGATGAGGGGATGCTCATGATACTAGGAAACCTAGTTAACATTCTAATCTATCCCATGGTTGGGCTTTATATGTTTAAAATTGAAGAGATTATGTATTTTGAGTTGAAATTTATTAGAAGGCTAGAACTTATAATCCCACAATACAATATTATGGAAATGCCTAAGAGGTGAGTATTTATTCTTATAGGCCGATGGAAACAGATACCTCAGATCCTAAATCTAGGGAGCTTTAGTAAGAACCAAAGTGCGACCTAAATCTAAGTGAAGATGGGTATATGGTTTACCTCCACAAGAGAGTATAAACCACTCAACTACTAGATTTATATCTACTTGGAGTGGCAGCTAGCTAACTCCTCCTACGCTTTCAAACCAGGTAGGCAAGTCTTATATTTTTGCAAGATAGTTAGGTTGTTATTATTTAAAAAGAGGTTAAAGCCCTTAAACCCTCCTAAATGAGACTAGAGCATGAGTGGTATGAGTAATGACTTAGTCTAATAAAAATATTTTCAAATTTTATTTGTATTGGACACTTCATTTTGATAAAGGCTTCAGGAGTTTCATATGTCTAGATGTATGATGAAAATGTGTTATGGGACAAATCAGCAAGAAAGGGTGTTTTCCACCATAAGGGATGCCCTCATAAGTCAAGCATTCCCCTATCGTGCAAGGATGGAAATCTCTTATTTTCAAGAGAGAAAGAATATACATGCATGATGTGAAACATACAACATTCAGCTAAGGGGTTGCTAAATCATTTAATTATCTTGATTTAATACCAAGTCTTTATGATGAGGTTATGAGTTGTAGAAAATTTTAATTATGAGTTGTATTGGAATGGAAAAATTAAATTTTTCCTAAGAGCCTAAGCGCATCCAGGCCACACATTAAAGCATCAATACAGAAAGAAACTATAAGAGGTCAAGGCGGGTGAAGGCCATAACCCAAAAGAAAAAAATGGGTAATAAGCTCAACCCTTATACAACCCATTACAAAAAGAATAATTATTTAAGGATGAATACACGCTATGGGGGTCTTCATCTTCATTCTTCATGTCTCCTTCATTTCTTCATATCTCCATTTGATTTAATTTTCTCCACTTCAAAGGCATCATAGGGCCTCCCGGGACAAAGCCGTCTAGCCCCTGCTCAACTTTATCCCCCCATAATATTAATCCTAATTCCTATTTGCAAAATTACATTTAAATGGAAAGAGTAAATCTAACTACACCTGCAAAATGGAGGTTAACTAAAAATACATTACACCCAAGCAATTATATTTATAATTTGGACTTAGCACCATGAACATGGGTAACCAAGCCCAGCTATCCTAACTTGGATTATGCTTAGGGGCTTAAGCAACTTGGAAAAGAGAGCATTTATATTTATATTTTGAGCAGCCCCTTAAGCATAATCCCCTCAAAAGATATAATTAGGCTAATAATGGTCAACATCTAGTCTACGAAACATACACCTTAACATCCAATCTAAAACACTACATCATAAAACCAAACATACATGAAACCATGCACCACCCTAACATAAGACTAGAAGTGGTGACTTGATCTAATGTGTGTATTAATTTGTGTGGTATGTCCTAACTAGGCTTTAAAGCTATAGTTTCCTAAGTATGAAGAGATTTCATCATGAAGGGTGGTTTCACTTTAAGTGGTTTAATTGATTTGTAAGTTTTACTTAATGTTTTTTTGTTTCATTTGATTTACACTTAACAACTAAGTGTTATAAAGAGAAGGAAAGAGAGGATCACTCTCTTTTATCCCTACTTTTGGTCATTTCTAAAGCCAATTAGTTAAACAATTCTCTTTAGTGAATGGCTTATTACATATTTTAATTAATCCTAAGTTTAGGTTCACTTTAAATAAACTCATTCAATAAGAAAGGCATCTTAAGATTAATTGGAATGAATTACTATCACATAACACATGTTTGATTATTTCTTTCCATCATATATGGCATGCATATGATTAAGTCCTAAACATACATATACATATAATTTATATTTTAGCATACTTGAATGATGATTGAAAACAAATGTATTTGGAATTGATGTTTCCTTTGGTTGAATTATTTTGTCATATTAATTTAAAGCTCTATCTAAATTCTTATTCAAAAGCATGGGCAAAGAGCTTTAAGTTACATGATTAATCAATTCAACCACTTGAACAAAGTATGAATGCAATGGGAAAAGAGATTTTCATTCATTAGCCAAATGTATGAGTTTTAAGCAAGTACGCCACCTTTCTCCACCAAGAGATTGAGGTAGGAACCTCCTTAGGCTATTTAAAGTCGCATCCTGGGATTTCCGACTAATATACCGCTATCCTCATGTACATATGGATGTATAAGCAACTATAAGAATGAGAATCATGCAAAAGTATAATTGATTTGATTAAATTATGGTTTTCATCCACTAGTTTTATCACACACACACACACACACACACACACACACATATATATATATATATATATATATATATATATATATATATATATATATATATATATATATATATATATATATATATATATATATAACAATTTTAAGTAGGTACGGTGCCATTATTTTGCACCAAGGGAGAGAGGTAGGAACTCCCTTAGAGATACTTAAAGTCGTGCATCCCTGGGATGTCCAGACTAATATACCCACTATTCTTATATATATGTGAATGTGAAAGCAACTATAGAAATGAAAATAATACAAAAGTTGGATTCAATTTAATTGATTTATTTGTGTAATTGAATTAAAGCTCCATCTAAATTCTAATGTCAAAAAGGCATAGGAATAAAATTAAGCTAGTATGAAGCCATTATTTTACACCAAGGGAGTGAAGTAAAAACCTCCTTAGGGCTAATTAAAGTCATGCATCCCTAGGATGTCGAGACTAATATACCCGCTAACATTCTTACTTATGCAAATCAACATATAAATATAAGAAAGAAACTTCACTTCATACACTAAGTTTATATTCACATGCACTTCATATATATATATATATATATATATATATATATATATATATATATATATATATATATATATATATATATATCAAGTCACAACACATATTCTTATTCATTAAGAAGCTTTTGAAAATATGTTTGAGATTTAGTAGTGATAATAGCCACACATATTCTTAATTATTTCAACACATGCAAATTGGCATAAAGGAAATCATTTCTTAATTAATTTTTGAAAAGAATGAATGCATGACTACAAGTGGCATACAACATTTTTTTATATGATTGGAAATAAATAAAGAAACACAAGCATGTAATTTCATTCAATCCAACTAATTCCTAAGGACAATCACATTAAATAAGCCTATTTAAAATAAACCAAAGTTTGTTAAAGCCATTTTTAATTTCATATTTGATTTTATTTATGACATACGAAAGTTTCTTTCTGGTCTTAATCTCATTCCCATATGTGTGACTCAATTTGATTCAATAAAAATCTATTAGGTTGACTTTTTGGATTGATTAAGTTTAGCATAGATTAAATATTTTAATTAACCCTTACCTATGTCACCTTAAGGTAATCAATTAAACAATTATGAGCTAATATGATATGCAACCACATGGAAAGTAAATGGCAATCCTCCTATGAAATGAAAGGGGCCTAATGCAATTACCTCATAATTATTAATTAATTAAGCTTAAGAAGCTCACTTAATTACTCTTATAGTTTTCTCACACATATGAACTAACCATAATTTTATTAGCTCTCTCTTTAGGTTATTGAACACCCAAAGAGCTACCCAAGAGTTAATTAGAGAAGTAGATTAAGTCAAATTAATTAAGTTGATTAATTATCTAATTAAATCTTAATTATCCTTAATCAATAATATGAAATGGACTTAGGGAAAGAGACAAAGAAGGGAGCCTAAGTCTCAATCCCTAAATCCTTTCAATTAGTTAATTAAAGTTCAAGTATGATTTGGATTTTGATTGATTTTTTTAATTAATTAATTAATGGGTTTTAATTAATTAATTATTTAAGAGGGAATGGAGAAGACTTAAGGAAAAGATTGGAAGAGGGGGTCCCAATCCATTTTCCTAAACTTCATCACCATTAACAAATGTTAATAAGCTTAATTGATTGATAAATTTACTGTTCATTTGCTTAATTATCATTAATTAAGATAGGAGAGTAATTAAGGCTTAATCCATTGATTTTGCTAATTATCTAACAAATCCCAAGAAAAATAGGAAGACAGAGGTCATCCCCCTAAACAACTTTGGAAAGTTTGAAATTAATTGGATAATTAATTAGAAGGTAATTAAGCTAATTTAGTTTCAATTAAACCTTAATTAAGCAAAAATACTATTTAAAATTAATTAATAATAATTTTAATATAGTCTCCTCTGAAATACCTTTAAAATGAGCCCTCATTTGTATTTTTTAGTTTTTTATAAGTTTTATGAATTCTAGAAGTTTTAGCACTAAAAAAGATTAATTAACCTAATAACCCCTAATCCTATCAACTCCATGTGGCTACCGATACAACGCCGACGCGGTGCACTTTCCACATGGTGTGATAGGATTGATTATTGTTGTCACATCCAATGCCGACGCTGCGACGAATGCCATGTGGGTCGCCCGATCTAAGATCGATGACCATTAAATGTGCATTTTGAAGGAGAAAAGAGGGGTTCTATGTGTGATTAGATTAGGACCATATGTTCTGATCATGCAGAATGGATGGTCCATGATCTGTCTCCTCCCGAGCGACGAGAGATGGATACGTCCATCGATCATCGCTTGATCCAAGCTCAGATGGAGATTAAATTGATCCCACACCTTCGGGGAAGCACAACAAACACATCGAATGGTGGAAATAGCATGTGATGCAAGTTTGCTTCACAAAGGACAAACTTATTTTAAGTTAAGAATCGATTTTAATGGAATACCTCACGGAGCTTATGACCGCAACGATTGAGGAAGCTTCATAGAAATGAAGCCTTATTGAGCACGAGCTTTGATTTGGTGTGGTTTTCTGAATACCAACCCACGATGTACATAATCGCCTTGATCGAACTCCACCCTCTGGTTGTTAGGAAGCTTGGGAAATGACTCATTTTGGCGTCAGGTGCATGGATGGTGTGTGCAAAGTTAATTGCAAATGGGAAATGGAAATGGTTTTGCTCCCCTATTTTGGTTTTACATAGAATGGGAATTTGGGGAGCTTAGAAATGCAAGGGGAAGCTCAGATCTCTCCTTGGTCGCTAGGGTTTAGTAAAGTGTGTGTGTGTGTTTGAGTGAGAATGAGGCGGTATACCCCCTCCTTCCTTGGCTTGGATGGTGATGATTATTTCAGCTTTTTGATCAAATGGTCACCATGGGGAGCTGGGGCAAAGAATCCTTCCACTTGGCCTCATGAGTGGAGGAAGGTGTGAGAGTGGCTGCCATGGGAGTAGTGGGTGTCCTTGGTGGTTTTAAATACTCCAATGGGAATGGGGAGGTGATTTTCCCTCTCCATGAGTCATGGCCGACCCAACCACCCTTAGGTCAGGTCCGCCATAGTCCTCAATGCCTAAGTGGACCTATGAATGGGTGTCAAGTGGCCAAGGGGAGGAAATGACCAAAATTGCAAGTGTCTTATCTCATGGGATGCCCTAGACCCAAGGGCAAAGTGGTCATTTGGCTATGGGTTTGATTTGGGCAAATGGGGTCAAAAGTGGGTTAACCCAAATTTCAAGTTGTTTGGAATTTATTTGGTTTGATTTGGCTTGATTTGACTTATTTAGGTCAAATTGGGCTAGGTTGGGTAAAGTTGACCAATTGGTCACATTGGGTCAAACTAAGGGTTGGGTCAAGTTCACATGACTATTTGGAGTGTATTGGCTTCATTGGTTTGGTTCAATTTCCTTTGGATTTGATTTTGGCTCTTTTGGATTCGCATAGGTCAAATTGTTCAAGTTGACTAATTTGACCAAATTGGCCAAATTGGCTTGGATTGGGTGTTGGTTTAAGTTCAATTGGTTAATTTAAAATGAATGTAGGCTTTGTTTTGAATCAATTTAGATTTAATATAGATTTTGGGCAATTTGACCCTTTAGGTCAATTTGGGCTAGGTTATGTTAGGTTGACCAATTGGTCAAATTTGGCTCAATAATGGCTTTGGTCAAGTTACATAATCAATTTGGGATGAACTTGAACCATTGGTTGCAATCAATTTGGGTTGGATTATGATATAACCTATTTTAACTTTTTAGGCCAATTTATGTCAACTTGGGTCAAATGGCCAATTGGACTTCGTTTGGCTCAATTGAGGGTTTGGTTATGTTCAATCATTGATTATGAATTGGTTTGAATCAAAAGTTTCAGTCAATTTGGCATATGGTGTATTTTGACTTTAGGTGTCATTTGCAAAAGGTGGACTTGGTCAATGGGCTAGGTGACTTGGTTTGACCCAATTCAAGATAAATTAACCTAGGATGATTGTTGATCATGATATGAGATTTGGATGGGCTTAGTTCAATCCAATTTGGGTTGGATTAGAATTAAGCTTGGTATTTAGGCCACTTTGGGTCAAGTGGATCTAAATGGGTCAATTGTTTGATTCAAGTTTAGTTGAACTCACATATGTACCAAGGATTGAAATATAAATCTAATTGTAGTTGGTTTGGAGTCAAATGGATTTTGGTTCATATGATAATTTCAAGTCAAAAGGGGTCAACATGGGCTTGACTTGAGTTGACTTGGATTTGGTTTGATAATTGTAGTTTATGTTTATATTTGGAATAATGATTGAAGGAATGATTGAATCATGAAGAAATCCATGAGTTTTGAATTGATTTGGGTATCATTTAGCCAAGTTCAAGAAATTACAAAAAAAGCTAAATTGGAAACTTGATTTGATTTGGGTTTGCTTTTAACTATTTGATTTATATTCCATTTATATTTGGGAATATAAATGAATATATAAATGGTTCATGAGAAAATCACTTGAGTTTGGAGTGATTTGGAAGCAAATTTGACCAAGCTTATGGGTGTAGGTCAAAAGGGCTAAGAAAACAAACCTATTTAGTTTAATTTGATTTTGGTCATTGAAGGGTGGATTTCATTTATATTTGTAAATATAAATGAAGGAACAATTGATTTATAAAAAAATCAATTGAGTTTGGGATAGTTTAGATTGATATTTCATAAAGCTTATGAGACTGGTTCATAAGGTTTAGGAGGGAAATTTGATCTTAGATTTAATTTGAGGATGATTTGTTTGGTTTAGAATTGATTTATGCTTTGATATTTAATTTGAGATTAAATTTATATTTTAGAAAATCAATTGAATTGGGTTGATTTGAATTGGTTAAAGCTAAGTCCATAAGATGAAATCAAAGGGCTTAGGTAGGGTTTGATCAAGGGCTTTAATCATTTTTCTTGGAATTTGATTTATGATTTGGAGTTTGAATTGATATCTGAATTTGAGGTTTGGTTTGAGAAGGAAAGCATGGGTTGAGTTTAGGCCATAGGGTAGGAAAGTTTTACTAAGTCCCTATGACATAACCTATTCGTATGGCTAAGCCTTCTAAGTCTCTAGGCTTAAAGTTATGTTCACCTAATCACTAGAAGTGTCTTATGACTGAACTCTATAGAGTCCTAGATCTATGATGAGGAAGTTGAGAGCTCACTCAAAAGTGAGGTCACAATTTAACTCAAATGAACCCCAAGTGTGCATTAGAGTACCTTCAGGGGAATTCCTTGGGTTTATTGTCCGACACCAGGGAATCAAAATCGATGCAAAGAAATCAAGGCGATATTAGAAATGCCACGCCCTAAAAGTTTAACTCAACTCAGGGTGGTTGGCATATCTAAGATGCTCTATATCCAACATATCAAAATGTTGCCAGCCATTCTCAGTACTTGTTAAAAAGGATGCCAAGTTCAAGTGTGAGCATGCCTTCAAAGACATCAAGCATTACTTGATGACACCGCCAGTTCTAGCAGTCCTACGAAAGCCGCTCATACTTTACACTACTATGTTAGATGACTCCCTTGGTGCTTTGTTGGCCCAAGCCAATGATGAAGGAAAGGAAAACACACTCAACTTCCTCAGCCGTCATCTAATTCCTATTGAGGCTAATTATCCACCCATTGAGAAGCATTTCCTAGCTTTAATCTTTGCATGCCAAAAGCTACAACACTACATGATTCCTCATAAGGTGAACTTAATCTCTAGGATCAATCCACTGTAGTATCTCATGACACGGCCGATTCTATCCGGATAGTTGGCATGTTAGTTCATGATCCTCTCGTAGTTTGACTACCTTCGTACCTCTCTGTACGGTGAAAATACAAGCACTAGTAGATTTCTTAGTAGTACACCCACTTCCCGCTGACTCTCCACTTAGTGATGATCTCCTTGATGAACAAACCATGAACTTAGGGATACTAGAAATCACCATTGGGAGATGTACTTTGATTGTGCGACTTCCTTTCAAAGAGGAGAAGAACCATAATCTACTATTCTAGGAAAGCCAAGGGTAGGAGTAGTTCTTTCCTACACTCTGTGATGTGATTCTCATATCATCTATCCAATCCTTGCACCAATAATGAGGTCGATTGTGAGTGAGATACACTCAAGATTATATGGAGACAACCAATCCAGTCCAAAGATGAAAGCCAAGATCAAGATACTAGGATACTATTGGTCGTTGATGATCAAAGATTGCATAGATATGGCTAGGCGATGCCGCCAATGTCAAATACATGGTGTGGTCCTACACCAACCACCCAACATTCTACTTCCTACATTGGCCTCATAGCCATCTGAGTGTTGGGGTACTGACATAGTGGGTCTGATTGATCCTCCTTCTTCTAAGGGTCATCGGTTCATATTGCTACTGACTACTTTTCTAGATGGGCGAAGGTGATTCTGCTCAGATAGGTCACAACTCAGCATTTTCTCCAATTTTTTAGGAACCATATCATATATAGGTTCGAAGTGCCTTGACGAATTATATCTAATAATGGTACTGTATTCAAGAGCACCAAGATCAATAACTTTTTTTGAAGATGTGGCATTTGTAGATATTCTACCATCAACTACCAGAGGGCAAACAACTTAGTAGAAGCCTTCAACAAAACTCTCATCTAAATACTAAAGAAGACACTCAACAACAACAAGCGATAGTGGCATGAGCATTTAGTTGAAGCCTTGTGGGCCTACTACTCCACATATAAAACTTCAACTCAGTCTACTCCTTTCTCCTTAGTGCATGGGTTGAAAGCCATTCTACCATTAGAAGTTCAACTCATATCACTAAGGATAGTTGTGGGTAGCAAGTTCACAATAGAGCAGAATGCCAAGTTGCGGTTAGAAGAGATTGAAGGTTTGGAGGAGAGACACCTACAGGAATGCTAAAACCTCAAGTTGTAAAAAGCTAAAATAGTTCAAGCTCACAATAAGTTGGTCCATTTTAGAGCTTTTCAAGTAGGAGAGCTTATTTTAGTTCTAAGAAGACCGATTGTTACCTGTCGCTAGATGGGAGGCATGTTTTAACCCACTTGGTAAGGCCCTTTTTCCATAACAAGGCCTACCAAAGAGATCTTATCAGCTTATTAATCAAAAGGGAGAGTATCCAAATCTTCCAATCAATGGGCTCTACTTAAAAAAATATTATAAATCATGTTTCAAAATAATTATCATCAATGAAAATTCCATTTTGAATTCATTCTCTTCCATGTTGAAAGTATTCTTATTTTTGAACCCGCCATGATGTATTTATGGTAGGTGTAAGGAACCCGAGCATCCTATAATTCATCGAGACAACATAAACACAAACTACATAGAAACATATAAAAAAATACATATCTTTTATCTTGGGCTACTCGAGTTGAGATAACACCCCAACAAGACTCACCAAGAGCTTATGCTCGGCTAATGCTACCCTCGCTAGTGTGTCACCCTGGTCTTCTTGCTTTGGAAGGTGTAAGTCAACTATGCTTTTCTTCCTTACTTGCTACTACACACCAATGAGCACATTTGGTAAGCCTTATTGTGTGGCCTGCTACCTCATGTTGGCTTCATTTAAGAGGATGTGAGTCTATTATGCTTTCTTCTTGGATTAGCCTTCATGCACTGACTAGGTTGAGTATATTTGAGATTTAGGATAAGTCCCCTAGTGGCTCCTTCCCTCTTGACTGCTTCAAGTCTGGGTCTAGTCCTTCCTTGGGACTCCCTGCTTAGTAGTCACTCTAGGTCCGATAACATCTATCCCACCAACGACAGACTATCCCGATGATCAGTTCCACTTGGAAAGTTGTAAGCCTACATGCTTTCTTTCCAAATTTATCATTGCACACTGATGGATGCCTTAGGTTGATTGGTTCTCACTATGTTAATGGATACACCACTCATGCTGATGGATACACCATAGGTTGGTTGTTCTCGCACCTTAAGATACACTACTCATGGTAGATGTAAGTCTGCTATTCTTTCTCCTTAAGTTGGCCACCTACACCTATAGGAATTTTTTTCCAGGGCTTAGGACAATGCCCTGGTAGCACCTCCCTATGGGAATTATATATTTGGATCACATATTTTGCAACCCCATTTAGACATAACCCGTTACTATCATATTGGATTCCCCTCGGTAACCACCCTATGGTTGGAGAATCTATGGATGTGCAGATTCTCCCTTGGTCCAGTAAATCTGAGATAGGCCAAGGCTAACATAGCCCATTCTCAGTGTGATCCCTCGCACACCAACAGGATCCACGCAAACTTATAAACAAAATATATATTCACCTGTGGATTAGGACACCCTAGGTACCTTTTCTAAGCGTATTCTATCTTTAGGGTAGTGTCAACAAAACTCCTTATAGGAATTTCCTGACTACTCTTGAGTTGATATAAGTCCTCAACGGCATTCACTTAGTAGTCGCCTCTAAGTTGGGTTCGATTTGTTGTGCTACCAACAGGTCACCCTAGCAGTTGTTCCCTACTTTAGAAGATGTAAGTCTGCTACGCCTTCTTCCTAGCACAGTCATTGCATACTGAAAGGCAACCCTTAGGTTGGCTAGCTCTACCCCATGACCAGTAGATTATCCCTTTAGATTTGTAAATCTGAGATATGATAAGTATGATATAGCCCGTTCTCAGTGGGTCCATCGCACACCAACATGGTCCATAAATTAAATCTATCAAATTTGATCGAGCTCACATCCTCGGTGCATATGCCCTCAATTCAAAATCAAACTAAAGAAAAAAATATCAAATCACATGAAATTAAGATAAAATTAATCTTGACTACTTTTGAGTTGACATAAGTTCCTAGAAGCATTCACTAAGTAGTCGCCCTAGGTCAGGTTCAATTTGTTGTGCATCCAGTAGGTCACCCTAGTGGTTGTTCCTCACTTTGGAAGATGTAAGTCTATTATGCCTTCTTCTAGCACAACCATTGCACACCGAAAGGAAACCCCTTAGCTTTCTACTTAGCCTAGACTATCCCTTTGGATTTATAAACAGGTAGGTCATGATAGCCCCTTTCAATGGGTCCATCACACCATGGGTCCATACATTAACTCAAATTAAATTAAATCTAATCTGATTTTCCTTAGTAGAGTTAAATCACACCTTTCTCCCCAGTGGAGCTCCAACTCATATATAAACAAGTCAAGCAAACAAATAAAATTTAATACCAACCTTCTTAGTGGAGCCAAATTAAGCCGACTCCCATAGTAGAGTTTAAATCAAAGAAATCCAACCAAACTCTTATTCCCAGCGGATACATCCCCAAACAAATCTATGAAATCAAACTCAAATCCCAATCCCTAACGGATAGCCCGAACCTACTTCCCTAATGCATGGTTCATGTACGATCTCCATACTCGATCCCATATGTCTAGCTGATTTGCCTCCACATCAATTAAAATAAAAAAAAATTAAAGTTGATTCGATCTTAATCCCTAGTGGATTATAGATTCTTATCCCCAACAAATCTTCTTTCCATAAATCATATAATCAAGTCAAATTCAAACCTTATTCCCAACAAGTTTTCTTCTTCTATGCCCTCGACATAGATCCCTCACATGTCTGGTCCAATGCATGTGTGATCCCCTAGAGGATCTCCCTCCATGTCCTTGACATGGAATTCTCATCAAATCTTATTTCTTCTCTCTTGCACACCTTTAGTACTTCAACCAAAAGCCTAATAATGTATTCGTTCAAATTACATTATATTAACATTGTAATCAATATTTTATGATTTTTGATGGAGCAAGCTCAAACTAACTATACAATATCATGGTAAACATATTATAGTGTGAATTAACACACTATATTATATTATAATATATGATGTTATATTATAATTTTCTATAATATAATTTGTTGTTTAACATTACACCTCATTAAAATCACTTAAAAGGAACAAATAACAAAATTTTCTCAAAATATGAATAATGTTCATTTTGGTTGTAAAATTTTTAATTTTCTATTAGAAATGGTACAAAATAGCATAATTTTGGTGTTGCTTCTTGGTGGGTGCCATGAATTTGGCCAAATTCTTCCATCTCAACCTTCAAATTAACATTTTTGTGAGTTTAGACCCAATGTATTACAACAAAAGTAAAACATACTAAAATGTACAATAGTATTTAGTAACACACCACCACATTCATATATATATGTGAAGTTATATTGTTATGTACATTATATTTTAATATGCTTTCATATAATATATTATCTTACATTGAACCTTAAAATGAATCACATTAAGCAAAAAAATTATAAAACTTGGTTGAAAATTAAACATTTATTTTGGATGCAAAATTCCATTCTTTTGATTAAATGACACACCATAGCACTCCCCAATGATGTTCCCTAAAGCTTAACTTAAATTTGGCCAAATCCCATCACCTCAGCCTATAAATCAGTATTTTTATGCATTATATAATACAAACTCTAGTACATCATACTATAACAAACTAAAATATGCTAAACAACAAGTAGAAATACACAATAGGATGCTATAATGCATGATTCTACACTATGTTATGGCATTTTATATTATAATACACTATAATAAATTATATTATATTATATTGTATATAACATCATAAGGGATTGCCTAAAAACAATTTATTTTAGTCGCATCACTTACATATTTTAAATTGAAACAATATATTATGATGACATGCTCTAACTATTATGAATTTGGCCAAATTCCACTATTTTAAAGTCTAAATCAACATTTTTATAAATAATGCTAGTGTATACTCGACTGCATGATTGTAAAATACTAAGGGAATTTAAAATGTGCAGAACAACATATTATGATATATGATGCCATACTTTGCTACAACATATAATATTTATTTTGAACATAAAATCTTACTTTTTATACTACAAGTGGTGTAGCACACATTTGGTACTACAACCTAATTCCCACTTCAAATTTAACAAATTTCATCATTTGATTTATTAAATCAATATTTTTATGATTTATATTAATATAGACTATAGGGCACAATTTCATAATATACTAAAACATTTCAAAACATCTTATTACATCTAAAAACACATCACTACATACTCAAATATATGATGCTACATTATACTATAATATATGGTATTATAATATGATTTAGGGTTAGGGTTTAGGGTATTTAAATCTCTAATAGTCAAAGTCTCTTGAAGACACTTAGCTACCATAACTATTAGGATTAGGTCATTCATTAGATCTACTACTAATGACATCTTATTCAAGTTTTAGGGTTTAGGGTGGAGGTATAGTTTGGGTTTAGTTTAGGAGGATTTGGGGGTTTAGGGTTTAAGGTTGAAGTAGGTTTATGGTTTTGGGTGGGTTTAGGTTTAGAGGTTTAGGGTTTAGGGAAGGATGGTTTGGGGTTTAGAGGGTTTAGGTTTTAGGGTTTAGTGGTTTTAGGTTTAAGGTTTAGGGTTTACAATTTAGAGTTTAGGGTTTAGGGTTTAGGGTTTAGTGTTTAGGGTTTAGGATTTTGTGGGTTGGGGTTTAGGTTTAGTTTTGTGGGTTTAGGTTTAGGTTTAGGTTTAGGGTTAAGTTTTAGTTTAGGGTTTAGGGTTTATGATTTTTTTTAATAGAGAACAAATTCAGATTCAACATTTATTCTTTTTGATTTCATCAACCAAGTAGCACACCAAGTTTTCTAAGACACAAGCGATGACATAGATAAAAAATGAGCACCCATAGATTAAATCAAAAACCCTAGATAAGTAGAACCATCTCTACTATAAAGACACGCCATAAGCAGATTGGATCACCATTCTTCGCCTACTCCATCAACCACCCCGCCTAGTATCGTAGATCCATCATATCCTATTCTCCCTCCATCACCACCGTAACCCCTATCACTCCTCTGCCTCCATAACCACCATCGCTCACTCCACCACCTCCATATCCACTCACTCCACCATACATGAAAACCCGCCTCTCGCCTCCATCACATCTAGAGCTTGTGGCTGGTGATGTTCACCATCAATGTTCTTCCCATTCTTAGGGTTTAGGTTTTTTATTTAATTTATTTAGTTAATTTAAGTTTAAATTTAGGGTTTTGGGTTTAGATTAGGTTTATTTTAGGGTTTGTGGGTTTGGGGTTAAGGTTTTTAAGGTTATTATTTTGAGTTTTTAGGTATTTTGGGCTTAGGGTTTTAGGTTTAGGGTTTTATGGCATGGTTAGGTTTAGGGTTTAGTGTTTAGGTTTATTAGTTATTTAGTTTGGTTTGTGGTTAGGTTGGGTTTAGGTTTGTGGGTTTAAGGTTTGGTTTAGTGTTTTTTACTTCTTTGTTTTAGTTTAGGGTTATTTTAGTTTAGGGTTTAGGCTTTAGTTTAGTTTAGGGTTTGGATTTTATTTAGTTTTTTTTTAGGTTTAAGTTTAGGTTTAGGTTAGTTATGGTTTAGGTTTGGGAAAGCATTTAGGATTTTAGGATTTAGGGTTTAGGGTTTAGGTTTTAACCAGTAAAATTTTAGGTTTATTTAGTTCATTTAGTTTATTTTTAATTTATTTTATTTTTATTTTATTTTATTTTATTTTGGTTTATTTTATTTTTTATTTTATTTTATTTTATTTATTTTTATTTTTTAGTTTAGTTTTATTTTAGTTTATTTTTAAGTTTATAGGTTTATGTTTATTTTTTAGTTTAGTTTTATTTTATTTATTTTTTAGGTTTAGTTTTTTTTTATTTAAGTTTAGATTTTAGTTTTTTAACTTTAGGTTTATTTTTTTTTTATTTTTTGGTTTAGTTTTTATTTTATTTATTTTATTTTATTTTAGTTTAGGTTTAGGTTTAGTTAGGTTTTATTTTATTTTAGTTTTTAGTTTTTAAGTTTAGGTTTATTTTATTTTACTTATTTTAGGTTTCGATTTTTTTAGCTTAGGGTTTAGGTTTTATTTTTCCTTTATTTTTAGGTTTATTTTCTAGGTTTAGGTTCTTATTTAGATATTATTTTATTATCTTCTAAGTTTATTTTAGTTTTATTTTATGTTTAGTTTTTATTTTATTTAGGTATTTTATTTCTAGGTTTATTTAATTTTATTTAGTTTAGTTTAGGTTTTTATTTATTTTATTTTAGTTTAGTTTTTATTTTTTATTTTATTTTATTTTTATGTTTAGGTTTTTATTTTATTTTGTTTTATTTTATTTTATATTATTTACGTTTATGTTTTTTTTAAGTTTTATTTAGATTATGTTTAGTTTTGGTTTGTGGTTTAGGGTTTAGGGTTTGTGTGGTGTTTGTGGTTTAGTTTAGTGGTTTTAGGGTTATTTAGAGTAGGGTTTATAATTTTAATTTACTTATTTTATTTTTGAGTTTTATTTAGTTTAGGTTTAAGTTTTTAGGTTTTATGGGTTTAAGTTCAGGGTTTAGGTTTTATGGTTTAGGGTTCGGGGTTTAGGGTTTAGGGTTTAGGATTGTAGAGTTTAGGGAATAGGGTTTTGGGTTTCGGGTTTTAGGGTTTAGGGTTTAAGGTTTTAGGGTTTAGGGTTTAGGGTTTAGGGTTGTAGGTTTAGGGTTTAGAGTTTAAGTTTTTATTTAATTTGTTTTATTATTATTATTATTTAAATTTTTTAAAAATTAAGTAAACTTATAGGTTTAGGTTTATTTAGTTAATTTTTTTATTTTTATTAATTTATTTTATTTTTTATTATATTTAGGTTCATTTTTATTTTTAATTTGTTTTGCTTATTAATTTTAGGTTTATTTATTTTAGTTTATTTCTTAGGTTAAGGTTTAGTTTTAGGTTGATTTTTTAGTTTAGTTTTTTTTTATTTTATTTTTTTAGGTTTAGGTTTTATTTTTTATTTTTAGGTTTAGGTTAAGGTTTTCATTTTATTTCCTTAGGTTTAGGTTTTATGTTTTTATTTTAGGTTTATTTTTAAGTATTATTTTTTAGTTTAGGTTTATTTTTAGTTTATTTTATTTTATTTTATTTAGTTTAGGTTTAGGTTTAGTTTATTTTAGGATTAGGTTTATGTTTTATTTATTTTGGTTTAGTTTATCTTAGTTTAGGTTTAGGTTAATTCTATTTTTATTTTAGGTATAAGTTTTTTTTTGTTTAGGGTTTAGGTTTTAGTTTTTATTTATTTTTAGGTTTTATTTTTAGGTTTATTTTTTAGGATTAGGTTTTTATTTAGTTTTATTTTATTTTATTTTAGGTTTATTTTATTTTTATTTTAGGTTTAGTTTTTATTTTATTTAGGTTTTTTATTTTTTTTATTTAGTTTATGATTTTATTTATTTTATTTTAGTTTAGTTTTTTATTTTTTATTTTATTTTCTTTTTAGGTTTAAGTTTTGGTTTAGGTTTTAGTTTATGTTTTAATTTTATTATTTTTCATTTTATTTTGGTTTAGGTTTTTTCATTTATTTTATTTGGAGGTTTCATTTAGTTTAGGTTTAGGTTTTTAGTATTTTAAGGTTTAGGGTTTAGGTTTTTATTTTATATTTATTTTTAGGTATTATTTTTTAGTTTAGGCTTATTTTATTTATTTATTTATTTATTTAGTTTAGGTTTAGGTTTAGGTTTAGTTTAGGTTTAGGTTTAGGTTTTATTTATTTTAGTTTAGTTTATCTTAGTTTAGGTTTAGGTTTATTTTTTTATTTTAGGTTTAAGTTTTTTTTTTTAGTTTAGGGCTTAGGTTTTATTTTTTATTTATTTTTAGGTTTAAGTTTTTATTTAATTTTTATTATATTTTATTTTAGGCTTATTTTGTTTTTATTTTATGTTTAGTTTTTATTTTATTTATGATTTTTATTCTTAGGTTTATTTTATTTTTGTAGTTTAGCTTAGGTTTTTCTTTATTTTATTTTAGTTTATTTTTATTTGTTAATTTTATTTTATTATTAGATTTAGGTTTAGGTTTTAGGTTAGGTTTCTTTTTTATTTTATTATTTTATTTTATTTATGTTTAGGTTTATTTTTAAAAGGTTTTATTTAGTTTAAGTTTAGGTTTTTAGGTTTTTAGTGTTTAGGGTTTAGGGTTAGGGGTTTAGGGTTTAGGGTTTTAGGGTTTATGGATTTAGGGTGGGTTTAGTGTTTAGGATTTAGAGTTTAGGGTTTTTATGGTTTAAGGTTTAGGGTTAGCTCAGGGTTTAGGTTTAGTTTAGGGTTTAGGCTTTAGGCTTTATGGTTTAAGGTTTTTAGGGTTTAGGGTTTAGGATTTAGGATTAGTTTAGGGTTTAGGGTTTAGGGTTTTAGGGTTTAAGGTTTAAGGTTTAAGGTTTAGTGTTTAGGGTTTAGGGTTAGGGTTAGGGTTTAGGGTTAGTTTAGGGTTGAGGGTTTAGGGTTCTAGGTTTAGGTTTTAGGGGTTAGGGTTAGTTTTATGATTTAGGGTTTAGGGTTTAGGATTTATGGTTTAGGGTTTAGAGTTTTTTTTTTAAAAAAAAAATTATGTAATCTAACAGCTTTATGTTTATTAAGTTTATTTTTTTATTTATATTTAGGTTAATTTAGTTTATTTTATTTTTTTTGTTTTTATTTAGGATTTTTTATTTTTATTTAGTTTAACTTTTTTTATTTTAGATATATTTATTTTAGTTTAAGTTTTTTTATTTTAGTTTATTTTTTAGGTTTAGGTTTATTTTTATTTTTTAGTTTAGTTTGATTTTTATTTTAATTTTTTAGTTTTAGGTTTTATTTTTTATTTTTAGGTCTATGTTTAGGTTTTTATTTTATTTTTTTAGGTTTAGTTTTTGGGTTTTTTTAGGTTTTTTTTTTAGTTTAGGTATAGTTTACTTTTAGTTTATTTTATTTTATTTAGTTTAGGGTTTAGGTTTAGTTTATTTTAGATTAGGTTTAGGTTTTATTTATTTTAGATTAGTTTATTTTAGTTTAGGTTTATGTTTATTTAATTTTGTTTATTTTAGGTTTAGGTTTGTTTTTTTGAGTTTAGGGTTTAGGTTTTATTTTTTATTTATTTTAGATTTATTTTTTAGGTTTAGGCTTTTATTTAGTTTTTTTTTTAATTAGAGTTTTGTGCCACCATCCTTCAAAATCTTTGGTGGTGGGTGCCAACTACACACTTTAAAGTACTAACTTTGGTAACAACACTCTTCTTTGACTTTTGAATTACAGCCGGTGTTGCATTTGATTGATGTACGACGCCTAATGGTTTGATGAAGGCTTTTCTTTGAGGAGCACCTCTTCATCAAGAGGTTTCTTTGGAGCTCGCCAGAGGGTGATTGTAGGCAATCTCATGGTAGAAATAGAAACTCAATGAGTCCCTTGTTACATTTTATGGTGCAATTTTCCTTGCAGCACATTGCATGAAATGCAAACCACAGCTGTCCGAACACCATGGCATTGAGATTCTTCTCAAGAATATCCATGGCCCAGTTGCTTTCATTCTTAAGGGCTTACCATCAAAATATTCAGGAAATTAATCAACAAGGCGGTTAGCCTACAAGAAGAAGCCAAACAGTTCCCCTTTCCCGACCAATCATCTAGGCCCAAGCCGCAGAAGGTGTTTGAGAAGAAGCTATGGATAGTTATGTCAACGGACAGAGGGAATGACTAGCTAGGGAGTTGAGACTCAGGCCCAGGCCTCTTTTGCCACCTCTCTTCCACCCACCCCATCATCTTGCCACCATAGCCACCACAATGACCATTTCCACCACCTCAGCAGCCTACTTAGCAACGATATTCATCGCCAAGTAGTTACTTTCCACCTACTCTTGCAGATAGATTGAATAAGTCATATTCATTCAAGAGGGAGGAAGTTAAGAAAATCTTTAATAATCTCTTAAAGAAATCTGACTTTTCATGACTAGAGCCTATGAGGCTAGAAGAAAGTGGGCAAGAGCGATGATCCTAGCTAATGCCCTACCACTGCATGTTAGATCATGTCTTAGAGGATTGTATCACTTTTAAGGACTAGCTTGAGTGTAGCTATAAGTTGAGAGCCAAAGTTATCTCTAAAGAATGCTTATTAGAACAACCATCCAGTTCTGTTAGAGTAATCCTTAAAGATACTTGCGATCCTCTTAAGACCGAGGATGATATCTCCCTCATTGAACCTCTAAAGCCAAGGATCAAGGTTTCTTGGTGCCTAAAGTAGGATCAAACCTCAGGAAGGTTAATAGCCAGTGAAACAATGACTCACCATACTTGCAGATAGTCCAGTGTCATAGCCACCTTCTTAGTGTCTCCCCTCCACTATTTACCACCTCTTCTCGTGAGCATTGTTGTCGTAGATAGCACTAAATTCTTACCTTTGCTTACTTTGCTTGATTTATCATGTACCTCCACCCAAAAAGAAATTAATGAAGAAAGTCGATTCTACTTATATATTGTCTACTTCTGATGCTCTTGATTTTATTTTTATTGAAGGCTCTCCAAATCTAAATTAAAATAATATCTCTAGTAGTTTTGATCCTTTCCTTTCTGATTCAGACTCGGACTATATTTCTCTAAATTAATCGGGTTCACCTCGTTGTGGGGATAATTTATGACACCACGTAGAGTTTAGGAATTTCTTATTTAGATGATTAAATACGTCATTAAAGAATAAACATATTATCTCAAAAGGTAAACATGTTTTCCTATAATGGATTCGATTAAATCAATAAAAGACTCCTAAAGCTAATGGGTCTTTCGGGTACCAGAGATTTTTTCCATGAACTACATGCAAAGTAGAACAGAGTTTTTTTTTAAACTAGGTTCATGGTTTTCTATAGAGGCAAGCCTTTATAGTTAATTACATCTTAAGAAGGATCTCTTTCTAAGAATACTCTCGATTAAAGAAATAAGTTGTTAATTCTAAGGATTTCTAAGATGGTTTTTAAGGGATTGATTTATTGGAATTTTCAGTGGGAATGATCAAATTAGAGAGTTCTTTTAGAGTCAATTGAGATGAAGTAAGAAATGCCATTTGGGATGCCTGTAGGAATTTCAACTATCCTATAAATTTAGAATTTAATTTAGAAATTTTAGTTGATATTTTTTGAGAAATCTAGGACTAAGATTCTAGCAGCATAAAATTGCAGAAATGCCTAGGGTTGAAGACTTATTCCTAAAAAGGATACTTCAGATCCTAGTCTACAGGTGCTTCTGATACATATTAGATGCTCGACCTAGTTCTATTTTAGGAATTATCGATCATTCCTCTCACTTGAGGGAATTATCCTATCTCGCAGCTTACGGACTTACATGGGATGGGGCAAACTAACACCACCTAAGTGTGTTTTAAATTTATGAAGTCAAGCCTTATAAATGCAAGATGGCTGGGCTGTTGCATTTTTAAGGAAGGAATCTATGAACTTAGACTCACTCCCTAATCCCTAGAATCATGTAGGGTATGAAGATGCATCTGACTAATGCATATTTTTTAGATATTTATATATTTTGACTCAAGATTTATTTTAGACCATTGGTATGCATTTATGCCTAATGTCATGCAATTAGAAATGATTATAAGCCAAATCAATAATAGAAGGCAGGCTTCACCAAGAAGGTGGTCATCCTCATAGGGCAGGATCTTGTATGAGTGAAGTTGCCCAATTCAGGAATGGAAACAATATGATTTCATGATTTCATGATTTCAAACCTAATTATTTCTATGTTGATATGTTATGCCTAAAAGTTTATGAGGTTTTGAGTTGCATTTATTTTATGTTTCAATTGGTTAAGTTTAATTGAGTTTTTCCATGAGCTGTCAGCATTCATTCACAGAAAAGCAAAGCACAGAAAGAAACCTAGAAAATCAAGTTGATTCTATTACGCACCCAAAATAAATCATGTCAATCAAATTTATAAAATTGGCCAATCTTGAACCGTGAAACCACCTGAAGAAAAAAGAATGGGTAGAGCTCGAACTCGCATACGAACTACGCATGTACAGATCATGGATCTTCTTTCTAGGACAATCTCCTTCTTGAGGGGACATCCATCTGGGGCTCCATGAGGGACCACTACACCATCTCCGGTAGGGTCTCTGTAATCTAGACCCCATAGATCCAACCTAATTATATAAGCTCAAATTTACATTTTAAAATTCAAAAAGAAATCTTAAGTCCTACAAAATAGATGTTAGGAAATACAAATAATACACGATAGTTATATTTTATAAACATACAGGCTTATGGACTATGTTAAGGGATATTTCGAACTTATGAGCAAATAATAATTTTATAATTTTTATTTATAACAGCGATCCCTTTAACACAGTCCCTTAGAAAAAATAGTGTTAAATCTAAAAAGAATGCCCTACCATCTAGTCTAATGAGCAAACAAGCCTAGACATCCAGTCTAAAGCAATACATCATGAAGACATGTGAAGCACATCATATCACAACACATTACAGAAAATTAAAAGAAAATCATTGGGCGATCTAACCAAAATCTAAAGTCCGTGACCTAAATAATCCAATGTGTGTAGAAGATGGGTTTATGTGGTGGGTCTTTACTAAGCCTCTTTTTGTTCAAGTTTCAATTTAGGGTTTGAATTTATTTAAATTTAACCTTTGGGTGGTTTCAATCTAAATTCTTTAATAATTTATTTCCATTTTTTCCATTTTATTTGGTTAAAATAATATTTAGGTTTTCAAGAATGAAGAATAGAATAGATCCCATTTTTGGATGGAATTCATTCTATTCTACATCCTAATTCCTAATGAAATCTTTCATCTTAAAGGTCTAACTAAGATCCTTAAGTATCTTAATTAATCCTTTTTTTATTTAGTTTATATTTGAATTAGTTTTTATATTTATTTATTTCATTTAATTTAGTTTGATTTAATTCATTTGACTTGTTTCATTTTAGACTTATGTTGACTTCATTTTATTTTGATTGAATTGATTCAAGTTATTTAATGAGTTTATAAAGTTAAGATTGAATTATTCTCAATATGCTTTATTAATTTCATTAATCTTTAAGTTCTTTAACTTATGATATTTGATGTTTCCTTTTCTTTAATAGTATTTTATCTCATTTGTTTAGTAATAATTTTATTAGCTTAAAGTTTAATTTAAATTATTTCATTTGATTTATTTGAGTTGGTTCACATCTTTTAATTGGTTTAATTTGCTTTGTTTAATCATAAGTTCATTAACTTAGATTTTAGTTTGATTGGGTTTTAGTTATATATATTAATTAATTTTTTCTTTCAAAGATTTATTCTCATGTTTATTAATTTTAAATCCCAATTAGTTTTAATATGATGTTAATTTCATTCAATCTTAAACATAAGATTGGGTTTAGGTTTATGTGTGTTGAATTATGTCATTTAATGTTACTTGAATTAGTTTGTTTGATTTAATTTGATTTATTTCATTTAGTTTAATTTGAATTAGTTTATTTGGTTTACATTAATCTTTTGGATTAAGTCATGTTGATTTTATTTAGTTTAGTTTATGTTAACCTAAAGTACCTAGGTTAAAGTTTATGTTCATTCTTGGATTAGATTAATTGTAAATGTTAGGATTCATTTTAATTAATCCAATTCATTTAATTATGCTTTATTAAGTGTTATTAATCCTTAAGTATTAAGTTCATTTGACTTGGAATTGTTTAATAAACTTTCCCTAAGGGTTTCTAATGCTTAATTAAGATTAGTTTAGTTTATTTGATGGTTTAGTGGATTAATGAATTTTATTTAATTCATTATTTGATTAATATTGACTTGGGAAATTGGAAATTCAATAATTCCCATTCCAGAGATCAATTAGTATGAAATTTTTATGACAAGTGGAGTTACATGCCAATTTCATGTTTCCAAAGTTTCATTTTTGATTTGAGTTATAATTATGGTGTAATTAAAGTTTTAATTATTTCATTAAAATCTACATTATGTCTAATTTAATGAAATTCATTTAGGGGTTTCATTTTCGTTGATTCCTCACTAAAATATGTTTCCAATGAGGATTCATTCATAATTTTTGGACATTTGGTTGATTTATTATGATTTAATTAAGTTCTAGCTGATTATTTGATTTAATTAATTTATTAATTGATTAATTAAGTCAAATTGTGATTTATTAAGTTTTACCGAGCTCCCTTAGTGGTTTAATGTTCATTAGGGTTCAATATGTTGATTTAAGATGATTTGAATCATTTTCATTAGTTAATTTTTTTAAATTTAATTTCTTTATTTAAATTAGAGTTTATGATTGAAAATTCCATTTTTCATAAAAGACATTGAGATAAATTATGAAAAAAATTCCAGAGGGTTTGTTTTAAGCTTAATTAAATTTCCCCAAAATTTCATTGTAATTACATTAATGATTTGGAAGTAATTAAGGTTTAAGGATTTTCAATTAAACCCTAATTAATGCAAAAATACCCAACATAAATTGGGGATTCTGATTTTTATGGATTCCTCTCATCAAGACAAATCCATAGAACCCTTATTTGCATTTTTTATGATTTTTATTTTTTTTTTCTACGATTTTTGGAAGTTCCTGGTATTTTTTGCATTTTTTAAATGCTAAAAATCCTAATTTCCTCTTTAAACCAGTCAACGCTGATGTGGCAAGGCACTCCACATTTCGAAAGCTGATTGGTCCACACGAGTCCATGTGGATCCCATGTGAAAAAGGTGACAGAAATGCAGAATCGAGTAGGATCGTTCGATCAAAGATGACACTGGCCAACTAGGTAGGATATTTTTTTTCTCTGATAATACCAGCATCGATCAGTTTCTTAACATCAGAAATGAGTGTTGACCTCATTTTTGGAAGAGGTCATTTTAGCAATGAAATGATATCAAGTTCAAATAGGTATTTCTTAATTCACTATTCAAGTCACAATACTTAATGACTTAGGAAATGCATTTTGAGCTAAATCTATCTACTTGGTTTGATGTAAAATCAAGTCAAATATCCAACATAAATTAAATCAAGTGAATCAATACAAATAAAATGAAAATTTAAAATCAACTCTAAAGTCAACTCTAGTCAACCTAGAATTGACTTAAGTGGACCCACTTGGTCAAAAAGTCAACCCACTAAAATTTGCCCAAATTAAATCTTCAAAAATATTTTAGAAAAAAATCAAATAAACATCTTTGATCACAATGAAATAGAAATTTGAGTCCATTGAAGCCTAGATTTGGTAAGATAAATTCCTCAATCAAAATGACCTAAATAGGCTACATTAAACTCAAACCCAAGGAAAATTCAAATCACTTTCAACCAATGCAATTCACATTCAATTAAAAAAAATGAAGGAAATGCAATTCACCATGAAATCAATTAACAAATTAGCAAATAAATTAAAATAAAATAAATGAAGAAAAGAGGGAAGAAGTGAAATTGAATTTCCCCTCTTCCCACAACAAGCCAAACTCCACCCCTTAACAAAGGTGGCTACCTTCAAGTGAAGGCAATGAAGGAAATTAGCAAAGAAGAAAAAAAACCAAGGAGGAGAGAAAGAAAGAGGGAAAATAGAAAAAGAGGAAGATAGAGCTCTCGGCCATATGGAAAAATAAGAAGAGAGACTTCCCCATGGAGGATTGAGCACACACACACCTTCAGACATTAAAACTGAAGCTAAACAAAAGTTTCCCATCCCCCCAATTGTCCTTAACCACTACAAACCATCAAAGCCAAAAAAGCCACTCAAGGGTTGGTCTAAGGAGCAATCCATAAGGAATTATCCTAATTCCTTTGGCAAGCAAGCTTGGTTCAAGCATTTGAAGCTCTAGGATCAATTGTAAGGCCAATCATCCAACAAATCGAGGTATGTCATTGTTGACTCAAGATTTTCCTTAAAGAATTTGGTTTTGATCATTTTCATAGGAAACATGATCTTCAAGTTGAACCCACCATATAATATCATAGGATTGCTTTCCATGATCATGTAGCACTTGAAATCGTGTGCTTTCATTACCTACATCAAAAGATATTAGTAAAATACTATCAACGGTCCTCGACTCCCACAGGAATTTATGGAGATGATCTATGCACCATCTGATCCATGTAGTTGGATCGGACGACCCATATTTAGGAGGACCGCAGGATCGATCTCACCCTGTTTGAACCGCGGGATCGATCTAGACCATCTGATCTTTGATCGGATGGTCCGTAAGCGATCCCGCATTTTGAACTATGCTGATGGGGCGCTAGGTGGGGCCACGAGGACCAACACGCATGTGCCACACGGGGGGATGCACCACATGGTGGGACGCACCATGCAGGCGCGTGCCACATGGCACACGGATCCCGCATGGGACCCCCACTTAAAAAATCATTAAATAATGATTTAATTAATTTAAAAAATGTAAAAAACTTTTAAAAATCATATAAAATCAAATATAAATTATAAAACTATAAATAAAAACCTTATGGATTCGTCTTGATGAGAGGAATCCATAGAAATTAAAATCCCTAATTTTTATTGGGTAATTTTCCCTTAATTTGGGTTTAATTGAAAAATATTAAACCCTAATTGCTCTCAAATTAATAATCCAATTAATTTTAAACTTTGGGGAAATGAAACTAAGCATAAAATACACCTTAGGTGAATTTTTGGGAATTTATTTCTCTGAATTGAAGGAAAATTAAAATTTCATATGCTTAACCTTTTAATTAATTAAATTAATTAACCTTTAATGAAATAATTAGAAAACTTTAATCAAACAACCTTAAATCAACATAATGAACATTAATGAGAATCAAAACACTAATTAAACTTAATTAAACCTATATGAACCTAATAATCCCTAAATTGACTTAATTAGATAATTAAATGAATTAAATAATTCAATTAAACAACCTGAACTTAATTAAATCATAGTAAACAAACCAGTTAACCAAAAATCATGAATAAACCCTCATTGGAAAGGTATTTCAGTAAAACATTTATGACAAATAAAAATCTTAATTGAATCTCAATAAATTAGGCCTAATTTAGGTTTTAATGAAATAATTAAAATCTTAATTACACCCTAATTACATCTTTAATCAAGCTGAAACTTTAGGAATATAAAATTGGCATGTAACCCTACATGTGAGAAATATTTTAAGTTTAAATGATCTCTCGATCAGGAGTTTCCAAATTTCTAAATCTCTAGGTCAATGTTAATCAAATTTTAAGTTATGAAAATTAATTAATCTATTAAATAAAATGGTAATTCAAACCAATCTCAAACAAACATTAAGAAAACTATTCAGAAAATTATCTAAATATCCTAAATCAATCAAAGTAATAAAATTCAGTCTTAGAAAAATGAAATAAAACCTTATGTTAATAAAACCATTAATTAACTTAAACCTTAACCTTTGAATCAATAAAGTTTAATAAATCATTCATCTCTAATAAATTTAAATAATGAATCTAAAACCTAGGTTTATTAAATCAAATCAAATAATTAATCTAAGTGCTTTAGGTTAAGCAAAATCCATGAACAAACCTAAGGTACTAATTCATATTAATGAACCTAAACCTTCAGCTTAAAAATCCATAATTTAATAACTTAAGTTAAATTGAATAAAAACAAACTCTTTGAATTAATATAAGCCAAATCAAATGAAACCAACATAGCTTAATTCAAAATGAAACAAATCAAACAAATTAAATCAAATAAAGCAATTCAAACAAATGAAATAACATAAAACTAATCCAAACATAAATAACATCAAAAGGATTAATTAAAATACTTAAGGATCTTAGTTAGACTTTTGAAAATTTCATTAGGATTTAGGATGTGGAATGAGTTTCACCTAAAATGAAATTCATTCTATTTCTCATTCTTGAAAACCTATATAACTTTAATAAAATAAAATTGAATAAAAAATAGAAATTAAATCACTAAACCATTTGAATTGAAACCAACCAATGGTCAAAATTAAACAAATTCAAACTTCAAATTTAAACTTGAACTTAAAGGAGCCTAGCAAAGCCTTGCCACACAAACCCCTCTTTTACACACACTAGATTACTTAGGTCACTGACTCTAAATCTAGGTTAGATCATTCTATGATTTTCTTTTAATCTCCTGTGATATGTTGTGCTGTGCTTCACATGTTTGTGTGGTGTATTGCTTTAGACTAGATGCCTAGACTTATTTGTTCGTTAGACTAGATGTTAGGGCATTCTTTCTAGATTTAATACTATTTTCTATAGGGGACTGTGTTAATGGGATCGTTGCAATAAATAAATCATAAAATTATTATTTGCTTATAAGTGTTGAAAATCCCATAACATAGTCCATAGGATTGAAGCAACTAATGCTGTATGTTTGTGAAATATAAACCGCTTTGTGTGTATTTCCTAACATCTATTTTGCTGGGCTTAGGATTTCTTTTTTTTATATTTAAATATAAATTTGAGCTTAGAATTAGGTTAGGATCTATGAGGTTTAGGATTAGTAGGAGCTGACCCAACCAAGAGATGGTATGGTGGTCCCCTGTGGAGCCCGACGGATGTTCCTAAGGAAGTAGACTTTCCTAGAAAGAAGACCCATAGATCTAATCTTATAGTTCTAGGCCGAATTGTATGAGGCCAGAACTTAGCTGCCCATTTTTCTTTCTTTCGGGGTGTACAGTAATACCCAGCTGCATTGGCCTTTTCCTTAGATAATTTAATTTGGCTTGATTTATTTTGGGTGCACCATAGAAATGACATGATTTTCTTAGGTTTCTTTCTGTGCTATGTTTGTGCTATGATGAATGCCTGGACGTAGGCTCATAGGATAAACTAAATTTTCTACCCAATTAAATCAATTGAAACATAAAAAAAAAATACAACTCATAATCTTCATAGAAAATCCTAGGCCATTAAAGTAAGATAAAATATGTAGCAACCCCTTAGCTGGATGTTTTAACATCATGCATAAATTATACTGTCTCACTCTTGATTAACGAAGGACTTCCATCCTTGCCAGAGAACCTGGGCTTGACCTTTGAGAGCCTATGATGGAAGTACACCTTCTTCTATTTTGATTTGTCCCATAACCTTTTTCTACTGCATGCATTAGGCATAAATTATATTCCTATGGTCTAAAATAAATATTGAGTTAAAAAATTATAAAAATCTAATAAATATGCATTAGTTAGATGCATCTTCATACCCTACATGATCTTAGGGATTAGATAGTAAGTACAAGTTTATATATTTATTTTTTCAAAATGCAACAGGCCAGCCATCTTGTATTCGTATGACTTAGCTGCATGGTTTTAAAATGCCCTTAGGTGGTGTTAGCTGGCAACCTTCTCCAAGCAGATTGTAAGTCCAGAAGAGTTAAGGATAAGTTAGTTCCCCTCAAGTGAGGAGAATGGACAATGATTACTAAGGATAGAATTCAAGCATCTGACATGTGTTAGAAGAACTTGTAGACTAGGTTCTGAAGCATCCTTTTAGGAATAAGACTTCAACCCTAGGCATTTTTGCAGTCATGTGGTGCTAGAATCTAAGCCCTAGATTTATAAGAAAATGATAACTTGAAATCTAAAATTAAATCCCAAATTTGAAGCCCAATCATAGGATAGATGAAATGTCTACTAGGCATCCCAGTATTAATAGACATTTCTTACTCTTTTCCATTTGACTCTTAAAAATAACTCTCTCCCAATTAAATTTTCAAAATTCTTTCCCTTGAAAGATACCTTAGTAGTCTTTAGGAATAACCACTTGTTTCTTTAATCGAGAGTATTCTTAGGAAGAGACCCTTCCTATGTAATTAACTATAGGGGCTTGCCTTTATAGGGAACCATGATCCCAGGATTAAATAGACCCTGTTCTACTTTTCCATGTAGTTCAGGAGAAAATACTCTAGTACACGAAAGACCCATTAGCCTTGAGAGTCTTTTATTGAAATGATCGAATCCATTATAAGAGAACATGTTTATCTTTCGAGATAATATGTTTATTCCTTAATGCTATATTTGATCATCTAAATAAAATATTCTTAAACTCTATGTGGTGTCATTTCTTTCTCTATTCCAGAGAGAACACTAACATATTTCTGGCGACTCCAATGGGGACTTGTTCCTCTCTCCATCTTTAGAAATAGGTAATTATTTATATATATCCATAGTGTAGTAGTGCCACTTACCAGTCAGGACTGCCTTTCTTTCCGTTGGATGCCTTTCCATTTCATTCTTGGTTAAGTCTATCCAACATCTTGAATAGAGGTTCTAGAACTCTTCATTTGTCACAGTTAAGTGATTAGGTCCTAGAACCAAATCCCAAAATAAAATGAGAGGTGAGAGAAATAAATGAAAAAATAAGTCATCTCTGTTAAGACCTAAATCTAGTCAAGATTGATTTGAAACCATTCCAATGGAAAAGAAATGTGGAAAAGAAAAAATTTTGAAAAATAAATCTCCAAACATAAAGTCTTAAAGTTAAACTTATTCTTGATCTTACTTTGGCTTTATACTAAAGCTAAAGAGAATCAAGATAGGGTCCTTGAATGGATACCCTTTGTTCTACTACATTCACCTAAGGATGTAAATTGAAATGAAGGAGTTCCTTCAAAACATGAGAAAATCCAAATCAAAAGGAGGCATAGTTGTGCCTATTGCCCCTTTACCACCATGATTGAAGTTTGAATTACATTTAAAAATAAAATTAATTCCAAAAAGAGAATGCCTTATTGACCTTAGGCAGAGGTTAATTAAGAAACTAAATGTAAATCTTCTATCCTTATAGAAGAAAATTTTCAAATAAATGTAAATCAGCTTTAATCTTAATTAATTTTCACAAGTCCACTAGAATATTGGAAAACCAACTACTCAAGTTGATTGGCCAAATCTAAGGAGTGACTTGGAGGTAACCTTCTTTTAGACCTTTCCAAAATATTAAATTCTTAAGAGTTTGGGAGAGAGTAAAAAGAGGAAGATGACAAGACATAAATTTTGCTCCTAATCAATAGACGAAAAGAGAGGGTAGGGAAAGAGAATTTTAATTCTCCTGATAAAGTTGAAATGAATAAAATTTAAACCAATAAATTTAAATCAACTTCCTTAATGAGAGTTTCATCTCATTAAATGAAATGATATTTCGTGAATGGCTTTAACTAATTTCAAGGCTAAATCCTAAAAAGAAAATAAATGAAGAATTTAATACTTCTAAGGAAATCATGACTAGGATTGGGTCCTAAGGATTGGATTTCATTGCAAGCTGAGATTACCTTTAATCTTATATGTGCTATAAAAGAATGAAAATCAAACTTGAATTTCTAATAGCACAGCATCTACCCTAGAGGGTCCTCTTTTAAATGATGATCCTCTAAATGAATAGATCATGAGGGCTATTGATCTATTAAGGATAGAGTTAGACCTACCTTCCCTTCATATCAAAAGGGAAATTCTTTAAATCAAATTCAAAATGGTAGAGTTATACCACCTCAAATGACATTGAAAAGAAATGACAAATAAGTCATCTTCAAAATGTGATGTTTTGCCCATCTTAGAGAAGTTGCTTGCAAAATCAAGCATCATAATGCTCTATTAAAAATAAAATAAAATATGAACTAAAATAAAATAAAAATAAAAAAAGAAATGAAGGTAAAGCAAGGCATTACATAATCATGTAATTTGCCTTACTTAACTATAAGCAACTTCCTGATGTGGCATTCCACTATAAAGAAGTTCTAGGGTTATCTTCTATGATAAAGATAGACTACTAAGAACTTTTTAACATCTTGGTCGATGTAGAAAATTTAAAAAATAAAAATCTCTGAAATATATGTTCAATTAAATATGAAAAAAGTGAATTATATAGGCCCAATTCTAATCAAACTTTGATAAGATAGTGCCATATAAATTCAATCAAATAAAGAAAGTAGTTTTAGCTTCAAAAAACTCAACCTCGAAAAGAACTTAATTTCAATCACATTGTTGATTGAAGATAAAAATTCAAACATAAAAAGAGCAACATAGGAATTCATGAAACATCTTTGAATACTCCTGGATGGTCCTATCCAGCCCAAATAAAAGAAATGAGAAAATAAAAAGGAATCAAATGAAAAGAAAAAGAAGAAACATATTGGTTATTTAAGGATGTTCATATTCATTCTAAAGTGTTGAGCCTTTAGGAGATCATTCATCTACTCCTAAATGACCTCACTAAATATTTTATTCCAATAGAAAATTTTGATTTCAGAAGTGTTAAGTTTTCAAGGAAGTCATTATTCCAATCTTAAATGACTCACTAAATAAGTTTGAATTATAAAGTGTAACATCTTTAGAAAGTCATTTTTACCAATCTTGAATGGCTTTACTAGATTTGTTGCTTAAAAAAATGAGAAAGAAATAGAAATGTTGGATCATATTATATGATCAATCAAGAAAAGACTTGAATCATATCAAAAAGTCAATCAATCAAATGTTGTATTTGGATAAAAAGTCAAATACTTTAAATTTTTTAGCAAATCATTTAGTGGAGTCATTTCATAAAGAGTGAAATGTTATGGAAATGAGTAAAATACATCTATCTTCTTAGTGAATCTTGTAACTAGGAAAATTACCAAATGTAACCTTTCATGAAGAAATGAAATTAGAATATTACAAAAAGAAAGAAAAGTAAAGGGATGGAAGGACTATATCCAAGAGCAAAAGGATGAAGTCTAAAATTTCTAAGAATGTTGACATTTTTGACTTTAAACTTCACATCAAAATAAAGTGGTAAGGTTAGAAGTAAAAAATTATCCTTTAGCTAAACAAAAATAATCAGATATCTCATGCTTTGTCATTTTAGCCTTTGACATGATTGGGTGACCTCACTTGGCAAGTTAAATAAAAAGATAGTGGATCTTCTTTTTTAGGAGTCCATATCTTTTGAATGGCAAAGATTCTATTGAGTATACTTTGATACCATTTCAAATGAAGCAACAATACCCAATAAACCTAACATAGCTTGAATGAAATAAAAATAATCAGATATCTCATGCTTTGTCATTTTAGCCTTTGCCATGATTAGGTGAGCTGGCTTGGAAGGTTAAATAAAAAGATAGCAATTCTTCTTTTTTATGAAACCATATCTTTTGAATGGAAAAGATTCTATTGAGTATACTCTAATTTCAAATGAAGCAAAAGACACCCAATGTAAATGGACACTTTAAATTTAAACTTCTCCACATCAAAATAAAGTGGTAGGGTTAGAAGTCAAAAAAATTGTCCCTAGTTAAACAAAAATAAGCAGATATCTCATCAATGTCATTTCAGCTTTCGCCATGATTGGGTGAGCTCGCTTAGTAGGTTAAAAGAAAAGATAGTGGATCTTCTTTTCCAGGAGTCCATATCCTTTGTATGGCAAAGGTCTCATTGAGTATACCCTGATTCTATTGCAAGTGGCCTATAACCATAAACAAGAAAAGTTATGGAAGAGCCATTGCAAGTTATAAAGCTTAAGTAATTTGGGCCCTAACTTTCTTTTCAAAAGGCACTCTAACATATTGCATCAATGTTGTTTAGATGTGTCTGGAGATTTATATAGTCTTCAAGTTTGGGATGCACCCTTAGAATTTGAAGAAAAATCCAATTCCATAATTGACAAGTTGATATAAATGATCTAACTCTTTAATGAGCTAGCTATCAATGAATTGATCAAGCTATATTTTGGGTTTAACTACTTTATCTGGAAATAAATTAAAATAATCTCTAGATGTAGTGGTTTGTAAACTTAAGCTTGATGTCATTTTCATAAACTAAGTCCCTTGATGACTGTGGTCAAATTCTAAAAGAAAAGAAAATGATGGTTGTACATAAGAAGAAAATATTCTTCTTGGTTAGCTAACATCATTATATGACCTACATCTTGGGACTAGGGTAGAATCTTTACTTTGAAAATGGGTTTATATTACCCATATTTCATTTTAAAATCAAAAATATTTTCATGCATAAGATTATTCTTCTTAAGGATAACTTATTTGAAAATTGTCAAATAAAGCAATTCTAGAAAAGAAAAATTGAAAGCATATGATATGACATTCATAATATTTATAATAATATTCTATTATAAAGTCATATCATTCAGTCTCAACATAGTGGGGCAATTTAACAAAAAGGGTCATGGTCAAGATTTCTTATAATCCCACTTTCAATTAGGTAGAGGGTTATATTGAAAATCTTATCAAAGAAGAAAAGAAACTTCAATATGACTTGAAGGATAGTCCTATTACTATATATAGAGCCTTGAAAATTACTTTTGAAGTAATTTCAAAGACCTTATAGTAAAATGTAGAAGGATCAAAATGCAAAAAATAAAAAAATTAATCAAAGACATTTAAGAAAATTCAGTTCATAAAACCTTCAAAAGAATAACAAATCAACTGAAGAAATTCAATTTCAAACTTATCAGAAGAATCTTAATTTCTCTAATAAGTTAATCCTTTCGGTTCCATTATTTATTAGGGATAAAAAAAATTTGTGTCTCTATGAGAATCCAAAAGATTATCCTGATTCTCATTCACTTTACAAAGCTTTAAGGGAATCTCTTGATCTTTATTGAATCCAAGAGAAGGCCTTATAAGCTGTTGATTCATGTCAACAAAGTAAAAATAACATACATGTCCAAACAAAAAGAAAAATAAATTCCATTTGAGAAGCATTGGTTGACTTTGGTTCTTATTACCTAAAGAACAACATAGTCACATGCAAGCTCAAAGAGGTAGAATTTTTAGGTCAGTACCATATGATATCTTGCCTTCAGTGACATAGACATCTAGCATGGTTCATTGTAACTTTGAGATGAAAAGAATAATGAAAGAAAAATGATGAACTTCTATGCTCATGGCATAGTAAAGCATTGGGTCCAAAATATACCCAAGTCTTCCTTCAAAAATAACTGCCAACTCTTTGAAACCTTCTTCACTAAACTTCTTCATGTGTAAGAGTATTAGTGAAATTAAGAAATGGATGCAAACCTTCAATTACCCTTTCATCAAGTTAGACTAATCAAGTAAGGTTTAAGTCCATGAAACTCTTGCTTATTAGCCAAAACTTTGGGGAATTAGGAATAAGTCACTTTGACCCATTTTCCTTATCCATATCACCTATAGGTTGGGAGCAAGCCCTTTGTGGCACCTTTCCTATACATGACTTGAGATGGGAGCAAGTCCTCTGTGGCACCATTCTCATGTCTTTCTGGGTATGGAGTAACCTTTCGTGCACCATTCCCATGAAAAATTACCTTTGTAGGTTCGGAGCAAGCCCTTTGTGGCACCATTCCTACTTTTGTGTACATGATTGGATCAAGCCATCAAGGCCCCTTTCATGTTGCATAGGAAATTTAGATTGGATCAAGTCTTTATGACCCCTTTCTAATAGTCAGAAAGATATAAGTCACCAGTCGGCATTCTTTCTAATCACCTAGGAGTAAGTCCCCAGTCGGCATCCTACTATTGTGTACATGATTGGATCAAGCCATCAAGGCCCCTTTCATGTTACACCAGAAATTTAGATTGGATCAAGTCTTTATGACCCCTTTCTAATAGCCAGAAAGATATAAGTCCCCAGTCGACATTCTTTCTAATCACCTAGGAATCCCTAGTCGGCATCCTACTTTTGTGTACATGATTGGATCAAGCCATCAAGGCTCCTATCATGTTACACAAGTAATTTAGATTGGATCAAGTCTTGATGACCCCTTTCTAATAGCCAGAAAGATATAAGTCCCTAAGATTCTTTCTAATCATCTAGAGTCCCCGAAGATCCTACTTTTGTGTACATGATTGGATCAAGCCATCAAGGCCCCTTTCATGTTACATAGGCAAGTTAGATTGGATCAAGTATTTATGACCCCTTTCTAATAGCCAGAAAGATATAAGTCCCTTAGTCGGCATTCTTTATAATCACATGGGTGTAAGACCCCAGTTGGCATCCTATTTTGAGGATTGGATCATGTATTTAAGGACCCCTCTCCTCTTTTTAGTTAATTTGGATGGATCATGCCCTTAATGGCCCCATTTTATTAGCTAATCACATTGGATAAAGTCCCCAGTTGGCATCCTATTCAAACTTCTAAGGAATGGAATCAAGCCATTGAAGGCCCCATTTCATTAGACTAGTCAAACAGGATATGACCCTTGTTTAGTAGTCAAAGTGTTGTGGATTATGAGCAAGCATTTCAAGCCTCTTCTCCCTAGCATAGATTTTGAGAATTGGATCATGTCTTTAAAGACCCCTCTCCTCTCTTTAGCAAACTATGATGAATAATGCCCTTAACGGTCCCATCTTATTAGCTAATACATGGATCACCACTATTCTCAGTTAAGTGTAAGTTCCTTGAAGACATCTTCCTTGAGCATAGTGATTACATTAGGGTTAGACCATTCTTTGGGTCCACTCCTAATAGCTTTCCTCTTCACCCTAGAACTTAATGATGTTAAGTTTCTATGAATGAATCACACTTCAAAGCAAAGATAGGTATACATGTACATATCTTTCACAATCAAAATTAAAACAAAATTCTAAGTCAAAAAATCAAAATCATGAATTGGAACCCCGAATTTATACTTGTATGTTGATCAATCTGGTGAACACCAATATGTGCAGTGTATTCTGACTAATCCACTACACATATTGGGGGTCCATTTGTTTGCCTTATTTTTAGAAGAGGTCATTTTAGCAATGAAATGATATCAAGTTCAAATAGGGATTTCAGAATTCACTATTGAAGTCATAATGCTTAATGACTTTGGAAATGCATTTTGAGCTAAATCCATCTACTTGGTTTAATGTAAAATCAAGTCAAATATCCAACATAAATTAAATCAAGTGAATCAATACAAATAAAATGAAAATTCAAAATCAACTCTAAAGTCAACTCCAGTCAACCTAGAATTTACTTAAGTAGGCCCACTTGGTCAAAAAGTCAACCCACTAAAATTTGACCAAATTAAATCATCAAAAATATTAAAAAAAATCAAATAAACATGTTTCATCACAATGACAAAGAAATTTGAGTCCATTGAGGCTTAGTTTAGGTAAGATAAATTCCTTAAATCAAAATGGCCTAAATAGGCTACATTGAACTCAAACCCAAGGAAAATTCAAATCACTTTCAACCAATGCAATTCACATTCAATTAAAAATAATAAATGGGAAATGTAATTCACCATTAAATCAATTAACAAATCAGCAAATAAAATAAAAAAAATAAAATAAAAGAAATGAAGAAAAGAGGGAAGAAGGGAAATTGAATTTCCCCTCTTCCCACAACAAGCCAAACTCCACCCCTTAACAAAGGCGGATGCTTTCAAGTGAAGGCAATGAAGGCAATTACCAAAGAAGAAAAAAAACAACCAAGGAGGAGAGAAAGAAAGAGGGAAAAGAGAAAAAAAGGAAGATAGAGCTCTCGGCCATATGGAAAAATAAGAAGAGACACTACCCCATGGAGGATTGAGCGCACACGCACACTCACACATTAAAATCGAAGCTAAATGAAAGTTCCCCCTCCCCCCAAGTGTCCTTAACCACTACAAACCATCAAAGTTGAAAAGATCACTCAAGGTTTAGTCTAGGGAGCAATCCATATGGAATTAACCTAATTTCTTTGGAAAGTAAGCTCGGTTCAAGCATTTGAAGCTCTAGGATCAATTGTAAGGCCAATCGTCCAACGAATCAAGGTATGTCATTATTGACCTCAAACTTTTCCTTAAAGAATTCAATTTTGATCATTTTTTATAAGAAACATGATCTTAAAGTTGATCCAACCATATAATATCATAGGATTTCTTTCCACGATTGTGTAGCACTTGAAATTGTGTGATTTCATTACCTATATCAAAAGATATTAGGAAAATACTATCAACGGTCCTCGGCTCCCACAGGAATTGAAGGAGATGATCTCTGCACCATTCAATCCATGTACTTGAATTAGACGGCCCAGATCTAGGTAGACCATGGGATTGATTTCACCCTATCAGATCAGACCGCTTCGATCATCGATAGTAGTTTATCCCGCATTTTGAACTACACAAGGCTAAGTGGTGCCACTGGGCCAACCTGCGTATGCAGCGGATGTACGGATGCCATGTGTGCGGATCTGCATGGGACCCCACAAAACCGTTAAATAACGGTTTAATTAATTAAAAATGCAAAAAAGTTTTAAAAATCATATAAAATCAAATATAAATCAAAAATTACAAATAAAAGCTCTATGGATTCGTCTTGATGAGAGGAATCCATAGAAATTAAAATCCCCAATTTTTCTTGGGTACTTTTCCCTTAATCTAGGTTTAATTAAAAATATTAAACCTTAATTACTCTCAAATTAATAATCCAATTAGTTTGTAACTTTGGGGAAATGAAATTAAGCAAAAAAATACACCTTAGGTGAATTTTTGGGGATTTATTTCTCTGAATTGAAGGGAAATTAAAATTTCATATGCTTAACCTTTTAATTAATTAAATTAATTAACCATTAATGAAATAATTAGAAAACTTTAATCAAACAACCTTAAATTAACATAATGAACATTAATAAGCATCATAACACTAATTAAACTTAATTAAACCTATCTGAACCTCATAATCCTTTATTTTTACTTAATTGGATAATTAAATGAATTATATAATTCAGTTAAACAACCTGAACTTAGTTAAATCATAGTAAATCAACTATTTAACCAAAATTATGAATAAACCCTCATTGGAAAAGTATTTCGGTGAAAAATTTATGAAAAATAAAACTCTTAATTGAATCTCAATAAATTAGGCCTATTTTTGGTTTCAATAAAATAATTAAAACCTTAATTATACCTTAATTGCATCTCTAATCAACCTGAACCTTTAAGGATATAAAATTGGCATGTAACTCTACTTGCCAGAAATATTTCAAGTCCAAATGATCTCTGGATTAGGAGTTTTAAAATTTCTAAATCTCTAGGTCAATGTTAATCAAATTTTAAGTTAAGAAAATTAATTAATCTATTAAATAAAATGGTAATTCAAACCAATCTCAAACAAACATTAAGAAAACTATTCAAAAACTTATCTAAATATCCTAAGTCAATCAAAGTAATAAAATTCAATCTTAGGAAAATGAAATAAAACCTTAGGTTAATAAAACCATTAATTAACTTAAACCTTAATGTTTGAATTAATAAAGTTTAATAAAATCATTCATCTCTAATAAGTTTAAATAATGAATCTAAAACCTAGGTTAATTAAATCAGATCAAATATTTAATTTAAGTGCTTTAGGTTAAGCATAATCCATGAACAAACATAAGGTACTAATTCATATTAATGAACTTAAACCTTAAGCTTACAAATCCATAATTTAATAATTTAAGTTAAATTGAATAAAATCAAACTCTTTAAATTAACATAAGCCAAATCGAATGAAACCCACATAGCTTAATTCAAAATGAAACAAATCAAATAAATTAAATCAAATAAAGTAATTCAAACAAATGAAATAACATAAAACTAATCCAAACATAAATAGCATCAAAAGGATTAATTAAAATACTCAAGGATCTTAGTTAGACTTTTGAAAATTTCATTAGGATTTAGGATGTGGAATAAAGTGAGTTTCACCTAAAAATGAAATTCATTCTATTTCTCATTTTGAAAACCTATACAACTTTAATAAAATAAAATGGAATATAAAATAGAAATTAAATCATTAAATAATTTGAATTGAAACCAACCATTGGTAAAAATTAAACAAATTCAATCTTCAAATTTAAACTTGAACTTAAATGAGCCTAGCAAAGCCTTGCCACACAAACCACTCTTTTACACACACTAGATTACTTAGGTCACAGACTCTAGATCTAGGTTAGATCATTGTGTGATTTTCTTTTAATCTCCTGGGATATGTTGTGTTATGCTTCACATGTCTGTGTGGTGTATTGCTTTAGACTAGATGCCTAGGCTGTTTGTTCATTACACTGGATGTTAGGGCGTTCTTTCTAGATTTAACACTATTTTTTGGAGGGGACTGTGTTAAAGAGATCGTTGTGATAAATAATTCATAAAATTGTAGTTTGCTTGCAGGTGCTAAAAATCCCTTAACATAGTCCATAGGATTGGTGGGCTTGGCAAGCAACTAATGCTAAGCCCGTACATTTGTGAAATAGAAATTGCTTTGTGTGTTGTGTGCATTTACTAACATCTATTTTGCAAGGCTTAGGATTTCTTTTTTTTTTTGAATTTTAAATGTAAATTTGAGCTTAGAATTAGGTTAGGATCTATGAGGTTTAGGATTAGCAGGAGCTAACCCAGGAGATTGTGTAGTGTGTGGAGCCCAATGGATGTTCCTAAGGAAGGAGACTTTCATGGAAAGAAGACCCATAGAAGTTCTTGGGTTGTATAACTACGCCCATTTTTCTTTCTTCTGTACAGCACATACTACATTCTTTTTCTTATATAATTTAATTTGGCTTGATTTATTTTGGGTGTGCAATAAAAATAACATGATTTTCTTAGGTTTCTTTCTGTGCTATGTTTATGTTGTGATGAATGCCTAGATGTAGGCTCATAGGATAAACTAAATTTTCTACCCAATTAAATCAATTAAAACATAAAAATAAATACAACTCATAATCTTCATATAAAAGCCCAAGCCATTAAAGCAAGATAAAATATGTAGCAACCCCTTAGCTGGATGTTTTAACATCATGCATAAATTATATTATTTCACTCTTGATTAATGAAGGACTCCATCCTTGCTAGAGAACCTGGGCTTGACCTTTGAGAGTTTATGATGGAAGTACACCTTCTTCTATTCTGATTTGGGCCATAACCTTTTTCTAATTGCATGCATTAGGCTTAAATTGTATTCTTATGGCCAAAAATGATTATTGAGTCAAAAAATTATAAACAGCTAAAAAATATGCATTCATTAGATGCATATTCATACCCTAGATGATCTTATGGATTAGGGAGTAAGTCTAAGTTTATAGATTTATTTTTTAAAAAATGCAGTAGCTCAACCATCTTGTATTTATATGACTTAGCCTCAAGGTTTTAAAATGCCCTTAGGTTGTGTTAGCTGGCAGCCTTTTCCAAGCAGGTTGTAAGTCTAGAAGAGTCAGGGATAGGCTAGTTCCCCTCAAGTGAGGAGAATGGCCAATGATTCCCAAGGATAGAATTAGGTTGAGCATTTGACATGTGTCAGAAGCACTTGTAGACTAGGTTCTAAAGCATCCTTTTAGGAATAAGTCTTCAACCCTAGGCATTTTTGTAGTTTGGGCTGCTAGAATCTAAGCCTTAGATTTCTAAGAAAATGATAACTTGAAATCTAAAATTAAATACCAAATTTGAAGCCTAATCATAGGATAGACAGAATGTCTACTGGGCATCCTAATATCAATAGACATTTCTTACTCTTTTCCATTTGACTCTTAAAAATAACTCTCTCCAATTTGGACCTCTCCCAATTGAATTTTTAAAAATCATCCTTTGAAACCTGCCTAGTAGTCTTTAAGAATAACCACTTGTTTCTTTAATCGAGAGTATTCTTAAGAAGAGACCCTTCCTAAGATGTAATTAACTATAGGGGCTTGCCTTTATAAGGAACCATGATCCCAGGATAAAATAGATCCTGTACTACTTTTCCATGTAGTTCAAGGGAAAATACTCTGGTACATGAAAGACCCATTAGCCTTAGGAGTCTTTTAATGAAATGATCGAAACCATTACAGGAGAGCATGTTTATCTTTCGAGATAATATGTTTATTCCTTAATGCTATATTTGATCATCTAAATAAAATATTCCTAAACTCTATGTGGTGTCATTTCTTTTCTCTATTCCAAAGAGAACACCAACAATGATATGTTGTTCAATGTCTAATTGCATGCGTTTAGGAGCTTGCTTCATAGGGTTAGCACTTGGCTCTATTGTTAGTTTGTGGAGTACTACATTAGGAGATAAATTGGGCATATCTTCATAACTCCATGCAAAGCAGTCTTTAAACTCACTCAACAACCTAACTAAGTCATTAGTTTCTTCATCATTAAACAAGGAGCTGATGTATATCGAACGTGGTTTCTTTTGTTCCTAAGTTGATTTCTTTGAGTTCTTCGATGGTTGATCTAATTTCTTCATCAACCTCTAGTGGTGCATCTCTAACTTCAAACTCATTTGGATCATCTGAAGTTTCTAAACACACCTCCTCATATGAGTTAGTATGATTTGAGAAGAACCTATCAGACTCCAAATGATTGGTGATGATAAGGCAATGGTTGTCATCATCGACTGGGCCCATTGTGCTTAATCTTAGTCCCGGTCTTGATTAAAGATGTTTGCTTCGGTTGTCCTATAGCCTTTCAAAGTATTCTGACTTATGTTTAGACCAAGTATGTGGGATTAATCCCTTCTTAGCTAAGTTAAGAACACAAGGCGAGTCCCAATCAAAAGGCAATTGTATTAGATCTTTATATGAATCATCCTCATGTTTTATATCAACTTTCTGACTTGAGGATGATGCTCCCAACAAAAACCTCTTTGGCTTGACATCTAGAAATGACTTGGGGGTCTCCTTAACTACCAAACCCTCAAATTTTTGAGAGGAAAGTGGGGTTATAGCTAAGGTTCCCAACCATTGCCTAACTGTTCTACATAATAATGACTCGGATACATTCATGTTTTTCTTGGAGGCATGGTCTTCATCACTGTCTAGTTTGAATGTCACCTCCAATGGGACCTACTAAGAGGGGTTGATTGGCATGCTAACCACATGAGACTCATCCTCCAAACTGGATTCCAAATCTATATGAATAGTAGGGGTACTCCTATGAGTTGGAACATAGCTCCCACTGGCTGGCCACCAACAAGGAGGTCTCCCACCTCTGGAACTCCCTCTGGATCTACCTCTTCCTCTACCTGGTGGAGGTTGAGTCATCCTACCCATGTGTTTGTATGGAGGAATGAACTGTGGCTGGAATCTAACTTCAAGCTCTACCTCTTCCTTAGTGTCTGATTCTTGCTCACTTGTATTTTCATTTTCTTTTCCTTTATCTTTTTATTTTTTATTTTTCTTTTCTTTTTCTTATTCTTTTTCTTTTTCTCTTATTTTTGAACATTGACCAAGTTTATGAGAATAAACTTTCTAATTTTGAGAAAGATAGTAGATCATTTCCTCATATATCTCGACTTCTCTAACTAATAATGGCTTCAAGTCTTCTTTGACACAGTATTCGATTCCACCTCTTCAAAATTTGATGCACTGATGTAGAGAGGATGGAACCATCTTATTTTCATGTATCCATGGCTTACCGAGAAAAGCAGTGAAAGATGTATCTGAATCAATTATGTAGAACTTGGCCTATGTCTTCTTGTTATCTATCTCTAATGGTAACACTATGGATCCTAAAGACCTCTCACCTTGCTCATTGAGTCCTCCCAACATCATCTGATCTCCTCAGAGTTTGGAGATGTCAATCCTCAAGTAGGCAAGGTTCTTTAGACTCATAATATTCACTGATGCACCTAGATCAACTAACACCCTAGAGAGTCTGAATCTGCCCATATCCATTATAATGTAGAGGGGACATTGTGATCAATTATCCCAGATTGAATTTTTCCTATAAGCCTATGTCCAAGCATTCATTCACAAAAAAGCACAACATAGAAAGAAACCTATAAAAGTAAGTTGATTATATTATAACCAAGAATAAATCAAGCTAATCAAATTTATAAAATAGGCCAATGCGGGTACCATCAGACACCCCGAAGAAAAAATGGGCAAGCACCTTTATTCACCTAAAACTACAAGTCTAGATCTATAGTCTTCTTTCTAGGATAATCTCCTTCTTGTGGACATCCATCTCACTACACCACTACTAGTAGGGTCACGCTAATCCTAGACCCCATAGATCCTAACCTAATTCTAAGCTCAAAATTACATATTGAAATTCCAAAAGAAATCCTAAGTCCTGCAAAATAGATGTTAGGAAATACAAACATCACTCAATGATTATATTTTACAAACATACAGGCTTAGCATTAGTTGCTTGCCAAGCTCACTTATCCTATGGACTATGTTAAGGAATATTATAGAACCTGCAAGCAAACAATAATTTTCTAATTTTTATTTATAATAGCAATCCCTTTAACACAGTCCCCTGTAAAAAATAGTATTAAATATAAAAAGAACACCCTACTGTCTAGTCTAATGAGCAAACAAGCCTAGACATCCAATCTAAAGTAATACATCACATAGACATGTGAAGCACAACATATCACAACACATTACAAAAAAATAAAAGATAATTACAGAATGATCTAACCAAAATTTAAAGTCCATGAACTAAATAATCTAGTGTGTGTAGAAGATGGGCTTGTGTGGTGTGTCTTTACTAAGCCTCTTTTAGCTCAAGTTTCAATTTAGGGTTTGAATTTGTTTAAATTTTACCTTTGGGTGGTTTTAATCTAAATTCTTTAGTAATTTATTTCAATTTTTATTCCATTTTATTTGGTTAAATTAATATTTAGGTTTTCAAGAATGAAAAATAGAATATATCCCATTTTTGATGGAATTCATTCTATTCTGCATCCTAATTCCTAATGAAATCTTCATCTAAAGATGAAGATTCATCCTAAAGGTCTAACTAAGATCCTTAAGTATCTTAATTAATCTTTTTTATTTTATTTAGTTTATATTTGAATTTGATTTGATATTTATTTATTTGTTTTGATTTAGTTTGATTTAATTCATTTGACTTATTTCATTTTAGAATTATGTTGACTTCATTTGATTTTAATTGAATTGATCCAAGTTATTTAATGAGTTTATAAAGTTAAGATTGAATTATTCTTAATATGATTCTTAATATGGTTTATTAATTTCATTAATCTTTAAGTTCTTTAACTTAAGATATTTGATGTTTTCTTTTTCTTTAATAGTATTTTATCTCTTTTGTTTAGTCATAATTTTATTAGCTTAAAGTTTAATTTAAATTATTTCATTTTACTTATTTGAGGTGGTTCAAATCTTTTAATTGGTTTAATTTGCTTTGTTTAATCATGAGTTCATTAACTTAGATTTTAGTTTGATTTGGTTTTAGTTATATATATATTCATTAATTTGTTCTTTCAAAGATTTATTCTTATGTTTATTAATTTTAAATCCCAATTAGTCTTAATGCGATGTTAATTTCATTCAATCCTAAACATAAGATTGGGTTTAAGTTTATGTGTGTTGAATTATGTGATTTAATTTTACTTGAAATAGTTCGTTTGATTTAATTTGGTTTATTTCATTTAGTTTAATTTGAATTAGTTTATTTGAATTACATTAATCTTTTGGATTAAGTCATGTTGACTTTATTTAGTTTAGTTTATGTTAACCCAAAGTACCTAGGTTAAAGTTTATGTTCATTCTTGGATTGGATTAATTGTAAATGTTAAGATTCATTTATATTAATCCAATTCATTTAATTATGCTTTAATAAGTGTTAATCCTTAAGTATTAAATTCTTTTGACTTAGGACTGTTTAATAAACTTTCCCTAAGGGTTTCTGATATTTAATTAAGATTAGTTTAGTTTATTTGATGGTTCAGTGGATTAATGAATTTTATTAATTCATTATTTGATTAATATTGACTTAGGAAATTGGAAATTCAATAATTCCCATTCCAGAGATCAATTGGGTTTGAAATTTTTATGGAAACTAGAGTTACATTCCAGCTTCATGTTTCCAAAGTTTCATATTGATTATAGTTATAATTAGAGTGTAATTAAGGTTTTAATTATTTTATTAAAACCTAAATTATGCCTAATTTTATGAAATTCATTTAGGGGTTTTATTTTTTGTTGCTTCCCCACTAAAATATGTTTCCAATGAGGGTTCATTCATAATTTTTGGGCATTTGGTTGATTTATTATGATTTAATTAATTTCTAGCTGATTATTTAATTTAATTAATTCATTAATTAAGTCAAATTATGATTTATTAAGTTTTACTGAGCTGCCTTAGTGGTTTAATGTTCATTAGGTTTCAATATGTTGATTTAAGATGATTTGAATCATTTTTTATAGTTAATTTTTGAAAATTTAATTAGTTTATTTAAATTAGGAGTTTATGATCAAAAATTCCATTTTTCATAAAAGACATTGAGATAAATTATGAAAAATTTCAGAGGTTTGTTTTAAGCTTAATTTAATTTCCCTAAAATCTCAATTAAATTACATTAATGATTTGGAGTAATTATGATTTAATTATTTTAAATTAAACCCTAATTGATGTAAAAAGACCCAACATAAATTGGGGATTTTAATTTTTATGTATTCCTCTCATCAAGACGAATCCATAGAGCCCTTATTTGCATTTTTATGATTTTTATTTATTTTTCTATGATTTTTAGAAGTTCTAGGTATTTATTTTAAATTTTTTAAATGCTAAAAATCCTAGTTTCTTCTTTAAACCAGTCAGCGTTAACGTGCCAAGGTGCACCACATTTCAAAAGCTGATTGGTCCACGTGATCCCACATGAAAAAGGCAGCAAAAATGCTGAATAGAGTAGGTCCATTCGATCAAAAAATAGACGGTCCATAATTGATCGGTAGGTCCTTAAGGGGAATTAATCAATTGGTCTGCCTAGATCTGAGTCTTCCATTCTTTTCAGGAGGAATGGATGGCAGAGATTTCACCTCCTACCTGACCTTCGTAAATAGATAGCCATTGATGGTTTTTGGTTAATTTCTCATGATCCAAGCAATGAAATTGGATGATTTCAATTGCAAAATGATTGTTGATGAATTCCTTGCCAATCTTTATGGCTTGATCTCACTTGAGATCAAGTTGTCTTCCCAAACACCCAAAACCAAAAAGCTTGAAGAAAATATGAGGTACATTAATGACAAACCTTGATTATGGCGGCCTCGAGCGGTTGAGTTGATTTGAATGGCTTTGGATCAATGCAAAGGACTCGCGCACCAAGGGAATTAGGTTGTCTCCCTTCAGATTGCACCCTAGACTGAATTTGGCTTGCACCCGTCAGCTTTGATGGTTCACCCACTTGCCAGCAGCTTGGGAGGTGGGAAAAGTTTCATTTCTCCTTCGTTTGTAGTGGTGAAGGTGAGGGAGAGGTTAGTTTGGCTTGTGTAAATCTCTAAGCGTGAAAATGTTTTTGGTCATGAGCCTCTCCTCCTTTTCTTCCTCTCCTTGGTCTGTTAGACTGATAGGAATCCTTGGAAACTTGCTTGGTTGTTTGATTTCCTAGCTTCACTTGAAGGTAGCCTTCTCTTAAGAGGTGGCTTAAGAGGTGGAGTGGGATGAGGTGGGAAGAAGGGAGTTTGCTTTTTTCTTCTTCCCATTTTCCTTTTTTTTATTCTTTTGATTTTCATTTCCCATTCTTTTATCTTATTATTTTATGGCATCATCACATAGTGTTTGACTAATGTATGGCTACCCAAATTAATCTCAAATGGATTTGAGAATAAGTTTGAATCCATTTGACTTCGATTGGGAAATTGAAATAAAAACCTAGTAGTTGAATTCAAAGTGTTGGATTTTAGTTTAAACTTTTCTTAAATTTTTAATTCAATTATCTTGAATTGATGATTGATTTAGTTTTGATTTAATTGATCCATTTAAGTTTGGATTACATTTCATTTTAACCTATTTGGCCTAAATGGGAAAAGTTTGGTTCCAATTGAATTCAAGTGACCAATTTGATTCAATTGGAATGAGTTTGGATTCTTTCATTCATTTTAATTTGATTTAATTGGATTTAATTTGAGTTAATCCAAATTATTCATTTGGGTTGAGTCCACCTGAGTCAACCCAATGAAAATTCCTTAAGACACTAAGTGTAGCATTCTAAGTATTGAATTAAGAAGTTCCTATTTGAAATTTGGAAATCCTAATTACTTGTTTCAAAGTTCATATTAACCTCATCCAAAGATGAGGTCAACAAATGGACCCCCAGTATGTGTAGTGGATTGATTAGAATACACTGCACATATTGGCATTGAACGAATTGATCAACATACAAGCATAAGCTTGGGATTTAAATCCAAGATTTTGATTATGGTTTGGATTTGATTGTGAAAGATATGCATATGTATGACTATACTTGTCTTGGAATGATTCATTCTTAGGAACTTAACTTCATTAAGTTCTAGGATGTATAAGAATGTCATTAGGAATGGACCCAAATGATGGTCTGGTCATAATGCAATCACTATGCTTAAAGAAGATGCCATTAGGGGACTTACTCTTAATTGAGAATAGTAATTGGAAAGGATGCCAATGTGGACACTTATTCCTATTCCAAACTACTTGTTGTTTTAACTAGGGAAGATACCACTACGGGATTTACTCTTATCTCGTTAGCTATTAGGAAGGGGTCTTTAGAGACTTGATCCAACATAAATAGCCTTAGTGGAGGAAAAAGGGTGTTTTTATGACTTAATCCTATACCTCATAGTATAATAAGATGCCTACTGGGAGACTTACTCCTAATTGAAAAAAGTAGTTGGAAAGGATGCCAATGTGGACACTTACTCCTATTCCATACTACTTGATGTTTTAACCAAGGAAGATACCACTAGGGGATTTATTCTTATCTGGTTAGCTATTTGGAATGGGTCTTTAGAGACTTGATCCAACAAAAATAGCTTGAGTGGCATGAAAGGGGTCTTTGATGACTTGATCCTAACATGTACACAATAGGAATGGTACTATAAAAAGCTTGCTCCATACCTATGAAAGTAGGAATGGTGCCATGAAGGCTTACTCCAAACCTATTGGAATGGTGCACAAAGGCTTACTCCAAACCCAAAAGACATGATAAAAGTGCCACAAAGAGCTTGCTCCCAACTCAAGATATGTATAGGAAAGGTGCCACAAAGGGCTTGCTCCTATGCTATAGAAAGTAGGAATGGTTCCATGAAGGGCTTACTCCAAACCCAAAAAGATATGAGAAAGGTGTCACAAAGGGCTTACTCCCATCTCAAGCTATGTATAGGAAAGGTACCACAAAGGGCTTGCTCCTATCTTATGGAAAGTAGGAATGGTGCCATGAAGGGCTTACTCCAAACCTATGGGAATGGTGCACAAAGGCTTACTCCAAACCCAAAAAGACATGAGAAATGTGCCACAAAGGGCATACTCCCATCTCAAGCCATGTATAGGAAAAGTGCCACAAAAGACTTGCTCATCCTATGGAAAGTAGGAATGGTTCCATGAAGGCTTACTCCAAACCTATGGGAATGGTGCACAAAGGCTTACTCCCAACCTAAAAATATATAAGAAAGGTGCCACAAAGGGCTTACTCTCATCTCAAGCTATGTATAGAAAAAGTGCCACAAAGGGCTTGCTCCCATCCTATGGAAAGTAGAATGAACCAAGATCTAAACCCATGGGAATGGTGGAAAGGCTTACTAAAACCCAAAAAAAAGACATGAGAAAGGTGCCACAAATGGCTTACTCCCATCTCAAGCTATGTATACAAAAGGTACCACAAAGGGCTTGCTCCTATCCTATGGAAAGTAGGAATGGTTCCATGAAGGCTTATTCCAAACATATTGGAATGGTGCACAAAAGGCTTAATCCTAAGCCAAAAAGACATGAGAAAGGTGCCACAAAGGGCTTACTCCCAATCTCAAGCTATGTATAGGAAAGGTGCCATAAAGGGCTTGCTCCCATCCTATGGAAAGTGGGAATGGTGCCACGAAGGTCTTACTCTAAACCTATGGGAATAGTGCACAAAGGCTTACTCTAAAACCAAAAAGAAATGAGAAAGGTGCCACAAAGGGCTTACTCCAATCTCAAGCTATCTATAAGAAAGGTGCCACAAAGGGCTTGCTCCCATCCTATGGAAAGTAGGAATGGTGCCATGAAGAGCTTACTCCAAACCTATGGGAATGGTGCACAAAGGCTTACTCCAATCCCAAAAAGATGTGAGAAAGGTGCCATGAAGGGCTTACTCCCATCTCAAGCTATGTATAGGGAAGGTGCCACAAAGGGCTTACTCCTAACCTATAGATGATATGGACGAGGAAAAGGTGTCAAAGTTACTTAATTCCTAATCCTCAAAAGTTTTGACTGATAAGCAAGAGTCTCATGGACTTAATCTTTACTTGATTAGTCTAACTTGATGAAAGGGAAATGGAAGGTTTGCTTCCATTTCTTGATTTCACTAATACATCTTACACATGAAGAAGTTTAGTGCAGAAGGTTTAAAGATTTGAAATTTATTTTTGATAGAGAATTTGGGTATATATTGGACCCAATGCTTTACTATGCCATCAGCAAATGAGTTCATTATTATTTTTTATCTCAAAGTTACATATAACCATGCTAGATGTCTAATTCACTCTAGGAAATACATCATAAGGTACTAATTAGAGAATTCTACCTTTTTTAGCTTGCATGTGATAATGTAGTTCTTTAGCCAGTAAGAACCAACAAAGGAGTCAACTAGTGCTTCTCAAATGGAATTTATTTTTCTTTTTGTTGGGACATGTATTTCATTTTTAGTTTGTTGACATGAATCAACATATTACAAGGCATTCTCTTAGATTGAATAAAGATCAAGAGACTCCTTTGAACCTTTCTTAAAATGAATGAGAATCAAGATAAGCAAACTCTTGGATTCTCATGGAGACCTTTTTGTAATTTATTCTTTTGTCCCTAATCAATAAGGGAATTGAAAGGATTAACCTATTAAAGAAATTAAGATTCTCCTGATAAGTTTGAAATTGAATTTCTTCAATTGATTTATTGTTCTTTTAAAGGTTTTATGAAATAATATTTCATAAATGTCTTTGATTAATTTCTTTTTTTGCATTGTTGATCCTTCTAAATTTTACTACAAGGTCTTTGAATTTACTTCAAAATTAAATTTCAAGACTCTATATGTAGTGATATGATTATTTTTCAAATCATATTGAAGTTTTTTTTATTTTCTTTTGTTTTTTTTTTTTTGCAAGATTTTTAATATAACTTTCCACTTAATTGAAAGTGAGATTATAAGAAACCTTGATCATGACCTTTTTGATAAATTGTCTTGATCTTTTTGAGATTGAATGATATTACTAAGTAACAGAACATTCTTGTAAGGATTCTAAATGTCATATCACATGCTTTCAATTTTCTTTTCTAGAATTATTTTGATTTGATAATTTTTAGATAAGTTATCCTTAAGGAGGATAATATTATGCATGAAAGTCCTTTTGATTTTGAAATGAAATATGGGTAATCTGATCCCATTTTCAAGGCAAAGATTTTATCCTAGTCCCAAGATGTGGGTCACATGGATTTGATCTTTTTCTTTTTCTTCATTTTCATTAATTTTTTTTCTTAATGATGTTAGCTAACCAAGAAGAATGTTCTCTTCTAATGTAAAGCCATCATTTTTTTAACTTATAATTTAGTAAAATCTTGCTTTTCTTTTGGAGTTTGACCACAATCATCAAGGGACTACGTTTATTGAAATGGCATCAAGCTTAAGTTTATAGACCATTACATCTAGAAATCATTTCAGTTTTTTTCTAGATAAAGTAGTTTTTAAACTCAAAAGACATCTTGATCAAGTCATCAATAGTTGACTCATTAAAGAGTTAAACTATTGATATCAGATGTAGATTAATTTCTCTTATTATTATTATTATTATTATTTCTTTCAACTTGTCAATTATGGAATTAGATTTCTCTTCAAATTCTAGGGGTGCATCCCGAACTTATATAGATCTCCAGACACATCTAAAAAACATTCATTCAATATGTTGGAATGCCTTTTAAAGAGAAAGTCAAGACCCTAACTATTTAAGAATTTTCAACTTGCAATGGCTCTATGGTTCCACATTTTTTCTTATTTATGGTTATAGGCCACTTGCAATGGAATCAGAATACATTCAATTGAATCTTTGACATATAAAGTAAATGGACCTCTAGAAAAGAAGATCAATTATCTTTTTAACCTGCCAAGCGAGCTCACCCAATCATGGCAAAGGCTATGTTGACAAAGTATCAAGCATCTGATTATTTTTTGTTTAGCAAGAGACAATTTTTGACATCTAACCCTACCATTTTATTTTGATGTGGAGGAGTTTAAAGATAAAAATGTCTACATGTTTAGAAATTTTAGACTTCATCCTTTAGCTCTTGGATATAGTCCTTCCATCCTTTTACTTTTCTTTCTTTTTGTCAACATTCTGATAACATTTCATTTTTTGTGAACTATTACAATAGATATTTTTTCTAGTTACAAATCTTACTAGAAGATTGGATGACTCATTTTCATAACATTTCATTCTTTATGAAATGACTCCATTAAATGATTTACTAGGAAATTAAATGTATTTAACTTTTTATCCAAATACAACATTTGATTGATTGACTTTTTGATATGATTCAACTCTTTGTTTTGATTTGTTGATCATATAATATGATCCAACATTTTAATTTCTTTTCATCATTTCGTGGAACAACAAATCTAGTAAAGCCATTTAAGATTGGTAAAATGACTTTCTAAAGATGTTACACTTATGAATTCAAAATTATTTAGTGGAGTCATTTAAGACTGGCATAATGACTTTCTTGAAAACTTTACACTTCTGAAATCAGAATTTTTTGGCTACAATCAAATTTTTAGTGAGGTCATTTAGGAGTAGCTGAATGATAATCCTAAAGACTCAACAATTCCAATTTAGGATGAATATGACCATCCTTCCATAATCAATAATTTTCTTCTTTTTCTTTCATTTGATTTTTTTTATTTGGGCTAGATAGGACCATCCAAGAATATTAAAGATGTTTCATGAATTCCTAAGTTGCTCTTTTATGTTTAAATTTTGTCTTCAATCAATAATGTGATTGAGACTAAGTATTTTTTCTAGGTTGAGTTTTTAGGATTACATCTTCATGAAATTGAAAACTCCTTTGTTTATTTGATTGAATTTATATGGCACCATCTTATCAAAGTTTGATTAGAATTGGGCCTATATAAATTCACATTTGTATTTAGAATTGATGTTGACCGATGCACCCAAATCAACAAGTATTTTGGAGATTTTGTTTAAGAAATTTCCACATCAACCAAGATGTTGATAAGTTCTTAGTAGTCTATCTTCATCATAGAGATAACCCTAGAACTTCTTTATAATGGAATGCCACATCAGGAACTTGCTTATAATTAAAGTAAGCAAATTACATAATTATGTAATGCCTTGCTTGATTTCATTTCTTTTTTATTTTTATTTTATTTTATTATATTTTATTTTCTTTGCACTTTTTTTAACATAGCATTACAATGCTTGATTTTGGAAGCAACTTCTATAAGATGGGAAATACATCACATTTTTTTGATGACTTATATGCCAATTCTTTTCAATGTCATTTGAGGTGGTATAACTCTACCATTTTGAATTTGATTTCATGAATTTCCTTTTTGATATGAAGGGAAGGTAAGTCTAACTCTATCTTCACTAGATCAATAGACCTCGTGATATATTCATTTAGAGGATATCATTTAAAAGAGGACCCTCTAGGGCAGATGATGTGCTATTAAAAAGTCAAGTTTGACTTATATTTATTATTATTTTTTATAGCACATACAAGATTAAAGGTAATCTCAGCTTGCAATAAAATCTTTGACCACCATACTTGACATTAAGATAATTTCAAGTGGGTCATAAGATATTGTAAAGGAATCTCCTTAGAATCACTTTATATTGAAAGCATGTAATGCCTTTATTTTTGAATAGACAAAACTAAAGCTTTCTTCATTCATTTGGACTGTCAAAATTATAAGTGATTTATTTATCACATAACCAGAGATAGAAATTTTATACTTTCACTCTGAGAGAGAAATATCACCCTTAAGACCTAATTCTAAGGTCATGATTTCTTTAGAAGGATAAAAATGTTAATGTATTTTCTTTTCATGATTTGGCCTTAAAGTTAATTAAAGCCAATCATGGAATATCATTTCGTTTAATGGGAGAAAACTCCAATTAAGAAAGTTGATTATAATTTATTAGGTTTAAATTTCATTCATTTCACCTTTATCAGGAGAATCAGAAATCTTTTTCATTACCCTTTCTTTTCTTCTATTGATTAGGACCAAAAGTGAATCCTATCACTTTTTTTTATATGTCATGTCATCTTCCTCTTTTGAATCTCTCTTAAACTCTTAAGAATTTAAGGTTTCGGAAAGGTCTAAAAGAGGGTTACCTCCAAGTCACTCCCTGAAATTCTCCAATCAACTTAAGTAGTTGATTTTCTAATATTTTAGTGAACATGTGGAGATGAACTAAAATTAAAGCAGATTTGCATTTATGTAAAATTTTGTTCTATAAGAATAGAAGATTTACCTTTAGCTCATTAATCAACCTCTGTCTAAGGTAAATAAAGCATTCTTTTTGGTATGATTTTTATTCTATCCCTCTTTTTATTTTCTTTTGAGTTGATTCTTCTTTAAATGCAATTCAAGCTTCAATCATAGTGGTAAGGGGAAATAGGTACAACTATGCCTCCTTTTGATCTAGATTTTCTCAGGATTTGAAGGAACTCCATCATTTCAATCTACATTCTTAGGTGTTTGTTATCATTAAAAGTAGTAGAACAAATGGTATCCATTCAAGGACCCTATCTTGATTCTCTTTAACTTTAGTACAAAGCCAAAGTAAGATTAAGGACAAATTTAACTTTGAGATTTTATTTTTGAGATTAATTTCTCAAATTTTGAAGTACTTTTCAAACTTTTTTTTGAATTTAATATTTCATTTCTAAATTGGAATGATTTCAAATCCATATTGACTAGATTTAAGTCTTAACACAAATGACTTAATTTTCATTTATTTCTCTCCCATTTTTTATTTCAGGATTTGGTTCTAGGACCCAATTGTTTAACTATAACAAATGAAGAGTTCTAGATCCTTAGTTCAAGATGTTGGATGAGCTCAACCAAGAATGAAATGGAGAGGTATCCAACAGAAAGAAAGGCAGTCTTGACCGATGTGTGGCACTAGTACACTACTGATATATAGAAATAACCACTTATTTCTAAAGATGGAGAGCGAAACTAGTCCCTAGTGGAGTCACAAAAAAATATCTTTGTGGGAAGAATTTATGACACCACGTAGAGTTTAAGAATTTCTTATTTAGATGATCAAATATGTCATTAAGGAATAAACATATTATCTTAGAAGATAAACAAATTTTCTTATAATGGATTTGATCATTTCAATAAAAGACTCCTAAGGCTAATGGGTCTTTTGTGTACCAGAGATTTTCCCCTGAACTACATGGAAAGTAGAGCAGGGTTTTTTATTTAAAACTAGGTTCATGGTTTCCTATAGAGGCAAGCCTCTATAGTTATTTACATCTTAAGAAGGGTCTCTTCCTAAGAATAATCTCGATTAACGAAATAAGTTATTATTTCTAAGGATTTCTAAGATGGTTTTCAAGAGATTAATTTTTTGGAATTTTCAATTGGGAATGATCAAATTAGGGAGAGTTCTTTTCAAAAGTCAATTAAAATGAAGTAAGAAATGCTTATTGATCCTGGGATGCCCAATAGGCATTTCAACTATCTTATAATTAGGGCTTTAAATTTGAAATTTAATTTAGAAAATTTAGTTCACATTTTCTTAGAAACCTAGGACTTAGATTCTAGCAGCATAAAACTGCAGAAATGCCTAGGGTTGAAGACTTATTCTTAAAAGGATGCTTCAGAACCTAGTCTACAGGTGCTTTTGATACATATCAGATGCTTGACCTAGTTTTATTTTGGGGATCATTCCTCTCACTTGAGGGAATTAACCTATCCTTAACTCTTCTAGACATATAACTCGCCTAGATAGGTCCACTAGCTAACACCACATAAGCGCATTTTAAATTTATGAAGTCAAGTCTTATGAATGCAAGATGGCTGGGCTATTGCATTTTTAAGGAAGGGATCTATGAACCTAGACTCACTCCCTAATCCTTAGAATCATGTATGGTATGAAAATGCATCTAACTAATGCACATTTTTCATAATTTTTTAAATTTTGACTCAAGATTTATTTTAGGCCATGGGTATGCATTTATTCCTAATTTCATGCAATTATAAATGGTTATGGGCCAAATTAATAAAAAGAGGTAGGCTTCCCCAAGAAGGTGGTCATCGTCACAAGATAGATGCCCCTTATGTGCAATGGGTGAAGTTGTCCAATTCAAGGAATGGAAATAATATGATTTCATGATTTCAAACCTAATTGTTTCTAATTAATTTTATGTTATGCCTAAGTATTTAGTTTATGAGGTTTTGAGTTGCATTTATTTTATGTTTCAATTAGTTAAGTTTAATTGGGTAGAAAATTGAGTTTTTTCTATGAGCCTACATCTAGGCATTCATTCACAGAAAAGCATAGCACAAATAGAAACCTAGAAAACTAGGTTGATTCTATTGTGCACCCAAAATATATCAAGCTAATTAAATTTATAAAATAGGTCAATGCGGCCGGGTACTGCTATACACCTTGAAAGAAAGAAAAATCAGCAACCGAGCTCTGCCCTTATACAACCCAGCCTAGAACTACAAGTCTAGATCTATGGGTCTTCTTTGCCAGACAATCTCCTTCTTCAGGGACATCTATCGAGCTCCACAGGGGACCACTACACTATCTCCTAGTAGGGTCAGCTCCTACTAATCCTAGACCCCATAGATCCTACCCTAATTCTAAGCTCAAATTTACATTTTAAAATTCAAAAAGAAATCCTAAGCCCTGCAAAACATATGTTATGAAATATAAATAACACACGATAGTTATATTTTACAAACATACGGGCTTAGCATTAGTTGCTTTCCAAACCCACCTATCTTATGGACTATGTTAAGGGATATTTCAGCACCTGCAAGCAAACAATAATTTTATAATATTTATTTATAACAATGATCCTTTTAACACAGTCCCCAGCAAAAAATAGTGTTAAATCTAAAAAGAATGCCCTACTATCTAGTCTAATGAGCAAACAAGCATAGGCATCCAGTCTAAAGCAATACACCACATAGACATATGAAGCACAGCATATCACAACACATTATAGAAAATTAAAAGAAAATCATAGAATGATCTAACCTAAATCTAGAGTCCGTGACCTAAATAATCTAGTGTGTGTAGATGGGCTTGTGTGGTGGATCTTTACTAAGCCTCTTTTAGTTCAAGTTTCAATTTAGGGTTTGAATTTGTTTAAATTTTACCTTTGGTTGGTTTCAATCCAAATGCTTTAGTAATTTATTTCCATTTTTATTTCATTTTATTTGGTTAAAATAATATTTAGGTTTCTTGAATGAAGAATAGAATATATCCCATTTTTGGATGCAATTCATTCTACATCTTAATTCTAATGAAATCTTTATCTTAAGATGAAGATTCATCCTAAAGGTCTAACTAAATCCTTTATAATTAATCCTTTTTTATTTTATTTAGTTTATATTTGAATTAGTTTTAATATTTATTTATTTCATTTGATTTTGTTTGATTTAATTCATTTGACTTGATTCATTTTAGATTTACGTTGACTTCATTTGATTTTAATTGAATTGATTCAAGTTGTTTAATGAGTTTATAAACTTAAGATTGAATTATTCTCAATATGGTTTATTAATTTCATTAATCTTTAAATTCTTTAACTTAAGATATTTGATGTTTTCTTTTCTTAAATAGTATTTTATCTCATTTGTTTAGTTATAATTTTATTATCTTAATGTTTAATTTAAATTATTTCATTTGATTTATTTAAGTTGGTTAATATCTTTTAATTAGTTTAATTTGATTTGTTTAATCATAAGTTTATTAACTTAGATTTTAGTTTGATTTGGTTTTTGTTATATATATATATATATATATATATATATATATATATATATATTCATTAATTCATTCTTTCAAAGATTTATTCTTATGTTTATTAATTTTAAATCCCAATTAGTCTTAATATGATGATAATTTCATTCAATCCTAAACATATGATTGGGTTTAGGTTCATGTGTGTTGAATTATTCATTGATTTTATTTAAATTAGTTTGTTTGATTTAATTTGATTTATTTCATTTAGTTTATTTGGTTTACATTAATCTTTTGGATTAAGTCATGTTGATTTTATCTAGTTTAGTTTATGTTAACCTAAAGTACTTAGGTTAAAGTTTAGGTTCATTCTTGGATTGGATTAATTGTAAATGTTAGGATTCATTTATATTAATCCAATTCATTTAATTATGCTTTATTAAGTGTTATTAATCCTTAAGTTCTAAGTTCTTTTGACTTAGGACTGTCTAATAAACTTTCCCTAAGGGTTTCTGAAGTTTAATTAAGATTAGTTCAATTTATTTGATGGTTCAGTGGATTAATGAATTTAATTAATTCATTATTTGATTAATATTGACTTAGGAACTTGGAAATTCAATAATTCCCATTCTAAAGATCAATGGGTTTGCAATGCTTATGGCAAGTGGAGTTACATGCCAATTTCATGTTTCCAAAGTTTCATTATGATTAGAGTTATAATTAGGGTGTAATTAAGATTTTAATTATTTTATTAAAACCTAAATTATGCCTAATTTAATGAAATTCATTTAGGGGTTTCATTTTTCATTGATTCCTCATTGAAATATGTTTTCAATGAGGGTTTATTCATAATTTTTGGACATTTGGTTGATTTATTATGATTTAATTAAGTTTTTGTTGATTATTTGATTTAATTATTTCATTAATTGATTAATTAAGTCAAATTGTGATTTATTAAGTTTTACTGAGTTCCTTTAGTGGTTTAATGTTCATTATGGTTCAATATGTTAATTTAAGATGATTCAAATCATTTTCATTAATTAATTTGTTTAAATTTAATTTATTTAATTAAATTAGGAGTTTATGATTGAAAATTCCATTTTCATAAATGACATTGAGATAAATTATGAAAACTTTCCAGAGGGTGTGTTGTAAGTTTAATTTAATTTCCCCAAAATTTTAATTTAATTAGATTAATGGTTTCGATGTAATTAAAGTTTAATGATTTTTAATTAAACCCTAATTAAGGCTAAAGTACCCTACATAAATTGGGGATTTCAATTTTTATGGATTCCTCTCATCAAGACAAATCCATAGAGCCCTTATTTGCATTTTTAATATTTATTTATTTTTCTATAATTTTCAGAAGTTCTAGGTATTTTTTTGCATTTTTTAAATGCTAAAAATCCTAATTTCCTCTTTAAACCAGTCAGCGATGATGTGGCAAGGCATGCCACATTACGAAACCTGATTGGTCCATGCGGATCCATGTGGATCCTGTGTGAAAAAGGTGGAAAAAATGTAGAATCAAGTAGCACCGTTCGATCAAAGATATGACGGTCCACAAATGATCCGTGGGTCCTTAAGGGGAATTAATCAATTGGCCCTCAGACCGAGTATCGTTCTTAGAGGAACGGAACCTTCATAAATTGAGAGCCATTGATGGTTTTTGGTTAATTTTTCACGATCCAAACAATGAAATTGGATGATTTTAATTGCAAAATGATCTTTGATGAATTCCTTGCAGATCTATATAGCTTGATCTCACTTGAGATTAGGTTGTCTTCATAAATAGCCAAAACCAAAAAGCATGAATAAAATAAGAGGTACGTTAATGGTAAACCTTGATTTCGGTAGTCTCGAGCGGTGGAGTTAATTTGAATGGCTTCGGATCGATGCAAGGGACTGCACCCATTTTGGGTTGTCTCCACTAAATTTGTTTGCAAACCATCTCCTTTGATGGTTCACCCACTTGCCAGCTTGGGAGGGAGGGAAAGTTTTCTCCTTCATTTGTGGTGAAGGTGAGGGAGAGAGTTAGTCAAAGTCTGTGCAAAATTTTTTTTCAAGCCTCTCCTCCTTTTCTTCCTCTCCTCAGAGTGATAGGAATCCTTGGAAGCTTGGTTGGTTGTTTGCCTTCATTTGAAGGCAACCTTCTCTTAAGAGGTGGCTTAAGAGGTGGAGTAGGATGAGGTGGGAAGAAGGGTGTATGCTTTTTTCTTCTTCCCATTTTCCTTTTTTTATTCTTTTGATTTCCATTTCCAATTCTTTTATTTTATTATTTTATAGCATCATCACATTGTGTTTGACTAATGTATGGCTGCCTAAATTAATCTCAAATGGGTTTGAGATTGGGTTTGAATTCATTTGACTAGGATTAGGAAATTAAAATCCAAACAAAGTAGTTGAATTCAAAGTGTTGATTTTAGTTTAAACCTTTTAAAATTTTTAATTCAATCATCTTGAATTGATGATTGATTGAGTTTTGATTTAATTGATCCATTTGGCCTAAATTAGTTAAGTTTGGTTCCAATTGAATTCAAGTGTCCAATTTCATTCAATTAGAATGAGTTTGGATTCTTTCATTTATTTTAATTTGATTTAGCTTGATTTAATTTGAGTTAATCCAAATTAATCATTTGGGTTGAGTCCACCTGAGTCAACCCAATGAAAATTTTTTAAGACACTAGGTGTAGCATCCTAAGCATTGAATTAAGAAGTTCTATTTGTAATTAGGAAATCCTAATTACAAGTTTCATGGTTCAAAGTAACCTCATCCAAAAATAAGGTCAACACTCTTGATATTGACTTGGAGTCAATTGACTCTGAGGATCCCACAGGAGAAGTTGTAGGTATGCCCAATGAGAAGGTATAACTTTCCATAAGCTGATCATTCCAAGAAGTCACTGAAGTCAACCTACGCAGTGGCAAAATTCCACCTCCTAGGGTAGCACCTCAGGATAAGGGTAAGCAAGTCATTGGTTCCAGTGAGCAGATAGCCCCTCCAAAGGATGCTCCACCCATGGATATGCTTGTGGAGGACCAAGCCAAAGTTGATTACAATATCCTAGCTCACCTTAGAAAGTTTCCAGCTAAGTTAAGCATATACGATGCCCTCATCTTATCCAAAGAGATGAGGGAATCTCTAATTAAGGCCTTTCTTAACCTAGAGATATGTTTATCTCAGGTGATAACTACTAAAGAGGAGGCATGCCACTCGAAGGACATCTTAGGAGTTACATTCAATGATGAAGACTTACTCATAGGGACAACCAAGCACAACTGCCTCCTTACATTAATGGATTGGATGCTACATGTTATCCAGAGTTTTGGTTGACTTAGGTGTATTAGTAAATATTATTAGCCTAAGAACCCTTGCCTACTTGAGGATCGACATCTCCAAACTCCAAAAAGAAAGGATGATGTTGAGAGGATTCAATGAACAATGTATGGTGTTTATTTTTGAGGTGATGCAACATTGAGGTATAATGTACTATCTCAAAACATAGAGGCATCACCCTACAATAGACCTAATCATGTAATAAGGACTCCTTAAGCATGATGAGTCTTTGAATGTATTAGAGATTTCTCCCCTACTTTACATGGATAGATAAAGTAGGGTTTATATTAAACTAGGTTCTAAATTTCCCTATGGAGGCAAGCCTCCATAGTAAATTAGATCTTAAGAAATGAAATTTTCTAAGAATACTCTCGATTAAAGTAGACAATTATCATCTCCAAAGATTTCAAGGTTAGACTATCAAAAGATTGGTTGTATTTGGAAAATCAAATGGGAAAGTTCAAGGAGAAGACTTATTTTTTAAATCCAAAGAAAGTAAGTAGGAAATGCTCATGATACTAGGAAGCCTAGTGAGCATTCTAATCTATCCTATGGTTGGGCTTTATAATTTTAAAGTTGAGGAGATTTATATGTTTTGAGTTGAAATTTAATTAGATTACTAAGGCTTAAAATCCACCAACATAAGGTCGTGGGAATGCCTAAGGTGAGGATTTATGCTCGCTGCCCAAAGAAAATAGCTACCTCGGATCCTAAATCTAGCGAGCTTTAGTACGAGCTAAAACATGACCTAAATCTAAGCGACAAGTAGACATAAGGGTTTACCTCTACAAGAGAGAATAAATTGTCTGACTTCTGGACTTATAACTGCCTGAAGTGGGTGCCAACTAACTCCTCCTATGATTTAAAAATCATGTAGTCTAGTCTTATGAATTGTAAGATAGCTAGGGTAGTTATTTAATTAGAAAGATACTAGAGCATGAGTGGTATGAGCATATGACTTAATCTATAGATGCAAAATCTTTTTAAATTTTATTTTATTTTTGACACATCATGTTGATAGAGGCTTTAGGATTTCTTATGCATAAATGCATGGTGAAATAGGTTATGGGTCAAATCAGCTAGAAGAAGGTGTTCTCCACCACAAGGGATTCCCTCACAGGTCAAGCATTCCTTTATCATGCAAGGATGGAGATCCTTCATGTTCAATATAGAAAGAATATGTATGCATGATGTAAAACATACAACCATATAGCGAAGGGGTTGCTAAATCTTTTAATTATCTTATTTATGTCTTAGGCTATATGATGAGATTATGAGTTGTTTAAAATTTACCTATGAGTGATTAGTTGGGTAGAAAAATTATTTTTATCCTTAGAGGATAATCATATCCAAACCACACATTAAAGCATCAATCATTTAAGAAACTATCAAAAGCATGTCATCCTAATGTATAATGTAAACATAACATCAAACAATTATATAAACTATCATAAAAGAATAAAAGGCTAGTCATGGGTATACAACCCGAAGAGAGAAAAGATGGGTAGTCGAGCTTATACAACCGAATATGAAAGAATAATTATAATTATATTAAATTCTATGGGGGTCTTCTTTCTTCATATCTTCATTTCTAATTTGGTTCCTTCTTAGATTTAGATGGTGCTTGCTTCAAAGGCATCACAGGGCACCCCAGGAGAAAGTCTTCTGGCCACTACTCATCCTAATCCCCCATAACACTAATCCTAATTCCTATTGAAAAATTATATTTCTATGGGAAAAGTAAATCTAACTACACCAATAAAATAGAGGTTAACTAAATATACATATAATCCCAAGCAATTGTATTTATAATTTAGACTTAGCACCCTACACATGGGTAATTAAGCCCACCTGTCCTAATTTGGATTATGCTTAAGGATTTAAGCAACCTATAAAAAGAGCATTCACATTTCTTTTTAAGCATCCATTAAGCATAATCCTCTACAAAAAAACATGATTAGGCTAATATTGGCCTATCATCTAGTCTACGAAGCATACACCCTAACATCCAATCTAATTTAATACATCATAAAATAAAACATACATCACATCACACACCGTCCTAACATGTTGAATTCACTTGAAGTAGTTTAATTGATTTAAGAATTTTAATTTGTGTTTTCTTATGTTTCATTTGATTAAACTTAGCAACTAAGTGTTATAAAGAGAGGAAAAGATAATTGCCCACTTTCATCCCTACCTTAAGTCACTATATAAAGTATATTAATTTGATTTAATTCTTTTTAGTGAATGGCTTATTAAATGATTTAATTAATCCTAAGTTTAGGTTCACTTTAAATAATCCTATTCAAAATGTAAGGCATCTTAAGATTAATTAAATTGAATTACTACCACATGACATATATTAAATCATTCATATCCATCACACGTAACATCCATATGATTTAATCCTAAGTGTAACTATAAATGCAACATATTTTAGCACACTTAAATAATGAATTTATGTGTATGTTTAAAATTTATATTTTATTTGATTGAATTGTTTAAACATATTAATTTAAAAATTTATACAAATTCTTATACAAAAAAGACATAAGAATGAAATTAATGGCATGTGGCGTGTTAAACCGAAGTGAGGTAATCAAATGACCTCCTTGGAGCTAGCTAAAGCCTCATATTCTTGGGATGTCCAGACTATATACCCATTTGCATTCAAACATATGTAAATTCATATACATGAACATAGGAAGTAAGCTCCAAATCATATGGCTAATTAATTCAACCACTTAGTCAATTATGAATGCAATTTTAATGTAAAATGGGATTTTCATTCACTAATCACATATACATATACATGTACAAAGATATAGGCAAGTCATTGTTAAACCAAGAAATGAGGTAATCAAGTGACCTCCTTGGGGCTAACTAAAGCCTCATATTCTTGGGATGTCCAGACTATATACTTGCATTTCTTGTACACACATAGATGTATACATAAATGAGGGAAATAAAACCATGCAAAGATTGTACATATTTTTTTTTGATTGAATCATTTATATATATGATTTAAAGCTCTATCTTAATTCTAATGTTGAAATACATAAGAATGAAATCAAATGGGTATGTACCATTGTTAAACTTGGGAAGTGAGGTAATCAAATGACCTCCTTGGGGCTAGCTAAAGCCTCGTGTTCCCGGAATGTCCAAACTATATACCCATTATAATTCAATCTTATAAAAATCAACACATGAATAGAGGAAAGAGAACTCAACATTCACACACTTAAGCTATAAGCACATGCATTTTTTATGTATTTATAACTAGAATCATAACACATATTATTATTCATTTATAAGCTTTTGAAAAAATACATTTGGATTTAATAGTGATAATAGCCATGCATAAATAAAATTAAATCAACACATACAAGCTTATGTAAAGAAAATTCATTTTATTTTACTTGATTTTGAAAAGATGGATGCATGTATTCAAAAGACATACTAAATTTAACATGATTGGAAAGAGGATAATCAAATGTAAGCATGTGATTCATTCAACCAAACTAGTTCTTAAGGACAATCAAATCAAATAAGATTATTTAAAGCAAACCAAAGCTTCTTTATTAATTAAGTTTTGGATTTGATTCGATTTAAAGAGGAGAAGAGAAATCATCACTTGTTGTTTTAAACCCATTCCCACATTAGTGATTTAATTTAATTTAAAGAAATGTAATTAAGTTGATTTTATGGGTTAATTAAGTTGAACTATTAATTAGATGAATTAATTACTTTTACATATGTCACCTTAAAGTAATTAACTAAATAATTATGAGCCAACATGATATGTATGGAAAATAAACTTGCAATAATCATAGAAAATAAAAGGGGCCTAATGCAATTGGCTCAATAGTTAATTAGATTAAGGGGCTTAATTAATTACTCTTATGGTTTCCCACACATGTGGACTAACCATAATTTCATTAAACTCCTTTAGGTTATTAAACACCTAAAGATCTACCCCATTATTTAATTAATTAAGATCTGATGTGATAATGATTTCAATTTGATTGAGTGATTTAATTAATTAATTAAATCTTAATTAATTTTATTTTAAAAAAGGGTGAAATGAATTTAGGGAAAGGGGTCCCAACCCTATTCCTTAGTTCACTTACTATTCAATGATGATTAGTAAACTTAATTAACCAATTTATTATAGTTCATGGGATTAATTAATCATTAATTAACTTAGAAGAGTAGTTAATGTTTAATTAGTCAATTTTCCTAATTAAGTGAGTAATAAATCCCAAGAAAATCATGTGAGGTAGAGCTCATCCCATTAAATTAAACTAAAAAATTTGGGATTAATTGCTCAAGTAATTCAGGAGTAATTAAGCTAACTAATTTTGTAATTAAATATTAATTACTATTCAAAATTAGTTCAGTTCATTTTTAATGAATTCTCCTCTGAAATACCTTTAAAATGAGTATTTATTTGCATTTTTCATTTATCTATGATTTTTTATAATTTTTTAAAAATTTTAGCCATTAAAAATGATTAATTAAGCCTAATTAAAGCCTAATCGTGTTGGCGCCATGTGGTGAGGGCAATTTTTATGTGGTGTCGCAGGATTGGCTACTTAAAACTTATCTGATTCAGCACCTACGTGGCAGCGGCGGACATGCTTTCTCGTCTACCATCCGATCTAAGATCGTACGGCTATGATTAATCCTACAGCTTAATAGGATTAAATTATATCAATCTAGCAGACCTAACCACGACTGTCCATTCTGATCATGCAGAATGGATGGTGTGTGATCTAACATCAAGTGAGTGATGGAGTCCGTCTGCCATTGCTCACTTGATTTGAGCTTACTCGAGCTTAGATCAACTCCAAAAGATTCCCACACCTTCAAGACATTGATCGAAGGGGATCCATTGGTCAAGATCACATGAGATGCAAGTTTTCTTCAAAAATCTCCAACCCGTTTTTGCCTAAGGATCAGTTTTGTAAGCATACATCATTGAAGCTCAAGACTAGTGGCTCAAACAATTGAAGAAGATTCATCTAGTGGAGATGAAGGGCTGTTGAGTAGTAATTGGATCAATTCTTTAATGTTCGCTTGGAGGGCCATGAACCGATGATTTGGAGCTTAGCTTTTATCGAAGTCCCACCTCCGATGCTTGGGAAGATTCGTAGATGATCAGTTCTTATTCGACGAGTCTAGGGAAGATGCGTGCAAAGTTAATTTGATTTTGATGGATAAATGGGAAGTTAGATAAAAAATGGGAGTGTCCTATTTTGGGACAGACGGGAATGACATTTTCTGATCGAGGAATGAGCTTGGGAGCTTAGGGAATGGCTCTAGCAGCTCATCTTGGGTAGCAAGGGCTCTGAGCAATGATTTTTGTGTGTATTTGAGTGGAAACTATGGGGTGTATAGCCCCCTTCATCTTGATCAAATGGTGGGATAGGGTTTGGCTTCTAGTGGCCATCCGACCATCTCAAGGATTTATGGGTGGCAGGGAGGAGGTGAGTTGGCTCAGCTTGGTTGGTTGAAGATGTGGAGGTGGCTGCCAAGGAGGAATCATGGGTGTCATATGGGTTTCAAATGCTCCAATGGGGAGGCTGAGGTGATTTTACCTCCCATGGGTCATGGCCGACCCAACCACCCCTTGGGTTAGGTTGGGCAGTGTCTTAGGTGTCTAGGTGGACCATTAGAAGAGTACCAAGTGGCCAAGGAATGGAAATGACCACTTACATTGGTGATTTGTCTCAAGTGATGCCCTTGAACTAAGGGTAGAATAATCATTTGGCATTGAATTTGACTTGGATAGATTTGAAATGAGCCAAAAGTGGGTTAGCCCAAATTTTAAGTCAATTGGAGTTGATTTGGTTAGGTTTGGCTCAATTTGACTCATTTAGGTCAAATTGGGTTAGGGTTGACCAATTGGTCAAATTGGGTCAAACCAAGGGTTGGGTCAAGTTCATATGATCATTTGGGATGTTTTGGTTCAATTAGATTGGTTTAGTTTATCTTAGATTTGATTTTGGCTAATTAGAATTCATTTGGGTCAGATGGGTTAAGTTCACTAATTTGACCAAATTGGCTAAATTGCTTGGTTTGGGTGTTGGTTTGGGTTTAGTTGACCAATTGAAGATGATTGTAGGCTTTGGTTCCAATTAATTTGGATTTGGTTTTAATTTAGGCCAACTTGAACCTTTAGGTCAATTTGGGCTAAGTAGGTCAATTAGGTTCAATTGGGTCCAATCTTAGCTTTGGTCAAGTTCAACAATCAATTTGGAATGAACTTGAGCCATTGGTTGCAATCAATTTAGTTTATATTTTGATTTGACCCAATTTGGTCTTTTAAGTCAATTTGGGTCGACTTAGATCAAGAGGGCCAATTGGGTTTGATTTAATTCAATTTAAGATCAAGTCATATTCAAATATTGATTTTGATTTGGTATGAATCATTGGTTTCAAGGGATTTGGCTTAGGTTGCAATTTGGCTAGTTTGGGTTCATATGGGCTAAGGGGTTGACTTGTTCAAATGACCAAGTTGACTTGGTTTGACCCAATTTGTGAAAAGTGATCAACCTAGGCTAATCAATAATCATGATGGGAGGTTTTGATGGGCTTGGTTCAATCCAATTTGGGTTTCAATTAATTTATATTTGGTTTTAATTTAGGCCAACTTGAACCTTTAGGTCAATTTGGGCTAAGTAGGTCAATTAGGTTCAATTGGGTCCAATCTTGGCTTTGGTCAAGTTCAACAATTAATTTGGAATGAACTTGAGCCATTGGTTGCAATCAATTTAGTTTATATTTTGATTTGACCCAATTTAGTCTTTTAGGTCAATTTGGGTCAACTTAGATCAAGAGGGACAATTGGGTTTAGTTTAATTCAATTTAAGGTCAAGTCATATTCAAATATTGATTTTGATTTGGTATGAATCATTGGTTTCAAGGTATTTGGCTTAGGTCACAATTTGGCTAGTTTGGGTTCATATGGACTGAGGGGTTGACTTGTTCAAATGACCAAGTTGACTTGGTTTGACCTAATTTGTGAAAAGTTATCAATCAAGGCTAATCAACAATCATGATGGGAGGTTTTGATTGGCTTGGTTCAATCCAATTTGGGTAGGATTAAAACTTTGCTCAAATAGGTCAAATTGGCCACTTTGGGTCAAGTGTACCAATCGGGTTGGCTTGATTTTGGGTTGAGTTTAATTTAGTTGAGTTTATATATGGATTTTGGATTGATATATAAATTTAATTGCAATTGGCTTGGGTTCAAATGGGTTTTAGTTTATTTGAACATTTCAAGTCAAAAGGGTTAAGTTGGGTTTAACTTGAGTTGATTTTGGTTTGGCTTGATGATTGTAGATTTCACTTATATTTGTGAATATGATTGAAGGTATGATTGATTCATGAGAAAATCAATTGAGTTTGGGTTTTGGAATGAAGGAATTTGGCTAAGTCCATGGTGTTAAGTTTTATGGCTTAGGTTTGGATTTTTGGTTTGATTTAACTTGATGATTTAAATATATTTCATTTATGAAGATGATTGAAAAAATATGATTGATTTGTGAAAATCAATTGAGTTTATTGATTTGGATTAATATTTGGCTAAGTCCATGGATATAGTCATATGGCTTAGGAAGGGTTTTGATTTAATTTAATTTAGTTTGATTTAGTTTTGATCATTTGAATTTAGATTTGATTTATATTTAGGAAGATGGTAGATTGATTATAATAAAATCATTGATTTCTTTTGGATTAAAATTTGGCTAAGTCCATGGAATAGGTCATATGGCTTAGGAAGAGTTTCAAGTTTGGATTTGATCATGGGTTACAATCATTTGGTTTTGGAATTTGGGTTTGGATTTTGATTTGAATTTGATGTTCAAATTAAACTTTATGTTTGGTTTTAGAAGGTGAACATGGATTGGATTTGGGTTGTAGTGGGTGGATTATCAATCACAGGCATCTAATCTATGGTTAACCATTCTAAGTCTTTGAGGTTAAGTGTTTACCTAATTGTTAGAAGTGTCTTATGACTAGGGTAGTCTTAGTTGACTCTAAGTCTAAGATGGGAAGATTGACTTCAAAGTGTGAGCTCCATAGTGTTGCCTTTGGGATAGATGATGGGAAGGCACAAGTTTTACATTATAGACTGATACATCTTTTCTTTGCTTGGGAGACCATGGATTCATGAGAACAATATAGTTCCATCTCTACTTGTATGAAGTTCATGAGAGGTGGGATGTGTATCAAAAGCCATTTCAGTTCACCAATCGGCATATGAGGATGTGAAACCTCCCTCAAAATCAACAAGTCTATTCTCGCAAGCTTGGCCAAAGTTTTAAAATAAAAGAAAAAAAAAAGAAAAAGAAAAGAAAAGAGAAAATGAAAAAGAAAAAAAAAGGAGCAAAAATAGACTTGGAGGAAGAAGTGGAGTTTGACATTAGATTCCATCTACAGTTTGTTACTCCATTTGAACATATGGGTAGATGACTGACCTCCACCAAGACAAGAGGCCATTAGAGGCTCTAGGGGTGGAAAACCTCTTTGTTGGCCACTAATAGAAGATATGTCCCACTAGAGAGTACACACTGCTATCCATATAGACTTAGAATCTAGTTTATGGGATGAGTCTTATATGGTTGACACACCATACTCTTCTCAGTAGTAGATTCCCTTAGAGGTGACACTTAAGCTAGATAGCAATGAAGACTGGGCTCCAAAGCAAAGCATAAGTGTATCCAAGTCTATATGTGAAACCATTAGGCATCAGTTGGGAATCTTAGCTCCAACCCCACTTTCCTCTAAAAAAGCTGAGGGTTTGGTAGTTAAGGGAGCCCCTAAGTCATCCATAGTTGTAAAGTCTCAGAGGTTCTTTCTGGGAGCATCATCCTCAAGTCAAGAAGTTGATGTAGAACTTGAGATACTTGTCTTGTGTTCATAATTTAGCAAAGAAAGGGTTAATCCCACATACTACTTCGAAAGAATATGGAAGAACAAATGAAAAGCTCTCAATTAAGATTGAAACTAGGATTTGATACAGTGGGTCCAATCGATGATGATAATTACTACATAGTCATCACCAATCATTTGGAATTTGATAGGTTTGTTTCAAATCACATTAACTCATATGAGGAGCTGTGCTTAAAAATTTTAGATGATCTAGATGATTTTGAAGTCAAAGATGCACCGCCAAAGTTTGAAGAAGTGATCAAGTCAACCATCGACGAGCTCAAAGAAATCAACTTAGGAACTATAGAAGATCCATGCCCGACATACATCAGTTCTTTGTTGAATGAAATTAAAACCAATGACTTAGTTAGGTTATTGACTGAGTTTAAGGACTACTTTGCATGTAGTTATGAAGAGATGCCTGGATTGGCTCCTGACATAGTGGTCCATAAACTAGCAATAGAGGCTATTGCTAACCCTATTAAGCAAGCTCTAGATGCATGTGATTAGACATACAACAACAAGTCATTTATAAAGTCAAGCGATTGATCCTAGTTTCATCCGAAAAGAAAAATACCCTTCTTGGTTAGCCAATGTCATCCCAGTTTAGAAAAGGATTGACCAAATTCACATATGCATTGATTTTAAGGATTTAAATAAGGTATGTCCAAAAGATGAATTTCCACTACCAATCCTAGAGCTGAAGGTGGACATTGCCTCATCTCATGTAGTCTTCTCTTTCTTGGATGGCTCATCTGGATATAACCAAATAAACATAGCCTCTGAAGATGAAAGAAACACTACTTTTAGAACCCCGGACAGAATCTATTGCTATAAGGTCAAGCCTTTCAACCTTAAAAATGTCAGTGCTACATACCAGCAGGCTATTACTCGAATCTTCGATGAACTCATTCATCATCAAGTCTAGTGCTATGTCAATGATCTCATGGTCAAAACTAGAGAAAATGAAGACCATCTCTTTGACTTGGGAGTAATTTTCAAATATTTAAGATGATTTAACCTCAAAAGGAACACCTTGAAGTGTGCATTCGGTGTAGCTTCAAGAAAATTCCTTGGGTTTGTTGCCCGACACTAGGGAATCGAAATTGATCTAGAGGAGATCAAGGCGATATTAGAAATGCCACCCCTTATAAGTTTAACTCAAGTAAGATCATTCCAAGGGTGGTTGGTGTTTCTAAGACACTTTATATCCAACCTATCGGGAAGATGTCATCCATTCTCAGCACTTGTCAAAAAGGATGGCAAGTTTAAGTGGGATGATGAGTGTGAGCATGCCTTCGAAGACATTAAGCATTACCTGATGACGCCATCGATTCTAGCAGCCCCTATCCCGGGCAAGCCGTTCATACTTTACACTACTACGTTAGATGACTCCCTTGGTGATTTGTTGGTCCAAGCCGATGATGAAGGGAGGGAAAATGCACTACTACCTGTATCTAATCTGAGGCTAATTATCCACCCATTGAGAACCATTGCCTAGTTTTAATCTTTGCATCCCAAAAGCTACAACACTACATGCTTCCCCATAAGGTGAACTTAATCTCTAGGATCAATCCACTATGGATCTCATGATAGTTGATGCTTTCCGAGCTTTGCACGGTGGTCCATTTCGAGTTTGATATTACTTTTGTACCCCTCAGGTGTGGTGAAAGGACAAGATTTCTTAGTATAGCACCCTTCCTACTAACTATCGACTTAATGATGATCTCCCCAATGAGCAAATCATGAACATAGGATACTAGCATTCACTGCTGGAAGATATACTTTGATGGTGCGGCTTCTTATCAAAGAGGAGAGGAACCACAATATACTATTCTAGGAAAGGCAGGGGTAAGAATAGTTCTCTTAACTCTATACCACGATGTGATGAGATTCTCATATCATCTGTCCAATCTTTGCAACAACAACGAAGATGAATATGAGGCTCTGATTGCTGGTCTAGAGTTAGCCATTACTCTAAGCATCCAGAACATCAACATCTTTAAGGATTCTCAACTAGTTATCAATCAAATTGCTGGGTCCTATAAGGTTATAAAGCACAAGCTCCATCACTACCATAAGTACACTATCGAGTTGTTGGCCCAAATCCCAAAGGTTACCATTTATAAGATTCCTCGAAGAGAGAACATTGTAGTGTATGCTTTAGCTAAGCTTGCCAAGGAGTTGGCATGTCCGGAGGATGAGTCCATATCAATAAAGGTCAAAAATAGACACATTTTATCCCTTATTGATATTGAACTCATCGAAAAGTACTCTCTTTAAGGGGAGGTTGCCATTGCCAAGAAGGTTGAGGAGTAAGATTGGAGGAAACCATTCATGGATTACTTAAATAAAGGAAAACTACCTTAAGAGAAGTCTCAAGCCCATCAGATGAACTAGAGAGCACTTTCCATGCTCTTGTGGATTGTGTCTTATATATGGTCTTTGTGATCATATATGGTTATGTTATTTAGACAAGGATGAAGCCCAGTGATAGGTACACTCAAGATTATGTGGAGCCAAATCCGGTCAGAAAGGAAATCCAAGATCGAGGCAGGATACTATGTCGATGATCAAAGATTACATGGATACGGTTCGATGCCACCAATAATATGTCAATATGATGTGTCTCAATGAGCAAATCATGAACATATACCATTCACCATTGGAAGATGTACTTTGATGGTACATCTTACATTGGCCTCATGCCATTAGTGTTGGTGCCGACATAGTGATTGGTGATCCTCCTTCTTCCAAGGGTCATCGGTTCATCTTAGCTCTCTACATTTTCTAATAGGGTGATTCATTGAGGTCATCGACATGTGCTCCAATTTTTTAGAAACCATATCATATATAGGTTCAAAGTGACTCGATGAACTATATTTGATAATGGTACTATAATCAAGAGCATCGAGATCAACAACTTTGTCCAGAGATACAACATAGATTAGAGATATTCTACCATCAACTACCCCAGGGCAAATAGCTTAGCAGTATCCTTCAACAAAACTCTCATCTAAATACTAAAGATGACACTCAATAATAATAACCGATAGTTCCATGAGCAGTTAGTTGAAGCCTTGTGAGCCTACTGCACCATATATAGAACACCAACTCAGTCTACTCCTTTCTCCTTAGTGTATGGCTCTGAAGTCATTCTACCATTAGAATTCCAACTCCCATCACTAAGGATAGCTATGGGTAGCAAGATCACAATAGAGCAGAATGCCAAGTTGCGGTTAGAAGAGCTCGAAGGTTTGTAGGAGAGATGCCTGTGAGCATGTCAAAATCTCGAGTTATACAAAGCTAAAATGATTTAAGCTAAAAAAAGTTGGAATGTACTAGAGCTTTTCAAGTAAGAGAGCTTATTTTAGTTTTAAATAGATCGATTATTGTCTATCATAAGATGGGAGGCAAGTTTGAACCCACTTGGGAAGGCCCTTTTGCCATAGAGAAGGCCTACTAAGGAGGATCTTATTAGCTTATTAATCATAAGGAGAGCCCAATCAATAGGCTCTAGTTAAAGAAATATTATAAATCATGTTTAAAAATAATTATCATCAATGAAAATTCCATTTTGAATTCAATCTTTTCCATGTCGAAAGTTCTTATTTGCAAATCCTCCACGATGTGTTTAGGGTAGGTGTATGGAACATGAGTGGCATCCTATCCTTCATCGACACAATACAAACATATAAAATAAATACATATCTTTTATCTTCGGCTACTCTAAGTTGAGATAATGCCACCACTCACTCTGCTAGGTTAGGATGCTTTACTGTGTCAGAGGTCTTTTTGCTTTGGATGATGTAAGTATGCTACGCTTTCCTTCCTTACTTGGCCACTACACACCGATGAGTGCCTTATTAGTTTGGTAGGTCTTAATGCATGTCCAGTAAGCTACCTCATGTTGGCTTCATTTAAGAGGATATGAGTCTCCTACGCTTTCTTGTTGGATTAGCCTTCATGCATTGAATGGGTTGAGTATATTTGTAGTTTAAGATAAGTCCCATATTGGCTCCTTCCCTCCTGATTGCTTCAATTCTAGGTCTAGTCCTTCCTGGGTCCGCTTAGTAAGTCTCTAGGTCGATAGCATATGTCACCCATGATATCCGATGATCAGTTCACTTGGAAAGTTGTAAGCCTACATGCTTTCTTTCGATTGATCATTGCTGCGACCTTGGTTTGTTCTCACTACTCGATGGATACACCACTCATCTGGATACACTTTAGGTTGGTTGGTTCTCGCACATTAGGATACACCACTCATGGCGGATGTAAGTCTTTACACTTTCTCCACTTGGCCACCGCGCAGGCTTTCTTTTCAGGCCTCAAGATGCCCTAAACACCTCCCATGGGCACTATATTTGGATCACATCCTTTGCCTTTAGACACTATTTCTATTGATTGGGAGTTCATCTTTCATAGTAACCACCACATGGTTGGAGAATCCATCCCTGGATGTGTCTCTCTTTGTAGTAAATCTAAGATAGGTCAAGGTCTACATATCTTCTTCGGTGTGGTCCCTCACACAGTCCACACATATAAATAAAATATATATTCACTTGAGGATTAGGAGGACACCCCTAGTGGTACATTTTCTCAAGAAGGCATCCTATCTTTAGGGCAGTGTCAACAAAACTCCCTATTGGAATCGCCTGACTACTCTTGAGTTGATATAAGTCCCCAGTGACATTCAAACAATAGTCTCACCTAAGTTAGGTTCAATTTGTTGTGCTACCAACAGGTCACCCTAGCGATTTTTCCCTGTTATAGAAGATGTAAATCTAGTGCGCCTTCTTCCTAGCATTTTGCAAAGGCAACCTAGGTTGGTTGGCTTCCATCCAGTAGACAATCTCTTTGGATTTGTAAATCTATGATAGGACAAGTCTGATATAGCCCCTTCTCAGTGGGTCCATCCCACACAGACATGGTCTATAAATTAAATCTATCAAATTTGATCGATCTCACATCCTCAGTGGATATGCCCTCAATTTGAAATCAAACTAAACTAAACAAACCATATCAAATCACATGAAATTAAGATAAAATTAATCTTGAATACTTTTGAGTTGACATAAGTCCCCAGCGGTATTCACTCAATAGTCTCCCTAGGTCAGGTTCAATTTATTATGCATCCAACAGGTTACCCCAACAGTTGTTCCTTACTTTGGAAGATGTAAGTCTACTACACCTTCTTCCTAGCATAACCACTACACACTGAAAGGCAACCCCTTAGGTTGGATAGCTCTACCCCACAGCCGGTAAACTATCCCTCTGGTTTTGTAAACCTGAGGTAGGCCAAGGCTAATATAGCCCCTTCTCGGTGGGTCTATCGCACACCAATAGGGTCCATACATTAACTCAAATTAAATTAAACCCAATCTAATTTTCCCCAATGGAGTTAAATCACACCCTTCTCCCTAGTGGAGCCCCAAATCATATATAAATAAGCCAAGCAAACAAATCAAATTCAAAACCAACCTCCCTAGTGGAGCAAAATTAAACCAACTCCCCCAATAGAGTCTAAATCAAAGAAATCCAACTAAACTCTTATTCCTAGTAGATACATCCCCAAACAAATCTATCAAACAAAATCCCAATCCCCAGTGGATAGCCACTGATGGAAGATTCATACTGATCCCAGGTGAGAGCCCATATCTCTAGTAGATATGCCTCCACATCAATTAATATAAATTAAATTAAAGTCGATTTGATCTTCATCCTCGATGGATTATAGATTATTATCCCCAGCAAATCTTCTTTCCATAAATCATATAATCAAATCAATTAAATTCAAGCATATTTTCTTCTTTTTTTAGACAACATGTCATGTCCAATGCATGTGTGATCCCCAGGATCTCCCTCCATGTCCTTGACATGGAATTCTCATCAAATCTTATTTCTTCTTGCACACCTTTAATACTTCAACCAAAAGCCTAATAATGTAAATTACATCATCTTAACATTGGAATCAACATTTTATGATTTGTGATGGTGCAAGCTCAAATTAACTATACAATATAATGATAAACATATTATAATGTCAATTAACTATATTATATTATAATATATGATGTTATATTATAATTACTATAATATAATATATTGTCTAACATTACACCTCATTAGAATCACTTAAAGGGAACAAATAACAAAATTTTTTAAAATTATGAATAATGTTCATTTTGGATGTAAAATTATTATTTTTCTACTAGAAATGGTACAAAATAGCATAATTTTTGTGTTGCTTCTTAGTGTCTGCCATGAATTTGGCAAAATTCTTCCATCTCAACCTTCAAACTACATTTTTGTGAGTTTCGACTAAATGTATTATAACAAAAGTAAAAAGATACTAAAAGCTACAATAATGTTTAATAACACACCACCACATTCATATATATGCGAAGTTAGATTGTTATGTACATTATATTTTAATATGCCTTCATATAATATATTATCTTACATTACACCTTAAAATGAATCACTTTAAGCAAATATCTATAAAATTTGGTTGAAAAATGAACATTTATTTTGGATGCAAAATTCCATTCTTTTGATTAAATGACACGCCATAGCACACCCCCAATGATGTTCCCTAAAGCTTACCTTAAATTTGTCCAAATCCCATCATCTCAACCTATAAGTTAATATTTTTATGAATTATACCAGTACAAACTCTACTACATCATACTATAACAAACTAAAACATGCTAAACAACAAGTAGTAATACACAATAGTATGCTATAATGCATGATGCTACACTATATTATGGCATCCTATATTATAATACACTATAACATATTATATTATATTATATTTCATATAACATCATAAGGGATTGCCTAAAAACAATTTATTTTAGTTGTATCACTTACATATTTTAAATTGAAATAATATATTGTGATTCCATGCTCTACCTTTTATGAATTTGGCCAAATTCCACCATTTTAAAGTCTAAATCAAAATTTTTATAAATAATGCTAGTGTAGGCTCGACTGCATGATTATAAAATACTAAGAGAATTTAAAATGCGCAGAATAATATATTATGATATATGATGCCATACTTTGCTACAAGTTGTAGCACCTTTAATTACTATTACCATTCCCACTTTAACAAATTTCATCATCTAATTTATTAAGTCAATATTTTTATGATCTATATTAATATACACTATAGGGCACAATACCATAATATACTTAAACATTTCAAAACATCTTATAACATCCAAAAACATATCACTACATGCTCAAATATATGATGTTACATTATACTATAATATATGGTAATATAATATGATTTAGGGTTAAGATTTAGGGTGTTCAAATCTCTAATAGTCATGGGAAAGTTAGTTGAAGACATTTTATTTAGCTACCATAACAATGTTAGGATTAGGTTATTCTTTAGATCTACTCTTAATGATATTTTTATATAAGATTTAGGGTTTAGGGTTTAGGGTTTAGGTTTAGGGTTAGGGTTTAGGGTTAGCTTAGGCTTTAGGGTTTAGGGTTTAGGGTTAGTTTAGGATCTAGGGTTTAGGGTTAGTTTAGGGTTTAGGGTTTATGGTTTGGGGTTTAGGGTTTAGATTTTAGGATTTAGGGTTGTAGGTTTTAGGGTTTAGGGTTTATGATTTTAGGGTTTAGGGTTTAGGGTTTAGGGTTTAGGGTTTTAGAGTTAAGGGTTTTCAAACTTACGATTTATGGTTTAGGGTTTATGGTTTTTAGGATTTAGGGTTAAGGGTTTACGGTTTAGGGTTTAGGTTTTAGGTTTTAAGTTTAGGGTTTAAGTTTTAGTTTAGGATTTAGGATTTATGGTTTAGGGTTTAAGGTTTTTTTTTAATTGAGAAAAAATTCATATTCAACATTTCTTCTTTTCGATTTCATCAACCAAGTAGCACCCCAAGTTTTCTAAGACATAAGCGATGATATAGATCAAAAATGAGCACCCATAGAGCAAATCCAAAACCCTGGATAAGTAGAACTATCTCTATTAAAGACACAATTCCATAAGCAGCATATCAAATCGACCATTCTTTAATTTCTTGTTCCCAAACCACCTCTTAGTAGTGGGATCCTCCATATTCGATCTCTCTCACGCCACCACCACTGCCTTTGTTGCTCTTCTTGCACATATGACCACTTACCTCACCACCACCTCCACCACCAACACCTCTAGATCCCCACCCACTATGATAACGCCTCCGCCTTTGCCTCCACCAGATCTAGGCGAGCCTGGTTGATGATGTTCATCATCAGGTTCTTGCCCATTCTTAGGGTTTAGTTAGCGTTTAGGGTTTATGGTTTAGGGGTTTAGGGTTAGGGTTTGCAGTTTATTTGGGGTTATATGTTTTTGGGGTTTGGGGTTTATGGTTTAGGGTTTTAGTTAGGTTTGGGTTTAGGGTTAGTTTAGGTTGTAGATTTAGGGTTTAGGGTTTAGGGATAGTTTTAGGGTTTAGAGTTTAGGGTTTAGGATTTAAGGTTTAGGATTTTTTAAAAAAAAATTAAGTAACCAATAGGTTTTAGTTTATTTAGTTTATTTAGTTTATTTTTTATTTAATTGAGTTTATTTTATTTTTATTTTTATTTAGGTTACTTTTTTATTTTTATTTAGTTTAATTTATTTATTTTAGGTTTTATTTATTTTAGGTTTTATTTTAGTTTATTTTTAGGTTTAGGTTTATTTTAGAGTTTTATTTTATTTTTTAGGTTTAAGTTTAGTTTTTATTTTAGGTTTAGGTTTAGGTTTTATTTTATTTTTTTAGGATTAGGTTTTAGGTTTTATTTTAGGTTTATTTTTAGGTTTTATTTTTTTTAGTTTATTTATATTTTTAGTTTATTTTATTTATTTAGTTTTGGTTTAGGTTTAGTTTATGTTTTATTTATTTTAGTTTAGTTTACTTTAGGTTTAGGTTTATTTTATTTTTATTTTAGGTTAATATTTTAGTTTAGGGTTTAGGATTTATTTTATATTTTTTAGGTTTTTTATTTTAGTTTATTTTTAGGTTTTATTAGGTTTTTTATTTTATTTTATTTTAGGTATATTTTATTTTTTTATTTTAGGTTTAGTTTTTTTTTATTTTATTTAGGTTTTTTATTTTTTTAGTTTAGTTTAGGTTTTTATTTATTTTATTTTTGTTTATTTTTTTTATTTTTTTTATTTTTTTATTTTTTATTTAGGTTGAGGTTTAGGTTTAGGTTTTAGTTTTAGTTTTTATTTTATTTTATTTTATTTTTATTTAGGTTTATTTTTTTATTTTATTTTTAGGTTTTATTTAATTTATGTTTAGGTTTTTAGGTTTTTAGCTTTTTAAGGTTTAGGGTTTAGGGTTAGTTTAGGATTTAGGGTTTAGGGTTTAGGATTTAGGGTTTATGGTGTAGGGTTTACGATTTAGGTTTTAAATTTAGGGTTCAAGTTTTAGTTTAGGGTTTAGGGTTTAGTGTTTACAATTTTTTTAAAGTGAGAACAAATTTTGGTTCAATATTTCCTCTTTTCGATTTCATCAATAAAGTAGCATTTAGTTTTAGACAAGACATAGATAAAAGAGCACCCATAGAAAATCAAAACTATAGATAATAAGAAGTCTCTATTAAAGACAGTTCCATTAGTGGATCTGGCTCTTATTTCTCTAGTTTCCATAACCATGCTTTTATCCTTCATATCTATTTTATAGCTCCTCTCATCCACCAGCTCCAACCACACCTCCATATAGATCCCTCACCATTGATAGAGCCACCTCATCTTTATTTATCTAGGTGAGCTTAGTTTGATGTTTTAGGTTTGCCCATTCTTAGGGTTTAGGGTTAGTTTTTTAGTGTTTATTTTGGGTTTAGGTTTTGGGTTTAGGGTTAGGGTTTTTTTTGGGTTTAGGTTTAGGGTTTAGGGTTTAGGGTTTTAGGGTTTAGGGTTTAGGATTAGGGTTTAGGGTTTTAAGGTTTAGGGTTTAGGGTTTAGGGTTTAAGGTTAAGGGTTTAGGGTTTAAAGTTTAGGGTTTAAGGATTAGGGTTTTAGGGTTTAGGGTTTAGGTTTAGGGTTTTAGTTTTATGGTTGTAGGTTTAGGGTTTAGGGCTTAGGGTTAGTTTTAGGGTTTAGAGTTTAGGCTTTAGGATTTAGGGTTTAGTGTTTTTTATTAAATTAAGTAAATCGATAGGTTTAGGTTTATTTAGTTTATTTATTATTTATTTGAGTTTATTTTATTTTTTCTTTTTATATAGGTGTATTTTTATTTAGGTTTATTTTTATTTTTATTTAGTTTAGTTTATTTATTTTAGGTTTATTTATTTTATTTTAGTTTATTTTTTTGGTTTATTTTTATATTTTACTTGAGTTTTATTTTTTTTTTATTTTTAAGTTTTAGGTTTTATGTTTTATTTTTAGGTTTAGGTTTAGGTTTTTATTTTAGTTTGTTTGGTTTAGGGTTAAAGTTTTTATTTTATGTTTATTTTTAGTTTTTATTTTTTTTAGTTTAGGTTTAAGTTTATTTTTACTTTATATTATTTTATTTAGTTTAGGTTTAGGTTTAGCTTGAGTTTATTTTAGGTTTAGTTTAGCTTTTATTTATTTTAGTTTAGTTTATTTTAGTTTAGGTTTAGGTTTATTTTATATTTGTTTATTTTATCTTTATTTTAGGTTTAGGTTTTTTTTAGTTTAGGGTATATGTTTTATTTTTTATTTATTTTTTAGGTTTATTTTTTACGTTTATTTTTTAGGTTTAGGTTTTTATTTAGTTTTTCTTTTATTTTATTTTAGGTTTATTTTATTTTTATTTTATGTTTAGTTTTTATTTTATTTAGGTTTATTTTATTTTTTTAGTTTAATTTAGGTTTTTATTTATTTTATTTTAGTTTATTTTTATTTTTATTTTATTTTCTTTTTAGGTTTAGGTTTAGGTTTTTATTTTATTTTTAATTTATTTTATTTTTTTTTGTTTAGGTTTATTTATTTATTTTATTATTAGGTTTTATTTAGTTTAGGTTTAGGTTTTTAGGTTTTTTGGGTTTAGGGTTTAGGGTTTAGGGTTTAGTATAAGTGGTTAAGTAGGGTTTAGGTTTAGTTAGGGTTTATGGTTTATGGTTTAGGTTTAGGGTTTAGGGTTAGGGTTTATGGTTTATGGTTTAGGGTTTATGGTTAACTTGGGTTTAGGAAGTTTGGGGTTTTAAGGTTTTTAGGTTTTTAGTTTGGTTTAGGTTTTTCTATTTTTTATTTTTTTTAGGTTTAGGTTTTTAGCTTTTTAGGGTTTAGGGTTTAGAGTTTAGGGATAAAAGATTTAGGGTGTAGTGTTTAGGGTTTAGGGTTTAGGTTTTAGGTTTAGGATTCAAGATTTAGTTTAGGGTTTAGGGTTTAGGGTTTAATGTGTTTTTTAAGAGAGAACAAATTCAGATTCAACATTGCTTCCTTTTGATTTCATCAACAAAGTAACATCCCAAGTTTTCTATGACACAAGTGATGACATAGTTCAAAAATGAGCACCCATTGAGAAAATCAAAAACCCTAGATAAGTTGAACCGTCTCTACTTGTTGACCTCATTTTTGGAGTGAGCTCTCAACTTCTTCATCTTAGACATAATACTCCTCTTAGACATTAAGAGTTCCTTAGTCTTAAGACATTTCTAGTGATTAGGTGAACACTTAACCTAACCCTAGATACTTAGAAGAGTTAACCATAAGAATAGGTTATGCCTTAGGGGTATTAGAAAAATTTTCCTACCCTACAGCTCGAACCAAATCCTTACTTCCTTCTTTCAAGTCAAGCCTCAAATTCAAACCAACTTCAAATTCAAATCAACTTCAAATCCAAACCAACTTCAAATCCAAATCAATTTCAAATTCAAATCAACTTCAAATTCAAATCAATTCCAAATCAAACCTTAAATCAATTCCAAAACTCAAATCATGAATCAATTCCAAATGATTGAAATCCACGATTAATTCTAAATCCCAAATCTTTCCTAAGCCATTTCGATTTCATCTTATGGACTTAGCCTAAATCAAATCCAAATCACATCAAATTCAAAAGATTTTCTCATAACCCATTTATATTCTCATTTATGTTCACAAATATAAATAAAATATAAATTCAAATGACCAAAACTAAATTCAAAACTCAAGCCCAAATCTAACCAAAATTCAACCTAAACTATTTCAAGTCAAATTCTTGAACTTAGCCAAATCCAACTCAAATCAATCCAAACCTTTGGATTTTCTCTTGAAACAAAGAATCCTTCAATCACAAACTAAATTCAATCATAAACTTCAATCATCAAACCAAAAATAAATTCAAAACTCAAACCCAAATCAAACTCATGTTCATCCTTTGAACTTGAATTGTCAAACGAATCAAAATCCATTTGACTCCAAATCACTTGCAATTAGGTTTATATTTCAATCAAAAGTCCATATGTGAGTTCAACCAAACTTGAAATCCTTGATCAAGTAAATTGACCCATTTAGGCTCACTTGACCCAAAGTGACCTAAAGTTCCTTTTTGAGCCAAATTCTAATCCTACCCAAATTGGATTGAACTAAGCCCACCTAAGCCTCACATTGTGAGCAACAATCATCATATAATGATCAATCACTCAAATTGTGTCAAACCAAGTCAAAATTAACCTTTGACCAAGTCAACACTTAGCCTAAATGAAACCTAAACTAGCCATAATCCACCATAGGCCAAATTGATTGAAACCATTGATCTAAACCAATTCATGATCAATGATTGTACTTGACCAAGTCATCATTTGAGCCAAACCTAGCTCAATTGGCCACTTGGCCTAAGTTGATCCAAGTTGCCCTAAAAAGTCAAAATGTGTCAAAACTTGATCTAAGCCAAATTGATTGCAGCCAATTGGTCAAATTCATTCTAAATCACTTGGTGAACTTGACCAAAGCCTCAATTGGCCAACTAGACCTAACCTAGCCCAATTGACCATGAACCCAACTTGACCTAAAAGGTCAAATCAACTTGAAATCAAACCAAACCAAAAATTAATTGAAACCAAAGCTTGCAAATCATTTCAAATAATTAACCAAGCCTAAACCAACCCATGACCTAACCCAATTAGGTCAAATGGGTCAAATAGGTCAACTTGACCCATTTGAACTAAATGAATTCAAATGAACCAAAACCAAATATAAACCAAATTGAACCAAATCAAAAATACCAAAACACTTCAAATGGTCATATGAACTTGACCTAATCCATGGTTTGACCTAATTTGACCAATTGGTCAACTTGACCCAAAGTGACCCATTTTGACCTAAATGGGTCAACTTGAGCCAAATCATATCAAATAAACTCTTAATTCATTGAAAATTAGCACAACCCATTTTTAATCATAATAAATATGCCCAAATCAAAATGAAAGCCAAATGACCATTTTACCCTTAGGTCAAAGGGTAACCTATGGCCAAATCCACTTGGAATTTGGTCAATTCCTTTTCATGGACACTTAGCATTCTCCTAGTGGACCATTTGGACACCAAGGGAGGTGGTACACATGACCCAGGTCAGCCAAACCCAACCCAAGGCCAAAATTGACCATCCCACTCTAACCTTTCCACATGGATCACCTCCCATACTCATTTTAACCCATGTGCACCTCCACACTTCCACTCCTCTACCAAAATTGAACCAAATGGGATGCCAAACAACCTAAACAACCAAATCAATCTGATCTTTTTGATCAAAATGGAAAGAAGGTTCTCAGCTATCTGATTCAAGTAGGGGGAGATATACTCCCCCTCATTCTAATTCAATTGATGACTCTTGCATTTGATTGAGCTTAGAGGATCAATAGCAAGCATCCACAAGATTCCCTAAGGATTCTAGAGCTCACTCCATTTCTCTCTTCTCAGTTTTCCTTAAGCCAAAAATATGGGAGGTAGGAGATATTTCCAACTCACTCATCACTCCACCAAAGTCTAATTGCTCTTGGAAGCACCATCAGGGAGGCAAGTCAAGCTCATCCAAAGCTTCTCCCAAGTCTCCAAGCCATGGGAATCCTCACCTAGACTAAAGCCGCAAGCCATTGAAGCAACCTTTGGTCAATTGGAAGCTCCACTACAAATTGAACCTTCAAACCATCAATAGTGCTTCATATTCACTAGACAACGCTACCTCAATGGTTGGAAGCGCCGGTGATAGCCTCTAGTAAGGTATGAATCAAAATCGAGCTTAGGTTGAAAATTCTTTGGTCCTTTATGAAGGGAATTTTAATCCCATTGAACCTCCACCATTAGATCTTCTACTCTATGCTCCTAGATGGTGTGGGTTGAATCCTAGCCTTATCTGACCTAAAGTGAGCTTGAATTAAGCCATGGAGGATGGACGGTCTCCGTCTCCCGCAGGCAAAGGTAGGGACGAATCATGGACCATCCATCCCGCATGTTTTGGATGGGCGGTCCTGATTAAACGCGCTAGATCCATTGATTATTTTCATTAGAGCCATGGGTTTTATCCTGACCATCCAATCCTTGATTGGACGGCCAAGGAGAAAGAGCGTAGCACCGCCAGTTGATGCGACATATGATTTGAAAATTTAAATAATGAATCTCGTCGTGCCATGTGGAAAGCACATGCCACATCAGGAGTCCACATTGCGCTGACGGTATTACTTAATTAATTAGGCAATTACTGAAACTTCCTAAATTCATAATTAAATGTAGAAAAATAAAAATATATATATAAATGATGGCTCATTTTAAAGATAACTCCGTGAAGAATAATATAAAATTATTTCTAATTGATTTTAAATAGTGAATTTTCCTTAATTAGGATTTAATTAAAAACTTAATAACCCTAATTACTCCCTAATCATTTCATTAATTAATTCCAAACTTCTTAGGCATGTTTTGTGAGATGACTTCTGCCTCCCTAATTTTTTTGAAATTTATTAATGGCTTAATTAAGAAAATCAATTAATGAATCTCTAATCACTCTCTTAATATTAAGAGTAATTAAGCATGTGAACAGTGGTTTAATCACTGAATTAATATAATTAAGCATTATTTAAGTGAAGAGGTGGTTTATGGAATGGGTTTGGGGTATTTTCCCTAAATTATTTGCTAAAGCCCCCTTTCTTCCTTAATCCAAACCAAATTAAGGATTAATCCACTAATGATCTACTTAATTAGCTTAATCAAATTTTCAAAATCAATCTGAACTTAATCAATATCTTTCTGGGTAGATACTTAGGTGTTCAAAAACCCAAAATAAATTTAAGGAAACCATTTCCAACTCACAGGTGTGGGAAGGTTATGAAAGCACTTAATTAAACCCTTTAGCTTAATTAATCAATAATTGTGAGTCAATTGAATTAGGCCCCTTTCTTTCTTAGGTGCATTGCTAATTTAAATTCCATGTGGTTGAATATCATATGTTGGCACATAATTGTTAAGTTAATTATGTTAAAGTGGTGTAGGTAAGGGGTAATTAATGGACTTAACTTACAAGTTATCCTAAATAAAACATAAAATTAACTTAATGGTGTTGGTGTTTTCTCTGGAATAGATGAAAGAATGACAGCACATAAAATTTAGGAATATTTTATTAAGTTAATGAAATATGACATTAAGGAATAAACATATTATCTGAAAAGATAAACATGCTCTCCTGTAATGGATTCGATCATTTCAATAAAAGACTCCTAAGGCTAATAGGTCTTTCAGGTACCAGAGTATTTTCCCCTGAACTATATGAAAAAGTAGAACAGGATTTATTTTATCCTCGGATCATGGTTCCCTATAAAAGCAAGCCTCTATAGTTAATTACATCTTAGGAAGGGTCTCTTCCTAAGAATACTCTCGATTAAAAAAATAAGTGGTTATTCCTAAAGACTGCTAAGGTAGCTTTCAAAGGATTGTTTTTGAAAATTCAATTGGGAGTGGTCCAAATTAGAGAGAGTTATTTTCAAGTGTCAAATGGGAAAAAGTAGGAAATATCTATTGATATTGGGATACCCAGTAGACATTTCAACTATCCTATGATTGGGCTTCAAATTTGGGATTTAACTTTATATTTTGAGTTGTCATTTTTTATAGAAATCTAGGGCTTAGATTCTAGTAGCACATGACTGCAGAAATGCCTAGGATTGAAGACTTATTCCTAAGAAGGATGCTTCAGAACCTAGTCTACAGGCGCTTCTGACACATGTCGATGTTTGACCTAATGCTATCCTTAGGAATCATTGGTCATTCTCCTCACTTGAGAGAACTAGCCTATCCCCAACTCTTCTAGACTTACAACCTGCTTAGAGAAGGCATCCAACTAACACCACCTAAGTGTATTTTAAATTCATGATGTCAAGTCACATGAATGCAAGATGGCTGGGCTATTGGATTATTAGGAAAGAAATCTATGAACCTATACTCACTCCTTAATTCTTAAGATCGTGTAGGGCATGAGGATGCATCTAACTAATGCATATTTTTCAGTTTTTTTGATTTTTGATTCAAGATTCATTTTAGGTCATAGGAATGTAATTTATGTCTAATGCATGCAATTAGAAAAATGTTATGGGCCAAATCAGAATAGAAAAAGGTGTTCTTCCATCATAGGCTCTCAAAGGTCAAGCCCAAGTTCTCTGGCAAAGATGGAAGTCTTCCTTAATAAGAGTGAAGCAAGATGATTTATGCATGATATTAAAACATCCAGCTAAGAGGTTGCTACATATTTTATCTTATTTTAATACCTAGGCTTTCATATGAAGATTATGGGTTGTATTTATTTTTATGTTACGATTGATTTAGTTGGGTAGAAAATTTAGTTTATCTTCTGACCCTACATCCAGGCATTCATCACAACACAAACATAGCACAGAAAGAAACCTAGAAAAAGAATGTTATTTCTATCTTCAAATAAAACTAAAATGCTAAACCTTTTGATCTTTATAGTACATAATAAATATAACATTGAGATAATGTACAATATAGTATGAAATAAATTGAAAAAAATCAAGAAAAGTAACTGACTAACAAAAGAAAAAACCTAAATCAATGATTTGATTTGGTTTAGGTTTAAAATTTATAAAAGTTAAATAAATCAAGCTGAAATAATAATGAATTAAAATATTATTTAAATCACATATCTAATTTCAACGTATAATAGTAGTCCAATTAATTAAAAATGAAATCATAACTGAATTTTATTTATTGTTTTGTGATAATTTAAAATAATTTTAATTATCCATCATCTAAAATAAAATTCTCAAATAAAATCAAATCAATTTATTGAAATCAAAACTATGGAAACATAATCCAATTGACATACAAATAATCGACTCCTAAAAGTTTAAGTTCTTGAATCTAAACTAAACTGAAATCGAGCCAATCCAATTAGTTTGATCTATCATAACGATGATTTATTTTTAATTTTAAATTTGGAGAAATAAATAAATTTTATTTTAAATAAAAATAAATTGAGATTTTACTGACCTTGCTTATAAGTATAATTTTATTTTAAAATTAAAATAATATATAAAAAGTATATTATACTAAATTTAAAATAAATTTAAACTCATTTTAATATAATTTACATGAATATATCTGCCATTATTTTTATTCTATCCTTTTATTCTAAACCTAATAATTTTTCAGCACCAGCTACACTCATCTCCTTTATTATATTTTTCATGATGTACAAATAAACAAATAAAATTATACTTTTTTATGCATTCTCTAGATATTATTATGGGCTGTGTCATAGTCTGATTGAATGGCTCAAATCTTTTGTCCCATTCAGCAACTGGAGGCTCATAACTTTGGGTTAATTTTGTAAATAAAAATTATATTTATTTTGTTTATGACACCGGCTTAAAAATTCAGAAAAGTAGTCATCGTTAAGTAAAATACTTAGCGAGTCTAATCACTTCAATAATGCTAAGCATGATCAAATTATATTTAATAATCCAATCTTATTAATAGGTAAATAAGCACAAGTTGACTTAGGAAATGATGTGTGTGTATAGTAAGCTTTTTATTTTCAAAGAAAAATCTCATTTATGTACATGTGTGTGTGTGTATATATATATATAGAGAGAGAGAGAGAGAGAGAGGGAGAGAGAGAGAGAGAGAGACCCATGGAGGCATTGGATTCGCTAAGAACAGCAGAATTTATAAAAGATAAAATATTTCTTTATTCAATAAAATGGCTTTTACGAAACGACATGAAATCTTAAGTGTAAAATAACAGATGCTTTTGAGCGATTTTTAAACAAGAAAAGGGAATACAAATCTGTGCGATACAAACGAAGAACATGCATGCATTATGTCTGAATCATATCCTCGCCGTATCTTTGGTATCCATGAATCATTCTGCATGGGATTATAAGAAAATGACCTAATTTTAATAAATGGCCCTTAGCTGTGTTCGTTTATTTAGTTAATATATTTTAGGGTTCATTTGATAGTTAAAAAACATATATTAAGAGAGATTTTCTAGATTTCCTCAATAGCTATGATGTAATTAGAAATCTATATAAAATGATGATTTTATTTTCACTTATTTTGAATAAGTATACGAAGACTTCTTAAGAATAATGATGCAACCCCTTTAATTTAATTATTATAAGTTTAAATTTGATCTATGGCATTGAAACGAACTTGCTACTTATATTATAAGTCCTACTTACAAATTATATATATATATATATATATATATATATATATATATATATATATATATATATATATATATATATATATATATATATATATATATATATATATATATATATATATATATATGAAAATTCTACTAGTGAAACGTATCTTGGTGTTTAAAGTAAACTAATTGAAGTTGAAACTAGTCAGATCAAGCACTTAAAAAATGTCATTTGGATTTTTTGGTCATGGTGAGCAGGATCTCTGGGTATTGCATTCAAATACTTAAAATACATCAAATGATTAAAGGAATCATTTTGAGCCGTCCGATGAAGTGGAGTGGTTCGGATTTTGCATGTATTTACAGATACGCCATTCCTCCAATCTATAAATAGCCCCTCATTCTTCATATGAGGGGACCCCGAAGCAAGAGAGATGAGAGAGCTCTAAAGCTTGAAGATCCTCCAAGCACAATCATGCCACCACTCGACGGTCGTCAACCACCCGGCCGCCGCCGCTGATCCTCGCCGTTATCAATCTCTGTCGGTCTCCATCATGACGACCTTCTTCATCAGTCGACATCCCTCGTTGTTCACCATCATCTACTACCACTAGCAACTGTGACCATCTGAACGTGACTATATAGTTGTTGTTCCCTTCTCATATACAATTCTATAATCCCGTTATTGGGAAAATTTTGTACTCTGAAATAGACACATCGGAAGATTTTTTTGTCTTCGTGATTTTTCCCTCTTTTGAGGTTTTCACATAAAATTTAGTTTTCTTGTTCACTCTTTAAATACCTATGTGTGTCTTGGATTTTATAACTAAAGTAAACTTTCACTCTACCTTGGTTTTCTAGCACGCAACAGTTTGGCTCCGTCTGTGGGAAAAGAACCCTTCAATCATAATTTCTGTGAACACCCTTATATAATGGCGTAACAGAGCCTCGCTCCAACTCCCACTCTGAAACCAATCCTTGAACAAAGGGCCCAAGCCTCACTCCCCACGATAGGCGTGACCACATGTGAAGGCAGTAGGAATCTCTTTAGAAGATCGTGTCCACCAATGGAAGAGTCTCAAAATGAGATGATCGACTTTTAGGAACAGCCTACTACCACGACATATCTCCCCAAGATCCATCGTTGGTGGAGGCCAAAATGCTAATCTCTTGACACAAGTTCCTCTGTAGAGGCTGATGTTGATCTCCTTACTTGCTAGTTCTACTCATCCATCAATGCCAAAACCCATTTTTAATCCACCAATTATTCGGTAGCTTGACACATTCGTCTGTTGACTCATCATGTTATAAGTGCAGAATTATGATGTTTAATGCAAGACGAATTTCACCTTTAAGACAAAAATCATCTTCCCCCTCACCGTGGCTATGAGAAATCCTCACCTTTAGATGAAGCTATTCTTCAACATCCTATTCCCATGGGTTTCAAACTTCCGAGCATTGGATCCTATGATGGGGAGACTGACCCACATGAACTCATCGACCATTACAGGACTATCATGCATATACAATGAGCTCCTGACACACTGCTTGGTCAGGTCTTTCCCGTTACCCTGAAGGGGCAAGCTCGCACTTGGTTCTACTCCCTTCCAAGGGGATCCATCCGTACCTTTGACGAACTCACCAAGATTTTTGTGGAATAGTTCATTGCAAATAAAAGGATCATTAAAGATTCCTCCCATCTCTCCGGCATTCATCAGAATGAGGGTGAATCACTTAAGGAATACTTCCAAAGGTTCTCCTTAGAAGCTCGCCAAATACCTAGAGTAGACCCTGAACTATTAAGATGAGTTTTCCTTGGAGGACTCCGTCTGGGGCCTTTTTACTCGTCACTAATGCGAGACACGGTCTGCTCATATGCCGACTTAGTTCATCATGTGGAAGCATAAATCTCTGTCGATGAGGCTATTAATTCCCATCGCAAATAATTTGATCAATCTACAGGAAAATATAAGAGCACCCTAGGGAATGTGGATCGACAGTCTCATCAAAAGAAGTAACAAGGCAGTCGTGATCTCCCCACCCCATATGATGGCGTGAACCACTATAAAGGAATACACGAACACATCTCGTGTCAACCTCTTGATGGCTATTCGAGATGAAGAAAACATCAAGTGGTCGCATCCACTGAAACCAAATTCAGGAAATCAGGAGCAATATTGTCACTTCCATCAAAGTCGTGAACATACTACTGAGACATGCAAACAACTCAAAGAAGAAATCGAGAGGCTCATTCAACAAGGATATCTACATTGATTTGTTAAGAATCAATTGAATCAAATAAACATACCTCCAATTGGGGGGGGGGCAACCAGGACAGTCATTAGAAAAATAACAAAATAATCATCAAATAATTGGAGAAATTGAAACAATCGTAGGAGGACCAATACTATATAATCAAGTTCTCATTACCACCTCTGAAGAGCCAGAGTTGAAGAAGTCTCGTATTGATCATTTCATCACTTTTAATGACTCAAACTTAGAAGGAGTCTATGTTCCTCATCAAGATCCACTAATCATCAGCGTAGGGATCGGTGACCCATGCTATAATGTTAAGAGAATTTTAATTGACAATGGGAGTTCTGTTGATGTCTTGTTTTACTCTACATTTCTTAGCATGGGCGTGGTTAGGAAAAGCTCTAACCTGCTACAGGATCATTATACAGGTTTGATAATCGCACTGTGCGAGTAGAGGGGACAATCACCCTTCCTGTTGTCCTTGGTGAATTTCTTCAATAAGTGACTCATTTAATCCAATTCATGGTGGTCAAGTCAGATTTAGCATATAACGCTATCTTTGGAAGGCCCCTCCAATCAATCTTTGGTGATGTCACCTCGGTACCTCATCTTAAGATGAAATTTCAAACTCCCATTGGGGTTGGAGTGGTCTATGGAAACCAACAAATAGCACAATCATGTTATCTCAGACAAGCTCAACCACGCCCTTCGGTGACCATCAACATCGAGAATTTTAATCTTCAAGATAAAGAAGTACCTCAGAGAGTTTTTCCTGTAAAAGACTTGCTCCCCAGTTCATTATCAAATGACCAACCATCAAGCTATGACCAAAGATCCAAAGGAAAAAATCTTCCCTAAAACTTGGAATATGGAGGGTCTCTGAAAAGTGTTCTATGTAATCTTTGGTGCATAAATGTTGTAGTCTTTAATTTACCCCGTTTATCTTTTCCTCTTCACCTCTTGTCTTTTGTTAACTCTCTTTAAAAATGTATCTCATCCCTTTTATTAAGTTATCTTGTGGCAATATTGTATAACCAACAATATCAAAGTAATGAGTTTATGGTTTTTTCTTACAAGCTTGTTTCTTCTTCATTTAATCCTCCCACTTGAGAAATATACAACTCACATTATATCTCAATCGGACATGATCAATCCCAAGGGGACTTGATCAGACCTCCTCCATATCAGTAAGAAGTCAAGTAACACTTTGGCTGATACCTAGGATAGGTCAAAAGGTCCTTGGTGGACATCCCGTGACCTCTTCCATACAGGTTAACGTCATCGGGTAACACTCTGACAAACAACCTCGGATGGGTCAAAAATCCTCAACGGATTCAATTTGACCTCTTCCATACAGGTTAACATCATCGAGTCACACTCTGACAAACAACCTTAGATAGGTCAAAAATCCTTAGTGGATTCAATTCAACCTCTTCCATACAGGTTAACGTCATCGAGTCACACTCTGACAAACAACATCGGATAGGTCAAAATCTTCATCGCCGTGGTCATCCCCGCCGACTACCGATGTCAGTCGCCACCGTCAACTACCATCGCCAGTTGTCGCTGACCACCCCCATCGGTTGCCAACCACCGTTGCCGGTCACCGCCGCCGACCATTGCCAGCAATCTCCGCTGGTCACCACCATCATCGGCCATCTCGCGATCACCATATCGTCGGTCATCCGCCGACTTCGACGCCGATCGCCGTCATCACCATCGCCGGTTATCATCGTCGCTCATTGCCTCTGAACCCGGTCGGTTCGACAAGGGTAGTTGAAGCCTCTTTCAAGGGAAAATCGAGCCTCACTTTATGAACTACGGGCCTTGATCACCTCCAACGGTCGATAACAAGGCGGTTGGCGCCTCTTTGAGAAAATTGAGCCTCACCGTATGAACTACGGGCCGCCTCCGAACCCGATCGGTCGATAAGGGCGGTTGGCCTCGAGAAAACGAGCCTCGTATGAACTACGGGTCTTGATATCTCCAAACCGGTCGGTCCGACAAGGCGGTCAACGCCTCTTTGAGGAAAACCAAAAGCCTGATGAACTACGGGCCTTGATCGCCTCCAAACCCGATCGGTCTGACAAGGGCAGTTAACGCCTCTTTCGAGGGAAAATCGGAGCCTCGCCGTATAAACTAGGGGTCTTGATTGCCTCCAAACCCGGTCGGTCTGACAATGGCAGTCAATGCCTCTTTCGAGGGAAAAGCGGAGCCTTGCCATATAAACTACAGGCCTTGATCACCTCTGATGACCCTTACCCAAGAAGAAGAGAAATATTAGAGCAGTGGAGAAGTGTGCCTTCTCTCTTGGCCCTAGGGGGCTTTTTATAGACCCCCTATAGAGGAAAATTTGTCAAAAATCATCAAAAACTGCCAAAAACTACCAAAAACTACCTAAAACTACAATTTTCTCCCCAGTCACAGCTGGCATGATCGCGCCAACGCATCAGCGGTGCTAGCAGCCCCATCGGTGGCTAACCTTACCGACACCCGACCCACCGTGACCCATTGGACTCCTGACTCCCATGACTCGCCCATGGCAGACATGGATCCGTGGCGTGCCCATCACCAGCGCCCTGCGCGTGCCAGGGCGTGGGTGCCGTAAGTTCCCAGATGGGTCTGTAACCCCAAAATCTTGCACCCGCGTGTATCCGCACACATCCGCAGCCCTGCAGCTGCTTTCGTGATCATAACCTTATGCTCACATGAAGATCTATTCTCTCAAAATGTATGGTTAATGGACCCACAAATTTCATTAAATAATCTACTATTTTTAAGTATATGACATATATATTTGGATGATTGAGATAATGTCATCCAAAAATGGGGGGGGCAACTGATACAACACTGAAAATTCTACTAGTCGAAGCACGAATCTTGGTGTTTAAATTAAACTAATCCGAAGTTGAAACTGGTCAATATCAAGCACTTAAAATGTCATTGGAAACTTTCAGATATCAGTTAAATCCCTAAATAGCCCTCAAACATGGAGTGTTTATAGTCAAATTGAGCATCTCGAGCCGGATCTAACAAACCCAAGATCTCACAATTCCAACTTCATTTGAGCATTTAAATACTTAAAATACATCAAATGATCAAAGGAATCATTTTGAGTCGTCCAATGAAGTGGAGTGGTTTAGATTTTCCATGTATTTATAGAATGCTCCACTCCAATATAAATAGAACCTCATTCCTCATATGAGGGGACCCAGAGAGAGAGAGAGAGAGCTCTAAAGCTTGAAGATCCTCCAAGCACAATCGTTGCCACCACTCGACGATCGTCAACCATCGGCAATCACCATCGGCGCCGATCGTCACCTTCGATCTCTGGTCTCCATCATGGCGACCTTCTTTGTCAGGTTGGCGTCCTGCTATTCACCATTATCTACTACTAGCAAGCTGTACCACGAGCACTATATAGTTGTTGTTCCCTTCTCATATACAATTATATAATCTCGTTATCGGGAAAATTTTGTACTCTGAAATAGATACATAGTGGAAGATTTTTGTTGGGTTAGACCCCGTGATTTTTTCCCTCTTTTCGAGGTTTTTCCACGTAAAAATTTATGGAGTTTTCTTGTTCACTCTTTAAATACCCATGTGTGTGCTGGATTTTATAACAAGGCTAAGGTGTAAACTTTCACTCTACCATAACTGGTTTTCTTGCACACAATAATATATATATATATATATATATATGCACTAAATATTATTTTAAATTTTATATGACATACTTAAGTTGTTAGTGTTCGCTCTTAATTTATCTGCATGTGTTGATTTCAAAGAAGGGAAAAGGGAAGGATCATATTCATAGAAGTTGTAGGCTCTTGATTATATGTATGCCTTTTAATAGATAAAAAAAGTGTATTGTGCAATTGTTGTATGAGAACTCATTTGATTGTATAGTTTGTAATATGAACTAAAATAATGTGGATGATTTTTTATATTATTATATATTTGATATATAAATGACTTTGTGTTATTTTAAATAATTAGTGAAAAAAAAAATTCTTTTAGAAAAGAACTTGAATAATGTATGCTTTGGCACATTTGACATGATGCAGCTCGCTTTGATATAGGCATTAACTTGGATCATGATAAAAGATAACACAATAATGATCCAACACAATCTCTATAATTAAGTTATCTGTTTGAGCTTACATATTGGGAAATTCAATCAATTAGGTTACTTCTTTGGATTAACTTTTTCTTTCATATGCTTAAATCACATTCGTCTTGATGATTTCAATTAAGTCCTTATTCAACCCTTTGGCATATAGACCCACTATGTCCTCCTTTAAATTTAAATAGTCCATAATGATAATTTCATGTGAGTAATTACCCAATGATATTAGTTAACAAAGTCATTGTGTTAACTTGCTATTATGCATAATATTTATTTCACTTTTAATAGTAAGTTGGTAGTTATAATGTATACATATTGCATGTAAATGATTTAGGCATTTGAGAATATCCCCCATGAAAATATAAAATCACTCAATCTCTTTATCATAGTTATTAAGGGTGCAAACTTTTACTTCATAGTTGATCTAATTATTGGGATCAACTTTATTTTCATAATACAAATGCACTTTACAAAATAAGTAAATATTTCTTAATAACTTATGTCAAATATCCAACATACATAAGTGCATTTTCAATAAAACAAATATCCAATACATTTTATCCCATAATCATTGGTATATTGTAAATATTTAAGTCATATTATAATTTTTTTCTAGTGGTCAACTCTTAATTATTCATCCATTTACTCAATTTATAACAAGGCACTCATCTTATAAAACTCATAATGAACATTTGACTTCCTATCAATCTATCATATTGTACATAGGAGATATCTTCTTTTTTTCTATTGGGCATATATTGATTTAAATCATTTAGAGTTTAAGCAATTTTAAAATCAATATTGCTCAATTTATTAAGTATCTTGTCTATATAATATAACAAATTATTTATAAGATCATTTAGATCTTGTGATTTTAATCCCTAATATTAAATCATCAACTTCATATCCTTCATGTTGACTCTTTTGTTCCATATTCCCTTGCTATATGTGATTAATACTATCAACAATAAGTATGACATTAATATATAAACACAAAAAAAAAAATTCATTATGGCATCATAAAGCCATACAACCCTGAGATTGCTTGATTTAGTATGTACATAGATTTCACTAATTTATAGATTTTATTTTCTTATCATAAAGCCACGCAACTCTTGGGTTGCTTCATGAAGATTTATTTCTCAAGACATATATTGTGAAAGATTACCTTTATGCTCTCATTGTATATCAATTATCAATATCATTTGTATGGAAGTTTACTCTCATTATAGGAGAATATGTGTCAAAGTAATCAAAACTTTCATGATATTTATAACATTTAATGATAAATTTGGCTTTTACTTGTAAATTATCTCATCCATCTTCATTAGTTCCCTTAAAAATTCACTTGAAATCTAATTGTTTGCATTCTCAAGAAAAGTTTATTATTCCTAACTATGATTATGCTTAAAGAAATTAATTAATTATTTATGATTTATTTTTACAAAAGACTTCTCAAAAGAGGTCTCAATTTCATTATGATTTAAAATTCTCCACAAATAATTCTTAAAATATAAAGAATTTTTTTTTCTTGCCCTTACTCTTGCTTCATTTATGATCTTCAACTTCCTCACTTCATTCCCTTATCCCTAGTCCTTGATATTCTCTTTAATGCCCCCAAGCATTAGTTTATTTGAATTTGTCTAAAAGAATGTTTTATTCCTAGACTCTTTATATAGCATCATACAAGGGATGTAGAAAGCTTTGAATAGTGCAGAATTTAATCTATTTTGTTATAACATTTCAAATCTAATAAGGAATAAAATTATAATTCATTACCTACTATTGACCTCACTTTTGGAGTGAGTTCTCAATCTCCTCATCTTAGACTTAAGAGTCTTATAGACACTAGGACTTTCTTAGTTATAAGGCACTCTTGGTAATTAGGCAAACATTTAACCTAAGCTTATAGATTTAAAAGGGTTAATCATAGGATTAGGCTATGCCTTAGGGAATTAGAGACTTGAGGAAACTTACCTACCATATAGCCTAAACTCAATCCATGTTCACCTTCTCAAACCAAACCTCAAATTCAATTCAAATATCAAATTCAAATACCAAATCCAAATCCAAATCAAAATTCCAAAACTAAGTGATTGAAGCCCATGATCAAATCCAAAATCAACATAAACCCTATGATCTTGTCTTATGGACTCAGCCTTAGCCAAATTCAAATCAATCTAAACTCAAGTGATTTTCTCAATTATTAATTCAACTTCTCAATCAATCTATCAAACTTACAATCAAACCCGATTCCAAATCCAATTTGCCAAAATTTACAATCAAATCAAGATCCTTCTTAAGCCATGTGAATCAACCTTCATGAGCTTAGCCAAAATTCAATTCAAATCAATCCAAAATTAATTGATTTCCTTATAATTAATTTATAACTTCAATTATCTTCATGAATATAAATCAAATCTACATCAAAATGAGTAAAACTAAATGAAATTAAATCAAAACCCTTTCTAAGCCACATGAATCAACCTTCATGAGCTTAGCCAAATCTTAGCCCAAATTACTTCCAATTCAATTTATTTTCTCATGAATCAATCATATCATCAATCATCTTCACAAATATAAATAAAATATACATTTAAATCATCAAAACTAAATCAAACTAAGTCAAAATCCAAATCTAAACCCTTTAAGCCAATTTCATGGACTTAGCCAAATTCCATTCAAATTCAAACCAAAACCAATTGATTTTCTTATGAATCAATCATTTCATCAATCACCATTCCAAATATAAATGAAATCTACAATCATCAAGCCAAATCAAAATCAACCCAAGTCAAACCTAACTTTTCCATTTGACTTGAAATATTCAAATGAACCAAAATTTATTTGAACCCAAACTAATTGCAATTGAATTTATATATCAATCCCAAATCCATATATAAACTCAACTAAGTCAAACTCAACTCAAAATCAAGGAAACTAAACCCAATTGACTCACTTTACCCAAAGTGACCAATTTGACCTATTTGAACCAAAATCCAATTCAAGCCAAACCAAAGTGAATTAAGCCAATCCAAACTTCATGGCATGATTGTTGATTATCCTAGGTTGATCAATTATCATAAATTGGGCCAAACCAAGTCAACCTACCCCTTTGACCAAGTCAACCATATGAACCTAAACTAGCCAAATTGCAACCTAAGCCAAATCCATTGAAACCAATGATTCATACCAACTCAAAATCAATACTTAAACATGACTTGACCTTCAATTGAGCCAAACATAACCCAATTGACCCTCTTGACCCAAGTTGACCCAAATTGACCTAAATGGCCAAAATGGGTCAAATCAAAATCTAAATCAAATTGATTGCAACCAATGGCTGAAGATTATGCCAAATTGATTATTGAATTTGACCAAAGCCTTAATTGAGCCAAACTGACCCACTAGACCCAAATGACCTATTAAACCTAACTTGACCTAAAGGGTCAAACCAACCTAAAACCTAATCAAATCCAAATTGAACTCAACCAAAGCTCACAACATATTCCAAATGATCAACCAAACCCAAACCAAATGATGACCTAAGCCAATTTGGTCAATTAGGTCAAATTGGTCAACTTGACCCATTTTACTTGAATGAGCTCAAATGAACCAAAACCAAATCCAAACCAAATTGGACCAAACTAATGATACCAATACACTCCAAATGATCATATAAACTTGATTCAACCCTTAGTTTGACCCAAATTCGACCAATTGGTCAACCTAACCTAATTTGACATAAGTGAATCAAAGTGAGGAAAATCAAACAAAATGAACTCCAAATTACTTGAAATTTGGGCTAACCCACTTTTGTCATTTTAAATATGTCCAAATCAAATCTAATGTCAAATGACCAAGTTACCCTTGGGCTAAGGGTGTCACATGAGTCAAATTACTCATGTAAGTGGTTATTTATATTCCTTGACCAGTTGACACTCTCCCATTGGACCACCTAGGCTCTTAGGATGCTGCCCAACATAACCCAAGTGTGGTTGGGTGGCTATGACCCATGAGGAGGTGAATCACCTCACCTCCCCCATTAGAGCATTTGAAACCACCAAGGACACCACTATCCCCCTTGGCAGCCACCTCCCATGCCTTGGCCACTCAAATCAAGCCACCTAAAGAGAATCCCTACCATTTCTAGCTACCACCGATGGCCAAGCATCCACAAGAAGCCAAACTATCCTGAGCCACCCGATCCAAGGGAAGGGGCTTATACACCCCCTCATTTCCACTCAATCCCACAAACTTGCATTCCTCAGAGACCTAGCTACCCAAAATGAGCCTCTAGAGACCTTCCCCAAGCTCCCAAGCTCATTCCATATTCCCCACTCTCAGATTTATTTAAGCTAAAATAGGGGAGCCATTCTCTCGATCCCATTTGCTCAAGGCTTGATAAAAGTGCAATTAACTTTGCACACACCATCCTTGGAGGTTGTCAAACAAGAACGAATTGCATCTCGAGCTTCTAGATGGCTGGAGGGTGGACTTCGATTAACATCGACCACCTACGCCTCATGTGTTGGCCTTCCGAGCTATCCACCTCAAGTTGGAGCTTGTGCTGATCAGCAGGGCCTTGTCTTTACTAGACGAAGCTTCCTCAATTGGATTTGGCACCAGTCTTGAGCTCTGGTGAGGTATGCCATTGAAATCGATCTTAGAGTAAAATTTCATTGGATCTTTTGAAGGAAACGTTCACCCTGCGTGATCTTGATAGTTAGATCTCTTTGGATCCTTCATGTGAAGGTGTGGTATCAATTTAAGATCAATCCAAGCTTGAGTGAGCTCGGATCATGAGAGCAATGGGAGACAGACTCTGTTCTCCCTCGTTGGTGTGACAATAGATCACACAACGTTCGTTCCATGTGATTGGAATGGACGATCATGATTAGATTCGATAGAATTATCTAATTTTATCCTTTAGCACCATGGGATTAATCACAGCCATCCGATCTTAGATCGGACCGCACACGAGAAAGCGCGTTCGTCGCCGCCACGCAAGTGCTGTCTAGGTTTAAGTTTAAGTAACCAATTAGGTGGTGCCATGTGAAAAGCATGCCGCGTTAGCCTACCATGTGGTGCCGACGGGATTAAGAGTTAATTAGGCTTAATTAGTGTGTTTTAATGGCTAAAGCTTCATAAAATCATAACTAATTATAAAAAAATCATAAAAATATGAATAAATACTCATTTTAAAGGTATTTTAGGGGAGAATTTATTAAAAATATTCTTAAATAATTTTGAACTATAACTAAAGCTTAATTAATATTTAATTAAAAATTAATTAGCTTAATTACTCTTTAATTACTTAAGTAAATAATCCCAAACTTTGTGGGTTAATTCAATGTGATGACCTCTGCCTCCCATAGTTTTCTTGGGATTTGTTGCTCAATTAATTGAGAAAAATTGACTAATTAAGCTCTAATTACCTTCCTAAGTTAATAAATCATTAATTAATCACATGAATTGTAGAATGTCAATTAATTAAATGGTTAATCACTATCCAACAGTGAATGAACCTATGGGAATGGGATTGAGGCCTCCTCCCCAATTTATTTCCCTAAATTCATTTCATTAATTAAACTAATTAAGGCTTAATTAATTAGTTAAATTACTTAATTAATTAAATTGAAATTATATCAGACTTAATTAATTAAGTCTTGAGTAGACCCTTAGGTGTTCAATAACTTATAGAAATTCTAAGGAAATTATAGTTAGCCCACATGTGTGGGGGAACTATAAGAGTACTCAATTAAGTTCCTTAACTTTATTAACTATTAATTATGAGCCAATTACATTAGACCCCTTTCATTTCTTAGGGCATTGCTAATTTAATTTCCAATGTATATGCATATCATGTTGGCTCATAATTATTTGGGTACTTATATTAAGGTAACATAGGGAAGGGTTAATTAATGAATTTAATGCATATTATAACCTAATTAACACATAAAATCAACTTAATTATTTTCCATTAAACCAAATTAATTAACAAATATGGGAATGGGTTAGGATCAGCAAACATTTTCTCACATCCTTAATTCAAATCAAAACATGAATTAAAAAATGACATTAAGGAAGCTTTGATTTACTTTAAATGATTTTATTTGATATGATTATCCTTAAGAATTAATATGATTGAATAAATCATGTGTTTATGTTTATTTATTCCTTTTCAATCATGTTAAATGTTATATATCATTTGAAATCATGCATTCATATTTTCAAAGTTAATTGAGTCAAATGGTTTTTCTTTATGTAATCTTGCATGTGTTAGATTAATTTATAATATATGTGTCTATTGTCACTAATAAATTCAAATTAATTTTTTGAAGTTTATAAATCAATTACATTGATTAAAGTGATAGTAGTTATGGACATACATAGGTTTGCATGTGCTTATAGCTTTGACATGTGAAGTAAAGCTTTATTTTCTTTAATTCATATGTAGTTTTACATATATTTGGATGTTAATAAGTATATAGTCTGAACATACCGAGAACACAAGGCTTTAGCTAGCCTCAAGGAGGTCATTTGATTACCTCACTTCCCTGGTTAACACTGACATATTGATTTCATTTACATATGTTCTTATATTAGGATTTGGATAGAATCTTAATCCACATGTATAAATGCTTCACTCAAATAAAAATATAATCCTTGCATGATTTTTTTTCCTTTATTTATGTGTGCATCCACATGTATTTGGGAAAAGCAAGTGTTTAGTCTAGACATCCCGAATACAAGGCTTTAAGTAGTCCCAAGGAGGTCATTTGATTACCTCACTTCTCTGGTTAACAATAGCATGTACTAGCTTATGTCTCTTATACATGTGAGTGTGTATTTAATTAGAGAATTAGAACTCCTTTTCTTTTATCAAAAGTACATGCATTCATAATTGACTTTGTGAATGAATCAATTAGCCATATGATTTGGAGCTTTCTTTCTTATGTTCATGTATATAAATATACATATGTTTGAATACAAATAGGTATATAATTTAGACATCTCAGGAATAGGCTTTAGTTAGGCTCAAGGAGGTCTTTTGATTACCTCACTTCTCTGGTTAACAATGACATGTACCTATTTAATTTCATCCATATATATTTTTGTATAAGAATTTGGATAGAGCTTTAAATTAATATGATTAAATAATTCAATTAAATGAAGAATATAAACTTCAAATACATATCTACATTCATCATATAATTATGCTAAAACATATTGTATGCATATATACACTTAGGATTAAATCATATGCATGTCACATATGATGGAAAGGAATGATTTAACATGTGTCATGTGATAGTAATTCAATTAGATTCTTTTAAGATGCCTTTCACATTAGATAGAATCATTTAAAGTGAACTTAAACTTAAGATTAATTAAAAATGTGTAATAAGCCATTCACTAAAGAGAACTAAATCAAATTAATATGCTTTAGAAAGTGGCTTACGGTAGGGATGAAAGAGGACAATCCTCTTTCTTCTCTTTATAACACTTAGTTGCTAACTGTTATCATATGAAATAAAATAAAACACAAATTAAAATTTATAAATCAATTAAATAACTTAAAGTGAAATCAAACCTTTATGTTAAATTGAAGTCTTCTACACTTAGAAAATACAACTCTAATGCTTAGTAAGACACACCACATAAGCCTTAACACACACATTAGAATTAAGTCGCCACTTCTAGCTCTAAGTTAGGGCGATTTATTATGTGATTTGTGTTTTATTTTATGATATATTATTTTAGACTGGATGTTAGGGTGTATGCTCGATAAACTGGATGACAGGCTGTTCTTAGCCTAATCATATTTTTTGTAGGGGATGCTTAAAAATAAATGTAAATACTCTCTTTGTAGGTTGCTTAAACCCCTAAGTATAATCCAAGTTAGGACAGATGGGCTTGGTTACCCATGTGCTGGGTGCTAAGTCCAAATTATAAATATAACTACTTGGGTTGTATGTATGTTTAGCTGACATTTATTTTGTAGGTGTAGTTAAATTTTCTTTTCCTATTTTTAGTATAATTTTACATTAGAATTTAGGATTAGTGCTATGGGGATTTAGGATGAGCATTAGTTGGAAGGCTTTATCCTGGGGTGCCATGTGATGCCTTGAAACCCGCCAAATTAAATAAGCAAGGAGGAAGAAGACCCCCATAGCATTATATTATAAATTGTAATTATTATTTTATAATTTTGGGTTGTATAAGGGTAGAGCTAGGCTACCTATCTTTTATTTTTGGGTTGTACGGTGGTACCCGACTACATCGGCCCGTATTCTTTTGCATTAATTTTATAAAAATATTTGATGAATTGTTTAGTTTGTGCACTAAAAATGGCATAATTTTCTTAGTTTCTTCAATGAATGATGCTTTAATGTGTGGCATGGATACACCAGGCTCTATTGACCTCACTTTTAGAGTGAGGATTCAATCTTCCCATCATAAATCTAGGAGTCTTCTAGACACTAAGAGCTCCTTAGTCATAAGACACTTTTAGTGGCTAAGTGAACACTTAACCAAAACTAGAGACTTTAGAATGGTTTTTCATAGGATTAGGCCAAGCCTTAAGACTAAGGATACCTACCCTACCCTATGGCATAACTCATGACCTACAATCACTTAAGTCCAAATAAAATTAAATTAAATAAAAATTAAACCAAATTAAATCAAATAAAAAGTAGAGAATCAATACATAAACATAAATGAACTCAAAAATAAATTCAAATAAGGTTCAAGCTGATAAATAGGTCATTTGACTTAGAGTTCACCCATGTGGGCCCCATTAAGTCAAAAGTCAACAAACCAAAAATTGTCTAAAATAAATCACTCAGAAGGTTCAAAATCATCAAATGAACATTCTAAAATATAGAACTAAACAAATCTAAATCAAATAAGATTTCAAATGGGTTAATAGGATCATTTAACACATTAAGCCCAATTTAGGTTAAAATGGATTCAAATCAAAATTATCATTAAATCAAATGAACCCAATTACTCTAAATCATAATGATCACTTAATCAAACATGATTAGAGCTTAAACATATCTTGGTTGAGCCAAACAAAACATTTAACTCAATTGAACCCGATTTAACCCATTTGAACTCAAAATGGGTCAAATCCAAATCCAAGCCAAATTAATCAAATTAAATAAAATTAATTAATCAAAACCATCACAAATGTTCAATTAAATATAATTAAAGCAAATACAAAGTCCATGAGTCAAATCAAGTTGCCTGAACCCAACCAAACTCATTTGGGTCAACATGAGTTAACCCAATCCCAAATTAACCTCAAATTGAATAAAACACTTAAAGCATCATGTAAAAAGTTAAAATCAAACCTCTATGGCTGGGTGAAATAGAGAGAGAGAGAGAGAGAGAGAGAGAGAGAGAGAGATAGATAGAGATAGATAGAGAGAGAGAGAGAGAGATAGATAGATAGAGGAAGAGAGAGAGAAAGAGAGGGAAAACACATAATTTTCTAAAATCTCTTATCTCCATCACTTGCATTCAGTAAAGACTGACCACATAGTAGCAATGGAAGACTTTGGAGCTAGAATCCAAAGTCCATAATCAGCCATCACTTCCCAACTATCTCCCTATCACCCTTAATGGTGATTTTCAGCCACCATTAAGGGAGGGAGGATAGAGACATCCAAAAGATTCAATTCCTGCATTAGAGAGCTCCTAAGAATTCCAACCACTAAGAGAAACCCATTTCCAACTTCAAATCGATGGAAAGCCATTAAATCTGAGCAGATTTTGGAAAAGTGAGGCGAAGGTTCGTGATTACGATGGTTTGAAGCAAGGCAAGTGTCTATATTCATTTGAAAGCTTCATCTCACATCTAATAGTGTATTCAAATTATTTTTGCCACCAAAAATCATCCCTCGATGAGGTAATTTTTAAATCTCATAGCCAGCTGTATGATTGTTTATTTGATTTTAGGAATTTCTCTTAGATATCGCTTGCATATTTCATTTTATATGATCCTAATGAAAAAAATAGATGTTTTTCGGTGAGATTCGATGTGAAATTGAACCCCATCGTAGGAAATTCCATTCGGTTTCATGAAAATCTCATAAAATTCCATCGAAATCACTATTCTGTTGGTCGCTATGGCTTTCTATGAGGTCGATGGCTCGTTCGCCGTCTGATCTCCCATTCATGGGAGATGAACGATTGTGATTTAGTGCCCATATTGCATGATTACAACCTCTGGATCACCCTGTTTGATCTGGACTGTCTGATCCGCGATTGGAAGGCCCGATCAGAACTGTGTGCCCCGTGCATTTTCCTGCTCATTTGCTGTGTCAATGCCACATGACCCAATCGCACGGCACCATGTGGCATGCTGACTGGGTTAAGTGGGAAAATCGGTGGTTTTTCGATTTAAAAAATTATTTAAGTTGCGTGAAATTTAAAAAATTTATAAAAAAATAAAATACTCAATAAAAAATTGCAAATAAGGGCTCGTTAGATTCATCTTTCTGAGAGGAATCCAATGAGACCAAGATCCCCAATTTTTATTGGGTATTTGAACTTAATTTAGGTTTTAGTGAAAATAAACTTTTATCAATTAGATCAAAAATACACATCAAATTGATCTGACATTTTCAGGGATTGAAATTAAAGTTAAAATAGACCTGCCATAAAAATTTGAAGTCAAAAGAACTTCTAGATTGGAAGATAATAAATTTATAGCTCAGATTGTCTATTTTAATGAAATAAATTAAATTGAAGTCTAGAAAATTATAAAAATCTTCAAAATAGCTTAAATCACTTGAGTTAACATTTGAAATCCTTGAGAAAATAATATGATCTTCTGAAGCTTAATAAACCTAAAATAAACATTTAAGATTAAACAAATTAAAGAATGAATTAAAATAAAACTTATAATAATTTAAATATTAAATCAAAATCAGAAATAAAATAACACTTAAGCAATCATTAATCAAACCTGAAATAAGAAAAATATCACATAATATTCAAAAGAAATTAAATTAAACATAAACTTAAACATAATTAAGTTATTGAAACTCAATTAAATGATTAAATTTTAAATTAAACTCATAATTAAACAAATAATGAAACTTTAATATAAATCAAATTAATCTAATTAAACCTATATGAAACATCAAATCTTAATCATATAAAATCACTTAACAAATTAAAGTAAATCGAACATTGATTAATCACTAAACTCTAAATCAAATTAATTATCAATCTAATTCATCTTAGCTAATCACTTAATATTAATCAAATTAAACTAAATAAAATTAAGCCAAACTTAATCAAGTCAATATATAACTAAATCAAACCTAATTCAATCCATTAGGAATAAGGTAACTAATTAATCATTAAATACATGAACCTAATAACTAAATTAAACATAAATTCATAATTAAAGTATTAAATGAAATTAAATGAACATAATAAATGAATAAAATCAAATGAAACTCTAATTATAAATAATCAAAGCTTAATTGGAATAAAAATAAACAATTAATTCAGTTAATCTCATCAAACAACAATAATTATAATAATAATCCTTTAATCAAATCAAATTCAAGTAAAACATTTAATTAAATCTATTAAATCAAAACACTCACATGTGGGAAATTAAATCATTAGTTTCTAATTAAACAAATCTTTAATTAATCTAAAAAATTTTAAAAATTAATTATCCTTAATCAAATCTAATCAATTAAATACCTAATTAATGCAAACTTAATGAATTAATCCATCGTCTTAATGAACCAAATTGATTTAAATAAATCACATTAAAACTAATTCTTAAATCAAACTCAAATCAAATATTTAATTAATCTACTAATTAATTTGATCACACCTCATAAATAAGCTAATTAAGTTAATCAAATTAATCATATTAAACCTAAGCCTAATCAAACATGAATTTGAACTTAATTAAAATACAATTAAATGTCAATTAAATGTTAAACTAAACCTAAATCATTAGGTTACTAACTACCTTACTAACTTAAACAAACATGAAATCAAATTAAAAATCAAATTAAAAATCAAAATAAATTTCTAATTAATCTAATAATTAATATAATCACACTTCTTAATTAAACTAATTAATAAACCTAATCAAATCAAATTAAATCAAATTAAGAAAGACTCTCATCAATTTAAAACATAATCAAATTAAATCTAATTCAACGTACTTAAATAAGATAAGCCAATCGATTATTAAATGTATGAATCTAATAATTAAATCCAAACATAAAATCAAATACAACTAAACTCTAATAAACATGATAAATGAATGAAATTAAAATGAAATTATAATCATAAATAATTAAACTCAATTAAAATCAAAGCAAACTTTCAATTCATTTTATCCAATCGAACTATAAATAAATAAACCATAATCAAATTAAATAAACTTGAAATTAAATCTAAACTCTAAAGTCATCAAATCGATCCAAATTCCAATCAATATCAAAATAAGTTTAACAAAAATAAAATCCAAATAAACTAACCTATTGAACTAAGATAAGAGATTAATCATCAAACTAAAGGAATAATCAATATACATAAACTAAATGGCTAAATTTAATAAGTTAAACCCTTAATTGGAATTCAAATAAAAGAAATCATTAAACTTTAAATAAATCATAAGTAAATTAAAATACATTCACCAATCTAAATCAAACTTAAATGGAATAATAAAATCAATGAATCTAAACAACATCAAAATGATATTAATCATATAAAATTAAAATCTTAAATTAAAATCTAAAAGAAAAGAAAATTAGATATTAATTTAAAGGATATTGAATTATCAAAATAGTAATTAAATCAAAACATCTAATGAAAAATTAATCAATCAAAAACACATGGATTTAAACAAACTTAAAATTCATTAGATATTAAAGATATTGAATTATCAAAATTTAATTAAATCAATACATCTAATCCAAATTAATAAATCAAAATACATGAAGACTAAACAAACTTAAATTTTAAAAATCTAAATCAAATCAAATAAATTACATAAATTCAAATGGTCTAATTAAAATACTTAAGGAATCTTAGTTAGACTTTTTGGGATGAATCTTCATTTTAGGATGAAGATTTTATTTCAATAGGAGTTAGGATGTAGAATAGGGTGAGTTCCATATACAAATTGAATTCATTCTACTCTTCATTCTCGAAAATCTAAACATCACTTTAACCAAATAAAAGTGAAATAAAAAATAAAAAATAAATCATTTGAATTGAAACCACCCAAAGATAAAATTTAAACCAATAAAAACTCCAAACTAAAACTTAAACTGAAGAAACCTTGTAAAGTCTTGCCACACATGCCCTCTTTTCACACACTAGAATACTAGGTCACCAACCCTAGAATTAAGTTAGGTCGATGTGTTGTGATGTATGGTGTTGTATTTTATTTTTTGATGTAATATTTTAGATTGGATGTTAGGGTGTATATTTTGTAGACTGGATGTTAGGCTGTTGATAGTCTAACTTTATTTTCTGCAAAGGGTTGTGCTTAAAGGGGCCATTGTAAAAATAAAAATATAAAAATTTATTTTGCAGGTTGCTTATGCCCCTAAGCATAACCTAAGTTAGGACAGGTGGGCCTGATTACCTATGTGCAAGGTGCTTAGTCCAAATTATAAAATATAAGTGCTTGGATTGTATGTATGTTTAGCTAACATCTATTTTTCATGTGTAGTTAGATTTACTTTTCCTTACATAAATGTAATTTTATAATAGGAATTAGGATTAGTGCTGTGGGGGATTAGGATGAGCAGTGGCCAGAAGGCTTATTCCCTAGGGAGCCCTGTGATGCTTTTGGAGCAAATCAAATCAAATCATAAAGAAGAGAAGGAGAACATGAAAAAAAATGAAAAAGACCCCCCCCCCCATAACATATATTATTTTGTAATCGGTTGTATAAGGGTAAAGCTTACATATTCTTTTCTTTTGGTGTACCAAACGACCGACCTTTTTTTATTCTTTTACATAATTTATATATGTTTGATTGATATTGTGTTTAGATTGCACATTAAAATAACATGATTTTCAAAAATTTTATAATGTTTGATGTTTGAATGTGTGGCCTGGATACGGTAGGCTCTTAGGATAAAAGTTAAATTTTCTACCCAACTAATTACTCATAACTAAATTTTAAATAATTCAAAACCTTATCATAAAGCTTAGGCTCTAAGAAATATAATTAAAGATTTAACAACCCTTTAGCTATATGGTTCTATGTCTCACATCATGGATATCATATTCCTTCTTCTTTGAATATGGGGGATCTCCAACTTTGCATGATAAGGAAATGTCTGACCTGTGAGGGCATCCCTTCTAGTGGAGAACACCCTCTTCTCTCTGATTCAGCCAATAACTTTATTTCATCATGCCATTAGGCATAAAAATCTGAAGCATTTGACCAAATAAATATGTCAAAATGAAATAAAAACTGAAAAGATTTTGCATTAGATTAAGTCATTATTCATGCCACTCATGCTCTAGTCCCTTAGGGAATGGATTTAAGGAATTTAGTTTCTTTCTAAATTAATAATAGTCTAACTATCTTACACGCATAAGACTTACCTCTATGGATTTAAATTGTAGGAGGTGTTAGCTGGTGGCCACTCCAGGCAGTTGTATGTCTAGAAGTTGGGTAGTTTATTCTCTCTTATGGAGGTAAACCATCATGTCCATTCTCCGCTTAGATTTAAGTCGTGCTTTGGCATCGTGCTAATGGTCCCTAGATTTAGGATCTGAGGTAGCTATTTCCTTCTGGCTACAAGCATAAATCCTCATCTCTTAGGCATTTCCACAATCTTATGATGATTGATTATAAGTCCTAGCAATCAAATAAGATTTCAACTCAAACAAATAATTCTCTTCAATTTCAAATATATAAAGCCAAGTCATAGAATAGATTGTAATGCTCACTAGGTTTCCTAGTATTATGAGTATTTCTTACTCATTCTCTTTGGCTTCAATAATAAGTCTTCTCCTTGAGTTTTTCCACTTGATTTTCTAATATAAACAATCCTTTGATAGTCTAGCCAATTCTGAGTTCCCCTCCTTGAAGAGGAAGGCTGTGGAGGTTCCAGCAGTTAGTTGGGGTAGTGTTAGTGCTAATGGCTCAGCCATGTCCCATCAGCCCCAGTGAGATAGCACCTCCTCACTAGTTTCCCCCACTTCTAAGGGGAAGGCTATCTTAACTTTCGAGATAATTTCTCCTACCTTTGAGGTAGGTTCCAGCTCTCACACCGCCCCCCTCTCCCACACCCAATGCCGCAATAAAAATAGGAAGATCAAGTGGCATGATGAGCGAGCAGCCAAGGAGATCGATGTTGCCTCCCACATTACTGAGGAGGGCTCTCCACGTGAGGTTTCCCCTTTCTTGGATGGTAGTAGATTCTGCTCCCTCTCTGATTCAAATGGAGGGAGGATGTTAGGAGAATTGCAGCACTACCTCTGCCACCAACTCAGTATAAGGCACCTAGGAGAAGTCCCATGTCAATCTCGCACGTTCTTTGTTGAGCCTCTGACACTTAGAGTCTAGTGCATTATTCAATTTGAGGTCTGTGATCCCTTAGAGCATCAGAGATCAGATCCATAAGGAGAAGACCACTGAGGTAAGAGCTATAGCCTAACGAGAAAGAGGGAGAGACAGAGGTATGCCCGGTAATTGGCGGCCTCCACCCTTGTTGATTTTCCATATCAACGGGCTACTAGAGCCAATCATACGGATAACATAGTGTTGACCAGCACCACTAGTCATCAGAGGAGAGTTCAAGCAGAGAGGCAATCAGTGTCACCACCATCACACCGCTCCACTCCTCATCCACCATCACTTATTCAAGTTCCCCCTTCCATAATTCTAGCCAAGATCCAGAAGTCTACATCTTGGGAGAGGACATCCCCATTAGTGAACTGGCTATGGCCTAAAGATCCAACTCCATCTATCCCACCAGTTGAGGTGAGGTCGAGCTCTCCTATTCAACCTTCCACCTTAGCTGTGGCAAAGATGGTGTAGCGACCCAAAAGTATCATAGTCGTATCACCACTGTAGTTGTTAGTAACAGTAGAGGAAGGGGGAATGACAACACAGTTCCCATAGCAATTGATCCTTCCAGTGAGAGCATCCAGTCAGTAGGCAGTGCTAGATGCATTGAGTCAAATAAGCATAGTCCTACAGTCAGTAGTTAGTGGGTGTTTGTGCTAGTGTAGCCCGATAGAGTAGAAGACTATTCTTTAGATGACATCTAAGAGGACTACTTTTTTGAGAAGAAACAACTTATGGGGAGTGATCATTTAGATCAGCAAGAGGGTAGGGTAGCCTTCAACCTCGATGAGGATGATCTATTTGAGGACTCAGCAGAAGTCTATATGGTCGATACCCAAGGATCCCTTCTTAGAGACCATCACGGTCAGGAAGGTATTATGGTTGAAGAAGATGGCACCGCTCATTCAATCCAACACCTCCTCCACCAGCTCAGGTAGAAGAATGAGCAAATCAACCAGATGAAGAAGAGGGTTGAAGACCTATTAGCAGTAGTTCTTGCACTACATAACCAAGACTCGATCTCACAGTCCAATTATATGGAGGCCGATCAGCCTGAGCTCCTGCATAGAAAGGTCATAGATAATACCTCCATGCAAGAGAAAGACCTCAAATAAATGGTGGAACAGCAGGTGAAGGAAGCATTGGTGCAAGCCTGAGGTACCTCATCTGCTCTAAAGGGTAGACCATACCTCTAGAAATTTGACACAGTTCAGTACCCTAAAGGATTTGTGCCACCTTCTTTCAAGATTTTTGATGACAGTGGGAGCCCTTAGTAGCATATAGCGCACTTTAGAGCCGACTGTTGCAATGACGGTGGTAGTGATGCACTTCTCTTTTGACTCTTCATTAGAAGTCTGTCAGGAGTTGCATTCGATTCATATGCCGAACTGCCCAATGGTTCGGTGAAGACTTTTGCTGAGTTGGAGCAACTCTTTATCAAGAGATTTGCTGAAGCCCAGCAAAAGGTAACTGTGGGTGACCTCATTCTGGCAAGAAAATTCTCAACGAGTCCCTTGTTGATTTCATTCTCAGGTGATAAAACCTAAGTATGAAATGTGAACCACAGCTATCTGAACAACATGCTAGAAATTCTGCTTAAGAATATCCATGGCTCAGTTGCTTTCATGCTCAAGGGCTTTATAATCAAAACTTTTAAGAAACTAATCAACAAGGCATCTAGTCTTCAAGAGGAAGCAAAATAGTTACCTTCTCAAAATTAATCATTCAAGTCTAAGCCACAGAAAGCATTTAAGAAGAGCCAGAGGTGGTAGTGCTAGTAGATAAGGGGAAGCAGCTGGCTAGAGTCTAGTTTGGGAGACCCCGAGCTCAGTAGCCTCTATTGTTACCTCATTTATCACCACCTCAGTAGTCAAATAGGCCACCATAGCTGCCTTAATGGCCATTGCCACCGCCTCCTCAGCAGTGATACATATATCTGCCACTAGGTAGCTACTACACACCTACTCTTTTGGATAAGTTAAATAAGCTATTCATTCAAGAGGGAGGTAGACAGAAAAATTTTTAAGAACCTCTTTAAAAAACTTGATTTTCAACTATCAGAGCTTAAGAGGCCAGAGGATGTGGGTAAGAGAGATGATCCTAACTTTTGCCCCTACCATCGTATGTTAGGCCATGTCTTAGAGGACTGCATCACCTTCAAGGATTGGCTTGAACGTAACTATAAGTTGGGCACCATAGTTATCCCTAAGGAATACTTGTTAGAACAATCATCTAGTTTTGTTAGAGTAATCCTTGGGGATACATGTGATCCTCTTAAGACAAAAGAAGATTGGGATATCTCCTTATCTTGAACCTCTAAAAAGATCATCTCTAAGATCAAGAAACTCTCATTGTAGGTGCTTGAGGCAACTCAAACCTCCAATACTAAGGAGGGTTTGAAAGTTTCTAAAGATAACTCGGAGGGTGGAAGTTCAGCAGCAGCAGCAATAATCCACATTTTCCCGGGATAGTCCAGTAGTGCAACCACCATTCAGTCCAGCCTTTCTTCCACCATTGCAGCTACTGCCATGTCCTCGAGCTCTTCTTCTACTAGCAGGAGCATTATATCTACGGACAAGAGCACTAAACCCCTTGCTCCGCTTACTTTACTTAATTTCTATCATATACCTCCATCCAAATCAAAGAAATCAATGAAAAAAGTTGATTCTACTTCCATCTGTGCCATATATGACAATTTTCTTGAGTATATTCCTATAAAAATCTCTCTAAGTCTAAATAATAATAGTTCTAATAATTCTGATCCTTTCTCTTCTGATTTAGAAATGATCTTTCCTTTTCTAAATCAATCGGGTTCACCCATTGAGATTGACTTGGAGTCAACTGACTCTGAGGGTCCCATAGGAGAAGTTGTAGGTATGCTCGATGAGAAGGTAGAACTTTTCACAAGTTTATCATTCCAAGAAGTCACTAAAGTAAACTTATGTAGTGGCAAAGTTCTACCTCCTAGGGTAGCACCTCAAGATAAGGGTAAACAAGTCATTAGTTCTAGTGAACAGATAGCCTCTCCACAGGATGCTCCACCTATGTATATACTTGTGGAGGACTAAGCTAGGTTGATTATAAAGTCCTAGCTCATCTTAGAAAGTTATTAACAAAGGTAAGCATATATGATGTCTTTGTCTTATTCAAAGAGATGAGGGAATCTCTAATCAATGACTTACTGATCTAGAGGTATGCTTAGCTCAGCTAACCACTACTAAATAGAAGGCATGCCACTCGAAGGATATATTAGGAGTTACATTCAGCGATGAAGAATTACTTCTAAGGATGATCAAGCATAATCATCCTCTTTACATTATAGTGAATGTTGGTAGATACAAGCTATCCAGAGTTCTGGTTGATCCAGGTGTAACAATCAATATTATGAGTCTAAGAACCCTTGCCTATTTGAGGATGGACATCTCAAAACTCTAAAAAGAAAAGATGATGTTGAGAGGATTCAATGAACAAGGTGATAGGGACTTAGGCTCCACAGTGTTTCTTTCGAGATAGATGATTGGAAGACTGAAGCTAAGTTTCACATTATATACTCAGATACATCTTTCAATGCTTTTCTTGGGAGATCATGGATACATGAAAATAACACAGTTCCATCCTCTCAACATAAATGTATGAAGTTTGTGAGAGCTGAGATTACCTGCTGCGTCAAAGGAGATCTCAAGCCATTTTCAGTTACGAGGTCAGCATATATGAGGATGCAGCCTACTACCTCTCTCAAAATCAGCAAGTCTATTCTCACGAACTTGGTTAGAGTTCAAAAATAAAAGATAAAAAAAAGAGAATGAAAATAAGAAAATAAGAAGGAAAATGGAAAAGAAAATAAAATGGAGCGAGAAATAGACTTGGAGGAGGAAGTGGAGCCTGACATTAGATTCCACCCACAATTCGTTACTCCATTCGAACATATGGGTAAGATGACCCTCCCTTCACTAGGAAGAGGAAGAGGCCAGTTTAGAGGTAGTCCTAGGGGTGGAAAACCTCCTTATTGGCCACCTAATAGGAGGTATGTCCCAGCTACCAGGAGTGCACCTGCTATCTATATAGACTTAGAATCTAGTTCAGAAGATGAGTCTTAAATGGTTGGCATGCCAGCCAGCTCTTCTCAGTAGTAGATTCCCTTGAAGGTAACACTTGAGCTAGATAGTGTGAAGACTAGGCTCCAAAATAAAGCATAAGTGTATCCAAGTCTATATGTGAAATAGTTAGGCATCAGTTGGGAACCTTAGCTCTAATCCCACTTTCCTCACAAAAAGTTGAGGGTTTGGTAGTTAAGGAATCCCCTAAGTCATCCACAGATGTGAAGACTCAGAGGTTCTTCTAGGAGCATCATCCTCAAGTCCAGAAGTTGATGTAAAACTTGAGGATGATTCATATAATGATTTAATAGAATTATTTTTTGATTGGTATTCACAATGTGTTCATAATCTAGCAAAGAAATGATTAGTCCACATACTTGGTCAAAGCACTGACCAGACTACTTCAAAAGAATATGGAAGAACAAATGCAAAATCTCTCAATCAAGACTAGAACTAGGATTCCGTAGAGTCTAGTCAATGATGATGATTACTGCCTAGTTATCACCAATCATTTGGAATCTGATAGGTTCTTTTTAAATCAGACTAACTCTTATGAGGAGGTGTGCTTACAAACTTCAGATGGCCTAGATGATTTCTAAGATAAGGATGTACTGCTAGAGTTTAAAGAAGAAATTAAATCAATCATTGATGAACTCAAAAAAATCAACTTAGGGACTCAAGAAGATCCATGCCCAACATACATTAGTTCCATGTTGAACCAAACTGAAACTAATGACTTAGTTAGGCTATTGACTGAGTGTAAGGACTACTTCACATGGAGTTATGAAGAGATGTTTGGATTATCTCCTGATGTAGTAGTCCACAAACTAGCAATACAGCCTGATGCTAACCCTGTCAAGCAAGCTCCTAGATGCATGCAATTAGACATTGTACAATATGTCATTTCTGAAGTTGAGAAACTAATCAATGCTGGTTTCATCCATAAAAAAAAATACCTTACCTGGTTGGCTATTGTCATCCCAGTTAAGAAGAAGAATGGCCAAATTCGTATATGTGTCGATTTTAGAGACTTAAATTAGGCATGTACAAAAGATAAATTTTCACTACCAATACCAGAACTGATGGTGGGCATTGCCTCTTCACATGCAGTCTTCTCTTTCATTGATGGCTCATTTAGATATAATCAAATAAAGATGGCCCACGAAGATGAGAAAAATATTGCTTTTCGAACCCCGATCAAAATCTATTGCTATAAGGTCATTCCTTCCAGCCTTAAAAATACTGGTGCAACATACCAGTGGGCCTTGGCTTGAATCTTCGATGAACTCATTCATCATCAAGTCGAATGCTATGTCGATGATCTCATTGTAAAGAACAAAGAAAATCAAGACCATCACTTTGACTTGAGAGTAATTTTCAAATGGTTAAGGTGATACAACCTCAAAGTTAACCCTCTGAAGTTGGCATTCATCGTATCTTTAAGGAAATTCCTCAGGTTGTTGTCCAACACTGGGGAATTGAGATCAATCTGGAGAAGATCAAAGTGATATTAAAAATGCCACCCCCTAAAAGTCTAACTCAACTCAGATCATTTCAAGGGTGGTTGGCATATCTAAGATTCTTCATATCCAACCTATCAAGAAAATGCCAGCCATTTTCAGCACTTGTCAAAAAGGATGCCAAATTCAAGTGGGATGATAGGTGCTAGCATGCCTTTGAAGATATCAAGTATTACTTAATAATTTTGCCAGTTCTAGCAGCCCTTATCCCAGGCAAGCTTTTTATTCTCTACACAGCTGCATTAGATGACTCCCTCGGTGCTTTGTTGTCCCTTATACAACACGAATTATGAGAAAATAATTATAATTAAGAATAATGAATGTTATGGGGGTCTTTATTCTTCATTCTTCCTTCTTCATTTCTTCATCTCCCATTTCTTCATTTGATTTGCTCCATTTATTTCTTCCTTTTGGCTTGATTTATATATGCTTACTCCAAAGGTATCACATGGTACATAAGACTTAGTCTTATAACCAATGCTCATCCTAATCCCCCATAACATTCATCCTAATCATAATGCAAATTTACATTAGAAGAAGGAAGTAAATCTAGCTACACATATAAAACAAATATTAGCTAAACACACCATACAACTCAAACAGTTATATGACAAAAATTTGAGCTTAGCACCCCACATATGGGTAACCAAGCCCACCTATCCTAACTTGAATTATGCTTAGGGGCTAAGCAACCTGCATAGCAAAAAACATTTATATTCTATTACAACAGCCTTTAAGCACAACCCCCTGCAGAAAATATGATTAGGCAGATATCGGCCTAACATCTAGACTACGCACATACACCTTAACATCCAGTCTAAAATAATACATCATAAAACAAGTATATATCAAACCATACATTGCCCTAACATAAAGCTAGAAATAGTGACATAGTCTAATGTGTGTGCATTTAAGCTTGTGTGGTATGTCCTAACTAGACTTTAGAGTTGTAATTTGCTAAGTGTGAGGGATTTAATTTATAAAGTGTTGATTTCTCTTTAAATTATTTAATCTATTTGGAGATTTTACTTAGTGCTTTTTTTATTTCATATGGCCTACACTTAATAACTAAGTGTTATAAAGAGAAGAAAGAGAGAGAATCTCTTTCATGTCTACCTTAAGTCACTTCTAAAGTAAGTTAATTAATCAATTTCCTTTAGTCAATGACTTATTATGTGTTTTAATTAATCCTAAGTTTAGATTCACTCTAAATGACTTTATTCAACAAGAAAGATATCTTAAGATTATTTAGAATGGAATAATATCACATAACACATATTTATTCATTTCTTTCTATCATGTATATCATGCATATGAATAAATCATAAGAAAATCTATACATGCAATTTAGATTTCTAGCATACTTGAATGATAAATGCAAGGATGTGTATTTAGAATTTAAATATTTCATTTGATTGAATTATGAATGCATGCCTTTTTAATAGAAAAGAGGGATTTTTCATCAATTAGCTAGATACACATTCACATGTATAAAAATTTTAAGTGAGTACGGTACCATCATTTTCTGCACCAGGGGCATAAGGTACAAGACCTACTTAGGGCTACTTAAAGCATCACAGTCTTGGGGTGTCCATACTAATATACTACTTTCCTTAGTTACATGTAGATGTATAAGCAACAATAAGGATAGGAAAGCCCATGCAAAAGTTGTGTTTGATTTGTTTGACTTATGATTCTTATTCATTGGCCACATCACACATACACATGTATAAGAGTTTTAAGTGAGTACAACACCATTATTTTTTGCACTAGGGGCGTAAGGTACAAGACCTACTTAGGGCAACTTAAATCCTCTCACCGGGTGTCCAGATTAATATACCACTTTTCTCAGATATAGATAAATGTATAAAAAGAACTACAAGAAGAAGAAGAAGTTATGCAAGAAGTCATATTTGATTTGATTATATGATTTACATATGTGATATGAAATTCTCCATAAGTCTTAACATGGAAATGCATAGGAATAGATTCAGACAAATGTTGTGTTCTTTTCAAATGAACTATACATTTGTAATTCCTATGTGAATCCATGTAAGATAAGTAAAAAAGAGCTTCATATTGCATATGTTATACTATCAACACATGCAAACTTATTATTATTTGTAATTAACATCACTTTATTTATAATAATTGATTTATAGCTTTTGAAAATAACTTTTATTTTAATAGTGATAATAGCTACACATATTTTTAATTTAAATCAACACATGCAATTTGACATAAAAGAAACCATCTCATTTAGTTAATTTAAAAGTAATGGATGCATGATTACACATGGCAAGCAACATTTAACATAATTGGAAAGAAATAAAGGAACATCGGCATATAATCTCATTAATTATAATTAATTCTTAAGGATAATCATACTAAATAAAGCCATTTAAAACAAACTAAAGTTCTTTAATGTTATTTCAACTTTATGTTTAATTTGAGTTAAGGAAAGTGAAAGAGGTTTGTTGGTCCTAATCCCATTCCCTATGTGTGAGTTATTTTGGTTTAAGGAAGAAGTATTTAAGTTAATTTTATGATTTAATGATGTTAGGGTACAAATTAAGTGGATTAATTAACCCTTACCTACATCACCTTATGTTAATTAACTAATTAATAATGAGCCAATATGATATGTAGCCACATGGAAAGTAAATTTGTAATGCTCCTAAGAAATGAAAGGGGCTTAATGTAGTTGGCTCATGATTAATAGTTAATTAAGCTTAAGAGATCTCACTTAACTACTTTTATGATTTTCTCACACATGTGAGCTAACCATAATTTCATTATCTCCCCCTTTAGGTTATTAAACACCTAAAGAGCTACCCAAGATTAAGTTAGAGAAATAAGTTCAATTGAATTAATTAAGTTCATTAATTAACTAATTAAGCATTAATTAATCTTGACCAACCAAAATGAGATGGGTTTAGAGGAAGAGATAGAAGGGAGCCTAAGTCTCAACCCATAAATCCTTTCAATCAATTGAATAAAGTTTTGGTATAATTTGGATTTTGATTAATCTTATAAATTAATTTATTAAGGGGTGTTAATTAATTAATTATTTAAGAGGGATTAGGGAAGACTTAAGGAAAATATTGGAAGAGGGAGTCCCAATCCATTTTCCTAGACTTCATCACCATTAATAGAGGTCAATAAGCTTAATTGATTGATTAATTTACTATTCATTTATTTAATTATCACTAATTATATTAAAAAAAGTGATTAAGGCTTATTCCATTGGTTTCCCTAATTAAGCAACCAATAAAATCCTAGAAAAGAAGGGGAGGCAAAGGTCATCCCCTTAAACATGCACAGAAAGTTTGAGATTAATTAGATGATTAATTAGGGAGTAATTAGGCTAATTACATTTCTAATTAAACCTTAATTTAGCTAAATCCACTGTTCAAAATTAATTAATAATAATTTTCCTAGATTCTACTCTAAAATCTTTAAAATGAGCCAGAGTTTGTATTTTTTTGTATTTTTTTAGAATTAATCATGAATTTAGGAAGTTTTAGGATTAAAAACTAATTAATTAGCCCTAATTAAAGCCTCAATCCCATTAGGCCACGCAGCTGATGTGGCGTGCTTTCCACATGGTGTGACGGGATTCGTTATTTAAGTTGTCACATTCAAGTGCTGACTCAGATGGAGGCGCACGTGGTAACTTTATGGACCGTCTGATCTAAAATCAGATAGACACGATTAAACCTGTGGTTTCAAGGTATTAATCTAGGGCTCTAAGTATAATTAGATCAAGACCGTTCATCACAATCACTACCTTCCATCGATCACCACTCGATTCGAGCTCACTCGATCTCTGATGGAGATGAAAATGATCCCACACCTTCAAGGAAGCACAACAATCAAATCCAATGGTGGAAATCGCATGACATGGAAATTTATTTTACAAAAGATGAAGGTATTTTTATTCAAAGATTGATTTCAATGCCATACCTCACCAGAGCTTACAACTGGCAGTTCTAACGATTGAGGAACCTTCATTTGGTAGAAATAAAGCTCTATTGAGCCGCACAAGCTTTGATTTGATGTAGTTTGCTCAGAATACCAATCCACTAGGCGTAGATTCTTGATCTTGATTAAACTCTACCCTCCGACCATTGGGAACCTTGAGAAATGATTCATTATCACTCAATTGGCTCTAAGGAAGGTGTGTGCAAAGTTAATTGTACTTTGGTGGAGATTTGAGCAAATGGGAATTGAAGGTGGCCTCCCCTATTTTGGTTTTGAGTAAAATTGAGAATGGGGATTTAGGGGAGCTTGGGAAAGCTTGGAAATGGACCTAGGAACTCTCTCCTTGGTTGCTAGGGTTGAATCAAGTATGAGTGTGTGAGTTTGAGTGAGAATGAGGGGGGAATACCCCCTCATTCCTTGGATCGAATGGTCACGGTTTGCTTAGATTTTTCTTGATCAATTGGCCACATCAGAGGCTAATGGATGTCCTTGGGTGTATGATGTGGCTCAGTTTGGTTAGGTGAGGGTGTGGAGGTGGCTGCCAAGGAAGAAAGTGCTTGTCCTTAGTGGTTTGGAAAGCTCCAATGGGGATGGGGAGGTGATTTCACCTCCCCATGGATCATGGCTGACCCAACCACATTTGGGTCAGGTCAACCATGGTCCAAGGTACCTAAGTGGACCTATGAAAGGGTGCCATGTGGTCAGGGGGAGATAATGACTCAATGAGCATGTGTCTTATCTCATGGAATGCCCTAAACCCAAGGGAAAAATAGTCGTTTGGCTATGGGTTTGATTTGGACAGATTTGGGATGGGTCAAAAGTGGGTTAGCCCAAATTTCAAGTGGTTTGGAGTTTATTTGATTTGATTAGGCTTGATTTGACCTATTTAGGTCAAATTGGGTTAGGTTGGGTCAAGTTGACCAATTGGTCAAATTAGGTCAAACCAAGGGTTGGGTCAAGTTCACATGACCAATTGGAGTGTATTGGTGTCATTGGTTTGATTCAATTTGCTTTGGATTTGATTTTAGCTTATTTGGATTCATATAGTTCAAATGGGTCAAGTTGACCAATTTGATCAATTTAACCAAATTGGGTTAAGTTAGGTACTGAGTCAAGTTCAATTGGCTAATTGAAAATGATTGTGAGCTTTGGTTTGGTTTAATTTGAAATTAATCTAAAATTTGGCTAATTTGACCATTTAGGTCAATTTGGGCTAAGTTAGGTCAAGTTGACCAATTGGTCAACTTGGACAAATTATGGCTTTGGTCAAGTTCAATAAGTGATTATGAGTGGGCTTGAATCAATGGTTTCAATCAATTTTGGCATATGGTGGATTTTGGTTAGTTTGAGTTTCATTTAAGTTAAGTATTGACTTAGTCAAAGGCTTAGTTTGACTTAGTTTGACCCATTTTAGGACAATTAACTAACCTAGGATGATTATTAATCATGTTGTGAGATTTGGATGGGCTTAGTTCAATCCAATTTGGGTTGGATAAGAACTTGGCTCAAAAAGGTCCTTTAAGCCCCTTTGGGTCAAGTGAGCCTAAATGGGTTAATTGGCATGATCATGGTTTGATTCAAGTTTAGTTGAACTCACACATAAGCCTATGATTGAAATATAAATCCAATTGCAAGTGGTTTGGATCCAAATGGGTTTTGGTTTATAAGATAATTTCAAGTCAAAAGGGCTAACTTAGGTTTGATTTGGGTTAGCTTGGATTTGGCTTGATGATTATAGTTTATGTTTATATTTAGGTCAATGATTGTAGGAATGATTGAATCATAAAGACATCCATGAGTTTTGAATTGGTTTGGGTATCATTTAGCCAAGTTCAAGAATTTGGCTAAAACGGCTAAAATTGGAAATTTGATTTGGGTTTCAATCATTCAGAGTTTGAAATTGATTTATGATTCAGAATTGGATTTGAGATTGAATTAGATAATTGAAAAATCAATTGAATTGGGGTTGATTTGAATTTGGTTAAGGTTAAGTCCATAAGATGAAATTAAAGGGCATAGGAGAGATTTTATAATTTAAATTCAATCATGGATTTTAATAATTTTTATCTAATTGATTTATGATTTGAATTTGAATTTGAGGTTTGGTTTGAAAGAAGGAAATAAGGATTGGGTTTAGGCTATAGGGTAGGCAAGTCCTTCTAAGTCCCTAAGGCGCAACCTACTCCTATAGCTAACTCTTCTAAGTCTCTGGAGTTAAGTTAAGTGTTCACCTAATCGCTAGGAGTGTCTTAAGACTAAGGAACTCTTAGTGTCTATAAGAGTCCTAGATCTATGATGAGGAAGTTGAGAGCTCACTCCAAAAGTGAGGTCAACAACTACCTACCAGCAGGCCATGACTCAAATCTTCGATGAACTCATTCATCATCAAGTCGAATGTTATGTCGATGATCTTGTTATCAAGAGAAAGAAAAGGAAGACCATCTCTTTGACTTGAGAGTAATTTTGTAATGGTAAGGAAATATAACCTCAAAATGAACCCCCTGAAGTGTGCATTCAAAGTAGCTTTATGAAAGTTCCTTAAGTTTGTTGCCTGAAACCGAGGAACTAAGATCGATTCAGAGAAGATCAAAGTGATATTAGAAATGCCACCTCCTAAAAGTCTAACTCAACTCAGATCATTTCAAGGGCGGTTGGCGTATCTAAGATGCTTCATATCCAACCTATCGGAAGGTGCCAATCATTTTTAGCACTTGCCAAAAAGGATGCTAAGTTTAAGTGGGATAATAAGTGTCAGCATGCCTTTGAAGACATCAAGCACTTCCTGATGACATCGCTAGTTCTAGTAGCCCCTATCCCAGGCAATCCACTCATCCTCTTACTACATTAAATGACTCCATTGGCACTTTATTGGCCGAAGCTAATGATGAAGGGAAGAAGAACGCTCTCTACAACCTCAGGCATCGTCTAATCCCTACTAAAGCAATTTATCCACCCATTGAGAAATATTGCCTAGCTTTAATCTTTGCATCCCAAAAGCTTGATACTACATGCTATCTCATAAGGTGAACTGGATCTCTAGGATCAATCCATTGTAGTATCTCATGACACGACCGATGCTATCAGGATGGTTGGCACATTGGTCCATGATTTTATCATAGTTTAATATTACTTTTGTACCCCTCTGTGTGGTGAAAGGACAAGCACTAGAAAATTTCTTAATAGCACACTTACTTCCTGCTAACTCTCCACTTAGTGATGACCTCCCCAATGAATAAATCATGAACTTAGGGGACACTAGCACTCAGCACTGGGAGATGTACTTTGATGGTGCAATTTCCTCTCAAAGAGGAAAAGAACTACAATCTACGATCCTAGGGAAGGCAGGGGCAGGAGTAGTTTTTCTAACTCCAGACCGCGATGTGATGAGATTCTCACATCACATGTCCAATCCTTGCACCAACAATGAAACCAAATATAAGGTTTTGATTGCTAGTCTGGAGTTAGTCATTACTCTAAGCATCCAGAATATCAACATCTTTGAGAATTCTCAGTTAGTCATCAATCAAATCACTGGGTCCTACAAGATTATAAAGCCTAAGCTCCATCACTACCACAAGTTCACTATAGAGTTGTTGGCCAAAATACCACAGGTTACCTTTTACAAGATTCCTTGAGGGGAAAATGTTATAGAGGATGCTTTAGCCAAGCTTGCTAAGGAGTTGGCATGTTTTGAAGATGAGTCCATATCAATAAAGGTACAAAATAAACAGGTCTTATATCTTATTGATACTAGTCTCATCAAAAAATACTCTCTTGAAGGGGAGGCTGCCATTGCCCAAAAGGATGAAGAGTTGGATTGGAGGCAACCTTTAATTTACTACATAAATGAAGGCAAACTATCTCAAGAGAATTCTCAAGACCATTAGATCAAGGAGAGAGCACTTTCCTATGCTCTTGTGGTTGGCACCCAATATCGATCCTTTGATCATATGTGGTTACGTTGTTTAGACAAGCATGAAGTCCGTATGATCATGACTGAGGTACATTCAGAATTATGCGGAGCTCATCAATCCTATCCCAAGATGAAAGACATAATTAAAAGACTTGGGTACTATTACCCGATAATGATTACAGACTGTATAAATTTAGCTAGGTGATGTCACCAATGTCAGGTGCATGGAGTAGTCTTGCACCAACCACCCAACATTCTACATCCAACATTAGCCTCATGGCCATTCAAGTGTTGGGGGCACTAACATAGTGGGTCTGATTTATCCTCCTTTTTCTAAAGGTCATCCATTCATCCTAGTTACTACTGACTACTTTTCCAAGTGGGCGGACTTGATTCCATTCAGAGAGGTCACAACTCAACATGTGCTCCAGTTTTTCAAGAACCATATCTTATATAGGTTCGGGGTGCCTCTATAAATTATATTCGATAATAGTACTGCATTTAAGAGCACAAAGATTAACAGCTTTTTTTGAAGACACAACATAGATTTGAGATACTCTACCATCTATTATCCAAGGGCGAATGACTTAATAGAAGCCTTCAACAAAACTCTCATCCAAATACTCAAGAAAACACTCAATGATAATAAAAGCTCGAGTTATATAAGGACAAAATGATTCAAGCTCATAATAAGTTGGTCCGCCTTAGAACATTTCAAGTAGGAGAGCTTATTTTAGTTCTAAGAAGACTAATTGTTGCCCATCATAAGATGGGAGGAAAGTTTGAACCCACTTGGAAAGGTCCTTCTGCCATAAGAAAACCTATAAAGGAGGATCATATCAACTCATTAACCATAAAGGAAAGCACTCAATACTTCCTTTCAACGAGCTCTACTTAAAGAAATATTATTCATAAAATCATGTTTGGAAATAACTATCATCAATGAAAATTCCATTTCAAATTCAATCTATTCAAATTAAAAGCATTTTTGTTTGTGAATCCTCCACGATGTGTTTAGGGTAAGTGTAAGAGAACCCAAGCGACATCCTATTCTTTATTAACACAAACACAAACTACACATAATTCTCCAGTTCTATTAGGGTAGGTGTAAAGGAACCCAAGAGGCATCCTATTTCTACTAGCACAACTAAGTTACGTGTGAGAGAACCCGAGTGATGTCCTTCCTTGGTGGAGTCACAACGCCTTTATGGTACTGTTTCATCCATTCTTTGATGTGTTTGGGGTATGTATAAGAGAACCTGAGTGGCATCCTATCATTCTTCAACACAACACAAACACATATCAAACAAAACACATATCTTTTATCTCGGGCTACTTTGAGTTGGGATAACGTCCCCAGCGGCACTCGCTTAGTAGCTTCTCTAGGTCGAGCTGGCGTGCTACCCTGCTACCCTATTTGTGCATCACCCTAGTGGTCCCTTGTTTAGGAGGATGTAAGTCTGCTATGCCTTCTTTCTTGACTTGACCATTGCACACCGATGAGCGCCTTATTAGTTTGATAGGCCTTACTACATCGGTAAGCTACCATCATGTTGGCTTCATTTAAGAGGATGTAAGTCTACTACGCCTTCTTCTTAAACTAGCCATCGTGAACTGACTTGGTCGAGTAGAGGATTAGGGTAAGTCCCCCGGCGACTCCTTTCCTTTTGAATACTTCAAGTTTAGGTCCAGTCCTTCTTTGTGACTCCCTACTTAGTAGTCACCCTTAGGTTAGTTTGATCTATTGTGCCATCAATGGGTCGCCCCAGCGGTTGATCTCTACTTTAGGAGATGTAAGTCTGCTACGCTTTCTTCTAAGTACTGACACGACAAAGTGCAGGCTAGATAGCTGTCGAGACAAACTATCGTGATTAGTTCCACTTTAGGGAGATGTAAGACTACATGCCTTCTTCCTAACGTCGCATGCTAAACACCTTAGGTTGGTTGGTTTGCTTTTGATACCCACACCCAGATACACCACTCATGATAAATATAAGTCTGATACGCTTTCTTCTTAAACCCACTCCTTAAGAGACTAGAGCATGAGGGGTATGAATAATGACTTAAATCTAATGCAAATTTTTATCAAATTTCATTTAATTTGGGACTCTTTATTTTGACATAGGTTATGGAATTTTGTATGCCTAAATGCATGAGAAGTTGATTATAGGAAAATCAAAAGGGAAAGAGGTGTTCTTCCATCATAGGCTCTCAAAGGTCAAGCCCTTTCTATCTAGAAAAGATGGAAACCCTCTCTTAACAAGAGTGAAATAATATGGTTATGCATGATATTATGCATACAACATCAAACTAAGGCGATGCTAAATATTTTATTATCTTGATTTAATATCTAAGCTTTTATATGAGATTATCAATTATTTTAAAAGTTTAGTTATGAGTTATTAATGGGATAGAAAATTTATTTTTTATCCTAAGAGCCTAATTTCATCTAGGCCATACAACAATCACCAATCATAAATAAACTATGAAAAGGCATACTTTTTCTAATGCACAAGCTAAATAAATCATCAAATAATTTTATAAAGCTATCACAAAAGAATAAAAGGTCGATGGTTTGCACCATACAACTGAAAGAAATGCGGGTAGCCAAGCTCTACCCTTATATAACTCAGAGTACAAGAGAATAATTACAATTATAAATGATTAATGTTATGGGGGGTCTTCATTCTTCATTCTTTACTCATCATGTCTTCATCTTCCATTTCTTCATTTGATTTGCTCCATTTCTTTCTTCCTTTTGGCTTGATTTGGATGTGCTTGCTCCAAAGGCATCACATGGTACATAAGACTTGGTCTTATAACTAATGCTCATCTTAATTCCCCCATAACACTCATCCTAATCCTAATGTAAAATTACATTAAAAGAAGGAAAGTAAATTTAGCTACACCAACAAAACAAATGTTAGCTAAACACACCATACAACCCAAGCAGCTATATGAATAATTTAGACTTAGCATCGCACACATGGATAATCAAGCCCACCTGTCCTAACTTGGATTATGCTTAGGGGTTAAGAAACCTACACGACAAAAGTAGTTATATTTTTATTTAGCGGCCCCTTAAGCACAACCCCTTGTAGAAAACATGATTAAGTTAATATTAACCTAACATCCAGACTATGCACATCCAACCTAACATCCATTCTAAAATAATATATCACAAAACAAGCATATATCAAACCATACATCGCCCTAACATAAAGCTAGAAATGTGACTTAGTCTAAAGTGTGTGAATTAAAGCTTGTGTGGTATGTCCTAACTAGGCTTTAGAGTTGTAATTTTCTAAGTGTGAGGGATTTAATTTATAAAGGGTTGATTTCTCTTTAAGTGATTTAATTAATTTGAAGATTTTGCTCAGTATTTTCTTTTGTTTCATGTGGTCTACACTTAACAACTAAGAGTTATTGTTGACCTCACTTTAGGAGTGAGCTTTCAACTTCCTCATCAAAGGTTTAGGACTCTTATAGACACTAAGAGTTCCTTAGTCTTAAGACATTTCTAGTGATTAGGTGAACACTTAACCTAACCCTAGAGGCTTAGAAGAGTTACCCATAGGAATAGGTTACCTTAAGGATTTAGGAAGACTTGCCTACCATATAGCCCAAACCCATTCCTTGCTTCCTTCTTTTAAGCCAAACCTTCAAATTCCAAAATCAAATCCAACTATCCAATGATTGAAATCCATCACTAAATTTAAACTCTAAATCCCTTTCTAAGCCCCTTAATTTTATCTTATGGACTTGGCCTTAATCAAATCTAAATCAACCCCAACCCAATTGATTTTCTTAATTATCAAATTCAATCTTAAAAAAAAATTCTAAATCATAAGTCAATTCCAAATTCCAAATGATTGAAACCCATGATTAACTCCAAATTCCAAAAATCTCTTCCTAAGCCATATGAGCCACCTTCAAGTGCTTAGCCAAAGTTCCTTCAAATAAACTCAAACTTGGTTCATTTCTTTATAAATTAATAATTCCTTCATTTATATTCATAAATATAAATGAAACTCACCCTCCAATGACCAAAAATAAATCACCAAACCAAAATCCAAATTAGCTCTTTCAACCTACATCCCTAAGCTTAATCAAATTTGCTTCCAAATCACTCCAAACTAAAGTGATTTTCTCATGACTCATTTATATCTTCATTCATATTCACAAATATAAATAAAATATAAATTCAAATGACCAAAACCAAACTCAAATCAAACCAAATTCCCAATTTTACCCCTTTTGGCCAAATTTTTGAACTAGGCTAAATGAAACCCAAACAACTCAAAACTCATGGATTTCTTCATGATTGAATTATTATTACAATCATTGATCCAAATAAAAACATAAACCACCATTATCAAATCAAATCCAAGTCAACTCAAATCAAACCCAAATTGACCCTTTTGACTTGAAATTATCATATGAACTAAAACCCACTTGGCTCCAAACCAATTGCAATTGGATTCATATTTCAATCCTAAGTCCATATGTGAGTTCAATTAAACTTGAATCAAGCCTTGATCAAGCCAAATGACCCATTTAGGCTCACTTTACCCAAAGTGACCTAAAGGACCCTTTTGAGTCAAGTTCTAATCCAACCCAAATTGGATTGAACTAAGCCCATCTAAATCTCAATCATGACCAACAATCATCATGGGGTGATCAACCACATTGAATTGGGTCAAACCAAGTCAAACCTAGCCTTTGACCAAGTCAACACTTAGCCCAAATGAAACCCAAACTAGCCAAAATCTACCATATGACAAATTGATTGAAACCATTGATCCAAACCAATTCATAATAAATGATTGAACATGACCAAGTCACCAATTGAGCCAAACCAAGCCTAATTGGCCACTTGACCTAAGTTGACCCAAATTGGCCTAAAAAGCTAAAATGGGTCAAATCATGATTTAATCCAAATTAATTGCAACCAATGAATCAAGTTCATTCCAAATCACTTGTTGAAGTTGACCAAAGCCATGATTGAGCCCAAGTTGACCAATTGGTCAACTTGACCCAACCTAGCCCAAATTGACCTAAAAGGTCAAATTGACCAAAATTCAAATTATTTCCAAATTAAACCAAACCAAAGCCCAATACAATTTTCAATCAACCAATTGAACTTGACTTAACACCTAACCCAACTCAATTTGGTCAACTTAACCAATTATACCCTTTTGAATCCAAATGAGTCAAATTCAAACCTAAGCTAAACCATATCAAATTAATCACACAAGAAAATTCCAAATAATGATTTAGACCTAACCCAAGCCTTGGTTTGACAATTTGGCTAATTGGTCAACCCAACCCAATTGAACCCTTTTGCCCAAATTGAGCTAAACCACTTCAAGCCATCCTCATGGAACCATTGGGACACACACCCCAAATTGGGCCACCCCAAGTCAATTAAAAGCCAAACAAGCTCACCTCAAGTTGACTACCCAATGGGCAAAGCCTCCACCTTGGATTCCTACTCTAAGTAGCAAAATCCATTTTGCACTCCCTGTGGTAGCCCTCTTTTACCAAATGAGGTATTCCTAGAGTTCACTAGCCCAATCTAAGCACCCTAGAACTTACCTTAGACCAAAGGGAACTCACCAAACTGAGCTCACTCTCCCCCATCCATGGATGAATCTGACAGGTGCAAGGAGAATGAAATCCCCTCCCACTTGCCCATATCAAGCCTTAAGACCCCTGACATGGATTCGGCCACTCATGGCATACCACCTCAGATTAACAGTGATCCCTATGATGACATAACGGTGACGAATTGACAAAATTCATGGGAATGATCTTGTTCATCTATTTGGCTTAATTAAGGGATATAATCCTTCAATTCAATCAGTTTTAACATCGATTCAATACCATTCAGCTTAAAAGAAGTTTTTAAAACTCCTCAAAGCTTCCTCAACTCCTTCTGAGCTCCCTCTTTCTCAGCCTTCCCCTCTGTGTGTAGAATCGAAATAGGACACCCCTATTTCAATTCTAACTCCCTCCTTGTGCAAGAAAACTTCAATTGCTTGTGCATAGACCATCCTAATACTCAATCGAAGCCAATCGAATCACTTCCAAAGCTTCTTGAGCATCGGACATTGGAGTTTAATCGAAGTCGAGGCATGTTCATGGGTGGATTGGTCAACCAAGCTTTCCACACCAAATTGAGCTCAGATTCCTTCAACAGGGCCTCATCTCAACTAGGCGAAGCTACATCCGGCATTGCAATGCCGAACATTAGCTCCGGTGAGGTAATTTCCCAAAATTGTAGCTTTAGGCCTCTATGTATTGGTCTTTTGTGAAAGGAATCTCCATGTTGAGAGATCCTAGCTATTGGAAGTGATTGCATGCTCTCTTAGATGGTGTGGGATCCATTTGATCCAAATTCGAGCTCATGTAAGCTCGGATCAAATGGATAAAGATGAACGGTGCTCGTCTCTCGTCGCTCATGAACAGGATAGACCATGAGCTATCCATATCGTGTGATCAAGATGAATGACTCTAATCAAATCCAGTGGTAGATCCATTAATTTTCCCTTTAACCTGCAGATTAAACATGGCGTCCGATCCAGATCACACCCACCTAAAGAAAGCTCCATTCAAATAGATGTGACAACTTAAATAACTAATCTCATCATGCCACATGAAAAGTGCATTGCGTCAGCACCCACATGGCCTAACAGGATTAGGGGTTTAATTAGGGTTAATTAATTAGGTTTTAATCTTGAAACTTCCTAAAATCATAACTAATTGTAGAAAAATAAAAAAAACTACAAACTTAGGCTCATTTTGAAGATATTTTAGAGGAGAATCTAGGAAAATTATAGTTAATTGATTTTGAACAGTGACTTTGGCTTAATTAAGGTTTTTATCAAAAATCTAATTAGCTTAATTACACCTTAATTAAGCACTCAATTAATCTCAAAATTTTTGTGGATGTTTAGGGGGATGACCTCTACCTCCCCTATTTTCTTGGATTTTATTGATTGCTTAATTAGGAAAATCATTTGTGTAAGCCGTAATCACTCTCTTAATCCAATTAGTTGTAATTAAGGATTGAATAATAGCTTGATTAAACATTTGAACGTAATTATACCTATTAAATAGTAAGATCACTTAGGGAATGTGATTGGAGATACTTTTTCTAATTTATTTCCTAAGTATTCTTTACTTTTGAAAATTAATTTAATCAATGGGTTAATAGAATGATTAGTTGCTTAATTAAGTGATTAGATCTTCAAAATGAGGGAATCAAAACCTAATTGAATGATTGAATGATTTAGGGATTAGGATTGAGGCCTTGCCCTTGATCCTTTCCCCTAAGTTAATTTTATCATTCAAATTAAAGCATAACTAAAACATTTAATCAATTCATTAAAATCCTAATGAAATTAAAATTAAAATCAAATCATCCTAACCTAAGCAATCTTTAATTGATCTTAGGTAGCTCCTTGCATGTTCAATAACCCAAGGTAAGAGATAATAAAATTATGATTGGCTCACATGTGTGAGAAAATCATAAGAGTAATTAAGTGAGATCCCTTAAGCCTAATTAATCATAATCATGCAATTGGCCCTTTTCATTTCTTAGGAGCATTGCAAATTTACTTTTAATGTGTTCGCATATCATATTGGGTTATTATTAATTAGTTAATTAACTTAAGGTGATATAAGTAAGGATAATTAATTCATTTAATTCATACCTTAACCTAATCAAAAACATAAAATCAACTTAAATATTTCTCATTAAACTAAACTAATTCACACACAGGGAAATGGGCTATGGTTAGCAAATATTTTTCATATTTCCTAAATTAAATCAAATTCAAAGATAAAAATCTCCTTGAAGAATTTTGATCCATTTTAAATAACCTTATTTAATATGATTGTCCTTAGGAATTAATTGGGGTGAATGAAATCATGTGTTTACATTCCTTTATTTCTTTCCAATCATACTAAATATTGTTTGCTATATGAAACCTTGCATTCATTTCTTTTGAAAATTAATTAAATAAAATGTTTCCATTTATGTCAAATTGCATTTATTGTCTAAAAAATAAGAATATGATTGGCTATTATCACTATTAAACCAAAAACTATTTTCAAAACCTATAAATCAATTATTATAAATGAAGTAATACTTATTACAAATACTTATAAGCTTGCATGTGATGATAGTATAAGATGTGTGCTATGAAGCTCTCTTTCCTTCTCCTAACATGGATTCACATAGGATTTATAAGTGTATAGTTCATTTAAATAGAACACAACACTTGCCTAAATCTATTCATATGCATTCTTATGTTAAGACTTAGGAAGGGCTTTCATATTACACATGTAAATCATACAACTAAATCAAACATAATTTTTTTACATGATTCCTTATCCATTTGGTTCTTTTTGTACATTCAGATGTATTTGAGAAAAGTGGTATATTAGTCTGGACATCAGTGCGAGACTTTAAGTAGCCTAAGTAGGTCTACTTATGGTGTGAAAATAATGGCATCGTACTCACTTAAAACTCTATGAAACATAACTTTTGCATGGATTTTCTTATCCTTATAGTTATTCATACATTTACATGTACCTAAGAAAAGTGGTATATTATTCTAGACATCCCGGGCCTGCGAGACTTTAAGTAGCCCTAAGTAGGTCTTGTACTTTATGCCCCTGGTGTAGAAAATAATGGTGTCGTATTCATTTATAACTTTTATACATGTGAATGTGTATTTAGCTAATGGATAAAAAATCCCTTTTTATATATAACAAAAACACGCATTCATGATTCAATTAACAAATGGAATATTTAAATCTTCAAAATACATTTCTTTGCATTCATCACCAAAGTATGTTGAAATTTGCATTGCTTGTATGGGTATGCTTAGGATTATTCATATGCATGGTATACATGATGAAAATAAATGAATGGGTGTGTGTTATGTGATATTGATCCACCCTAACTAATCTTAAGATGCATTTCTTATTGAATAGGGCTATTTAAAATGAATCTGAACTTAGGATTAATTGAAACACATAATAAACCATTCACTAAAGCAAATTCCTTAATCAATTTACCTTAGAAATTACTTAAGGTAGGGATAAAAGAGAGACTCTCCCTCTATTTCTTCTCTTTATAACACTTAGTTTCTAAGTGTAGGCTACATGAAACAAAAGAAAATATTAAGTAAAAATCCCCAAATCAACTAAACCACTTATAACGAAATCAACCTTTTATGAATTAAATCCCTCACACTTAGCAAATCATAACTCTTACATAGTACATGAGCTCTAACATATGCACATTAGGCTAAGCCATCATTTCTAGCTTTATGTTAGGGCAGTGTATGGTTTGATGAATGTTTAGTTTTATGATGTATTATTTTAGACTGGATGTTAGGGTGCATATGTGTAGCCTAAATGTTAGGCCAATATCAGACTAATCATATTTTATGCAGGGGGTTGTGCTAAAGGGGCCGGTGTAACAAAAATATAAATATTTTTCATTGAGCCCTAAGATGTGTAGACAGTGGACTTGGTTACCCATGTGTGGGGTGCTAAGTCCAAATTATTCCTATAACTACTTGGATTATGTGGTGTGTTTAGCTAACATTTGTTTTGTAGGTGTAGCTAGATTTACTTTTCTTCCTTTTAATGTAATTTTTGTATTAGGATTAGGATAAGTGTTATGGGGATTAAGGATGAGTATTGGTTATAAGACCATGTCTTATATACCATGTGATGCCTTTAGAGCAAACTATATCCCACTCAAGCCAAAAGAAAGAAAGAAATGAAGCAAATCAAAAATGAAGAAGTGAAATGTAAAGAGTGAAGAATGGAGGATGAAGAACGAAGACACACATAACACTTATCATTTCATAATTGTAATTATTCTTTCATTATGGATGTATGAGGTGGTACCCACATATTTTTTTGAATGGTGTTAATAAGACCGCCTTTTATTCTTTTGTGATAGCTTTATAAAATTATTTGATTTCATGTTTAATGTATTAGAAATAACATGTTTTCATAGTTTCGATTGGTGATTGTTGTGGAATGATCCTAGATAAAATAAATTTTCTATCCCATTAACAACTCATAACTAAAATTTTAAAATAATTCATAACCTCACATAAAGAGGAGTTAAATCAAAATAATAAAATTATAGAACCTTATTGTGAAATGTATAATATCATGCATATCATATTCTACCACTAATGAGAGCTTCCATTGCTAGAGAATAAATGTTGACATAGAGCCTTTGATGAAAAGACATTTGTCTATGTTACAACCAATCTCTTCATTCATTTAGGCATACAAAATCCTATATGTGTCAAAATAAAAGTCAAAATCAAATAAAACTTAACAAAATTTGTATTAGAAAGTCAGCTCATGCCCTTCATGATCTAGTCTCTTAAGGAGTGTGTTAAGGACTTAGTTTTCTAAGAAAATAAATTTTAAACCATCTTACAAAGCATATGACTTGCCTACATGGATTTATGTAAGAGAATTATGCCACCCATGTGGTCAGTCAATCCTGGTTTATCTTCTTTTATGGAGGTAAACCATATACCCATTTTCACCTTAGATTTAAGTCATGCTTTGGTCCTTGCCAAAGCCTCAGATTTTATCCAGGTCATTATCTATATCCATAAATACTTAACACTATTTTATAAAATAATGATAGATAAAATTTTAGCATCATGATTACTCCTTACTCTTCTCTTTGATTTCAAAAGAACTCTTCCCTGATCTCCCCACTTGATTTTAAAAATACAATCCTTTGATAGTCATATCTTTGAATTCTTTCACAATAATTGCCTTTTTAATTGAGAGTATTCTTAAATTCATTTAATGTAATTAACTATGGAGGATTGCCTCCTAAGAAACTCAATGAAGTTGGTTTAAATAAACCATGCTTTCTTTTTCATGTAAAGTACGGGAAAAATCCCTTGTATATCTGAAGACCCATCATGCCTAGTCCATAAGTGATTAGGTCCATTATAGGTAGTGACTTCTATCTCTTGAGATAGTACATTCTTAATGTTGAATCACTCTATAGACATGGATGGTGGTGTCACACAAACACACACAACACAAAAATAAACACCACAGTTATAAAGAGAAGAAAGAGAGGGAACCTCTCTTTCATCCCTAACTTAAGTCACTTCTTAAAGCAAGTTAATTAATCAATTTCCTTTAGTGAATGGCTTGTTATATGTTTTAATCAATCCTAAGTTTAGGTTCACTCTAAATGACCTTATTCAATAAGAAAGATATCTTAAGATTAATTAGAATGGATTACTATCACATAACACATTCATTTATTTCTTTCTATCATATATATCATGCATATGAGTAAATATTAAGCTTACCTATTCATGCAATTTATATTTTTAGCATACTTGAATGATGAATGCAAAGAAGTGTATTTGAAATTTAAATATTTCATTTGATTGAATTATGAATGCATGCCTTTTAATAGAAAAGAGGATTTTTCATCCATTAGCTGATACACATTCACATGTATAAAAGTTTTATGAGTACATCACCATTATTGTATAAGGTACAAGACCTACTGGGCTACTTAAAGCCTCAGATGTCCACTAATATACCACTTTTCTTAGATACATATAGATGTACAAATAACTACAAGGATAGGAAAAACCCATGTGAAACTTGTATTTGATTTATTTGACTTATGACTCTTATTCATTGGCCACATTATACATATAAATGTATAAGAGTTTTAAGAGTACGGTGCCATTATTCTACACTGAGTGTGTAAGGTACAGACCTACTTATTATTTAAAATGTCAATTGTGGTGTCCAAAATAATATACCACTTTTCTCATATACAGATAAATGTACAAAAAGGAAACACAAGGATAAGAGGTCAGCAAGAAGTCAAGTTTGATTTGATTATATGATTTACATATGTGATATGAAATTCTTCCTAAGCCTCGGTATGGAGATGCATAGGAATAGATTTAGACAAATGTTGTGTTCTTTTCAAATGAACTATACATTTGTAAATCCTATATGAATCCATGTAAGATAAGGAAAGAGAAATTCATATTGCATATCATATATAAACAACACATGCAAACTTATAGCTGTTTGTAATTAACATCACTCTAATTATTAAAATTGATTTATAGGCTTTTGAAAATAATATTTGATTTAATAGTAATAATAGCCACACCTATTTAATTTAAATCAACACATGCAATTAGACATAAAGGAAACCATTTCATTTAGTTAATTTTAAAAGGAATGAATGCATGATTACACATGGCAAGCAATATTTAACATGATTGGAAAGAAATAAAGGAACATAAGTATATGATCTCATTCATTCCAATTAATTCCTGAGGACAGTCATACTAGATAAAGCCACTTAAAATAAGCCAAAGTTCTTTAATGAGATTTCTTAAATTTGAATTTGATTTGACTTACGAAATGAAAGAAGGTTGTTGATCCTAATCACATTCCCCTTGTGTGAGTTAATTTGATTTAAAGAAAAGTAATTAGGTTGATTTTATGGTTTCATTAGGTTAGGGTATGAATTAAGCCAATTAATTAACCCTTACCTACATCACCTTAAGTTAATTAACTAATTAATAATGGTCCAATATGATATGCAACCACATGAAAAGTAAATTTATAATGCTCTTAAGAAATGAAACGGGTCTAATGCAATTGGCTCATGATTAATAGTTATATAAGCTTAAGGGATCTCACTTAACTACTTTTATGGTTTTCTCACACATGTGAGCTAACCATAATTTTATTATTCCCTGGGTTATTGAACACCCAAAGAGCTACCCAAGATTAAATTAGAGAAATATTCAATCAATTAATTAAGTTCATTAATTAGCTAATTAAATCTTAATTAACCTTAACCAACTAAAATGAGATGTGCTTAGAGAAAGAGGCAAAGAAAAGAGCCCAAGTCTCAATCCCTAAATCCTTTCAATTAGTTAATTAAGGTTCATGTATGAATTGGATTTTGATTAATCTTGTTGATTAATTAATTAAGGGGTGTTAATTAATTATTTATTTAAGTGGGATTAGAGAAGACTTAAAGAAAAGATTGGAAGAGGGAGTCCCAATCCATTTCCCTAGACTTCATCATCATTAACAGAGATTAATAAGTTTAATTGATTGATTAATTTACTGTTCATTTGCTTAATTATCACTAATTAGATTAAGAAAGTGATTAAGGCTTAATTCATTGATTTTTCTAATTAAGCAACCAATAAAATCCCAAAAAAATAAGGGAGGCAGAGTTCATCCCCCTAAACATGATGAGAAAGTTTGAGATTAACTGAATGGTTAATTAGGGAGTAATTATGCTAATTACATTTCTAATTAAACTTTAATTAAGCCAAATCCACTATTCAAAATCAATTAATAATATTTTCTTTAAATTCTACTCTAAAATAAATTTAAAATGAGCCAAAGTTTGTATTTTTTTGGATTTTTTACAATTACTTATGAATTTAGGAAGTTTTAGGGTTAAAAACTAATTAATTAACCCTATTTAGATCCTTAATCCCATCGAGCCACATGGTGGCTAACATGGCGTGCTAACGTGGCATGCTTTCCATGTAGCATGATGGGATTTGCTATTTAAGTTGTCACATTCAAGTGCTGACTCGAATGGCAGCTCACGAGAAAACTTCGTGGACCATCTGATCTAAGTTCTGACGGCCATGATTAAACCCACAATTTTGAGGGATTAAACAGAGGCTCTAAGTGTGATCTGATCTGGACCATCTATTCCAATCATGTGGGATAGACAGTCCATGATCTATCTCCTCCTAAGCGTCAAACAATGGCTACCGTCCATTGATCATCGCTCGATCCGAGCTCACCTGAGCTCGGATGGAGATGAAAATAATCTCACACCTTCGAGGATGCACAAGAATCAAATTGCATGACATGGAAATTTCTTTCACAAAAGACCAATCTATTTTCATTCAAGGATCAGTTTCAATGGCATACCTCATCGGATCTTATGATCTGTGGTTCCAATGATTGAGTAAGCTTCATTTGGTACAAATTAAGCTCTGTTGAGCCACACGAGCTTTGATTTGGTGTAGTTTGCCCGGAAGACCAATCCACTAGGCATAGGTGATCAGGCTTGATTGAACTCTATCCTTTGACCATCGAGAAGCTTGGGAAATGATTCATTCTTACTTGTGTGGATCCAAGCAAGGTGTGTGCAAAGTTAATTGCACTTTGGTGGAGATTTGAGCAAATGGGAATCAAAGGTGGCCTCCTTTGTTTTAGTTTTGCTTAAATCATGAATGCGGATTTTGGGGAGCTTGAGAAGGCTTGTAAATTGCTCTGGGAACTCTCTCCTTGGCTGTTAGGGTCGAATTGAGTGTGAGTGTGTGAGTGTGTGAGTTTAAGTGAGAATGAGAGGGGTATACCCCCTCATTCCTTGGATCGGATGACCATGGCTAATTTGGATTTTTTTTGATCAATTGGCCACATCAGAGGTTAATGGAGGTCCTTGGGTGCATGATGTGACTCGATTTGGTTGGGTGAGGGTGTGGAGGTGGCTAGCAAGGGAGTAGTGGGTGTCGTATGGCTATTTGGAAAGCTCTAATGGAGATGGGGAGGTAATTTCACCTCCCCATGGATCATGGCTGACCCAACCATCTTTAGGTCAGGTCAGCCATGGTCCAAGGTGCCTAAGTGGACCTATGGTTGGGTAGCAAGTGGCAAGGGGAAGAGAATGGCATAATGAGCATGAGTTTTATCTCACGAGATGACCTAAACCCAAGGGCAAAATAGTCATTTGGCTATGGATTTGACTTGGGCAGATTTGGGATGGGTCAAAAGTGGGTTAGCCTAAATTTTAAGAGGTTTAGAGTTTATTTGATTTGATTTGGCTTGATTTGACCTATTTAGGTCAAATTGGGTTAGGTTGGGTCAAGTTGACCAATTAGTAAAATTGGATCAAACCAAGGGTTGGGTCAAGTTCACATGACGAATTGGAGTGTATTGGTGTCATTAGTTTGATTCAATTTTCTTTGGGTTTGATTATGGCTCATTTGGGTTGATATAGGTCAAATCAGTCAAGTTGACCAATTTGACCAATTTGACCAAATTGGGTTAGATTAGGTGTTGAGTCAAGTTAAATTGGTTAATTGAAAATGATTATAGGCTTTGGTTTTGTTTAATTTGAAATTAATTTCAATTTTGGCTAATTTTACCCTCTAGGTAAATTTGGGCTAAGTTAGGTCAAATTGACCTATTGGTCAAATTGGGCTCAATCATAGTTTTGGTCAAGTTCAATAAGTGATTTGGAATGAACTTGAGCCATTAGTTACAATCAATTTGGGTTGAATTGTGATTTGACCTATTTTGGCTTTTTAGGCCAATTTGGGTCAACTTGGGTCAAATGGCCAATTAGGCTTGGTTTGGCTCAATTGGGGGTTTTGTCATGTTCAATAATTGATTATGAATGGGTTTGAGTCAGTGGTTTTAATCAATTTGGCCTATGGTAGATTTTGGCTAGTTTGGGTTTCATTTGGGCTAAGTGTTGACTTGGTCAACATGCTAGGTTGACTTAGTTTGACTCAATTGAAGATAATTAATTAACCTAAGATGATTGTTGATCATGATATATAGTTTGGATGGACTTAGTTCAATCCAATTTGGGTTGAATTAGAACTTGGCTCAAAAAGGTCTTTTAGCTCACTTTTGGTGAAGTGGACCTAAATGGGTTAATTAGCTTGATCATGGCTTGATTCAAATTTAGTTATATTGATAAATAGGTTTGAGATGGAAATATAAATCCAATTGTAAGTGATTTGGATCCATATGGATTTTGGTTCATATGATAATTTCAAGTCAAAAAGGGCTAACTTGGTTTTGATTTGGGTTAGCTTGGATTTGGTATGATAATTGTAGTTTGTGTTTATGTTTGGGACAATGATTGAAGGAATGATTGAATCATGAAGAAATCCATGGGTTTTGATTTGGTTTCGATAGGATTTGAACAAGTTCAAGGACGGACTTGGCTTAAAAGGGTATAAATTGGGTTTTGGTTTGATTTTGGATTTTATTTTGGCTATTTGAATTTATATTTCATTTATATTTGGGAATATATATGAAGATATAAATGATTCATGAGAAAATCACTTGAGCTTGGAGTGATTTGGATTTGGTTAAGGTCAAGTCCATAATATGAAATCAAAGGGCTTATGAAAGATTTTAGAATTTGAAGTCAATCATGGGTTTCAATCATTTGATTTGGAATTGATTTATGTTTTGGATTTGGAATTTGAATTTGAATTTGAGGTTTGGTTTGAATGAAGGAAGCAAGGATCAGGCTCAATGCTATAGGGTAGGCAAGTCTTCCTAAATCCCTAAGGCATACCCCATTCCTATGGCTAAACCATCTAAGTCTCTAGGCTTAAGTTAAGTGTTCACCTAATCACTAGAAGTGTCTTAAGATTAAGGAGCTCTTAGTGTTTATGAGAGTCCTAGATCTATGATAAGGAAGTTGAGAGCTCACTCCAAAAGTGAGGTTAACAAAAAGGGAAGGCTATCTTGTCCTCTCAGATAGTCTCTCCTACCTTTGAGGTAGGTTCTAGTTCTCATTCTACTCCGCTCAACAGGATGCAACACCACAATAAGAATCGAAAGGTTAAGCAACACTATGAGCGAGCAGCTAGAGGAGGTAGACCCTGTTTCTCACATTGCTAATGAGGGTTCCCCTCGTGAGACCTCTCCACTCCTGAGTGGTAGTAGGTTTCACCTCCTCTCGCATTTGGATGAAGAGGAAGGATTACAGGAGGATTGTTGCCTTGCCTCCACCACCAGCGCAATTTGAGGTAGGGAGAGGAGGAAACCCTACACTGGATTATGATCAGTTCTTTACCAGGTTGGTAGAGCCCATAGACGCTCAAAGTCCAGCACATTGTTTGATTTGAGGTCCTTCATCCCCATGAGTATCAGTGATTGGATTCGTAGGGAGAGAGCCACTGAGGCTCAAGTTTCAGCCCAAGTGGGCAAGAAGGAGAGGAGGAGGTATGCCAGATAGTTGATGGCCTCCGCTTTACAAGATTTCCTGGATCTGCGGGCTACCCAAGCCGATCACACTGATAGTATAGTCCTTACGGGCACTACCAGCCGCAGGAGGAGAGCCCCAGCAGAGAGGCAGTCGGTGTCTCCACCATTACACTGCTCCACTCATCACCCACCATCACCTGTCCAAGTCCCTCCTTCCACAATCCCTACCAAAGTCCAGAAGCCTGCATCCAGGGAGAGGACATCCCTATTGGTGATTCGACTATGACCTAAGGATCCCACTTCATTTATTCCAATAGCTGAGGTGAAGTCGAGCTCTCCCATTTGACCTTCCACTTCAATCATGGTAAAGAGGGAGTGGGGACCCAAAAGTGTTGTGTTCATACCACCACCACGTACCACAAGCAAGAAGATAGAAAAGAGGGGATACTAAGGACTCAAAATTTTAGGCTCCAAGCAATAATGCACCGAACGAAGTATTATTCGATGTAGATTGAGATGAATGACTTACGATCATCATCGGAGTGTTTATGTTCAATCAAGCAGAGTAGAAGATCATTCACTAGATGACATCCAAGAAAACTACTTTGCAAAGATGAAATAACTTCTAGGGAGTGATCATTCGGACCAAGAAGAGGGTAGTGTAGCCTTCGACCTTGATGTGAATGACCTATTAGAGGATTTAGTAGGAGTCCATAGGGTCGATAATCGAGGATCCCTCTATAGAGATCATCAGAGTCAGGAAGGTGTCATGATCGAGAAAGGAGACACCTCTCACTCGACATAGCACCTCCTTCAATAGCTCAAGCATAAGCATAAGCAGATCAACAGAATAGAAAGGAGGGTTGGGGATTTATTGAAAGCAGTTCTAGCACTCCAAAACCAAGTTCCAGTTTCACAGCCCAGTCCTATGGAGGCTGATTGGCCCGAAGCTCTTACATGTCTTAGATCCTCCCAAGAGTGCCTCTCCTATGGATCAAGACAGTGGTAATTTGCATAAGAAGGTTATAGATAGTACCTTCGTGCATGAGAAAAATATTAAGCAAATGGTGGCAACAAGAGAGGGAAGCATTGGCGCAAGCTCAGGGTAGCTCATCCATTCCAAAGGGCATACCTTACCCAGAGGAATTCGATGTATTCCAATACCCCAAAGGGTTTGTGCCACCTTCCTTCAAGAGTTTTGATGATAGTGGAAACCCACGGTAGCACATGGTACATTTTAGAGCTGGTTGTTGCAACGTCGATGGCAACGATACACTTCACTTTGGCTTGTTTGTTAGTAGTCTGTCAAGGGTTGCATTCGATTGGTATGCTGAACTACCCAATAGTTCAGTGAAGACTTTTGCTAAGTTGGAGCAGCTCTTTGTCAAGAGATTTGCTGGAGCCCAACAAAGGATAACTATGGGTGATCTTGTTATAGCAAAACAAAATCCCAACAAGTCCCTTATTTTTTACATTCTCAGGTGGCATAACCTGATTATGAAATGCAAACCACAACTATCTGAACAACATTCCATTGAAATTCTTCTCAAGAATATCCATGGCCCGATTGCTTTCATGCTTGTGGTGTTTGTTTTTGATTATGTGTATGGGGGACACCACACAGATCTGAAGGGTGTACTTATTGAGGTGATCGGGTACAATATCAAGGAATGGTGCACTATCTTGAAAGATAGAAATCACCACCCTATAATGGACCTAATCACCTAATAAAGACACCTAAGGTATGATGGGTCTTTGAATATACCAGAGATTTTTTCCCTACTTTACATGAATGAATAAAGCATGGTTTATTTAAATCGGGTTCTAAAGTTCCTATGGGGGCAAGCCCCCATAATTAATTATATCCTAAAGAAGGTGAGTTTCTTAAGAATACTCCTGGTTAAAGTAAGTAATTATTGTCTTGAAAGATTTCAAAGATAGGACTATCAATAAATTGGCTATATTTAGAAAATTAATCGGGATTGATAAAAAGGGAGACTTATTATCAAAGCCAAAATGAGATGAATAGGGACTACTCATGATACTAGGAAGCCTAGTGAGCATTCCAATCTATCCTATGGTTGGGCTTTATATATTTGAAATTGAAGAAAATTATATATATTTGAGTTAAAATTTTATTAGAAAATTAGGACTTATAATCCCACAATACAAGGTTGTGGAAATGCCTAAGAGGTGAGGATTTATGCTTGTAACCCGAGGGAAAACAACTACCTCATATCCTAAATCTAGGGACCTTTAGCGAGGGCCAAAGCACATCATAAATCTAAGCGAAGTGGGTATATGGTTTACCTCCACAAGAGAGGATAAACCACCCGACTGCTGGACTTACAACCGCTTGGAGTGGTAGCTAACTAACTCCTCCTACGCTTTAAAACCATGTAGGAAAGTCATATTATTTTTCAAGATAGTTAGGTTATTATTATTTAGAAAGAGACTAAAGTCCTTAAACCCACTCCATAAAGAGACTAGAGCGTGAGTGGTATGAGTTATGACTTAGTTTAATACAACTCTTTTCAAAATTTATTTTTTTTTACACTTCATTTTGATAAAGGCCTTAGCATTTTTTTTTATGCCTAAATGCATGTTGAAATGAGTTATGGGCCAAATCAAGAGAGAAGAGGGTGAAGCCCCATCAGTAGGAGTTGCTCTCATAGTCAAGCGATTCTCATGCACGCAAGAATGGAGGCCCTGATTTTTACAAGAGTGGTAGAAGATGCATGCATGATATTAAGCATACAACCATACAGCTAAGGGGTTGCTAAAATCTTTTAATTATCTTAATTTAATGCCTAGGCTTTATGTGAGGTTATGAGTTATTTATAAAATTTAATTATGAGTTATAGTTGGGGTAGAAAATTTATTTTTCTCTAAGAGCCTAATCTCATCCACGCCATACAACAAACACCAATATATGAAGAAACTAGGAAAAGACATGTCATTTCTATTGTGCAATTGTTAACAAAACATCAAATATTTTATAAACCTAATGTAAAAGAATAAAAGGTAGGTACTATCGGGTACTACTGTACAATCCAAAAACAAAATGGGTAGCCGAGCTCTACCCTTATACAATCTGAATTACAAAATAATAATTACAATTAAGGATGAATACATGCTTTGGGGGTCTTCTTATCTTCTTTCTTCATATCTCTTCCATTTCTTCATTTGGGTTTGCTTGATACAAAGGCATCACGGGGCCTCCCAGGACAAAGCCTTGTAACCTTCGCTCATTCTAATCCCCTCATAACACTAATTCTAGTTCGTAATACATGATTACATTAAAAATAGGAAAAGTAAATATAACTATAATTATAAAATAAGTGTTAGCTAAACACACCATACAACCCAAGCAGTTATATGTATGATTTAGACTTAGCACCCTACACATGGGTAACCAAGTCCACCTATCCTAATTTAGAATATGCTTAGGGGTTAAGAAACCTATAAAAGAGAGCATTTATATTCATTTTAAGCACCCTTTAAGCATAATCTCCTGTAGAAAATATAATTAGGCTAATCACAGCCTAACATCCAGTCTACGAGAAATACACCTTAACATCTAATCTAAAATAATACATCACAAAAAAAATATACATCAAACCAGGCACCACCCTAACATAAAGCTAAAAGTGGTGACGTAATTCTAATGTGTGTGTTAAGGCTTGTGTGGTATGTCCTAACTAGCCTTTAGAGTTAAGATTTTCTAAGTGTAGAGAGATTCAATTTAAAAGGTGGTTTTATTTTAAGTTTTTTAGTTGATTTGTAAGTTTTACTTAATATTCTATTTTATTTCATTTAGTTTACACTTAACAACTAAGTGTTATAAAGAGAAGAAAAGAGAAGACCACCCTCCTTTATCCCTGCCTTAAGATACATTTAAAGCATATTAATTAATCAATTCTCTTTAATGAATGGCTTATTACATATTTTAATTAATCTTAAGTTTAGGTTCACTTTAAATAATCTCATTCATTAAGAAAGGCATCTTAATACTAATTGGAGTTAATTACTATCACACAACACATGTTTGTTTATTTCTTTCCATCATATGTAGCATGCATATGATTAAGTCCTAAACATATCTATGCATACAATATATTTTGGCACACACAAATGTAGGATGCATGAATGATTTTTATAGAAAAAAAAAAAGGATTCTCATTCATTAGCTAAATACACATTCAAATGTATGAAAGTTCTAAGCAAGTACTTCACCATTATTTTGCACCAGGGAAGTGAGGTAGGAACCTCCTTGGGGCTACTTAAAGCCATGCAACCCTGGAATGTCCGGACTAGATATACCTGCTATTCTTAAATACATATGAGTGTGCAAATAACTATAAAAATGGAAATCATGCAAAAATTGTATTTAATTTAATTGATTCATTTGTGTGAATGAATTAAAGCTCTATCCAAATTCTAATGTCAAGATGCATAAGAATGAAATCAAATGGGTACGTCGCCATTATTTTGCACCAAGAGAGTGAGGTAGGAACCTCCTTGGGTCTACTTAAAGTTGTGTGCCCCCAGAATATTCAGACTAATATACCCACTAACATTCGTACTTATGCAAATCAACATATGAATGATAGAAAGGAACTTCACCTCATACACTAAGCTTATATTCACATGCACCTCCTATATATGTATAACTAATGTCACAACATATATTTTATTCATTAATAAGCTTTTGAAAATACATTTGAGATTTAATAGTGATAATAGCCACACATATTTTTAACCGAAGCTAACACATGTAATTTGACATAAAGGAAATCATTTATTTTTAATTAATTTTTGAAATAAATGAATGCATGAATCAAGTGGCATGCAACATTTTAATATTATTAGAAAGAAATAAAAAAATACAAGCATGTAATTTCATTCAATCCAACTAATTCTTAAAGACAATCATATCAAATACAATCATTTAAAGTAAACGAAAGCTTCTTATTAACTTATTTTTGGATGTTTGATTTGATTTAGAGAAAAGAGGAGATCAATCATTTGCTGCTCCTAACCCATTCCCGTATTGGTTAATCAATTTGGTTTAATAAAAAAAACAAGTTGATTTAATCGATTAATTAGGTTGCAATATGAGTTAAGTCCATTAATTAACCCTTGCCTATGTTACCTTAAAGTAATTAATTAAATAATTATGAGCCAACATGATATGCATAAAAAATAACTTGCAATGATCCTAAGAAATGAAAGGGCCTAATGCAATTAGCTCATAAATAATAATTAATTAGGTTAAGGAACTTAATTTAGCACTTTTATGGCCTCAACACATATGTAGGTTAGTCATAATTTACTTAAATAGCTTTAGATTATTAAACACCTAAAGATCTACCCAAGAAACTTAATTAGATGAGTTCTAGAGTGATTATGATTTTAATTTGGTTAATTAAGCCATTTTTAATTAATGAATCAAACCATCAATTAGTCTTAAATTAATTAGTTTCAAGTCAAGTGAAATGAACTTAGGAAAAGAATGGGAAAGAGGTCACAATCTCATTCCCCATGTCCATTCACTGCAATATGATGATTAGCAACTTTAATTAATGGTCTCCTTTATGTTTATAATGTTAATTAATCACCTAATTAATTAAGAGAGTAATTATGACTAAGATAAGAAATATCCTAAATTAACCATGCAATAAATCCCAAGAAAATTACGGGAGGCAGAAAGTTTGGAAATAATTACTTGAGTAATTAGGGAGTAATTAAGCTAATTAAGTTTTCAATTAAATCCAAATTAAGCCTTAATTACTATTCCAAATCAATTAAGATTAATTTTAATGGATTCCTCTCTGAAATACCTTTAAAATGAGTATTTATTTGTATTTTTATAATTTTTCTATGATTTGTTATAATTTTTCAAAGTTTCAGTTGATTTATGTGATTTTCCACAATTTTTATAAAGTCCATTAATTTATTTTTACCATTTGAACTTTAGAATATAATATCTTACAATCTAGAAATTTTTTTAACTCAGAATTTTTATGGTAAGTGTATTTTAACTTCAATTTTAAACTCCGAAAATTTCAACTTAATCTGATGTGCATTTTTGATTTAATTAATGAAATTTGATTTTTACTAAAAAAACTCAAATTAAGCTTAAAATATTCAGTAAAATTTAGGAATTTTAGGTTTGTTAGATTCCTCTTGGAAAGACGAATTTAACGAGTCCTTATTTGTAATTTTTTGTTATGTATTTTATTTTCTATCAATTTTTGAAGTTGTAGGTGATTTAAATAATTTTTAAAATCAAAAATCTAGATTTTTCCACTTAACACAGTCAGCGCTTGTGCGGTGCTGATGCGGCAATGTGCTGCCATGCAATTAGATGCATTGTGCCATGCAATATCACGTGATTGGCTGGCGTGGTGCTACATTAGTCGAACGGGCAGGAATAGTGAAAGGGATGTGTGGATCAGATCGGACCATCCAATCATGGATGGGACGGTCCAGATCCGATCCAAAGGGTGAAAACATTTGATCGGCGCATGATCTGAGCATCCAATCCCGTGAATCACGGAATCGAATGGCTGTTGTGCGTTTCGGCCGGTTGAACAGTGATCCGAGGGAGAAAATGAAATTTCTGTGAAATCTAAGTGAAATTTCATCCAAATGAACCCATTATTTCATCGATTCACACCGAAAGACTTTTAGGTTCGTATTGGGATGAAATAAAATAAAAAATGCATGAGTTTTCTAAGGAAACTCTTAAAAATCATTCAAGAAACATCATAAACAAAACCTCTTAGGGTCGGCTATGGGTTTTCTTGAAAGTTACCTCACCGGGGATGATTTTCGGCGGCGGTGATGATTCGAGAATGCCTTTGAGTGGGGAAGAAGCCTTGGAATGAGCCTTGACCTTTGCCTTCACTTTGGAACGATATATTCTCCAATCGTCACCACTTCTTCACTGAAATCCACTTAGTTTTGGTATTTTTTTTTCACCCCAAAATGAAGTGGGAATGATTGTTAGTTGGTTTGGGAGCTCTAGGGGATAGAAATGAAGAGAATATGATAAATTTTGTTGCCTCTATTTTTTTTTGTTTCAAATGTGGCTGAAAATCCCCTTCATTTTGTAATTTTTTGGCTCCAAAATGGGTGTCCTTGGCTTGGAGTGGTTGGAAATGTAAGGGAATCATCTTATGTGGTTCATTTTGGTTGGCTAAGGCATTGGAAGTGGCTGCCATGAAGGACAAGTAGGTGTCCTAGCAAGGAGAGGTGGAAGTCCTTCATGCCAAGTGTTCCAATGAGATAGGTGAGGTGAATTCACCTCCTCATGAATCATGGCTATCCCAACCACCTCTTGGGTCAGATGATTAGTGTCCTTGGTGCCTATGTAGACCAATAGATGAGTGTTAAGTGAATAAGGAAGAGAAATGGCCACTTAGGCAAGTGTCTTTTCTAAAGGGATGCCCTTGACCCAATGGTAAAGATGTAATTTGATATAGTATTTGAATTGAGAAGATTTTAAATGAGTCAAAAGTGAGTTGGACCAAATTTCATGTCATTTGGAGTTCATTTGGTTTAATTTGAGTCAATTTGACCCATTTAGACCAAATTGGGTCAAATCAGATCAGGTTGACCAATTGGTCAAATCAGGTCAAACCAACGGTTGGGTCAAGTTCAAAATGATCATTTAAAGTATATTGTTTCAATTGGTTTCAATCAATTTGGTTTCATTTGGATTTAATTTTTGATTTTGGCCAATTTGATCCTTTAAGTCAATTTGGGCTAAGTTGACCAGTTTGACCCAATTGACCAAATTTGCTTGAAACATGGCTTGGTTTGGGTTTGGTTGATCATTTGGAATATATTGTAGGCTTTGGTTTAGTGGAATTTGGATTTGATTGGGTTTTAGGTTGATTTGACCCTTAAAGTCAATTTCAGCTAAGTTGGGTTAGGTTGACCAATTGATCAAATTGGGCTCAATTAAGGCTTTAGTCAAGTTCAATAATCAATTTGGAATGAAATTGATCAATTGGTTGGAATCAATTTGGTTTAGGTTGTAATTTGGCATGTTTGGGTTCATATAGGTTAAAAGCTTAACTTGGTCAATGAGCTAGGTTGACATGGTTTGACCCAATTCATGATAATTGATTAACATAGGATGATCAACAATCATGACATGAAGTTTGGATTGGCTTAATTCACTTTGATTTGAATTGAATTTGATTTTGGTTCATGTAGATAAAATTGGCCATTTTGGATCAAGTGAGTCAATTGGGTTTAGTTGTCTTGATTTTGAGTTAAGTTTGATTTAACTGAGTTTATATATGGATTTGAGATTGACATATAAATTCAATTGTAATTAGTTTGTGTTCAAATGATTTGGGTCATTTGAATATTTCAAGTCAAATGAACTAGGTTGGGTTTGACTTGAGTTGATTTTGATTTGGCCTGATGATTATGGATTTCATTCATATTTGGATAGATGATTGAAAGAATGATTGATTCAAGAGAAAATTCATTAGTTTTGATTTGATTTGGATAGGATTTGGCCAAGTTCAAGAAATTAGCTTAAAGGTTATAAATTAGATTTTGGTTTGATTTTGGATTTGGTTTTGGCTATTTGAATTTATATTTGATTTATATTTGAGAATATAAATGAAGATATAAATGATTCATGAGAAAATCACTTGAGTTTGGAGTGATTTGAAAGTAAATTTGACTAAGCTCATGGATGTAGGTCAAAAGGGCTTAGAAGAAAATTTGGTTGTGTTTGGATTTGATCATGGGATTGAAACTTTATAGTTTGATTAAAAGAATGAATTGATATTTGAGAAAATCAAATGAATTGGGATTGATTTGGATTTTGTTAAGGCTAAGGCCATAAGATGAAATCATAGGGCTTAGAAAGAATGTTGATCTTGGATTTGATTATGGGTTTCAATGATTTGGTTTGTAATTTGGATTTAGATTTGGTATTTGAGTTGGAAAGTATGGATTGGGTTTAGGCTATATGGTAGGCAAGTCTTCTTAAGTCATTAGGTCACAACCTATTCCAGTAGCTAACTATTCTAAATCTCTAGGCTTAGGTTAAGTGTTCACTTAATCATTAGAAGTGTCTTAAGACTAAGGTACTCTTAGTATCTATAAGAGTCCTAGATCTATAATGAGGAAGTTTATAACTCACTCTAAAAGTTAGGTCAACAAAAGGACCCCCCAATAGGTGTGGTGTAACTGACATGACACACCGCACATATTGGCATTAACCGAGATGATCGACAATGGCCGAAGGATCACAAGCACTAATAGAAATGATCTACCCCTAAACCTAAGATGTAGATGGAATCAATATCTTAGTGCAATGCAACTCAACTTATGCCATGGGAAAAAGAGAGAAAGAAAGGATCTACCGAGGGATCAAATATGTGAACCTTCCACTAGGAAAGTAAGTGCAGATTTTACATAAAGAGGATATGGGTTTGAGTTTGATCATAAACAAGATTTTAGGTGAGAAGATCCATGGGGGATTAGGATTTATATCCCGCTGGGGATGAGTGCATGAACCTTCTATTAGGGAAGCAGGTTCAAATCATCTACTAGGGATAGGGATTTGATTTGGTTTGATTTTGTGGGTGTTCCACTGGTGAGAGGATATGAATTGCACCTCACTGGGGAGAATTTTGATTTGATTTAATTGGTGGGCATCCACTGGGATGAGAATTTGATTTGATTTTAAGTGCACATCTGCTAAAGATATGAGCTCAGCTCCGTTGGGGATAAGGTTTATTTAATTTATGGTTTTCCTTGGTTTATTTCAGGGAAGCATCCATTAGGGATAAGAGTGGATGGATTTAATCTAGACACCAATGGGGAAGGATGGTAGATTTAATAAAATGGATCCTATCGATATGCGATTGATCCACTAAGAAGGGGCTATATCAGCCTTGTCCTATCTCAGATTTACAAATCCAAAGGGATAGTCTATTGGCCATCAGGTAGGACTATCCAACCTAAGGGTTTCCTTTCGATGTGCAATGGTTAAGTTAAGATGAAAGCTTGTAGACTTACATCCTCCTAAATAAGGAACTACTGGGGTGATCGATTGATAGCACAACAAATCTAACTTAACCTAAGAGACTATTGAGTGAATGCTATTGTGGACTCAAATCAACTCAAAAATAGTCAAAATTAATTTCATTTTAGATGGATCCATTAAGAAGGGGCTAATATCAGCCTAATCCTATCTTAGATTTACAAAATCCAAAGGGATAGTCTACCGGCCGTGGGGTAGAGCTAACCAACCTAAGGGGTACCTTTCGGTGTGCAATGGTCAACTCAAGATGGAAGCTTGTAGACTTACATCTTCCTAAACAAGAAACCACTAGGGTGATCGATTGATAGCACAACAAATCAAACCTGACCTAAGGCTGCCCGTCGATGTGCAATGATCATGCTAGAGAGAATGAATAATAAACTTATATCTCCTAAAGCAAGGACGATCGCCAGGGTGACCTGTTGGTGGCACAACAAGTCAAACCCGACCTAAGGGCAACTCCTGAGAGAGTGTCAACCCGGGGACTTATCTCAACTCAAAAGTAGTCAGGCGATTCCTATAGGGAGTTTTGCTGACACTGCCCTAAAGATAAGATGTTTGCTTGGGAAAAGATACTGTTGGGGGTTTCCTCCTAATCCACAAGTGATTATATATTTATTTTGTTTATATGTTTGAGTGGACCCTGTTAGTGTGCAAGGGACCACACTAAGAATGAGCTTATATCAGCCTAGTCCTATCTCAAACTTACTAGACCAAGGGAGAATCTGCATATCCTCAAGACAGATTCTCCAACCACAAGGGTGGCTAATAGGAAAGGGGGATTGTCCAATCTAAGAGTAACTTGGGTAGTGTCTAAATGGGGTCGCTAAGGACGTGATCCAAATAGAGTGCCCACAGGGGAGTTACCTCTATGGGCTTTATCCAGGAATCTATAAAAGAAAGCCTATAGGTACACGGTGGCCAACTCTAGGAGAAAGCTTGTAGACTTACATCTATCATGAGTGGTGTATCCATAGTTAGTCGCAGTCAGCATAGTGATAACCAACCAACCTAAGATACTCATCAGGTTATGATGATCAATCTAAGAAGAAGGCTTGTAGACTTACATCCTCACAGACGAATATGATCATCGAGATAGTCTATCATCGGTGGGATAGATGCTATCTGACCTAGGGCGACTACTAAGCAGGGAGTCCCATGTAAGGACTGGACCCAGACTTAAAGTAGTTAGGAGGAAATGAGTCACTAGGGGACTTATCCTAAGCCTCAAATATACTCGACCCAGTTAGTGCATGATGGCTAGTTCAAGAAGAAAGTGTGTAGACTTACATCCTCTTAAATGAAGTTAACATAAGGTAGCTTACCGGCTACTCAGTATGACCTACCAAACTAACAAGGCACTCATCAGTTTGCAATGGTCAAGTTAGGAAGAAAGCTTGTAGATTTACATTCTCCCGATAAGTAACCACTAGGGTGGAACATAAGCTAGGTAGCATGTCAGCCCGACCTAGAGCAGCTAATGAGTGAGTGCCACAGGGGGCTTTATCCCACATCAAAGTAGCTTGAGACAAAAGATATGTGTTTATATTATGTAATTGTATGTAGTTTATGTTGGTATTATGTTACTACAGCATAGGACGCCGCTTGCGTTCCTTACAACTACCCTAAACACATCATGATAGATTTTCAAACAAAGATATTTCCAAACACGGAAGGGATAGAATTTGAGATGAAAGGAAGTTTTATTGATAAATATTCTTAAACAAGATTTATAGATAGTATTTCTTTATGTAGAGCCCATTGATTGGAAGCATTGGGCACTCTCCCTTGCAATTTATAAGCTGATAAGATCCTCCTTGGTAGGCCTTCTCTATGGAAAAAGGGTCTTTCCAAGTGGGTTCAAACTTGCCTCTCATCTTTTGACGGGCAATAATTGGTCTCCTTAGAACTAAAAGAAGCTCTCCTGCTTGAATAGCACTAGATTGAACCAATTTATTATGAGCTTGAATCATTTTGTCTTTGTACAACTCGAGGTTCTAGCATGCCCGGAGGCGTCTCTCCTCCAAACCTTCAAGCTCTTCTAACTGTAACTTAGTATTCTACTCTGTGGTAACCTTGCTACCCATAACTATCCTTAATGATGGGAGTTGGACTTCTAATGGTAGAATAGCTTCAGACCCATACACTAAGGAGAAATGGGTAGATTAAGTTGGAGTTCTTTAAGTAGTGCGGTAAGCCTATAGGGCTTCAACTAACTACTCATGCCACTATCGATTGATGCCGTCAAGTGTCTTCTTTAATATTTGGATGAGAGTTTTGTTGAAGGCTTCTGCCAAGCCATTTTCCCTTGGGTAATAGATGGTAGAATATCTATGATGTGTCTTCTGGCAAAGCTATTAATTTTGGTGCTCTTGATTGCAGTACCATTATCAGATATAATTCATTGAAGCACCCCGAACCTATGTACGATATGGTTCCTAAAAAATTGGAGCACATATTGAGCTGTGACTTCTCTGAGCGGGATTGCCTCCGCCTACTTGGAAAAGTAGTCAGTGGCAGTTAGAATGAACCGATGACCCTAGAAGAAGGAGGATCGATCGAACCCACTATGTTGGTACCCCAACACTCAAATGGCCATGAGGCCAATATAGGATGTAGAATGTTGGGTGGTTGGTGTAGGACCACACCATGTACCTGACATTGGTGGAACCTCCTAGCTACATCCATGCAGTATGTGATCATCAAAGGTTTATAGTATCTTAATCTTTTGATCTTGTCTTTCATCTTTGGGCCAGATTGATATGCTCTGCATAAACCTGAGTGTACCTCAATGACGATCTTACGTGCTTCATGTTTATCTAAATAACGTAACCACATATGATCGAAGGACCGCCGGTACAAGGTGGCATCCACGATGACATATGAAAGGGCTCTCTGCTTCATCTGATGTGCTAGTGACTTCTCTTGAGATAGTTTGCTTATATTTAGATAATACATGAATGGATGCCTCCAGTCTGACTCCTCATCCTTTTTGGCAATAATAATCTCCCCTTCAAGAGAGAGTCTTTCGATGAGTTCAGCGTCAACAAGGGATAAGACTTGTCTATTTTGGACCCTTATTGGTATGGACTCATCTTCCGGACATGCCAACTCTTTAGCAAGCTTGGCTAATGCATCTGCTACTGCATTCTCTCCTTGAGGGATCTTATAAATAGTAACATCTAGGATTTGGGCCAATAACTCTATGGTGTACTTGTCGTAATGATGGAGCTTAGGCTTTAGAATTTTGTAAGACCTAGTAATTTAGTTGATAACTAATTAAGAATCCTCGAAGATGTTGATACTCTGGATGCATAGTGTAATGGTTAACTCCAGACTTGTAATTAGAGCCTCATATTAGGCTTCGTTGTTGGTGCATGGATTGGACAGATGATATGAGAATCTCAACACATCATGGTCCGGAGTTAGGAGAAATATTCCTACCCTACCTTTCCTGGAAGAGTAGATTATGGTTCTTCACCATTTTAAAAGGAAGTCGTGCCATCAAAATACATCTCCCAGCGGTGAATACTAGTGTACCCTAAGTTCATGATTTGTTCATCGAGGAGGTCATCACTAAGCTGAGGAATCGGAAGTGTGATGCTAAGATATCGCTACTATCCTTTCCTGAGGTACAAAAAAACTATGATAAAATCATGGACCAACTCGCCAACCATCCAGATAACATCGGCCATGTCATAAGATATTATAGTGGATTAATCCTGGAGATCAAGTTCACCATAGCTTTTGGGATGCAAAGATTAAAGCTAGAAAATGCTTCTCAATAGGTGGATAATTGGCTTCAGCAAGAATTAGACGATGACTAAGATAGTAGAGTGCATTCTCTTTCCCTTTATCATTGGTTTGGGTCAACAAAGTGCAAAGGGAGTCATCCAATACAGCAGTATATAGTATCAATGGCTTGCCTAGGATAGGGGCTGCTAAAAGTGGTAGCACATTAGGTAGTGCTTGATGTTTTCAAAGGCATGTTGCACTTATCATCCCACTTGAACTTGGCATCCTTTTTTATAAGTGCTGAAAATGGTTGGCATCTTCCTAATATATTGGAAATGAAGCATCTTAAATATGCCAACCGCCCTTGAAATGATCCGGGTTGAGTTAGAATTTTAAGGGGTGGCATTTTAATATCACCTTGATTTTCTCTAGATTTATTTCTATTTCATGATGTCAGACAACAAACCCAAGGAATTTTTTTGAAGCTACTCCGAATGCACACTTCAGTGGATTCATTTTAAGATTAAATTATCTTAATCATTCAAAAACTACTCTCAAGTCAAAGAAGTGGACTTCCTTTTCTTTACTTTTGACTACGAGATCATCGATGTAATATTCAACTTGATGATGAATGAGTTATCAAGATTGAGTCATGTTAATCACGACATTTTAAGGCTGAAAGGCATGACCCTATAGCAAAAGATTATAATCAGGGTTTGAAATGTAGTATTTATTTTATCTCTAGGGGCCATCTTTATTTGGTTATAACTAGATGAGTCATCCATGAAAGAGAAGACTACATGAAATAGGCAATGTCCACCATCAGTTTCAGAATTGGTAGTGAAAATTTGCCTTTTGGACATGTCTTATTTAGATCCCTAAAATCGATGCATATGTGAATTTGACAAATCTTTTTCTTAATTGGGATGACACTGGCTAACCAGGTAGGATATTTGTCTTCCCTGATGAAGCTAGCATCAATCAATTTCTTGACTTCAGAAATGACCTGCTATTCAATGTCTAATCGTATGCATTTAGGAGCTTGCTTGATAGGGTTAGCACTAGGCTCTATTGCCAGTTTGTAGACTAACACGTCAGGAAATAAATCAGGCATCTCTTTCTAACTCCATGTGAAACAATTCCTTAAACTTAATTAATAGCCTAACTAAGTCATCGATTTCAATACCACTCAATAAAGAACTGATGTATGTTGGACGTGGATTGTCTTCAGTTCCTAAGTTGATTTCTTTGAGCTCATCGATAGTTGATCTAATTTCTTCTTCAAACTCTGGTGGTGCATCCTTAACTTTAAGGTCATTTGGATCATCTAAAGTTTCTAAATACACCTCCTCATATGAGTTAGCATGATTTAAAAATAACCTATCAGACTCCAAATGATTGGTGATGACTAGGCAATGATTATCATCATCGACTAGACCCACTGTGTCGAATCCTAGTCATGGTCTTGATTGAGAATATTTATATTGGTTGTCCCATAACCTTTCAAAGTAGTCTGACATGTGTTTAGACCAAGTATGTGGGATTAATCTCTTCTTTGCTAATTTAAGAACGCAAGGCGAATACCAATCAAAAGATAATTGTGTTAAATCTTTATTTGAATCATCATTAAGTTCTACATCAGCTTTCTGACTTGAGGATGATGCTCCCAAAAAAAACCTCTGAGTTTTCCTATTTGTGGATGACTTAGGGGCTTCCTTAACTACCAAACCCTCAACTTTCTAAAAAAAAGTGGGGTTAGAGCTAAGGTTCCCAACTAACTCCTGACTGTTTCGTATGAAAACTTGGATACATTTATGCTTTGCTTTAGAGCCCAGTCTTCATCACTATTATGCTCAAACATCACCTCAAAAGGGATCTGCTACTAAGAAGAGTTGGCTGGTGTACTAATCACATAAGATTCATCCTCTGAACTTAATTCTAAGTCTATGTTGATAGCATGTGTACTCCTGGTGGCTGGAACATACCTCCTATTGGGTGGCCAATAGGGAGGCTTTCCACCTCGAGGGCTACCTCTAAACTATCCTCTACCTCTGCCTGATAGGGATTGGGTCATCCTACCCATATGTTTGAATAGAATAATGAACTATGGGTGGAATCTAATGGCAGGCTCTATATCTTCCCCTGAGTCCATGTCTCGCTCTCTTTTATTTTCTTCTTCTTTCTATTTTTTATTTTCTTTTATTAATTTTTTTCTTTTCTTTTCTTTCTTTTTATCCCTCATGGGGATCTTAACTAGATTTATGAGAATGGACTTGTTGATTTTGGGGAAGAAAATAGGCTGCATCCTCGTATATACCGACCTCATGAACTATGAATGGTTTGAGATCTCCTTTGACGTAGTACTCAATTCCACCTCTCATGAACTTCATGCACTGATGTAGAGAGGATGGAACTGTGTTGTTTTCATATATCCATGATCTCCCAAGCAAAGCATTGAAAGATGTATCCAAGCCTATGATATGAAACTTAGCTTCAATCTTCCAATCATCTATCTCAAGTGGCAACATAATGGAGCCTAAGGCCCTCTCACCTTATTCATTGAATCCTCTTAACATCAACCTCCCTTTTTGGAGTTTGGAGATGTCAATCTTCAAGTAGGCAAGGGTTCTTAAACTCATAATATTGATTGATGCACCATGGTCAACCAGAACTCTTGATAACTTGTATTTGCCAACATCCACTATGATGTAAAGAGGGCGGTTATGCTTGGTCTTTCCTAGAAGTAAGTCTTCATCACTGAATGTAACTCCTAAGATGTCCTTTAAGTAGTGTGTCTCCTCTTCAGTAGCAGTGAGTTGAACTAAGAATATCTCTAGATTAAGAAGAGCCTTGACTAGAGATTCTCTCATCTCTTTGGATAAGACAAGGGCGTCATAAATGCTTAACTTAACTGGTAACTTTTTAAGATATCCTAGGATGTTTTAATCAACTCTAAATTGGTCCTCTACAAGCATATTCATATGTGGAGCATCTTGTGGAGGGCTATCCGCTCATTGGAACCAATGACTTATTTACCCTTATCCTGAGGTGCTACCCTATGAGGTAGAACTTTACCACTACACAAGTTGACTTCAGTGACTTCATTGAATGATGAGCTTATGGAAAGTTCTACCTTCTCATGAGGTATACCTATAGCTTCTCCTATGGAATCTTCGGAGTCAGTTGACTCCAAGTCAATCTCAAAAGGTGAACCCGATTGATTTAGAAAAGTCAATTACATCAGAAGAGAGTGGATCAAAATGATTAGAGCTATTATTATTATTTTTTAGACTTGAAGAGTTTTCAAGAGGAATAAAATCTAAAGTATCAGAAATGGACAAGATATAAGTGAAAGCTTTCCTCATTGATTTCTTTTTAGGTGGAAGTACATGATACAAATCTAATAAAGTAAGTGGGTAAGGGATTTAATGCCCTTGTCCGCTGATACAACACTCCTGCTGGTAGAAGAGGATCTAGTGGAGACAGAACTAGTAGGTGTAACTGTGGATGGAGTGCTGGACTCGGATGGTGGTTGTGCTACTGAACTATCTCGGGCAAGTAAGGTGGACTGCTACTATTGTTGTTGCTGCTGGGTTGTCACCTTCTTTAAGTTATCTTTGGCAACTTGCAAATCTAACTTGATGTTGAAGGATTGAGCTGCCTCAGGCACCTGTAGAGAGAGTTTCTTAATTTGAGAAACTACTTTTTTTAGAGGTTGATAAGGCAATATCCCAACCTTCTTTTGTCTTGAGAGTTGCATGGTGTCCTTTTCTTTTGATTGCTTTAATTGTTGTTGCTTGATTTTATCTTTCGATCTTGAGTCAGAACCCACATTTCAACAATTTTGGTTATGTTGAATGGGGTTCAAATTGCATGGGGAGATTTGTAGAATTGGAGGAGAAGCTTTCACATTAATGTTGACTTGAATTATTGATTTTGATTTGTCTTTTTTTGAATTAGAACCCTCATTTAACAAGTTTAGGCATGCTAAATGAGATTCTATTGGAGAGATTTATGATGTGAGGAGAGACTTTGCCATAAGATTTTGATTTAGAACCCATACTCAACCAATTTAAGTAGGTTGGGTAGGGTTCAAATATTTGGAGAGACTTTTGAAGAAATTTGTATTGTGTCTCTTGTTTGAAAATTTTGATTTGAAAAAACCTTTAATTAGTAAATTTAGGTATGTTAGAAAGGTTTTGATTGTATGTTTGAAAATTTTGTGAAATCATCTTTACTTGTAATGATTGTTTGTTATGTGTGTGATATATGTTGATTTGATTTGAAAGTGGGGCTTCTTACTTAACAAATTTGGTATGTTAAGTAGAGGCCAAATGTGTCTGATATGTGTTTGAAAATGAGACTCTCACTTAACAAATTTGGTATGTTAGGTGGGAGCCAATTATGATTGATTTGTTTTTTATTTTTTTTTAAAAATGAGACTCTCACTTAACAAATTTGGTATATTAAGTGGAAGCCAAATGTGATTGACTTGTTTTTGTTTACTTTTGAAAATTAGACTCCCACTTAACAAATTTGGTATGTTAAGTGGAAGCCAAATGTGATTGATTTGTTTTTAAAAAATTATGAGACTCACACTTAACAAATTTGGTATGTTAAGTGGAAGCCAAATTTGATTATGATTTGTGTCTTGAAAATGAGACTCTTACTTAACAAATTTGGTATGTTAAGTAGGAGTCAAGTTTATTGTGATTTAAAAATGAGGCTCTTACTTAACAAATTTGGTATGTTAAGTAGGAGGCCAAATGTGTTTATGATTTTTGAAAATGAGACTCTTACTTAACAAATTTGGTATGTTAAGTAGGAATCAAATGTATTATGATTTTTTTGAAAGAGGGGAATTCTATTTAACTAATTTGTGTATGTTAAATAGAGTTCAATTTTTTTGTGACTTTTGAAAATAGGACTCTCATTTGACAAATTTGTGTATGTCAAATGGAGTCCAAAATATGTGTTGATTTCATGTGTGTGATTTCTTACTTTTGAAAAGAGGGAAACTTCAACTCTAACATATGTGATATATGTTAAATGAAGTTTCAATTTTATGCTATGATTTTATAGAATATTGAATGAAGGTGGTCATTTTCAAAATTATGCTTTTGAAAAAGAGGGAAACTCCAACTCTAGCATATGTGAAATATGTTAAATGAAATTTCAATTTTATGCTATGATTTTATTTGAAAATAGAATCTTCATTCAAAAAATTTGAACATGTTGATTGTATATAACTATTTTCAAAAAGATGCTTTTGAAAAAGAGGGAAACTCCAACTCTAGCATATGTGAAATATGTTAAGTGGAGTTTCAATTTTATGTTATTATTTTATTTGAAAATAGAACCTTCATTCAACAAATTTGAGTATGTTGAATGGACGTGGTCATTTTCAAAATTGTGCTTTTGAAAAAGAGGGAAACTCCAACTTTAGCATATGTGAAATATGTTAAGTGGAGTTTCAATTTTATGCTATAATTTTATTTGAAGATAGGATCTTCATGCAACAAACTTGGGTATGTTGAATAGAGATAACTATTTTCAAAAGATGCTTTTGAAAAAAATAATTTTTTATTTAAATTTTGTAAAGAACCTCCATGTAACAATCATGGGGATTGCTAGATGAGGTTTGTATTTTTTTTAAAGTTTCTTATAAATTTTTTGCAAGATCTTTTGTTATGTGAATTTTGAAAAAGTGCTTTTTAGAAAGTGACATTTTGCAAAAGAGTTTAATTTCTTAAATATAGGATGAACATTGCCTCACCAAGCTAGTGGTGAGGAGGTTCTAAGTTTTTTTCATCTCCTTTCATTAGTTAATTCTATATTTCACCTATTGGGAGACCTAATAGGGGTTTCAAGACTTACAAGGACTGAGGTCCTAAAACCTAGAGGATGTTGGTTAGCTTTGCATAAGAATGAAATTAGCTAAGTGCCAATGGAAGGAAAGATAGTCTCAGACTCATATGAAATACAAGTCCAGTATCAATACTTGGAGACAATAATTGTCTACTAGAGATGGAGAGGAACCATTCCCAGCAGAGTCGCTAGAAAAATTTGTGGTGTTTGTTTTTTATTATGTGTATGGAGGACACCACGCAGATCTGAGGGTGTACTTATTCAGATGATTGAGTACGACATCAAGGAATGGTGCATTATCTCAAAAGATAGAAATCACCACCTACAATGGACCTAATCACCTAATAAGGACTCCTAAGGCATGATGAGTCTTCGAATATACCAAAGATTTTTTTTCCTACTTTACATGGATGAATAAAGTAGGTTTTATTTAAACTGGGTTCTAAAGTTCCCTATGGGGGCAAGCCCCCATAGTTAATTACATCCCAAAGAAGGTGACTTACTTAGGAATACTCTTGATTTAAGCAGGCAATTATTGTCTCCAAATATTTTAAAGATAGGACTATCAATAAATTAGTTATGTTTAGAAATCAATCGGGATAGATAAAAAAGGAGAGATTTATTATCGAAGCCAAAGGGAGATGAGTAGGGAATGCTCATGATACCAGGAAGCCTGGTAAGAATTCTAATATATCCTATGGTTAGGCTTTATATGTTTGAAATTGAAGAGAATTATAGATTTTTGAGTTGAAATTTTATTAGAAAATTAAGACTTATAATCCCACAATACAAGGTACTGGAAATGCCTAAGAGGTGAGGCTTTATGCTTATAGCCCGAGGGAAAATAACAACCTCAGATCCTAAATCTATGGAGCTTTAACGAGGGCTAAAGTACATTCTAAATCTAAGAGAAGATGGGTATATGATTTACCTCTACAAAAAGGGATAAACTACCCAACTGCTGGACTTACAATCGCCTAGAGTGGCAGCCAGCTAACTCCTTTTACGCTTTAAAATCATGTAGGCAAGTCATATGATTTTGCAAGATAGTTAGATTGCTATTATTTAAAAAGAGACTAAAGTCCTTAAACCAATTCCCTAAAGAGACTAGAGCATGGTGGTATGAGTAATGACTTAGTCTAATGCAAATCTTTTCAAATTTTATTTATTTTTTAACACTTCATTTTGACAAAGGCCATGGGATTTTTTTATGCCTAAATGCATGTTGAAATGCATTATGGGCCAAATCAAGAGAGAAGAGTGTGAAGCCCCATCAATATGAGTTGTTCTTATAGTTCAAGCGATTCCCATGCGTGCAAGAATGGAGGCCCTCATTTTTGCAAGAGTGGTAGAAGATGCATGTATGATATTAGGCATACAACCATACAGCTAAGGGGTAGCTAAAATCTTTTAATTATCTTGATTTAATTCCTAGGCTTTATGTGAGGTTATGATTTATTTATAAAATTTAATTATGAGTTATAGTTGGGGTAGAAAATTTATTTTTCCTAAGAGCATAATCGCATCGAGGCCATACAACAAACACCAATATATGAAGAAATAAGGAAAAGACATGCCATTTCTATTGTGCAATTATAAACAAAACATCAAACATTTTATAAACCCAACACAAAAGAATAAAAGACCAATTCTGCGTGACTGGCTGGCATGGTGCCACGTTAGTCGAACGGGCAAAAATCATGAAAGGGAGGCACTGGTTAGATCATACGGTCCAAATCTGATTCACATGATCCAAAGGAGAGAATACTCGATCAGAGCACGATCTGAGTCATCTGATCCCGTGAATCATAGGATCAGATGGCTGTTATGCATTTTGGTCAGCTGAACAGTGATTCGTGTGAGAAAATGAAATTTTTGCAAAATCTAAGTAAAATTTTGTCCAAATGGACTCATTTTTGCATTGATTCACACCGAAATACTTCTATATTCATTTTGGGATGAAATAAAATAAAAAATGCATGGTTTTTTGAGGAAACTCCTAAAAATCATGCAATAAAATGTACAAATAAAACATCTTAAGATCGCCTACGGGTTTGCCTGAAAGTTACCTCACCAAAGATGATTTTTGATGGCGATGATGATTCGAGCACATGCTTGAGTGGGGAAGAAGCCTTTGAATGAGCCTAGACCTTTGCCTTCACTTTGAAATGATGTATTCTCAACTCATCACTGCTTTCTCACCGAAATCCACTTAGTTCTGGTCATTTTCCACCCAAAATGAAGTTGAAATGATTGTTGGTTGGCTAGGGAGTTCTAGGGAATGGAAATGAGGAGTATATGATGAGTTTTGCTGCCTCTATTTTTTTGGTTTCAAATGTGGCCAAAAATCCCCTTCATTTTGTAATTTTTTGCTCTAAAATGGGTGTCCTTGGCTTGGGGTGGTTGGGAATGTAAGGGAATCATCTTAGGTGGCTCATTTTTAGCTAAGGCACAGGCAGGAGGTGGCTGAAGGACAAGTGGGTGTCCTAGCAAGGGGAGGTGGAAGTCCTTCATGCTAAGTGTTCTAATAAGAGAGGTGAGGTGAATTCACTCCAATGAGTCATGGCTACTCTAACCACCTCTTAGGTCAAATTATCAATGTCCTTGGTGCCTAGGTGGACTAATGGATGAGTACCAAGTGACTAAGGAAGGGAAATGACCACTTAGGCAAGTGTCTTTTCTCATGGGATGCCCTTAACCTAAGGGCAAAGTGGTCATTTGGTATTGGATTTGATTTGAGTAGATTTGAAATGAGTCAAAAGTGAGTTGGATCAAATTTCATGTCATTTGGAGTTCATTTGGTTTAATTTTGGTCAATTTGACCAATTTGAGCCAAATCAGGTTAGGTTGACAAATTGGTCAAATTGGGTCAAACCAATGATTGGGTCAAGTTTAAATGATCATTTTGAGTATATTAGTTTAATTTGTTTTAATAAATTTGGTTTAATTTAGATTTAATTTGGATTTTGTCCAATTTGATCCTTTAGGTCAATTTGGGCTAAGTTGACCAATTGACCCAATTGACCAAATTGGCTTGAATCATGGCTTGTTTTTGGTTTGGTTGATCATTTAGATTGTATTGTAGGCTTTGGTTAAGTTCAATTTGGATTTGATTTTATTTTAGGTTGATTTGACCCTTAAGGTCAATTTGGGTTAAGTTGGGTTAGGTTGACCAATTGGTCAAAATGGGCTCAATTAAGGCTTTGGTCATGTTTAGTAATCAATTTAGAATAAAATTGAACCATTGATTATGATCAATTTAGTTTAGGTTGCAATTTGGCTAGTTTGGATTCATATTGGTTAAAGGGTTGACTTGGTCAACATGCTAGGTTAACTTGGTTTGACCCTATTCATTATAATGGATTAACATCGGATGATCAGCAATCATGACATGAAGTTTGTATTGGCATAATTCACTTTGATTTGAATTGAATTTGATTTTGATTCATGTAGGTCAAATTGGCCACTTTGGGTCAAGTAAGCCAATTGGGTTTAGTTGGCTTGATTTTGAGTTGAGTTTGATTTAATTGAGTTTATAAATGGATTTGAGAATGACATATAAATTCAATTGCAATTGGATTGGGTTCAAATGAGTTTTGTCTCATTTGAATATTTCAAGTCAAATGGGCTAGGTTGGGTTTGACTTGAGTTGATTTTGATTTGGCTTGATGATTGTGGATTTCATTTATATTTGGATATATGATTGAAGGAATGATTGATTCAATAGAAAATCTATTGGTTTTGATTTGATTTGGATAGGATTTGGTTAAGTTCAAGGAATTGGCTTAAAAGGTATAAATTAGATTTTGGTTTGATTTTGGATTTGGTTTTGGCTATTTGAATTTATATTTCATTTATATTTAGGAATATAAATGAAGATATAAATGATTCATGAGAAAATCACTTGAGTTTGGAATAATTTGGAAGCAAATTTGACCAAGCTCATAGATGTAGGTCAAAAGGGCTTAGAAGGAAATTTAGTTAAGTTTGGATTTGATCATGGGATTGAATCATTTGAAGTTGGATTTGAATTAAAATTTGATAGTTTAATTTAAAGATTGAATTGATAGTTGAGAAAATCAAATGAATTGGGATTGATTTGGATTTGGTTAAGGCTAAGTCCATAAGATGAAATTAAAGGGCTTAGAAAGAATGTTGATCTTGGATTTGATTATGGGTTTTATTGATTTGGTTTGGAATTTGGATTTATATTTGGTATTTGAGTTGGAAAGTATGGATTGGGTTTAGGCTATATAGTAGGAAAATATTCCTATGTCCCTAGGATAGAACCTATTCCAATAGCTAACTATTATAAGTCTCTAGGCTTAGGTTAAGTGTTCACTTAATCATTAGAAGTTCCTTAAGACTAAGGAGCTCTTAGTGTCTATAAGAGTCCTAGATTTATGATGAAGAAGTTGAGAACTCACTATAAAAGTGAGGTCAATAATGCTCAAGGGCTTCACAATCAAAATCTTTGAGAAATTAATCAACAAGGCGGCCAGTGTACAAGAGGAAGTCAAACAGTTTCCTTTCTAAGACCAATCATCCAAGCCCAGGCCACAGAAAGTATTTGAGAAGAGGCCAGGGATAGTTGTGTTAGTGGACAGAGGGAAGCAACCAGCCAAAGTTTAGTTTGAGAGACCACGAGCTCAGCAACCACCATTGCCACCTCCTCTTCCACCACCTTGGCCACCATACCGGCCACCACAACTACCACAGCCGCCGCCTCCACCGCCTCCACAGCAGTATGCACAACAGCGGTATTCAAATCCACCACTGGGTAGCTACAATCCACCTACTCTTTTGGATAAGTTAAACAAACCCTATTTATTCAAGAGGGAGGTAGTCAGGAAAATCTTTAAAAATCTCATTAAAAATCTGATTTCTAGCTACCAGAGCCTAAGAGGATGGAGGAAGTTGGCAAGAGTGATGATCCTAAATTTTTCCCCTACCACTGCATGTTAGGTCATGTCTTAGAGGATTACCTCACTTTCAAAGACTAGCTTGAGCGCAACTATAAGTCGGGTGCCATTATTATCCCTAAGAAATACTTATTAGAACAGTCATCTAGTTCTATTAGAGTAATCCTTGGGGATACAAGTGATCCTCTTAAGACAAAAGAAGGTTGGGATACTCCTTATCCCGAACATCTAAAAAGATCATCTCAAAGATCAAGAAACTTTCCTTGCAGGTGCCTAAGGCAGCTCAAACCTCCAACATCAAGGAGGGTTTGCAAGTTGCCAAAGACAACTCGAGGAAGGTGGGAGCTTAACAGCAGCAGCAGCAGCAGTCCACACTTGCCCAAGATAGCCAAGTAGCACAACCACCATCCCAATCTAGCATTCCTTCTATCGGTGCAGCTACTACCACTTCATCAAGCTCTTCTTCTACTAGAAAAAATATTTTATCTATGGATGAAAGCACTAAACCCCTCACTTATTTTACTTGATTTCTATCATGTACCTCAACCTAGAAAGAAATCAATAAAGAAAGTAGATTCCACTTATATCTTCTCTAATTTTGATAGTCTTGATGATCTCATTTCAATTGAAAGCTCTCCAAGTCTAAATAATAATAATAACATAAATAATTTCAATCCTTTCTCTTATGATTTAGAATCAGACTTTCTTTTTATGAATGAATCAGGTTCACCCATTGAGATTGACTTGGAGTCAACCAAATTTGAGAGTCCCATAGGAGAAGCTGAAGGTATACCCGATGAGTAGGTAGAACTTTCCACCAACCCGCCAAATCAAGTCACCAAAGTTAACCTACGTAATGATAAAGTTCTACCTCTTAGGGTAGCACATCACGATAAAGGTAAGAAAGTCATTAGTTCCAGTCAATATTATGAGTCTAAGAACCCTTACCTACTTGATGATCGACATCTCCAAACTCCAAAAAGAAATAATGATGTTAAGAGGATTCAATGAACAAGGCAAGAGGGCCTAAGCTCCATAGTGTTGCCTTTGGAGATAGATGATTTGAAGACTAAAGCTAAGTTTCACATTATAGACTCAGATGCATCTTTCAATGCTTTTCTTGGAAGGCTGTGGACACATGAAAATAACACGGTCCCATCATCTCTACACCAGTGTATGAAGTTTGTGGGAGATGGGATCGCCTACTATATCAAAGAAGATCTCAAGCCATTTTTAGTTCATGAGGTCAGCATATATGAGGACGTAGCCTACTACCTCCCTTAAAATTAACAAGTCTATTCTCACAAACTTGGCCAAAGTTTAAAAACAAAAGAAAAATAAAAAGAAAGAGAAAAAGGAAATGAAAACAAAAAAGAAAAGGAAAAAAGAGGATAGAAGGGAGTGAGAGATAGACTTGGAGGATGAAGTGGAGCCCAACATTAGATTTCTGTTGACCTTATTTTTAGAATGAGCTCTCAACACCTCCATCTTAGGCATATGATACCTCTTAGACTTTAAGAGTTTCTTAGTCTTAAGACACATCTAGTGATTAGGTGGACACTCCCCTAGCCCTAGAAGACTTAGAAGGGTTAGCCATAGGAATAGGTCATGCCTTATGAGTGTTAGAAAACTTAAATCAATTCCATAAATCAATTCCATGATTAAAATCCATGATTGAAATCTATGATTGTAACCCATGATCAAAATCCATCAAAATTCCTAAGTCCAAATTTTGCCAAAGTACTTAAGCCTCCCTTAAAGACTTAACCTAAAGCAATAAAAACCAAAACAAATCTTTGAGATTTTCTCATACCTCATTTATATTCTCATTTATATGCACATATATAAATGAAATATAAATTCAAACCCATCAAATCAAATTCAAAATTCAAAATCAATTCATGAAATTTTCCTTAAATCCTTTAAATTCCCTTCAATAGATTTAACCTAAATCATGATCAAACCTATTCAAACCCTTGAGATTTTCTCAAAACTTATTTATATTCTCATTTATATTCTTATATATAAATGAAATATAAATATAAATCAATCAAATCCAATCCAAAAATTAAATTCCAAATTTAAAATCCTTAAATAATTTCCTTAAATCCTTTAAATTCCCTTTAATGGATTTAACCTAAACTTTGATCAAACCTTTTCAAACTCATGGGATTTTCTCAAAAATTGTTTGTATTCTCATTTATATTCTCATATATAAATGAAATATAAATATAAATCAATCCAACCCAATTCAAAAATTAAATTTCAAATTAAAAATTTCTTTAAATTCTTTAAATTCCCTTTAATGGATTTAATCTAAATCATGATTAAACCACTCCAAACCCTTGATATTTTCTCATGATACATTTATTTTCTCATTTATATTACATATACAAATGAAATATAAATTTAAACAATCAAAACCAATTCTAAAAATCAAACTCAAATTAACTCAAAATCCAATCTAAGCCTTTCAAGTCAAAATCTTGAACTTAGCCATATCACTTTCAAATCAAGCCAAACCCTAGATTTTTCTCTCATGATTCAATCAGCCCTACAATCATGAGCTCATATATAAATCCAAACTCCAATCAAACAATCAAAACCTAATTCAAAAATCAAAGCAAAAATCCCTTCATATTCTTCCTTTGAATATGAAGTTGTCAAATGAACCAAAACTCATTTGACTTCAAACCATTTGTAAATGGATTTATATTTCAATTATGAGTCCATATACAAGATCAACCAACTTCAAATCAAGCTTTGACCAAGTCATTTGACCCACTTAGGCTCACTTGACCCAAAGTGACCTAAAGTACCCTTATGAGCCAACTTTTGATCCTAAACAAATTCGATTGAACCAAACTCATATACCCCTCTCATCATGATCAACAATCATCATGGGATGATCAATCAATCAAATTTGGTCAAACCTAAGGGTTGACCAAGTCAACACTTAACCTAAAATGAAACCTTACATAGCCAAATTCCACCATAGGCCAAATTGATTGAAACCTTTGATCTAAGTTCACTCATGACTTTTGATTGAACTTGACCAAGCCAACATTGGAGCCTAACCTAGCCCAATTGGCCCACTTGACCCAAGTTGACCCATTTTGACCTAAAGGGCCAAAATGTGTCAAAAATTTATCTATGCCAAATTGACTCAAACCATTGGGTCAAGTCCATTCCAAATCACTTATGGAACTTGACCAAAGCCTCAATTGGCCAACTAGACCCAACCTAGCCCAATTGACCTTAGACCCAACATGACCTAAAGGGGTCATGTTGAGCCAAAATTGAACATAACCCAAATTGATTGGAAACAAAGATACCAATCCACTCCATATGACTAACCAAACCTAAACCTGTCCTTGACCTACCTCAAATAGGTCAAATGGGTCAAATAGGTCAACTTGACCCATTTGACCTAAATGGATTCATATGAGACAAAACCAAAACTAATCCAAATTGAACCAAACCAAAGGAACCAAAATATTTCAAATGGTCATATGAACTTGACCCAACCCTTGGTTTGACCAAATTTGACCGTTTGGTCAACTTGACCCAAGTTGACCCATTTTGACCTAAATGGGTCAACATGAGCCAAACCCTATCAAATGAATTCCAAATCCAATGAAACTTGGTCAAACCTAGTTCCTCCACATACCCAACATGTCTAAAGTAGAAGAATAGCAAAATGGCCAACCTACCCCTAGGCCATATAACAAATTTTGGCCTAGTCCATGGGTATTTTGGTCATACCCTCTTCACAATCACTTGAGGCTTTCCTAAAAGCTCAAGGGGACTTAGTGATTAGTGGTGCACCCAACCCAATGGGTTTGGGTCAACCCATTTGGCCCCTAGAACAAACCCGATCACCTAGCTTAAAATTGAGTTTTCAAATTCCCTCTTAAGCTCAAATTCAGTGCATGGGAAGTTGGCAATCCATTACTTGGATCAAACCGACCATGTGCATAGTCAAAATAGTAAAAAAAAACTCCCCAATCTCATCAATTGGATCAAAATGGTAAGGAGGTGTCGGCCATCCAATTGCTATAGGGGGAGATATACTCCCCCTAATTCAATGAAATTTTCACTTGCCCTCTGTCGATTGAAGCCTAGGAACCCAAAGCAATCATTAGAGAGCACTTCCAAGCTTCTTAGAGAGGATTTGAATTCCTTAATTCTCGATTTTGCACTATGCAAAAATAAGGGAGCTCAATCCTTTAGCCACTTTTCTCCACAATTGATCTCCTTCCAATTGCTCTTGCACACTTCATCTAGGAGCTAAGTCGAGCTTGTCTAAGCTCTCTCTGAAGTTCTAGAGGCAAAGAAGAGCTAAATTGGATCAAAGTTGAAGCCCAAGTAACGAGGAGTTGGTCTACCCATTGATCCACTCAATCCCAAGGCTTAGGAATTTCAATAGGGCTTCGTCTCCACTAAATGAAGCTACCTCATCAATCTCCAGCACCGTGAGGTTTGGAATGTTTTGATCACTAAACTCAATGTGGTGTGGAGCTTTGTGAAAGAAATTTTTACCTCATCGAATTTTGACTATTGAATTTGCCGCTCTATGTCTCTAGATGATGTGGGTTAAATTTTATGTGATTCCATGCTAAATCGAGCTTGGGACTTCCCTTTGATCATGGATGGTCTCCGTTGATCAAGGGGAAGAACTTGGCTCATCTCAGCCATCCATCTGCGCATTTTAGATGGACGGCTGAGATTATTCAGCACGTTTAGAATTTAATTATCCTTTATAAACTGCGGGGGAATCCTTAGCCGTCCGATCTTTGATGGGACGGCCTAGAATAAAAGTGTGTGCACCACCGCTACCTTTGTGAGGTGACAACTTAAGTTGTCCCCTCACGGCATGATGCATGTAAAGTGTGCTAACCGCCGCCGCCACGCGTCGCGCCGTGAGCCAAGGATTAGTCAGGGAATAGTTAAGTGTATTAATTAATTCCTAATAATTTAGAGAACTTCTAAAATTCGTAATTCCCTCTAAAAATCAGCAAAATAAAAGGAAAAATTCTATGGAAAGATGATTTCATCTAGAATATTTAAAAAATGATTTCAATGGATTTTGAATTACACTTTTCTATGAATTTGGGTCTTTTAGGAACCTTAATTAGCTAATTATCCTTTAATTAGGTCATCAATTAATTTGAAATTTTTTAGATTCATTTTAGGAGATGACCTCTGCCTGCCCTAATTTTCTTGAGATTTATTGAGGGCTCAATTGGGAAAATTACTATTTCATTCCCTAATTACCACTTTCATGTAATTAAGCATAATTAGAGTATAATTAGTGGATTTACCCTATGATTAGGGTTGATTAAGGTCAGATCTAGTAAGTAGGAGATTTATGGAATAATTTTGGGGCATTTCCCCAAGCTATTCCCTAAACCCCTTCTTCACTCTTTAATCTCCTCTTAATTAAGGGTTAATTCATTAATCATCTCCTTAATCAATTTTCAAAAATTCTAAAAAGTTTCATAACTTAATTAACCTACCTTGGTAGATGCTTAGGTGTTTAATAACCTAAGTTCAATTAAAGAAATCAAATCCCCATTCATAGGTATGAAAGGGTGTTTTAAAATTACTTAAGCTAAACCCCTTAGCTTAATTAACTTTTAATTATGAGCCAAATTGCATTAGGCCTTTTCATTATTAGGTGCATTGCAAAATTAAATTCCTTGTGGGTTTTATGTCATCTCATTAGCTTATAATTATTTAATTAATTCTTCTAAGGTGTTGTAGGTAATGGTTAATTAAGCTACTCAATTCATACCTTAACCTAATCAACACATAAAAATAGATTTAATTACCTAAAAATTAAACAAAAATATCAAACACATGTGGGAATGGGTTAGGAATAATAAACTCATCTCATCTTTTCAAAATTAAATCAAACTCAAACATAAACAAAAATCACTTTGAAATTCACTTTTATTTATTCTAAATTTTCTAATTCTATAAGAATGTCTTTAGAATTTAAGTAAAGTGAGTTTGTTTACATGATTTCATTGCTTTAGATTTTTCCCCAACATTCATAATTTCATTTCTAAAATTTTAAAATGAAATTATTTACTTTATGTCAAATTTACATGTATTGGCTAAAGTAGAAATATGAATAGCTATTATCACTATTAAGCCCAAATTATTTTCAAAACATATGAATCAAATACCAAATTTAAAAGTATGCTACTTGTATTTAATTATGAGTTTGCATGTGATAGATTATAAAGGTATGCTTAGCATAGGTTTTCTTTCTTTCTTATTTATCATAGTTTTGAATAGAAGTTGGTAAGATGTAGGGTTCATTTCAAAAGAACCCAACACTTACTTAATTTCATACCCTATTCATCCCTATGCAATCACCTAAGAAGGGTTTCCTATACATAAATTGCATAAACAAAAATGAATCCATTAAAAAATTTTTGCATTCTCCTTTTCCATTTCATTTCTTTTATACATATGTTTGTATTTAAGGAAAGTGGTATATTAGTCTGAAAACCTTAGGTTACGAGACTTTAAGTAGCCCTAAGTAGCTTTTATACCTTACACCTCTGGTTAACAATGGCGTTGTACTCACTTATGCCTTTCTTACTTTCATATGTGTATGTGAACTTTTGGATAAGGAAAACCTTTAATATTTAAGTAAAATCATTCATATTCAGCTTCTAAATTTTCTTAAATGGATTACTTAGCATACATCATAAAGTGTGTTAAATACTCTCATTTTCATGTATAGATATGCGTATGGTCCATCCATATGCATGTTATATATGTTGGGGAAAGAAATGAAGTAATGTGTGTTATGTGAATTTTGATTCATTTTATTTAATCTTAAAATGCCTTTCTTTTTGAATAGGTTTGTTTAGAGTTTATCTAAACTTAGGATAAATCAAAAGATCTAATCAAAACATTCACCTAAATGAAATTAAAATATGAATCTACTTTAGAAAATTACTTAGGTTAGGAAAGGAAAGAGAAGTTCTCTTCTCTTTCCTTCTCTTCATAACTTAGCAATTAATTATAGGTTCCACTTAAACCAAATCAAAAGATGAAACAAAATCAACCCAAAACACTTAAACAACTTAAATGAAACCCTCCTCTAAGTTGAACATGTTCTTCACACTTAGAAAATTTAAACTTAAAGCCATAGCTACCACACAATCCTTCAAAGCACACACATTAGCCTAAGTCACAACTTCTAGCTTTAGGTTAGGTCAGTGCATGGTTTGATATTTATTTTATTTGGTGATGTATATTTTAGACTAGATGTTAAGGTGTATCCTCGTAGAATGAATGATAGGACGTTCTTAGTCTAACTATTCTTTTCTGCAGGGATTGTGCTTAAGGGGCTCTATACAACAACAACAACAACAAGCCTTAATCCCACTAGGTGGGGTCGGCTACATGAATCCTTCATCTCCATTGTGTCCTATTATGTGTCAAATTCTCATTTAATTCAAGTATACTAAGATCATTTTGTATACATCTTAACCAAGTCTTTTTAGGTCTACCTCTACCTTTCTTAACATAAGGCAAATCTAATGCATCTACTCTCCTAATCGGGTTATTGGACGGCTTTATGTGGCCAAACCATCTAAGGTGACTCTCCCTAATCTTATCTACCACTGGAGCTACTCCAACTTTTTCCCGAACATACTCATTTTGCATTCTATCTCTAAGGGTAAAGCTACTCATCCACCTGAGCATCCTCATCTCTGTAACACTTAACTTAGTCTTATGTTTCTCTTTCATTGGCCAACATTCTGCACCATAAGTCATTGCAGGTCTTACCACCATCTTATAAAATTTTCCCTTATGTTTAAGTGGAACTTTTCTATCACATAATAGGCTAGATGCATTCCTCCACTTCAACCATCCAACTTGAATTCTACTAATAATATCTCCATCTATTTCACCATCATTTTGAACAATAGAGCCTAAATATCAATAAATCACTCTTATTAATGACTTGATCACCTAAAGTCACAACACTACCACTAAAACTTCTACAACTAAAATTACACTCCATATATTCAGTTTTAGATCTGCTTAAATGAAAACCTTTAGACTCTAGAGTTGACCTCCATAATTCAAGTTTTCATTGGACTCCCTCTCTAGTCTTATCAACAAGAAGAATGTCATCAGCAAAAAGCATACACCAAGGTACATCTTCTTGTAAATGCCTCGTAAGAACATCCATAACTAAGGTAAAAAGATAAGGGCTTAATGTTGATCCTTGATGTAATCCAACTGAAATAGGAAAATATTTTGTCAATCCTCCTTGTGTTTGGACACAAGTGAGAGCTCTAGTATACATATCCTTAATGACTTGAATATAACCAATATTAACTTCTTTCTGTTCTAGAACTCTCCAAAGAACATCTCTTGAGACTTCATCATAAGCTTTCTCTAAATCAATAAATATCATATGTAGATCCTTCTTATTTTTCTCAATGCTTCTCCATCAAACCTCTTAACAAATGTATGGCATCCATAGTAGATCTACCTGGCATGAAACCAAACTGATTGTAAGAAACTTCTGTATCACATCGTAACCTATGCTCAATTACTCTCTCCCATAATTTTAATGTATGGCACATTAACTTAATTCCTCTATAATTTGCACACTCTTGTGCATCACCTTTATTCTTAAATATAGGAACCAACAAACTCTTTCTCCACTCATCTAGCATCTTTTAGTCTTTAAAATAACATTAAAAGATTTGTAAGCCAAGAAATTCCTTGATCTCCTAAACATTTCCACACTTCTATTGGAATATTATCCGGTCTCTTGCTTTTCCACATTTCATTTTCTTTAAAGCTTCTAACTTCAGATTTACTAATACGATGATAAAAATGAAATTCTCTATTTTTTGTTTAGGGTATTAAGGTTACTAAAATCAATCGTACTTTCAGATCCTTCATTGAAAAGTTTATTAAAATACCTCATCCACCTATTTTCAATATATTTTTCTAAGAAAAGTACTTTATTATTTTCATCCTTAATACTCCTCACTTGAACTATGTCTTTACTTCTCCTATCTCTTTGGTTGGCTAACATACATTTTTTTTTGGTATCTATTATATAAATCACTAAAAGCTAATTTTTTTGCATCATATATTACTTTCTTAGAGTCTCTACTGACCATTTTATATCTTTCCCAATTCTCTGAGTTTTTACATCGAAACCAAGTTTTATAACAATGCTTAAGGGCTCTATCTTAAATAAAAATATAAATGCTTTTGCTTGTAGGTTCTTTATACCCCTAAGCATAATCCATAGGCTAGGTGGACTTAGTCACCCATGTGAGGGGTGATAAGTCCAATATACATGCTTGGGATTTGTGTGGTTTGTTTTAGCAAACCTTTATTTTGCAGGTGTTAGTTAGATTTTCACTTTTCCTTTTTATGTAAAAATTTATATAATTAGGATTTTGGAATGATTGTTATGGGGATTAGGATGAACATTGGTCATATGATTCTATCTTATGCACCATGTGAAGCCTTGAAGCATCCACCTTCCAACCATCCAAAAGGAAGAACAAAAAGAAGAAAGAAGTAAAGAAGAAGAAAAGAAGAAAAGAAGAAAGAAGAAAAAAAGCTTGAAGACACTCATAACAATGAAATCCTTTTCTTAATTGTAATTTAATTCAGTTGTCATCTGGGTTGTATAAGGATAGAGCTCGGCCAGTAAAATTTAATTGATGGCCTTTTATTCTTTTTGCGCTTAGCTTTATAAATTATTGTTGATTTGTTTAGCTTGTGCATTAAGGGGCTTGCTTTTCTTAGTTTCTTCCTTAGATTTTCTATGGCCTGGATGTGGATTAGGTTCTTTATGGAAAAATGAATCTTTTACCCTACCTAACAACTCAAAATAAAAATAAACAACTCATAACCTCACCTAAATCTTAGGTTTAAATCAAGATAAAAGAATTAGAAATCCCTTAGTTGGATGAGCATTTCTTTTGTAATATCATGCACACATGCATCTTATTTCACTCTTGATTGGAGGGCATCCACCTTTGCTAGAGAACTTGGCTTGACCTATGAGAGCCATGATGGAAACTCACCTCCTCCCTTCTCGCTAATTTTGGCCCATAATCTTTATTTATCATGCATTAGGCATAAAAATTCTATTATCCTGAGTCAAAAATGATTGTCCAAAATGAAAAATAAAAAAAATGAAATTTGAATTGCATTAGATTTAGGTCATTTAAAGCATACTTTAAATGATCTAGTCTCTTTAGGGAGTGAGTTTAAGGACTTAGTCTCTTTCTAAATAAAAATAACTATCTTGCATTAAGCATAAGACTTGCCTACATATATTTAAAATCATAGGAGGAGTTTAGTTGGTAGCCACCCCCAGGCGGTTATAAGTCCAGGCTGTCGGGTGGTTTGTCCTCTCTTATGGAGGCAAACCAATTACCCATTTTTTTGCCTTAGATTTAGGTTATTCTTCCAGCCCTCACTGAAGCACCCTAGATTTAGGTTCTGAGATTGCTTCTCCCCTTTGTGGGCCATAAGCTTAATTCCTCACCTCTTAGGTATTTTCTTAATCTTATGTTAAGGAATCATAAGTCCTAAATTTCTAATGAAAAAATGCAACACAAACAAACTAAATCAATTTCAAAATGTAAAGCCCAATCATAGGATAGTTTGAGATGCTCGCTAGGTTACCTAGCATCATGAGCATCTCCTACTCATTCCCATTTGGCTTTGATAATAAATCTCTCTTTGATCAATCCCATTTGTCTTCAGAAATAAACCAATCGATTGATAGTCCTTCCTATTGAAATCTTCAGAGATAACGATCATTTATCTTAATCGAGAGTTTTCCTAAGGAATCCCCATTCCTTAAGATGTAATTAACTATGGGGGCTTACCCCTGTAAGAAACTTAATGAACCCTTTTTAAAATAAACCCTACTTGACTTTTTCATGTAAAGTAGAGAAAGAATCTCTGGTACATATGCCAACCCATCATCCTTAGGAGTCCTTATTGAGGTGATTAGGTCCATTAAAGGGTAGTGACTTCAGTCTTTCGAGATAGTATACTATTCCTTGATGACATAGTTGATCACCTGAATAAATACATTTGTGGATCTGTGTGGCATCCTAAAAAGATGAATTTTCATAAAGGGTCTCCTCTTTCTATTTTCTACCAACAGATTTTGAAAGGCAACTCCCTCTAATAGAAATTTTTCACCACAAGATTTTTCTAGCACTCCACTGGGGATAGTTTCTCTCTCCATCTTCGATAAATGATCATTATCTTTGAGTATCTATAGTGAATTTGTACTTTAGTATGAATCCTTCTTTTTGTTGGCATTTAGCTCATTTCATTCTTGATTTGAGTTAGTCAACATCTTTAGGTTTTAGGACCGCATTCCTCGTTGATCTTAAAACCCCCGTTGGGTCCTCCAATGGGAAATGAAAAGATCTAAAATAAAAAGAAAACATTTTTAAGACTTCCTTCTTATCATGTTTATGATAAGGAAAGGTTCATTCCAAAATAATAAAGACAAAAAAATAAATCTTCCATAAAAATTTTGCTTTTCAAAAGCACCTTTTCAAAAATGCACTTAATAAAATATTTTCCACAAAATTTTATCATCCTCATTTAACAATTTCTATGATTGTTACATGTATGGATTTAAAAAAAACTAATAACATCTTTCCAAAAGCACAAATGAACATCTTCTATCAATTCATTTTGATGAAGATTTCATTTTCGAAATAAAATAAACAATCATCTTTCTAAGAAATCAAAATCAAGATTTTCAAAAAGCACATATGATCCTTTCCATTCAATATACTCACACTTATTGAATGGAAATTTCATTCAAAATCAATATCAAAAATAAAGTTTTCAAAAAGCACATATGAATCTTTCCATTCAATACACCCACACTTATTGAATGGAAGTTTCATTTTCATAATAAAATTAAGTTTTCCAAAAGCACAAATGAATATCTTCCATCAACTCACTTTGATGAAGATTTCATTTTCAAAATAAAATGAACAATCATCTTTCTGAAAATTAAATTTTCAAAAAGCACACATGAACATCCTCATTCAATATACCCAAATTTATTGAATGAAGATTTCATTCTCAAATAAAAATAAAATCATTTAGAAATCCCTCTTAAACATATCCCACATATGATTAAGTTGGAATTCCCTCTTTTAAAAAAAGCTATAATCACACACAAAATAAAACTTTCACTTTTCAAAAATGAGATTAACTTCCACTCCAACATACCCAAATTTGTTGAATGGAAGTCCTCTTTCCAAAAATTAAAACTTAACAATCATATTTTCAAAATTCAAATACATTTGGAACTTCATTTAACATACCCAAATTTGTTAAGAGAAGTCTCCAAATTCAAAATCCAAAAAAAAAAAAATTTCAAACAACTTTTTGGAATTTCATTTAACATACTCAAATTTGTTAAGTGAAGTTTCCAAATCCAAAATTCAAAAAAATTTTAAACAATTTTGGAACCTCATTTAACATACCCGAATTTGTTAAGTGAAGTCTCCAAATTCAAAATCCAAAAATTTTCAAACACATTTTTTTAACTTCACCTAGCATACCCAAATTTGCTAAGTGAAGTTTCCAAATTTACAATTCAAAAAATTTTGAAAACACATTTGTAACTTCATTTAACATACCTATATTTGTTAAGTGATGTCTCCAAGTCCAAAATTCAAAATTCAAATAACCATTTTTGAACTTCATTTAACATACTCAAATTTGTTAAGTGAAGTCTCTAAATCCCAAATCAAAAATCAAAAATCAACAATCATACTTCAAAATTTTTTAAACAACATTTTGGACCTTCATTTAGCATACCCAAATTTGTTAAGTGAAGTCTCCAAGTTCAAAAATAAAAAAATTTCAAAAACACATTTTTGAACTTCATTTAGCATACTCAAATTTGCTAAGTGAAGTTTCCAAATCCAAAATCAAAAATCAATAATCATATTTTCAAGATTCAAAACACCATTTTGAATTTCACTTAACATACTCAAATTTGTTAAGTGAAGTTTCCATATCCAAAATTCCAAAAATTCTTCAAAACACATTTGGAACTTCATTTCACAACCCAAATTTGTTAAGTGAGATCTCCAAATTCAAAATCTAAAAATTTTCAAACATACATTTGGAGCTTCATTTAGCATAATCAAATTTGCTAAGTGAAGTTTCCAAGCCCAAAATAAAAAATCAACAATTATATTTTCAAAATTCAAAACACATTTAGAACCTCACCTAACATACCCAAATTTATTAAGTGAAGTCTCCAAATCCAAAATTCAAAAAAATTTCAAACACAGTTTTGGAACCTCACCTAACATACCCAAATTTGTTAAGTAAAGTTTTCAAATCCAAAAATCTAAGAAAAACTTTTTTCCCCAAACACATTTTGGAACTCCATTTAGCATACCCAAATTTGCTAAGTGTAGCTTCCAAAATCCAAAATCAAAAGCAACAATCATATTTCAAAAATTTTCAAACAACATTTTGGAATTTCACTTAACATACCCGAATTTGTTAAATGAAGTTCCCAAACCCAAATTTCCAAAATCTTCAACAACACATTTGGACTTCATTTAGCATACTCAAATTTGCTAAGTGAAGTTTCCAAATTCCAAAATTCAAAATTTTTTCAAAACACTTTTGGAATATCATTTGACATATACAAATTTGTTAAGTGAAATCTCAAAATTTAAAATTCAAAATTTTTCAAAAACACATTTTGGAACTTCATTTAGCATACTCAAATTTTTTAAGTAAAGTTTCCAAATCTGAAATAAAAAATCAACAATCATATTTCAAAAAAAAAATATTTCCAAACACATTTGGAATTTCACTTAGCATACCCAAATTTGTTAAGTGGAGCCTCCAAATCCCAAAATCAAAAATTTTCAAACACACTTTTTGGAACTTCATTTAACATACCCAAATTTGTTAAGTGAAGTTTTAAAATCCAAAATCAAAAATCAACAATCACATTTCAAAAAATTTCAAACAACACTTTGGAATTTCATTTAACATACCCAAATTTGTTAAGTGAGGTTTCCGAATTTCAAAATTCAAAATTTTCAAACACACTTGGAACTTCATTTAACATACCCAAATTTGTTAAGTGAAGTCTCCAAATCCAAAATCTAAAAATTTTCAAACACCCTTTTGGAATTTCATTTAACATACCCAAATTTGTTAAGTGAAGTTTCCAAATCCAAAATCTAAAAATTTTTCAAACACCATTTGGAACCTCACCAAACATACCCAAATTTGTTAAGTGAATTCTCCAAATCCAAAATTCAAAAAATTTCAAAACACATTTTTGGAACCGCATTTAGCATACCCAAATTTGTTAAGTAAAATTTCCAAATCCAAAACAAAAATCTTCAAACACCATTGGAACTTCTTTCTTTAGCATACCAAATTTCCTAAGGAGAAGTTTCCATTTTCAAAAACCAAAAACAAATCAAAAATTTTGAACACACCATTTGGAATTTCAATAAGCATACCCAAATTTATTAAGTAAAATTTCCATTTCAAAAAACTAAGTGGGACTTCATCTTTAGCATACCAAATTTGCTAAAGGAAAGTCTCCATTTTCAAATCAAAACAAAATGAAACACTTAGGATTCCCTTAGCATACCAAATTTGCTAAGGATCCTACCCTTTCAAAAAATCAAAATATTCCAAATAAAATGAAACACTTAGGATTTTCTTAGTATACTTAAATTTGCTAAGAATCTTATTTTCAAAAATCAAACAAAACACACTTGGAATCTTCACTTAGCATACCTAAATTTGCAAAGTGAGAATTCCAAAATTTTCCAAAATCAAAACAAAATTCATAAAAAAAACAAACATTCTCAAACACTTCACTTAGCATATCTAAATTTGTTAAGTAAAATTCCAAAAATAACCAAACAAAAACAAAATCAATTTGACATTTACTTTAATGTATCCAAATTTGTTAGAGGGAAGGGTCCACAAAATAAAAAACATGAACCTTTGGAAGCATCCTTCTTAAAAATTTTGAATCCATATTTCAACATACCCAAATTTGTTAAAGTTGGAATCATATTCAAATTCCTCTTTTCAATCAATCTTCTCAAATCTGTTTGAACCCCACTTAACACTTCCAAGTTGTTGGATGTGGGTTCAAATTTCCAAAAAATTCTAAATACAAAATCTATGGAGACATAAAGCTTATACAAGTTCATTTCTCATTGCAGATTCTTTCCAATCAATGATGTGCAGTTCAATGTCAGTTTACTATAGTTGTGCAAATGGCCAGTTCTCAGAAGTTTGTCTTCACTTTCCCCCATGGTATGGATCTAGCTTTAGATCAGACTGACTTCCCTCATCTAAACCATACCCACTTGATCCACTTTGGCCAACGATTTGAGGGGGCCAGGATCACTTGTGAGGGCATTCCCCACGAGGAAGAAGGTGGCAGAAGCTGGTCATCAGGATAAACTTACCTTATGATTCAGATGTATCCTCACTAAAGAGGAAAGCTATGGCGTACAGACTATGTACAGTTCAAATAGGTAGTACCATTTAGTGGTTGTCCCAAACTTGCCCATGTTACCCCAGTGAGGGCTAGTACCCTACCATCTGTAGGCTCCCCTGGTCTTAAGTCTTGCCTCCCCTACATTTGAGTATGGGTCTAGCTTGCACTCCTCCCATCCTACCCACACCCAGCATAGGAATAAGAACCATATGATCAAATGGTTCCATACTCAGATAGCCAGAGAGCTTGATCATCCATGGATGAGTCTCCCATGATCACTTTACCACTGGTTACAGAAAATTAGTTTCATCCTCTCTCAGGATTAGATAAAGAGGATGCCAGGAGGATCCGTTCATCACCTCCTCTAGTGGCACTTACGCCCGGTTTTGAGTAGGAGGTCAGCCGGCCTCTATCTCTTATGCTAGGTAGGCGAGCATATGAACGGACATAGTTTGACATTTGATATATTATCCCTTGTAGTGTGGGGAGGCAGATTCATCAGGAGAAGACCCATGAGGCCCATACATCACACATTATTAGCAGAGAATGAAGGAGGTTCAACCATCAATCTGCCGCTTCTACTTTGGTTGATTTTTTAGCTCGGAGCACTACCCACGTCGACCATATTGATAATATCCTTCTCACTGAGACCAACCACCACAGGAGGGCAGTTCCTATGCATAGAGAGTCGGTGGTGTCTCCACCCCACTGCTCTACCCCTCATCCTCCATCACTAGTACAGGTTGCAGCATCTCCCATTCCATCTAAGACCATGAAGGCCGCATCCAGGGAAAAGTGCACCATGATGGTAATCCAGCTATGGCCAAGGGATCCTAATCCTTCTACACCGCCTATTATGGTAGGGTCGAGCTCTCCTACTTGACCTTCTACCCCAGTGGTGGTGCGGAAGGAGTGGTGACCCCAAAGCATCATGGTCGTTCCTTCACCAACTCCACCCATACAGCCGGATGCAGAGATGGTGACAGTTATCATTGATATTCCATATGACAGTTCAGTTGCAGCAGTGGTAGAGGATCATCTTATGATTGTTATGCCTATTATAGCCAGTAGTAATTAGGATTATCATTCTTCCAGTGAGTACAATCCACATAGAATTAACTCTCCAGTGACAGGCGAGGTCCGGTGCCTCTCAATACACGATAGTGATCACACCAGTCAGTCTAAACTATTTGTACCTGCTGAGTTGGATCGTTCCTTAGATGGCATAGTTGCACACTATTTCATGGAGAAGAAGGAGATCTTGGGGTATGCCTGGTCTGATGAAGAGAGAGTCAGCTTCGATCCTAATGAAGATGACTTGATGGGGGATTCAACTGGGGTATGCATGGTTGATACTAGAGGATCTCTTCTTAAGGAACAACAGGCCATGGAAAGTGATGAGGTTGATCAAGAAGACAGTAGAATCATCCCAACACCTCCAACATCAGTTAAGGTAGAAGGATGAGCAGATTGATAGGATGACACATCAGTTACAGAGCTTGTTAGCAGTATTATCATTGCTTTAAAATAAGCCCCTCCAGTTCATCCTATTACAATCGATGTCAGTCAGCCTGAGTTAGTGCATGTCTTAGACCCAGCCAAGACTCTACCTCCTGTTGAGTAAAGTAGCACTAGCTTGTATAGGAAGGTATTGGAAAGTACCTCCATACATGAAAAAGATCTAAAATCCATGGTTGAGCATCAGGTAAAGGAAGCTTTGGCTCAAGCCCAGGATGGATCATCGCTCTAAAGGGTAGACCCTACCTAGAGGAATTCGATTATATCCAATATCCTAAGGGTTTTGTGCCTCCTTCCTTCAAAAGCTTTGATGGCAGTGGAATCCCAATGCAGATATAGCTCACTTCAAGGCCAATTGCTGCAACGCAGGTGGTAGCAATGCTTTACTCTTTAGACCCTTTATCAGTAGCCTAGCAGGTATTTATTTTGATTGGTATGTTGAACTATCCAATGGTTCAATAAAGATATTTGTTGAGTTAGAGTAACTATTCATCAAGAGATTTGTTGGAGCTCAAAGGGTTCAGTAGATCTCATTGTGTACAAGACTGAGTCCCTCTTGATTATATTCTCTGATGGTGTAACTTGAGTATGAAGTGTGAACCGTAGCTGTCTGAACAACATGCCATTGAGATTTTCTTGAAGAATATCCATGGCCCGGTCACCTTCATGCTTAAGGGCTTCACTATCAAGACATTTGAGAAGCTAATCAACAAAGCACCTAGTCTACAAGGACAGGCCAAATAGTTGCCTTTTCATATCAGTTGCCCAAGCAGAAATCCCAAAAGGTCTACGAAAAGAAGCTAGAGCGAAGGCTTGACAAGGGAAGCGACTAGAGATCAATCAGAGACCATGACCAGAACCTCCACCTCCTTTGCCACCACCGGTAGCCATACGCCTCTCATAGCCTCCACCCGATAACACCGCAACCATACCAGGGTGCATGCATACCGCCAGTGTATATGGTCCACCTACTCTTTTAGATAAGTTAAATAAACCTTATTCTTTTAAGAGGGAGGTGATTAGGAAAATTTTTAATAATCTCTTAAAGAAACTTGATTTCTAGCTACCCAAGCTTAGGAGACCAGAGGAAGTTAGCAAAAGTCATAATCCAAACTTTTGCCCTTACCACCATATGCTAGGCCACAGTTTGGAGGATTGCTTCATATTTAAGGACTGGCTTGAACACAGTTTCAAGACCGGTGATGTAGTTATCCTAAAGGAGTACCTTGGAACAACCTTCCGCCATTAGGTAAGGATACAATCCTCAAAGAAGGATTATCTACCAAACCAAAGAAGAAGGGGATATCTCCCACCAACCTCAAGAAAATAAAATTGCAAGAGCTTTCCCACAAAAGCCCATAGCCTTCAAATATACTACAACCAATAGTAGATGGATAGCAAATTTCTTATTTCACTCTTGACTTTTACTTCCTCCAAACAATTCCAAAAATTGAAGAATAAAGGTAGCTTGAATTATATATGTGCACTTATGATGGGTTATCTTCTTCTATTCCTAATGATAACTCTTCAAGTCTAAATAACTATAACAATTTTGATCATTCTCTTTCTAATTCAGAGTTAGACTTTTCAACTTTGAACACTACGGGTTTACATCTTGAGATAGACTTGGATTCATCTGATTTCAAGGGTCCCATAGGAGAAGCTATAGGTGATCTTGAAGTGCAGGTAGAATCTTCCACCACCTTGCCTCAAGAGATTACTGAAGTCAACCTCCATAGTGGTAAGGTTCTACCTCCTAGGATAGTACATCATGATAGAGGAAACAAGTCATTGGTACTGAAGATCGAGAAGCCCTTCCACAGGATGCTCCACCCTTGGATATGCTTATGGAAGACTAGTCGAAGGTGGACTACAATGTCCTTTCTCATCTTAGAAAGTTTTCATCTAAGCTAAGTATATACGATGCCCTTCTCTTATCCAAAGAGATGAGGGAATCATTAATCAAGGCTCTCCTTGATCCTGAGATATGCTTAGCTCAACTGATCTCTATAGGTGAGGAAGCACACTACGCAAAAGAAGCCCAAGGGATCACCTTCACAAATGAAGACCTTCTTCTATGAGACTTGGAGCACAACCGTCCCCTCTACATCACAGTCAATATGGATAGGTTCACACTCACTAGGGTTCTCATGGACGCAGATGCATCAGTGAGCATTATGAGTCTAAAGACCCTTGCCTATTTAAAGATCGACATCTCTGCACTCCGAGGAGATCAAATGATGTTGTGAGGATTCAATGATCAAGGTGAGTGGGGTTTAGGTTCTATAGTGTTACCTTTGGATATTGGTGACTGGAAGATTGAAGCCAAGTTCAACATCATTGATTCGAATACTTCATTCACTACTTTGCTTGGTAGGCCTTGGATACATCAGAATAAGATTGTTCTATTCTCCCTTCATTAGTGCATCAAATTTAGAAAAGATGTAGTTGAATATCGAGTCAACAATGATGAAAAGCCATTTTCAGTTAGAGAGGTTGAGATTTATAAAGATGCGACCTACTATCTTCCTCAACACACCCTTTCTCATGAACTTGGGAAAATTTTAAATGCAAAAATAAAAGAAAAAGAAAATCAAGAAAAAGAAAAGATAAAAAAATGAAAAGAAAAATAAAAGTCCAAGTCCACAAGAAAGGGGAAATGAGAAAGAAATATCCACCCACAGTCCATTACGTTATATGGCTGTGTGGGTAGAATGGCTCAACCTCCACTAGACAAAAGGCGAGAAATGAGGCGGTTCCTAGAGGTGGGAGACCCCTAATTGGCCTTCGCCAATAGAGGTTGTGTTCAGTTCAGTGAGTACCCTACTATTCACATTGACTTGGAATCCAGCTCAAAGGATGAGTCTAATGTGATTAGTATACCATCCAATCCCTCTCACTGGGGTCCATTGGAGGTGACTTTCATTCCAGGCCGTGACGAAGACTGGGCCTCCATGCAAAGTAAAGCATTCGAATCTGGTTTATGTAGAACTATTAGACAGAAGTTGGGAACCCTAGCTCTAACCTCATTTTCTCTCAAAAATTTGAAGGTATAGTAGTTAAGGAAGCCCCTAAGTCTTCTAGTGACATGAAGCAGAAGACGTTCTTTTTGGGTTCATCCTCCTTAAGTCCTAAAGTGGATGTAGAACTTGAGGAGGATACTTTCAAAGAATTAATGAAATTACCAGTTGATTTTTACTCTCCTTGTGTTCAAAATCTTATACAGAAAGGTTTGGTTCATCACACTTGGTCCAAGCACAGGTCAGAGTACATTGAAAAGCTTTGGAACAACTCAGGCAAGGAAGCACAATCAAAAGCTAGACTAAGATTTGGTATAGTGGGTCCAGTCGATGACGATGATAACTGTTTGGTTGTTACCAACCATTTGGAGTCATATAGGTTCTTCTCACACAACCCCAATCCTTATGAGAATGTGTGTTTAGAAATATCAGAAGATCCAAATGATCTTCAAGTCAAGAATGCACCTACAGAATTTGAAGAAGAAATCCATTCAATAATAGACAAGCTCAAAGAAATCAACCTCAGGATAGAAGAAAATCATCGCCCGATATACATCAGTTCATTGTTGAATGAAGAAGAAACTAATGACTTAGTGAAGTTTTTTAATTGAGTTTAAGACTGGTTCGCATAGAGTTATGAAGAAATCCCTGGATTATCTCCTGATGTTGCAATCCACAAGCTAGCAATAGACCCTAACGTTATCCCTATTAAGCAAGCTCCTAGATGCATGCGATTAAAAATTGAACAACATGTCATTTCTGAAGTCAAGAAATTAATCGATGATGGTTTCATCAGGGAAGAAAAATATCCTACCTGGTTAGCTAGTGTCATCCCAGTTAAGAAGAAGAATGGCCAAATTCATATTTGCATCGATTTTAGGGACTTAAATAAGGCATTCCCTAAGAATGAGTTTCCTCTTCCTATACCATAATTAATGGTGGACATTACCTCATCTCATGCAGTCTTCTTTTTTATGGATGGTTCATCTGGCTATAATCAAATCAAGATGTCTCCTGAAGATGAAAGAAACATTACTTTTCAAACCCCGATCGGAATCTTCTATTATAGGGTCATGCCTTCCTTAAAATGTGGTGCTACATACCAACGGGCTGACTCATCTTCAATGAACTCATCTATCATCAAGTTGAGTGCGTTGATGATCTAAGTCAAATCAAAAAAAGACCACCTCTTTGACTTGAGTACTTTTGAATGGTTAAGACAATATAACCAAACATGAATTCCCCTAAGTGTGTATTCTAGTAGCCAGGGAAATTCCTTGGTTTGTTTGCGGCATCGAAATAGAAATAGATCTTGAAAAGATTAAAGCTATCTTAGAAATGCAACCTCCTAAGAGTTTAACTCAACTCAGATCCTTTCAAGGATGGCTGACATATTTAAGACACAGTATCTCAAACCTATCAGGGAGATGCAAGCCTTTCTCAGCACTTGTCAAAAAGGATGCTAAGTTCAAGTGGGATGACAAGTGTCAGCATGCATTTGAAGATATCAAGCAGTAATTGGTGAAGTCTTAGCCTCTATCCTGAAAGCCACTCATCCTTTATTCTATTGGATGACTTTTTCGCTTTGTTGGCCCCAATGATGGGAAAGGAGAGTGCCCTCACTACTACCATCGTCGCCAAAGCAAACTATCCACCTATTAAGAAACATTGCCTAGTTTTAATCTTTGCCTCCCAAAAGCTACAGCATTACATGCTTTCTCACAAGGTGAACTTGATCTCTAGGATGAATCCACTGCAGTATCTCATGACACAACCAATGATTTTTGGATGTTTGGCTCACTAGTCCATGATACTCTCGCAGTTTGATATCACTTTCACACCCCTCCATGCGATTAAATGACAAGCACTGGCAGATTTCTTAGCAGCACACCCACTTTCTGTTGATTCTCCGCTTAGTGATGATCTCCCCGATGAACAAATCATGAACTTAGGGGAGGCCGGTAACTGCCGATGAGAGATCTATTTTGATGGTGCTACTTCTTTTCTTAAAGATGAAGCACCATGATATATTCTCCTAGGTAAGGCAGGGGTAGGAATAGTTCTAACTCCAAACTGCGATGTGATGAGATTCTCATACTATCTTTTCAACCCCTGCACCAATCTAATCTGAAGATGAAGACGAAGATCAAAAGACTTGGATACTACTGGCCTTCGATGATCACAGACTGCATGGACGTAGCTAGAATATTCCATCAATGTCAGGTGCACGGTGTGGTCCTCCACCAACCACCCAACATTCTACACCCTACATTGGCTTCATGGCCATTTGAGTGTTGGGGTACCTATATTGTGGGTCCGATCAATCCTCCTTCTTTTAAGGGTCACCGGTTCATTCTAGCTACCACCGACTACTTTTCCAAGTGGCCGAAATCCATCCCACTCAGAGAGATCAGAGCTCATCATGTGCTTCAATTTTTCAAGAACCATATCGTATATAGGTTCGAGGTGCCTCAACAAATTATATTCAATAATGGTATTGCATTCAAAAGCATGAAGATCAAAAGCTTTTCCAGAAGATACAGTATAGATTGGAGATACTCCACCATCTACTATCCCAGAACTAATGGCTTAGCAGAAGCATTCAACAAAACTCTCATTCAGATATTAAAAAAACTCTTAATGATAATAAATGATAGTGGCATGAGCAGTTGGTTAAAGCTTTGTGGGCCTACCGCACCACATACCGCACTCCGACTTAGTCTACCCCCATTTTCTTTAGTGTTTGGGTCTGAAGTCATTCTACCTTTAGAAGTTCAGCTCTCATCACTAAGGATAGCATTGGATAACAAAATCACTACATAATAGAATGCAAAGTTGTGTTAGAAGAGCTCGAATTTTTGGAGGAGAGTCGCCTAAGGGCGTGCCAAAATCTCGAGTTGTATAAAGCCAAAATGATTCAAGCTCACAACAAGCTGGTCTGACCTAGGTCTTTCCTACTATAGGTCTTTCCAAGTAGGAGAACTTGTGTTAGTCCTAAGAAGACCAATTGTTGCCCATAAAAAGATGGGAGTCAAGTTTGAACCCACTTGGGAAGGCCCTTATGTTATAGAGCCTACCAAAGAGGATCTTATCAGCTTATTGATTGTAAAAGGGAACACCCAATGCTTCCAATTAATGGGCTATATCTAAAGAAATATTACCCATGAAATAAATCATGTTCAAAAATAATCATTAATAAAAAAAATAATAATAATTTGATTACATTCATCATATCTTCTCTTCTTTCGAAGTGTTGTTTTCTTATCTTACAAATCCACTATTCCTTTTAACACATGTACAAAACACAAACACAAATCTTTTATCTCTGGCAACTTTGATGTGGGAGCAAGCCCTCTATAGCACTCATTAGCTGCTCTAGGTCGGGTCTATATGCTACCTCGCTAGTATGTCACCCCAGTGGTCACTTGTTAAAAGATGTGAGTCCATGTACTTTCTTCCTAACTTAATCATTACAAACCAATGAGCGCCTCATTAGTATGGTAGTCTTCACTGCCTAGCCAGTAAGCTACCTCATGTTGACTTCATTTAAGAAGATGTGAGTCCCTGTGCTTTCTTCCTGAACTAGCCATCATGCTCTAACTAGGTTTAGTATATTTTGAGGTTTAGGGTAAGTCCCCCAGAGGCTCCTTTCCTCTTGACTACTTTTGAGTTGATATAAGTCCCCCAGTGGCATTCACTCAGTAGTCTCCCTAGGTCGGATAGCACCTATCAAGCCGATGATAGACTATCCCAGTAGTCAGTTCTGCTATAGGAGGATGTGAGTCCCCGAGCTTTCCTCCTAGGCTGATTATTGCAAATCAATGAGCACCATAGGTTGGTTGATGTTTGCTATGCTAATAGCGCTCACCCAGTTAGTACACCACTCTTTACATATATGAGTCCCTGCGCTTTCTCCTTGTGTTGGACATTGAATACATATTGGATATATGACTAGCCATGTAATTTTCTCCAAGATGTTGAATTAAGACCTTAGTGGCCCCATCCCCTACTGGTACTCTATTTGGATCAAGTCCTTTGCGACCCCATTTAGACACTACTCGGATTACTCTTGGATGGGACAGTCCCCCTTTCCTAGTAGCCACTCCTATGGTTGGAGAATTTATTTAGCGGATATGCAGATTCTCCCTTGGTTCAATAAATTTGAGATAGGTCTAGGCTGATATAAGCTCCTTCTCAGTTTGATCCCTTGCAAACTAATAGGTTCAGTGTAAAATCAAACTAAAACAAACAAATAAAATTAATTTGCTCATGGATTAGGAATTCAAGCCCCCAAAGGGCCCATTCTCCCAAGCAAGCATCCTATCTTTAAGGCAATGTCATCAGAACTCCCTATAGGAATTGCCTAACTACCTGAGTTGAGATAAATCCCCAGGTTGGTACTAACTCCATAGTCTCCCTTAGGTCAGGTTCAATCTATTTTTCCACAAGTAGGTTACCCCGGTAGTGATTCTGCTTTGAAATATATAAGACTATGACGCATTCTTTCTAGCATGATTCTCACAAACTGACGGGCAACCCTAGGTCGAATCCGATTTATTTCCCAAAGCAACCGATCTCCCCAGTGATCTTTTCTAGTGGGAGATGTGAGTCCCTAAGCTTTCTTCCCTTTAATTGATCATTGCAAACCAAAAGGCACTCCTTTGGTCGAATAACTCTCCCATCGGTCGGGAAGTTACTCCCTTTTTAGTTTAGTAAATCTGAAATAGATCTAGGCTAATATCAGCTCCTTCTCAGTATGATCCATCATAAACCAACGAAATTCATCAAAAATAAATAAATTTAAAGAATGAAATTTATCTTTCACTATTCTTGAGTTGATTTAAGTCCCCCAACAGCATTCACTCAATAGTCAACCCTAGGTCGGGTTTGATTTGTTGCCCAAAGCAACTGATCACCCTAGTGGTTCCTTGTTTCTAGAAAATGTGAGTCCCCGTGCTTTCTTCTTAAAACTTGACCATTGAAAACTAAAAGGCACTCCTTTGGTTGGATAGTCCTAACTTATGGTTGGTAGACTATTCCCTATGGATTAGTAAATATGAGTTAGGTCTAGGCCTTCATGGCCCCTACTCAGTGCAGTTCATCGCAAACCAATAGAATCAATCATTTTCAAAACCAATCTAAAAATAAAATTTATCTTTGACTTTCTTTGAGCTGATCTAAGTTCCCCAGAAGCATTCACTCAAATAGTCAGCCCTATGTTGGGTTCAATATGTTGCCTTGCCAATAGATCACCCCAAAGATAATTATGAGTTTGCATGTGATAGATTATAAAGGTATGCTTAGCATAGGTTTCCTTTCTTTCTTATATTAGCATAGTTTTGAATAGGAGTTGGTAAGATGTAGGGTTCATTTCAAAAGAACCCAACAGTTACTTAATTCCATACCCTATTCATCCCTATGCTATCACCTAAGAAGGGTGGCTTATACTTGCATACATAAATTTCATAAACAAAAACGAATCCATTAACCAATTTTTGCATTCTCCTTTTCCATTTCATTTCTTTTATGCATATGTTTGTATTTAAGGAAAGTGATATATTAGTCTGGACAACCCCGAGATTGCGAGGCTTTAAGTAGCCCTAAGTAGGTTTTATATCTTACACCTCTGGTTAACAATGGCGCTGTACTCACTTATGCATTTCTTACTTTCATATGTGTATGTAAAATTTTGGATAAGGAAAACCTTTTCTACTTAAGAAAAATCATGCATATTCAACTTCTAAATTTTCTTAGTTTCATTACTTAGCATACATCATAAAGTATGTTAAATACTCTCATTTGTATGTATAGATATGCTTAGGGTCCATCCATATGCATGTTGTATATGTTGGGGAAAGAAATAAAGTAATTTGTGATGTGAATTTTGATTCATTTTATTTAATCTTAAAATGCCTTTCTTTTGGAATAGATTTGTTTAGAGTTTATCTAAACTTAGGATTAATCAAAATATCTAATCAAAACAATCACCTAAATGATATTAAAATGTGAATCTACTTTAGAATTACATAAGTTAGGGAAGGAAAGAGAAGTTCTCTTCTCTTTCCCTCTCTTCATAACTTAGTAATTAATTGTATGTTCCACTTAAACCAAATCAAAACATGAAATAAAATCAACCCAAAATACTTAAACAACTTAAATGAAACTCTCCTCTAAGTTGAACATGTTCTTCACACTTAAAAAATTTAAACCTAAATCCATAGCTAAGCATACCACACAAGCCTTCAAAGCACACACATAAGCTTAAGTCACCACTTCTAGCTTTAGGTTAGGTCGATACATGGTTTGATATTTGTTTTATTTGGTGATGTATGTTTTAGACTGGATGTTAGGGTGTATGGTAGGATGTTCTTAGTTGAACTATTCTTTTCTGCAGGGGATTGTGCTTAAGGGGTGCTATCATAAATAAAAATATAAATGCTTTTGCTTGCAGGTGCTTTATACCCATAAGCATAATCCATAGGCCAGGTGGACTTAGTCACCCATGTGTGGGGTGATAAATCCAATATATATGCTTGGGATTTATGTTGTTTATTTTAGCTAACCTTTGTTTTGCAGGTGTTAGTTAGATTTTCACTTTTCCTTTTCATGTAAAATTTTGTATAATTAGGATTTTGGAATGATTGTTATGGGGATTAGGATGAACATTGGTTATAAGATCCTATCTTATGCACCATGTGAAGCCTTGGAGCATCCACCTTCGAACCATCCAAAAGGAAAAACCAAAAGAAGAAAGAAGAAAAGAAGAAGAAAGAAGAAAAGAAGAAAGAAGAAAGAAAGCGTGAAGACCCCCATAACAATGAATTCCTTTGCTTAATTATAATTTAATTTATTTGTAATCCAGGTTGTATAAGGGTAGAGCTCGGCTACCTAATTTAAAATTTTTTCGGGTTTGTGCGGTGGTGCCCGACAACAACAGCCTTTTATTCTTTTTGCTCTTAGCTTTATAAATTGATTGTTGATTTGTTTAGCTTGTACATTAAGTGGCATGCTTTTCCTAGTTTCTTCCTTGCTTTATGTATGGCCTGGATGTGGATTAGGTTCTTTAGGAAAAAATAAATCTTTTACCCTACCTAACAACTCAAAATAAAAATAAATAACTCATAACCTCACCTAAAGTTTAGGTTTAAATTAAGATAAAAGAATTAGCAACCCCTTAGTTGGATGAGCATTTCTTTTGTAATATCATGCACAAATACATCTTATTTCACTCTTGATTGGAGGGCTTCCACCTTTTCCAGAGAACTTGGCTTGACCTATGAAAGCCGTAGTGGAAACTCACCTCCTCCCTTCTCGCTAATTTTGGCCCATAATCTTTATTTCTCATGTATTAGGCATAAAAATCCTATTAGCCTAAGTCAAAAATGATTGTCCAAAATGAAAAATAAAAAAAATGTAATTTTTATTGCATTAGATTTAGGACATTTAAAGCATTCCTTTACATGATCTAGTCTCTTTAGGGAGTGAATTTAAGGAATTAGTCTCTTTCTAAATAAAAATAGCCTAACTATCTTGCATTAATCATAAGACTTGCTTACATGTAATTAAAATCATATGAGGAGTTTAGTTGGTGGCAACCCCCAAGCGATTGTAAGTTCAAGTTGTCGGGTGGTTTGTCCTCTCTTATGGAGGCAAACCAATTACCCATTTTTTTGCCTTATATTTAGGTTGTGCTTCCGGCCCTCGTCGAAGATCCCAAGATTTAGGTTCTGAGGTTGCTTCCCCCCTTTGTGGGCCATAAGCTTAATTCCTCACCTCTTAGGCATTTCTTTAATCCTGTGTTAAGGAATCATAAGTCCTAAATTTCTAATAAAAAATATAACCCAAACAAATTATATCAATTTCAAAAATGTAAAGCCCAATCATAGGATAGTTTGAGATGCTCGCTAGGTTTCCTGGCATCATGAGCATCTCCTACTTATTCCCATTTGGCTTCGATAATAAATCTCTCTTGATCAATCCCATTTGATCGTCAAAAATAAACTAATCGATTGGTAGTCCTTCTTATTGAAATCTTTAGAGACAACGATCATTTACCTTAATCGAGAGTTTTCTGAAGGAATCCCCATTCCTTAGGATGTAATTAACTTTGGGGGCTTGCCCCTCTAGGGAACTTAACAAACCCAGTTTAAAATAAATCATGCTTTACCTTTCCATGTAAAGTAGGGGAAGAATCTCTGGTACATATGTAGACCCATCATCCTTAGGAGTCCATATTGAGGTGATTAGGTCCATTAAAGGGTAGTGACTTCTGTCTTTCGAGATATTACACTATTTATTGATGACATACTCGATCACCTGAATAAGTACATCTGTGAATCTGCGTGGTGTCCTAAAAAGATGAATTTTTATAAAGGGTCTCCTCTTTCTTTTTTCTACCAACAAATTTTGAAAGGCAACTCCCTCTAATAGAAATTTTTCACCACAATTCCACCCACAATTTGTTACTCCATTCGAACACATGGGTAGGATGACTCGACCTCCACCAGGAAGAGGCAGATGATAGTTTAGAGGCATCCCTCAAGGTGGAAAGCCTCCCTATTGTCCACCCAATAAGAGGTATATTCCAGCCATAAGAAGTACACCTATTATCCACATAGACTTAGAATCTAGTTTCGAGGATGAGACTTATGTGTCACATGAGGTAAATCACATGTAAGTGTCCATTTTCATTCATTGACCACTTGACACTCTCCAATTGGCCCACCTAGACTCCTAGGACACTGCCCAACCTAACCCAAGGTTGGTAGGGTCAGCCATGAGCCATGGGGAGATGAACCTCACCTCCCCCATTGGAGCATTTGAAACCACCAAAGACACCCACTATCCCCCTTGACAGAACTCTCATGCCTTCGTCACTCAAATCGAGCCACTTAAGGAGAATCCTGCCATTCTTGGCCACCACCGATGGCCAAGCATCCACAAGATGCCAAACTAACCTGAACCATCCGATCCAAGGGAAGGGGGGTATACACTCCCTCATTTCTACTCAATCCCACACACTTGCATTCCTCAGTGACCTAGCTACCCAAAATGAGCCACTAGAGACCTTCCCCAAGCCCCCAAGCTCATTCAACATTCCCCACTCTCAGATTTATTCAAACCGAAATAGGGGAGCCATTCTCTCAATCCCATTTGATCAAGGCTTGACCAAAGTGCAATTAACTTTGCACACACCATCCTTGGAGGTAGTCAAGCAAGAATAAATCGCCTCTTGAGCTTCCTGATGACCGAAGGGTGGACTTTGATCAACACCGACCACCTACGCCTCGTGTGTTGGCCTTCCAAGCTATCCACCTCAAATTGGAGATTGTGCTGATCAGCAGGGCCTCATCTCTACTAGATGAATTAATCAAATTTGGCATCGGTCTTGAGCTCCGGTGAGGTATTCATGAAACCGACCTTAGAGTAAAATTTTGTTGGCTCTTTTTGAAGGAAACATTCACCCCATGTGATCTTCACCGTTGGATCCCTTTGGATCCTTCGTGTGAAGGTGTGGGATCAATTTGAGATTGATCCAAGCTCGGGTGAGCTCAGATCACGCGAGCAATGGCAGACGGACTTCATTCTCCCTCGCTCGCGTGATGATAGATCACACACCATCCGTTCCATATGATTGGAATGGATAGTTGTGATTAGACCCTATATAATTATCTGATTTTATCCTTTAGCATAGCAGAATTAATCACGACCGTCCGATGTTAGATCGGATGGCACACGAGAAAGCGTGTCCACCACCGCCATGCAAGCACTGACTAGAATTAAGTTTAAGTAACCAATCCCACGGCACCACATGGAAAGCGCGTCTTGTCAACACGCCATGTGGCGTCGATAGGATTAAAAGTTAATTAGTGTATTTTAATGGCTAAAACTTCCTAAAATCATAACTAATTGTAGAAAAATTATAAAAATATGAATAAATACTCATTTTAAAGATATTTGAGGAGAATTTATTAAAAATATTCTTAATTAATTTTTAATAGTAACTAGAGTTTAATTAAGATTTAATTTATAATTTAATTAGATTAATTACTCTTTAATTACTTTAAGTAATTAATCCCAAACTTTATAGGTTAATTCAAAGGAAATTATATGTGTTCAACAACCTAAGAAAATTCTAAGGAAATTATAGTTAGCCCACATGTGTGGAGGAACTTTAAGAGTACTCAATTAAGTTTCTTAACTTAATTAACTATTAATTGTGAACCAATTGCATTAGGCCCCTTTCTTAGGGTCATTGCTAGTTTAATTTTCAATGTATGTGCATATCATGTTGGCTCATAATTATTTGGGTAATTATAATAAGGTAACATAGAGAAGGGTTAATTAATGAATTTAATGCATATTATAACCTAATTAACACATAAAATCAACTTAATCATTTTCATTAAACTAAATTAATTATCAAACATGGGAACGGGTTAGGATCAACAAACATTTTCTCACATCCTTAAATCAAATCAAAATATGAAATTAAAAAATGACATTAAGGAAGCTTTGGTTTACTTTAAATAATTTTATTTGATATGATTGTCCTTAGGAATTAATATGATTGAATGAAATCATCTGTTTATGTTTATTTATTCCTTTTCAATCATGTTAAATATTATATGTCAATTGAAATCATGCATTCATCTTTTCAAAGTTAATTGAATCAAATGATTTTCCTTTATGTAAGCTTGCATGTGTTGGATTAATTTATAATATGTGTGGCTATTATCACTAATAAATTCAAATTATTTTTCTAAAGTTTATAAATCAATTACATTGATTAAAGTGATAGAAGTTATAGACATACATAAGTTTGCATGTGCTTATAGCTTAGACATGTGAAGTAAAGTTTTCTTTTCCTTAATTCATATGTAGTTTTACTTATATTTAAATGTTAATAAGTATATAGTCCGGACATACCGAGAACACAAGACTTTAGTTATCCCCAAGGAGGTCATTTGATTACCTCACTTTCTTGCTTAACAGTGACACATACTTATTTGATTTCATTTACATATATTTTTACATTAGGATTTGGATAGAACCTTAATCCACATGTATAAATGCTTCAATCAAATAAAAATACAATCCTTGCATGATTTTTTTTCCTTTATTTATGTATACATCCACATGTATTTGAGAAAAACAAATACTTAGTCTGGGACATCCCGAGAATACGAGACTTTAAGTAGCCCCAAGAAGGTCATTTGATTACCTCACTTCCTTGGTTAACAATGGCATGTACTAGCTTATGTCTCTTATACATGTGAGTGTGTATTTAATTATGGAATTAGAATCTCTTTTCTTTTATCAAAATTATATGCATTCATAATTGACTAAGTGATTGAATCAATTTATCATGATTTGGAGCTTTCTTTCTTATGTTCATGTATATAAATCTACATATGTTTGAATGCAAATGGGTATATAGTTTGGACATCCCGGGAATACGAGGCTTTAGTTAGCCCCAAGGAGGTTATTTGATTACCTCACTTCCCTAGTTAACAATGACACATACCTATTTAATTTCATCCATATATATTTTTGTATAAAAATTTGGATAGAGCTTTAAATTAATATGATTAAATAATTCAATTAAATGAAGAATTTAAACTTCAAATACATATTTACATTCATCATATAAGTATACTAAAATATATTATATGCATAGATACACTTAAGATTAAATCATATGCATGTTACACGTGATAGAAATGAATGATTTAATATGTGATATGTGATAGTAATTCAATTAGATTAATTTTAAGATGTCTTTCACATTGGATAGAATCATTTAAAGTGAACCTAGACTTAGGATTAATTAAAAATGTGTAATAAGTCATTCACTAAAGAGAATTAAATCAAATTAACATGTTTTAGAAAGTGGCTTATGGTAGGGATGAGAGAGGGCAATCCTTTTTCTTCTCTTTATAGCACTTAGTTGCTAAGTGTAATCATATGAAATAAAAAAAATACAATTTAAAATTTTTAAATTAATTAAATAACTTAAAGTGAAATCAACCCTTTATATTAAATTAAAGTCTTCTACACTTAGAAAATACAACTCTAATGCTTAGTAAGACACACCATACAAGCCTTAACACATACATTATAATTAAGTCATCACTTCTAACTCTATGTAAGGGCGATATATGATGTGTTGTATATTTTATTTTATGATGTATTATTTTAGACTAGATGTTAGGGTGTATGCTTCATAAATTGGATGATAGACCGTTCTTAGCTTAATCATGTTTTCTACAGGGGATTATGCTTAAGGGGATGCTTAAAAATAAATGAAAATGCTCTATTTGTAGGTTGGTTAAACCCCTAAGCATAATCCAAGTTAGGACAGGCAGGCTTGGTTATCCATGTGTAGGGTGCTAAGTCCAAATTATAAATATAAGTGCTTGGGTTGTATATATGTTTAGCTAATATTTTTTTTGCAGGTGTAGTTAGATTTGTTTTTTCTATTTTCAATGTAATTTTGCATTAGAATTTAGGACTAGTACTATGGGGGTTTAAGATAAGCATTGGCCTGAAGGCTTTGTCCTGGGATGCCATGTGATGTTTTAAAATCCACCAAATCAAAGAAGTAAGAAGGAAAGAAATGAAGACATGATGAATGAAGAAAGAAACCCCCCCCCCATGGCATTATAAATTATAATTATTATTTTATAATTCTAGGTTGTATAAGAGTAGAGCTCGGCTACCCATCTTTTATTTTTGGGTTGTATGACGGTACCTGACTGCATCGGCCCCTTACTCTTTTGTGTTAGTTTTATAAAAAATTTTGATGACTTATTTAGTTTGTGCATTATAAATGACATGCGTTTCTTAGTTTCTTAAATGAATGATGCTTTAATGTGTGGCCTGGATACATTTGGCTCTTAGGGTAAAATTAATTTTCGTGTCCCAATTAATCACTCATAACTAAATTTTAAAATAACTCATAATCTCACCATAAATTCTAATTCTTAAATAAGATAATTAAAAGATTTAGCAACCCCTTAACTGAATGGTTGAATATTTCACAGCATGCATATCATATTATTCCGCTCTTGAAAATAGGGATATCCATCCTTGCACAATGGGAATGCTTGACCTTTGAGGGCATCTCTTGTATTGAAAAACACCCATTCCCGCTAATTTAGTCAACAACTTTATTTCATCATGCATGTAGGCATCAAAATCCTATAGCCTTTGTCAAAATGACGTGTTTAAAATAAAATAAAATTTGAAAAGATTTTGTATTATATTAAGTCATTGTTGTTCATACCACTCATGCTCTAATCTCCTAGGGAGTGAGTTTAAGGACTTTAGTTTCTTTCTAAATAAATAACTACCCTGGCTATCTTGCAATTTATATGACCAAGCCACATTAATTTGAATCATAGGAGGAGTTAGCTGGCGACCACTCCAGGCAGTTGTAAGCCTGGCAGTCAGGTGGTTTATCCTCTCTTGTAGAGGTAAACCTTATGCCCATCTTTGCTTAGATTTAGGTCATATTTTAGCTCATGCTAAAGCTCCCAAGATTTAGAATCTGAGGTAGCTATTTCCTTTGAGTTACAAGCATAAATCCTCACATCTTAAGCATTTTTACAATCTTGTGTTGGTAGATTAAAAGCCCTTGCAATCTATTAAAATTCAACTCGAATATATAATTCTCTTTAATTTCAAATATATATAAAGCTCAATCATATAATATATTAAATGCTCACTAGGCCTCATAGTATTATGGGCATTCCCTACTCATATCCTTTGGCTTCTAAAATAAGTCTTCTCATTGAACCTTCCTATTTGATTTTTCAAATATGACCAATCCTTGGATAGTCTAACTTTGAAATCTTTGGAGACCCTAATTGTCTACTTTAATTGAGAGTATTCCTAAGAATTCACCTTCCTAGGATGTAATTAACTATGAAGACTTGCCTCCATAAGGAACTTTAGAATACGGTTTAATATAAATCTTGTTTTATTCATCCATGTAAAGTAGGAGGAAAATCTCTTGTATATTCAAAGACCCATCAAGCCTTAGGAGTCCTTATTAGGTGATTAGGTTCATTGAAGAGTGATGCATCTATCTTTCGAGATAGTACATCATACCTCGTTGTCATACCCGATTACTTCAATAAGTATCCTTACGATCTATGTGATGTCCTCTCATACATCCAAAAATAAACATCACACCTACATCTAATAAAACAATAAATTTAATAAAGATTATTTTTATTTAACAATTGACATTTTACATATATAGTATACAATTATTATATATTTATATATCTAATACTTAAAGTTTAATATTAATATAAATAACTTAAATTTTTAATATTATATAAAAATAATACAATTAATAATTTTTTAAAGTAAATTATATATTTTCATATAAAGAATATATATATATATATATATATATATATATATATATATATATATATATATATATATATATATATATATATATATATATATATATATATATATATATATATATATATAATATGTATAATCTTCCTATTAAAAATATGATCTAGATTATCAAGAAACCAACTAAGACCAAATAATAAATAAAATCACAACTTTGAAGAATGTATTTTATGATATACAAGCAATCAAGTGAACCCTCATCCTTCAAGTAAAATTAATTTAGATATGCTTGTCAAATAATATAAACATATTTTATATTTTATTTAAATAAATATACTTAATATAGATATACTTGTTAGTAATAAGCATAAAATTAATAATTCGTTTAAATAAATTTAATTAATTTAGAAATATTTGTCAATACTATGCACATGTTTATATATATTTTCTTAAAATACTTTCTAATTAGAAGGGTCGGTTCAATAACTTCTGAATCATCCAAAACTTGGTCTGGCAGACCCATTCTTTAGCATATGGTTAATAACATAAAAATAAAATAAAATAGGAGATATTATAGAATATCCTTAATTACTCCTTCAAATCAGGGCCAAGCTGTTCGCACGATGAAATTATTATATTTTAATATATAATTTAGTCAAAATTTATTTTATGTTTATTTAAAATCTTACATTTATAAAATATTATGTGGGCATCTTAGTGGTAAGTAAGTTGAGCTTGAGTGAGCTAAAAATATGTTCAAGTTGAGCTCATGAATTTTTATTTATATTTAAAATTAGCCCTTATTCAAAATGATATATAAATAATGTGTTCGTATTCAGCTAATATTTATTTACAGCTCATGTTCAACACTAAGTAGCTTGGCTCTTGTTTGTGTGTATATATGTGATTTTATGTAGAGTTGTTTGTATTTGATTTATTTATAAATTAAATTTAAAATATTTATTTATATTAGATTCATTTGTTTAATGAATAATTTAAAAATAAATTATTTAATAAGTCAAATATATGCTTATATATATATATATATATAGCTCTGAGTAGGCATCTTTATTTTTTCTTTAATTAAATAATAATAATATACATTTGCGCATAAGATTACTCAGATACGACAAAACTCCTGTATTTTAATATTTAAAATAAGAAGAAAATTATAAACGTATTATAAATAAATGTCATGTCACGAACCACAGCGTACTGAGCTGACACGTGTAAAGGTCGCCGGAGCCACCCTTGATGTGATTTTATACCCGACAAACACGACCATGGAACCGTCGAAATGAGCACGTGAGTTGTTTTACAGGGTTTTTTGTCCGACTTGAGCGGGTCGGGCCAGTTGTGGTACCGGTCCACCTTAGCATCAGAAAGAGTCTCTGTCCACACCAGACCATAACGAGTGAATGGCAATTGGGCCGCCCTACTCTTTATCTTCATAGAGGACATTTCTCACATATAGGGCACCCACTTGGTCTTCTGTTGGGGGAGGCAAGGAGGTGGTCTTGTCCGCTTTCTTTTTTTAATTTTTTTTTTATTTTATAGGTTTGAGAAAAGTGATTGGTGATAATAAATGTGTTAATGTTAGAAATATTTGTGAAAATAGAGTGAGAGTTTGTTATCTTAATTTCACAAGAAAATTTTATACACATGTAAATAAGTTAATTTTTTATGTAAAAAAAATCATGAAGAGAGGGCTCATAGACTCTAATTATGTTTAAATGATTCAATTAGTATGATCTGAATTTTAAAAATGATATCAATCCTCATAACAAAAGAACATGTTAATATAATGTAATATTTGTAAATTGTATAAGATATCTAATGTGATGATAATATGAACTTGAGATATTAGTTGTTTTTGGGCTATGATGGATAAATGATTTGATAATTCTCATGATAAGATAGAAGACTAGTAACATAAGCATTGAATGTCAGTGGTTGACAAACATTAGAGGCATCAATTATTGAAGGTTTTAAGCAATGGTCAATGAGGAACATCAAAATTAGTTGATAGTGCCTAATTAGCTTAGTTGTTCTCTTGATATGAGAGGATATTGCACAACCAGCAAGACAAACATCATATATTGATGACTGGTAGACATTGAATGATAATCATTTGTGAGTGCCAAACAATGGTTAGTGAGGCATGTTAGATGTTTGACAAAGATGAGCAATCAATTTAAATAGTTTCTTAATAAAATGAAAATTAGTTGATCAAGAAGATGGATGCTAGACATTGGTGCTTGCTAAACATCAAATGTTGATTGTTACCAAGTGCTGAGCAATGGCCAACTAGGGATACTGAAAGTAGAGATATAATGAGCTATTAACTTGGTTATCCTTCTAAAAAGAGGAAAGATCATGTGATTGGAAAAACAAATATCGATGGTTAAATGACATCAGACAATAGTAGTTGGTAGGTGATAATGACTTATAAGCTTGGACATTATCTTAATAAGAGGTACAAATTGAGTATGAAGATGTGTGCAAGATGTTGATGGCTTCAAATGTAAATGTTGATCATTGATTGGTGTCGAGTAATGATCAAAGAGGAAAATTAGAAGTTAGGAAATGACAGAAATCAACTTGATCATTCTCGTGATAGATAGATGTACATTACATCAAAAGTTTAATGATGGGGGTGATTGATTAGGTTGTTCTTTTGATAGAAGGGAATACCACACATTTAGAAAAGAGGATGTTATAAGTCATTAGATGATAAACATCAAATACACTGCACTTATGGGCATCAAATGATAATAGATTGATTCCATTAGACGTCGGATGACAACAAGTGATCAAATGGGTCATTCTCTAAATAGAAGGGGTCACATGCAATTATAAGATAACTACTTAAATTTGATGGCTCACAAAAGTCAACCATCTATTAGTGAATTTTGCGTGATGGCTTGTGTGGAACTTCAAGCGTATGGAAATAATAGACAATCAATTTAGTCATTTTTCTAATAGAAGATAAACTTAGTTGATTAAATGTTAGTCATTTATAAGCATTAGATACTTACAATATGTGTGATTAGTGAAATCTTATTACCCCTCTAAATGAGAGGATATATTAGTCTTTTGAGAGAGAGAGAGAGAGAGAGAGAGAAAGAAATAAATAATTTTAGAATGGCTAAACTTTAAATACTCTATGAGTAGATAACAGTAAAAAATAATCCTACATAATGAGATTTATATTTACTATAGTTACTGCAGGTAAAATATTTATTATTTGAGAGGATTAGATTAAATAAGTACAAAATAATAATAGTAATAATAATATATTAGAGAGTGAAATTGATTGAGAATTATCATTTACATATTTCTCAAATATGGCTGAGAGAAAATACACATGTTATTTGGATCCAAGATGGCATTAGATGTCAAACATGCTCTATAATAGCCTAAACTTTGGTATTTAACACATTCCACCATAAAGTGTGAACCAAATCATCATGATTATTTTGTTAACCTAATATGGCAAATATGCTTAATGCTAAAATTCTTTATTGAAATAAATGAGTGGGCTAGAAGAATTAGAGAATCATTATTTCTTGCTACATGTAATAAATGTGGCGCAATACCTAGACATATCCCAAAAAGTGTTACTTGAAGGCCATAATAAATGCTCAAAAGGCAATGATTATAATAATTAACTTTATTAAAAAATAGTACCTAAAGTTATACATTTAAGAGGAGTTTGATGTTAAGTGAAACACTGAGAGAAGTTACGAGATATAGAGCGGAACCTTAAAATATCTATTGAGAGTAACTATGAAGGTGCTCTCAAGATACTTTCAAAAAGGTTTTTTTTTAAAACATTTTATTATTAATTAGTTTATTATATAATTGTTCATATGCGATGGAGACAACTTTGATGCTAATTATAAATTTCAAAAAAGTATAGATGGAAAACATAAAAAGGTAAATGATGATGAATAGATCAAGTTAGTTTTTCTTCTAATAAAGAGAGAGATTACATAATTAAGAAACTAAATGTCAAATATTGGGGGTTGAAATGTCATATATTGACCAATGGTAGGCATTGAGTGATAGTGAGTATCTAGTTTATGTCAAAGAGTGAGGTTATGGGTGGTGGTTATATTGCATCAAAATTTAGGTGATGATAGGTGATTGACTTAATCATTCTCCAAATAAGATGGAAAACTAGGCTCCTAAGGATAGGCATTTTACATTACTTATTGAGGGTTAAATAAATGTTGATCATTGAAAGTAGGGGTGCCAATTCAGGTTTATATATTAGGTTTGTTTGATCCAGAGTTTACCTGATTTAATTATACTTGCACATTTATTACATGTCAAAAAGTTTCACTCAACTTGACCTAACTCAAATCCGCTAAATCAAATTTGACATGTCTAACCTATTTATTATATGACATATGTAACTCAATTAACCTATTCTAAACCCATTTAACACAAACCTAAACAATAAATGAATCATATTCAAATTGATTTTAGGTTATTGAAGTCAACCATAATTTGATCTCAATAACAATTAGGTGAAGTCTTATGTCCCAAATATAACCATAACATCATTTGTGTCGAATTTAACTCAATTTCCTCAAGTCAGGTTCAAGTCAGATTGTCAAGTTGGATCATTTTGTTAATCTCTAATTGAAAAGTAATGAACGATGATCGATAAAGAATGACATAAGTTAGGCAATGGTGGGTAGTTAGATTGAGTCATTCTCCTGATAAAAGAAGATAGTGAGCGTTGGACATTAGTATCATGAACATGAAACATCTATTGCTAGAAGGTGTTTGACAACTATCAATGAGGATCATTAAAAGGTAGATATCAATAACTAATTAACTTGGTCATTTTCAAATAGTTATAATTGGAGAATTATGCCTCATAATAACTATAAATGATTAGAAGGTGATTTGACTATATATTTATCATATTTAAAGATGATTCGATCAAGATTCAATCATACTTTAAAGATAATTTGAAGGTGGTTAGATGATGGTTATAACAAGTTCGTAGGATGTATTGTGATGACTAAAGATATTCTAGGTCGGACTGTAGTGGCTAAAGGCAATTTCAAGGGTGGCGGTTAGTAGGTAGCGATAGGTGGCAGCATCATGCAACAACCTTCAAGAGATGTCAGACATGATAAAGCCCATCAAAGGTAATTGCAATAGACACAACTTTTGTGTATTTCAAATTCGATCATTGTAATACATATAAAATGAACCATAATATGAATTTAAAATTCATTAAAATTTTACATTATATTTCAAATTTTCTAAATCAAACATCAGAATTCTTAAAATCCCCCATACTAAATACATTACTTTTTTTTAGCAAACTAAACAACCCCTAAATGAATTTAAACTCATTTATTAAATATGCTCACAAATAAGAGTCTGTTATAATGTAGAGGTATATTAGTTCAAAATCAAAGATGTTTATATGATTGATGATCGGTGTGAAGGCCATGAGGGCCACCATGTGACGCAATTCAGGACCTTTTGGATGGGTCCCCGTATCCCAGACAGCCCACATTGTGCGAGCAAATTGGTCAGCAGTTGCCATCACTTGGAATGAAAATCAATAATCATTAATCCTTATAAAGATGTCATATAATAATATGTCTACAGCACCTCATAATGAAAATATTTGATGATTTTCCTGCAAAATCAATGCACATCAGATACACCGTCGGTGCATCTTATTAAATTAATAATAAATTATATATATATTAAAGTCTGTAGAAGAAGAGATGAAAGAAAGATCCCTTCGATGAAATGCTTCATAGATCTGTTAAATTAATTTAATGAATCTCACATGTCCAAATCTCATATCAAAGCAACATTAGCTCTGTCTGGCATCACTTTTATGTTATATTTTAATTCAAAATAAAATATGTTGGATAGTAATAATCAAAGCACCTAAAAATTATTTTTTAATATTTTAAAAAATAAAAATAAAAATAAAATCGAATATAAAAACAAAATTGATCCCAAATAAGCGTAAGAATATATATATCCATGCAGTTATTATTATTGTTATATAACATCGCTCAAGTGCAGAATTGTTGTCTAAGTTTGGGCCTACCTAAGAGATTATTTATATCATAAATAGAAAAAAAAAAAAAAAAGCTTGGCTGACATTATAATGATCAAAATCGAAGAAAAAACGAAAAACACTACTCGAACGGCAAGATATGTTCATCAAGTAGGCTTTTCTTTTATTTATAATGTTTATAAGACAACAATAACAAAAGTTTAAATTATCTTCCAACATAAAAACATGGTCTAAAAAATATCTTGGATTTTTTTTTAGAATATATAATATTCTGAGCCAATTTTTTTAATAGATAGATAAGCATAAATATTCTCCGCCCACAATAACAGTTTCTATCCACCATAGTTGTATCAATAAACCTATGCATACAATGAATGAAAGAATCCCAAACTAAGCCCTTCAGATACAAAAATAATATAAGTATAACATGAAAAGCAGATTGTTTTATGATAATTTCTGATCATTATATATAAAAAAAAAGATGTAAGCGAGCAAACAAGGCCTGTAGTGATGGGAATATAATAGTGCCAGAAGCTACAAGAAAGTGAAATTTAAACTACACAAGATTTAGAGAGAAAATCACAATTTTTATATAACTCCAAACCTGGCTGGCCGAGCTCCTCTTCTTTAAAGCAAGCACAGCGCCGGCTCCTTTTGCCACTGAGAGCCATTTCAAGGGGTCTCTGCACTAGTCTCGGGTATCCAACATCACACCATACCTAACATAAGATATCATAATTTGTTGAGAGAGAGAGAGAGAAACAAAGCCCATGCCATAGGCAAACATATAAATTAATCAATTTTAATTTTCATGTTCAGAATGATAATATCACCCAAGAAAATAATTCTATCCATCTCAAAAGGCCAGAAAATGACAATAGATAGGCAACTGAGTAAGATGATCCAAAAACTGCATGACTTGGACTTTTTTTTATTTATATTAATGGTCATGCATATAGCAAGCTATAAGTTCAAGGTATTACAAAGATTTTCTTTAGAACGTATTCCTCTTTTCACAAACAATTACTAGTTTTTTTTTGCATGCTCGGGTTTGTTATTTCAGCTAAAATAAACATTTTTGGACACCTTACCTTAAATCTCTTTGTTAAGGATCTCCATTATCAATATAAAATATATGGACTTATTGTTGATATAAAACTACATAAAAATTCGGTAGTTACTTCATCATTACATCTAATAGATATTTAACAATACCAGCATACTTTCGATACACAACTTTCTTTCTTAATATATTCATGCTGATTCCTTAAAGATAACAAGTCACTGATGATCCATGATATAAAATCTATTAAGTGAAAATTCTTTGAACATTCCACAACCACTTCAATGTTATTTAATTCTTCATCATATGTTTTTAATAATTAACATATCTTTGGCATATACATTTTTTCCCAAATGCACACCAAATCAATTCTCATGCTACTTGATCATATCCTTCTCAAAATTCATAAAAATCATATGAAGATTATTTCCTTACTCTCTATACTATCATTATCTATCTTAACAAAAAAATAATCATTATCATAGTGGATCTTTCTAATATGAAACCATATTAATTCTCCAAAAAAATATTATCATAGAGAGTATTGAGCATGTTCACTACGCCAAAAAAGATATGTATAGATGGTGGTAATACCACAATTAAAATGCATCATCCCACCACACCAAGCAAGACGTGTATGAAGCCTTCATACTTGCACAAAAATACAATTTTTTCAGCCACACCAAAAAAGACTGTTGACCTACAACTATGTGTCATTTAAAATTAAATAAATGACATAGAGGTTAAATGTCATAATCACGATCGAAATTAATTAAATTCGATTTAATTTGAAAATTCGACTTTAATGTAGCAGCGTCAAAAAATAATTAAATAGAATATCAAATCAATTAACGATCGATCCAAAATTAAAATTAATTCTTAATGAAATTATCGCGTATCAAAGTCGAAGCCTCGGCGATGTCTAAACGACTCCATTTATTTGCGAAATTGATCGGCGTTGTCGCCAAACGTCGAGACCTATCAACGACACCTTCCGGTGATTCGCAAAGTGTCGCGAATGTCGATCAATTCGAATCACGGCGCATAATTTAAACCTAATTTCACAACAGCCGTCGGCGTTGTCGAGCGACCTCCGATCCGCGAAGATCAGCCATTCTACAACTTAAATTGACACCATTCTTGGGTTTGGTATAAATTAATATCACATAAAATGATATTAAATTATAATTAAAGGACTAATGGTTGCTTAATCCCTTAAACCCCTCTTAAGCTCTACCATTCGCTCGTTATCGGGAGACCGCCCTAAAGAAGCGATCGTTGACCCTCATTTCGCCCTTCTCTCTGTGATCCCTCTCTCGTTCTCGCTCTCTGCTCACGGCCTCTCTGCGTTTCTCTCCACGCTTCTCTCATGTTCTCCTCTGATTCGACTCTCCCTCTCTCTGAAGCTCGTTTCTGCTCTCGGTCTCTCTCTCTCGGCGATTTCTCCCTCTGGGTTGTCGCTCACAAGACGATACTCCTTCGCTCCTTCTTCTGTTTCCCTTCTGAAGAAGACTCGTCGATTTTCTCCCTCTCGTCGTCCTCCTCCATGAGTTCTAGAGTAGAGGATGACCAAGCTCAAGCTGACAACTCTATCTCTTCCTTTCCTTTTACCGAAAATTCTAGGTTGTTTCTCTAACCCTAAGCTCGTTCTTATGCATTCCGTTTCTTTGGAAGTTAGGGTTTTTTATATCCATATCTTATGCTTGGATTATGCTAAGAGTTTCCTTTAGGGATTTGGGATGATGTATGGCCCAATGTTGTGTTGCATGCTATCTTTAGGGGTAGTTATGATGTTATTTTGCTGGAATTGGTTACTAAGGAAATCAAATCGATTTGCTTTCGGTAAATGTGATGTTTTGAAATCATTTCTATGAGGAAATAATTAATTTGTTATTTGAAGTGTGCTATTTGTTGAAATGTTGTGTTTGCAAATTGTTGAATTCATGTCTACAAGATGGGGAAAGCTATTAATTTGTTATCTATGCATTTATCTTGCTGAAAATATTTTTATTAGAGGGAAATTGAATCGATTTTGCTTCTAATGTGTATGATACATGCTGAAAGTATTTTTTATAAAAGGGGAAAACTATTAACTTGTTGTTTAGAGAGGCATGAAGCATGCTGAAATTTATTTTATGTAAGGGGAAATCAAGTAGTTTGCTATCTAAAGATGTGGTGCTTGCTGTTTCTTTTATTTGAGCGGAAGTTTGAAAATTTGATAAAGAAGGATGTATGGCTTAAATATCATATTATTTCTGTTCTCCTATGAATTTCATGCTTCTACTTTGCTTCAATTGATTTCCTATGAAGGGAATTATATGTATCATGCCTCTTTCATATGCAAGTTGAAATCTGAAATTGAAAGGAAGAAGGTTGATTGACTTTGTTAGCATTGTGCTTGTTTTCCTCTCTTCGTGATCACTAAGTCATGAGCCTTTGAAGTGATTTGAAATGTGGCTTTTGTGCAAGTTTAAAGCTTTCATTTTGATGCTTAGTTTCATTAAAGTTGCATCTTGCCTATTGTTCATACTTTACTCAAAAGCAATTGCCATGTCTCTATCTTGCATTAAAACAATTATATGTTATTTGTCCATGAGTGTTTGAGGTTAGAATCATGCAAGATACATTGTTCATGCCCTTTTCTTGCTCTTGAATTATGAGGTGAAATAGTGATGAAACCGAATATAAAATCTATCTTGTTTAAGTATATATGCAAACATGTTCAAATCAATGAGCTTTAAATTTATGATATAGACTACCATGTTTACATGGTAGGAAATCTTATGTTATCAAAATTTGGCCGGTGTCTCACGACATACATATGTCTTTCTTGACATGGTGGGCAGTCTCTCATGCCCCATGGGGGAGAAGCGTTGTTTGATGCTCAATCAAATTTATTGCGACTTTCTTTTGTTTATATACAAATGTGAGCTTTAAATTTGTGATATAAAATTACCATGTTCCAATATGGTAGGGAAATCTATGTTATCAAAATTTACGTGATGTCTGACATACATACATGTCTTTGACATGGTAGCAGCGATCTCATGGCCACTTGTGGGGAGAGCCGTAGAGTAAATTTTGATCTAATCAAATTTATTGCGGTTTCTTTTTGTTTATATGCAAATGTGAAATTTGTGATATAAATCACCGTTCTCCAACATGGTGGAAATCTTATCTTATCAAAATTTATTGGTGTCTCGACATACCTTATCGTATACACGTGGTGGGCAGTCTCTCGTGGCAACCCCACTTGTGGGGAGAGCCGGGAGGCATTGTAAATTTTGATTATTTTGTTCCCCATACAAATTTATCATCTTTATACTTCACATTGTTCGTCTGGGCACTGATATAAATCTGCGCGTTGTTCCGGCGTGGCGGGGAAATCTGATTATAAGTTTGCTCGCGTTGTTCCGTGGCAGGAAAATCTTCTGTTATCTTACGCCTTTTGGGCAAATAAATTCGGTTGTTGTACGACCACCATACCTTTCTTGCGTGGTGGGACAGTCCCGTAATCCTATCGGGATGGCCGAGGAGAATTTCAAATTTTCAAAATAAAAGAAGATGAAATGTATATATAAATGCTTATACTTTAAATTCATATATGTGAATGCAAATTTATTGCTATCTTTAAGTCGTTCACATTGTTCCAATCGTGAGGAAACCGTGATAACTGCCATGTTGTTCCACATGGCGAGAGAATTGTTCTATAAGTACTTGCTCACGTTGTTCCAACGTAGAAATGTTGTGATGTGCACCCATACGCCTTGGCGTGGTGGAAATAAATTTGGTCGCTGTCTCGACACTACCATACACGCCTTTCTTGGCGTGGTGGGAAGACCTAGTCCCCCGAAGTAGCCCCCTATGCGGGGATGATGCCGGGAGGCTGCCGGAATTTTCTTTAAAAAAAAAAAAGGGTAAATAGAAGAGAAAGGATGAAATGCTTAGGTTAACATGTTGGCTTAAAATCTTTAGGTCGTATATATCATGCTTGAATCTCATATAATAAAACTATCTTATTGTGGCAGTATGACATAAAAGTGGATTATCTAAAACAGTGTTATGGAATACACATTAGACTATACTCAAACCAAATGCCTAAACTCATTCTAGCATCACTTTATATTTTGATCAAATAGGCTTCCAAAATAATTTATTCCACCCTCATACCCTGTTGATTTGTGACATAAAGGGGCTTTTGGCCAAAATAATATATATCATATTTTCCAAAGAAAAGATCTATCCTTCCGGTTTGGTCTTCTGCGGTCGTTAACAAAACCTAAAATCCATATCAAAACTCATGATTGCATTACAATCACGTCAAATACAAAAGAATAGATCTTATACTTCCGGTTTGATCTTGATTAACAAACTCAAAATGTCATATTAAAACCTAAACTGCATTGAATCTACATTTCACATTCAATCCATACAATATTTTAAAAAAACAGAATCTTTGTATGTTGAAGTGTTCAATACAATACGAGTTAGGTATAAAACAAAAGAAACGATGCTATACTTCGGTTTGATCTTGGGGGTTAAGTTAACAAACTCAAAATCAAAATTTGGAAACTTGACATTAACATCTTTTAAAGAGAATATCCAGTGTGCATGTTGGAGTAATTACTAAGTCAAATACAAAAACGAGATCTTACATAATCCGGTTTGTCTTGGTCTAACCCTAAAATTTGATATTATAAGAATTTCAAATTAATAATATCTCAAGAAATAATTAAATAGATAACTGAATATGACCTACTAAACAAATTTCTTAGAAGTAAAGTCGACCCGTCTATGTTGTGAGTGGACAAGATTTTGAAGGATTATACTTCTTGAGATAATGAATTTAGACCGATCCTCTAGAAAACCAGGACAGTGGACAAGGTCTATCGATTGATATTAGGATCGAGAAGGGTAATTATAATTAAAATTTTAATGATAAATGATCATATATTCGGTCTAAAATCAATCAAAATGATCAAAATTCAAAGAAAATAATAAAATATAAAAAAAATGAAATGAATTATTTAAATTAAAACTAAAAATAAATAACATAAATCCACCCATCCATTGTTTGTCTTGACAAATTAAACTTTTTTGCCGATGTCAAATTAAATACATAACTTCACACTCAAATATTCCTAAAGCGTGGGGCGTGGCGTGTCCTCGTCGTGGTTTTGGATATCACATAAATGGATTCTGACACCGAACCCTCGGCCGGGTGGTTCAGCGATATGGCAACTAAATTACGGTCCGGCGGCAGTATGTTCCCCGGCTTTCTTCTTTTGTGAAATGTAGAATGTATTTGGTTGGGCAAAAAGCCTGTCATAAGGTTGACTTATATTTGTCCCCTGACAAACTCCACAAGTCGACACCGGCATGTAACTTGTTGACGGATCCTGGTCATTGTTACCTCCTCTCCCATTAGCGGACGGGGATCCTGACGGCGGATACTAACCATGGGATCTTGATGGGCGTCATCGTTCCCCACAAAAGTTTTAAGTTAAAATAATAAATTTCATAAGTTAAACTCCACTCACTGCAATTATATACTTTTCGATTCATTTTAATCGAAAGTGCTCTGATTGGGAGGGTAATTAACTATAGGGGCTTCTATAGGAAACCCAATCCGTATAAAAATTCTCACCAAATGAGAACGAAATCTGCAGGTCTTATCTACTATTCATCGCTTCAAATTATCACCACACTTAAACAACTCCTTTTTTCCCGAAAGATGTCGGTGGCGAATTTTCGGATCCCACAAAGACATGTTCAGGTACTTATTCTTAGCCAATCATCTTCCTCCCCGTTGCGCCAAGAAAGGGGCATACGATGTCTGCACAAAAATACACAAATTTCTTAGCACGCCAAGAGAAGTGTGTACATGTACTTATTTTCAGCATTTTTATGTTTATACCTTCGATACGAATTTCAAGATGAGTTGTGGCACGATTTCGAGACAAAGCAAGGTAGGCACTGTCTAGTTTGATATATTTTTGACATTTCTGTGATACCAGCATGATTAATTTCAAAATGAAGTGCTTGGATATCGTTGAGGCCTTCCGACTCAGATATGCAATCGCACCGATGACTTGTCTTCTCCATTGAGTAGCCTTTGAACGATGCGAGGAGCCTCTCTTAGTCAACTTCAACATTCCAGACGTAACAACGCAGTCATGATCAAACATCTTTTGAATAATTTTCCGATGAATAGAGTGTTTTGACTTCGATTTACGTCCGTTTCCCATCGAAATCATCATTTTTGCTCAATTCTACTTGCGAAGCATATGCGAAGGTCAACAAATGCCCCCCAACAAGTATGATTCGTATATAGAGCAGATCATATTTATTGCAAACTAGTTGACCTAATTTTGTATCAATGTTGCATCTCAGTTTCATGAATTTGCTTAAAGCTCGATGGTTACTCTTTAGTGAAAATGAATGTAACTTTTAGATTAGCCATGAGATTTGAATCTACTTAGCATTAATAGCTTGTGGAGCTTAAGGAAAGTTATCATCACTTTAATACTATGTGTTTAGATAGACTCAATGATGAAGATTGACCGAAGTAGTCTGCCTGAGAAGAGTGTCTTATGTCCTCTATTTTCTGCTTCGACAGACTTACTGAAGGTCTCTTTTTATAAACTTTGTAGATTTGAGCTTCCTTTGGCCTCGGCTTTGTGTTGATGGAATTGATGAAAATATTGAATTTATTTATTTTGATATTTGAAATTCTTCTCTTAACTTTGTGCTTGATAGACTTGGTGAATGATAAATCAAATTTGTCTCATGGACATGCCAAATAATAAAAGTTTCCCTTCTACCTTAGCTTTCAGCTTTTGTGGCTTGATGAAGGTTTGGTTTTGATGATTTAATATTTAAATTTTTCACCTCGTCTTGGCTTTGTGTCTTAGCGGACTTGATAGAGTTAATAGCTTATCACATAAATGAGGGTATCTTCAGTCCTATGCTATGTGCTTTGGCGGGCTTGTTGAAGATATCATCTCGGTGATTTATAATTCATATTTCCTTTTGTCCGAACTTTGTGCCTCGCGAACTTCATGAAGTTTTATCCTAAATTATCTCCCGAACTTGTCAAATAATATGAACTCACCTTCTACCCTAGCTTACTGCTTTTGTGGGCTCAGAGAATGATGTATGCTGATGGCCTAACCTTCAAGGCTTGTATTAGGCCAGTGGCGAAGAGAGATCGATCTAGTGTTTTGTGCATAGAGTTCTTGATGACAATGTCCTTTTAGTTCAGCCTTGAACTTTATATGAACATTGGGACAACTTCTTTGATCTTATGTTTTTTGCTTAATAGCCTTGTTGAAGAAGTTCTTTCGGTATGTGCTTTGTGCTTGATCAAATCTTTTAAAAAAAGATTGAAATATTTACCCTGAATTGAGGGTTATTTTTAGACTCTGTCTTAATCTATCGATCAATTAAGAAGATCTTTTAGATCTGGACTACTTATCTATGCAGGGACCTTTCTAAGATGTGATAGAATATTATAGTCGATCCTTCCACTAGAACTTGACTTCGTTTTGGGATCTTTGAGAATGATGTCTTCATTAGACAGTACATCTTTGCCTTAGTCTTCTTACTTGATGGCCCATTCTTCAATGATAGTAGCAATACTTTGCCACATTTTAATTGAACTTAGACCACTTTATCCAATTCAAATTCTACTAATGAAGTAATCTTTAAAATCACTCTTCATCCCAGAGAATTGTCTAGAAAATTTAGAGTCACTCCCCAATTTCATGTGCACCATATGTGATGTCATTGAGGAATCCGACCCTTCCTAATCAAGGAAATATATTTCTTCATCTGAACTGTGGTATTTCTTTTACATCATTAGACAAGATTTAGATATTAACTATTTAGATTTCTCCTCTTTAGTCAAGATAGGCTTTATAAGTTCACCGAACATATCGGATTTATCGGAGTTACTTGATCCTTATCATCAAATTGGAAGAACTCCCATCAAGAAGCATATGATGTAACAAAAATAATATGACACATTTATTAAGGAATGATTCACCATCTTCTTCATCTGACTCGATAATTCGGAGCTTAGACACAAAGTTTACATGCCTGGCTTGGCTGGATGTCTAGCTAGCTGATGATAGTCTTCCAAATTATTAATGGTCTTTTGGATTGTAGTTCTCTTTCTTCTTAAATTTACTTAATTTGACAGACTCCCTTAACATGTTTGATGAGATTTAAGCAAGTTACTTCCCACATTTAGATGAGTTAGCAGTTTTGGAATGTCTCTGCATCGATTACATGAAGGTTGACGCATACGAACTCGATATTTCCTTCAAACCAAGTATTGATTCGAGCGGACTTCCACTTGATACCAAAGACTCCTTCAAATTGTTTTAATATTTTGATAGTCTTCTTTTGGACTAAAGTTTTGCATTCTTCTATTTGGATTGATTTTCTTTTCATTTTATCTTTAATAGATGATATGGAATGGGACATAATCATCCTTGTAGACTCACTCTTTGGATGAACTAGACATTGTTAGAAAATACGAATTCACCTTTCATGTATTTTCTTTCCAACCAATCTTTAAAGACATAAAGTTTTCAATAAAATGGCTAGTTGCTTGATGATATAGACAATAATTCAAGTTTATCAATCAAATCTGCCTCTTAAGCCTTTTACACTATTCCAATTCAAGACTTGCTTTAAGTTTGTGAAAATAAATTAGTCACACTTTCTCGTTTAAAAGAGTAAGTGTCGCTTAGATAAAATTAGAGAGAGTAGCTCCAGTGGCAGATAAGATTAGAGAGAGTTGTCTTAGATGGTTCATAAAGCGTCGGTCATCTGATGGCCCGGTTAGGAGAGTAAATGCATTAGATTTGCCTTATGTTAAGAAAGGTTGAGGTAGACCTAAAAAGACTTGATTAAGATGCATAAAAAATGACCTTAGTATAATTGAATAAATGAGAATTTGACACTTAATAGGACACAATGGAGAAGGATTCATGTAACCAACCCCACATAGTGGAATAAAAGCTTGTTGTTGTTGTTGTTTCTCGCTTAAAGGAGTATGTGCTTCAACTAGTGTAGCAACATCAACAAATAATGGATTCTCTTCTTCTCTTTGTTCTTCTTTCTCATCTTAATGAACTTAAAGAGTCTTTTGTTAATTGACTCTGCAATGGTTCTCCATCACTAACATTAAGCAATATTCCTTGGGACATGTGTTGTTGGTACTATTGAGTAGGAGGCTTATTTGTACACTCCACCATACAAATATTTTTTGCTTCTATAATGTCTTTATTTTCTTTTTCTTTCTAAACTTGAATTTTAGAGCTATGTCTCCACTAAATATCTAGCTAAGAGTATAGGATAAATATCTTCTTAATCAGGGGATTGCAATTAAAATCCACTTCTTCTTGAATGGGTGAAACTAATCAATGATGGGACGTCCTAGAGGATTCTCCAATGTGTTGGTTACCACGAACTTCATCATAAGAATTCTTTTTCTTAAGTACACATTCTTGGTGAACTTTGTTAGTGGTAGATTTCTGGGAGCACATGCCAGACATCACGTATTTTGCTTTTTCCAAAATAATCTCTTCTTGAGAGCTTTGGCCTCCAAATATTTATCTTTTCATCGGGATTGTTGACCTCCATGTGTCACATCAGTCGAGTCGAGTTCATAAGACGAAGTCCATCGATTTTGAATACAATAGCACGCAAATCAAGGCTGAAATGCACCAGATATCGCCGAAATCAGTCGAAATGACCTCCGATCGACGAACGGACTTCGTCGTTGCATTCAAAATGTCGAAATTGATCAAAATATACATATTGCACAATTCGGTGACCGAATCAAGAAGAAAATTGCGTCGATCCGCATCAAGTCGAGCTGCGGCGTTGCGGCAACTCCGTTCGCAAATTGATCGTAATGTCAAATTGATCGAATATACATATATATTGCCAACCGATCAAGAAGAAATTACGTCGATGCCTTCGCGCGTAGGTCGAAGCGCGGCGTTGCCGTTCCGGAAATTGATCATCGTTAACGTCAAAAGCTCGAAACTATCAAATGAGACTATCGCTCAATTGGACGAGTTTACGCGAATGTCGGCGATCGGAACGACGGCAATTTTTAAGCGAAATTGACGATCCCGTCGACTTGAACCAATGGCTTCAATGTAAAGCGGTTGCGTCGTTCGTCCAAATGTCGAAATAACCTAAGATTGGTATATATATTAATTATATGATTATGTCATCGCAAAAATCAAAATTTTGGTTTATTTCCACTCAAATAAGCATATGCTCTTATAAAGGCTCCTATAAGACCTAACCCTAAGGACTCCACTATTCACAACCTCGATTCACATTTGACAGCCACAACTCGGCCAAACTCTCTCGTTTTGTCCGTCTCTTCCTCCCAGCCGAGACAGAACGAGCTCCTGATTCTCCCTTTCTCTCGTTCGCAGGGCAGCCAGCTGTAGAAATCACATCCGTCATCCATGTTACAAGCGATGCATTCAATCCTCCAAATCCCTTCCATCGTTCACGAATCATTCCTAAGCCGACGACAGCAACCGTTCCCTCATCTTTAGATCGAAGCACAGCCGATGGATCTCCTTCCTGTCGTCCGTCCTTCTTGCATGACTTCTCAAGCCGAGGACCGAACTTCTCTTCTCCAACCTAGCAGCCCTAGCCAACCGACCTTAACCAGGCTTGCTCTCACCTCTGCACTTTTAGATATTGGACTCTTCCACCTCGATCCATGAACTCATATAGTTCCTTTTTTTTTATGAGCAAGTGGCTCTTTAACGATTTTTTTTTTTTTTTTTTTTTGAATCTCCTCTGTTTACAAACAGAAAAATTTTCAATCCGGCCTTTTAACCGTTTGGTGGCTTGCTTAGCTCGCTCAGTACATTTTCTGCATCATTTAATTCAAATGAATATTGCTGGAATCGGCACTTCTAGAGTCCTACGATTTGCCTAACATGCACTTTCTTTATCAGAATCGAGGGAGTTCAGTCTTGTATGCATCACAGACTTAGTTGCACAATGCTTTTACTCTTGTGAAAATGTATAGAAATGTCGTGGTTGCAATCTGCTGGTTATTTTTGAAAGCAGATCCAAGCTCCAACTAGAAAGCTCTGATTATTAACGAGATTTATGAGATCTTTGTGGTACTCTTGCATTTTGTTTGCTGATGATCATGACATGTTTTCACAGTGCAAATTATGTAGCAAGACTGGGTTGGGAAATACTTGTCACTTGTCACGCACAGGAGCTGAATTTCATTCTTAAAACCCTATGATTATGAAGCTACTTGCATTTCATCACCATTGTTCATGAATCTTGTTGCCAAGAAATCTCTTGAAGTTTTTTTTAATGCATGAATAAGGTCATCTTGTTTTGACTTCATCAATCTGGACTATTTTTTTTGTTTAGGGCGAATTGTGTCCTGTCATCTCGGCTTAATATATATGTAAAAGGAAAATCATGATGAATGCTATAATTTTAAGTACCCGCTTGTGTTGTTTCAACGCAGCGGGAAAATCTGTTAGACCTAAGTACTCGTGCATGTTGCTTCAGCATATCGAGAAAATCAGGATGCTTTTTATACAGGTTTGAAGGCCTATCGGCGATTTCATAAGCGTGATAGGTGCGAAAATCACTTTCGGCCGGTGTCATGACACCCGCCTTCCCATAAGCGTGGAAGCACTCCGTCGACGCACGGGGATGGCAGAGATGATTTCATTTCAAACGCCTGTGCATATGCTTGCCCAGCATATCAAACTCATCTACTTACTATTTCAATGTAATTGCAAATATTTGCTAGATATAAGTACTCGTGTATATTGCTTCAGCATGTCGAGGAAATCATGATGATTTTCATATAAGTTTGAAGGCCTATGCAACGCTTTTCATAAGCGCGGTAGGTGTAAGAAAATCACTCGGCCACGGTGTTGCAAGACCCGATGCACGCTTTCCATAAGCGTGGTGGGAAAACCTCGACACTCGGATCAGCCCACGGGGATGTGGGAGGCTGCCAAATTTTATTCCCACGATATTGAAGGCGCTGCGCTTTCTTAAGCGTGGTGGGTTTAGAAGACTCTTTAAGCAGTAATAAGACTACGATGCATGCTTTCTTAAGCATGGTATGAAATCTAAACTTGGGCGATCAGGGAGGCTGTAAATTTGAAACCACATGAAGCTTAAAGAGAATCAAATGAAAGTACTAATGAACTTAAACTCAACTTAAAATGAAACAATTACTTGCATATAAAAAAAATTGAATCGAACTTTTAAATGCAACACATTGTATCAATCGGATTATAATAATTCAGAATTGGCATATAATCAAGTACAAAACTCAATGATAGGGGACTTTGTGAGAGCAAGTTTTCTAATATGAATAAGGCTCTCACAAACTCATGGTGAATCCAATGGTTGCTTCAAGCATGAATTGATTTTTCAAAGAAACATTTGATTATTATATTTTACTTTTGAAGCACATGAAATTTAAAGTATATTGGAATGCTTGCTTTCAAATTAAAAAATATGATGAGTTTATAGAGATTTGAAAGCTTGCTAAAAGTATTCTGAAACAACTTTCAATTCAATTCGATCTTTCTAAAATTCACTAAGTATTTTAAATATCTCGCATGGGTCTCAACAATACTGAATAAACTTTAATGCGAGGATCTTCTGAGTTCTTCCGTTGGTCTTAGGAATTAACAAAACCTAAAAATTAAAAAAATATATATTATGATATTTCCAATTTAATCAAATATCTAAGAAGCTAATTTTATTATATGACAGTAGATCTGATCCTTTATTATTAAATTAATAGAGTCGACAGGATCTGAAATAATAAACTAAAAGATCAAGCAAATTTATATACCTCGATGATGATTGTGTTGAATGAAGATTTCAACCAGAGGGGATACTTTCATCAAAACATAATTACTATTTCAAATCAAATCAATATAAGTTCAATATCAATCCAAATGAAATCTGATGAATTATTAATCTTAAAATGACTAAATGAAAATCATCAAGTTAAAAAACTTAAAGCTAAAATTCAACACACCTTCCACAATTGTTTGTCAGATGTGACAAATTAAGAAAATTTTAGCTCACAAAGGAGTCAATCTCAAATCAAGTATACAACTATGTTTACTCTCAAATAACCTCATGGGTGGCGTCTGTCCCTCATGCGTGATTTAGTCGAGCTCCTATGATGCGATTACGATCGAGTCCTCCTGGTGGTTGACGTCAAATGGCACCATTATATTAAGATCACGATTGTATCATATACCATGGCTGTCCGAGATGTGAATCATTTGGTATGAGAGGGCAAAAAAATCCAGATTAGAGGTAAACTGCTTGTCTCGAGACAAACACCATACTACAAGGTTCCTGAGAGCCATGCGGCCGAGGATCCTTCGATCGGGTTAGATTACCTCCACTAAGTAGGTAGGGATCACACACGGGATGATGGAACCATAGATCTAGATCGCGTTATCGTTTCCCAACCATCCGCTTTAAGCTAAATATAATGAATTTCATAAATCCTAAATTTTAAACTCCACATGTTCTTATATCTATGCAATTTAACAATCTAACATTAGCTTAATCGAAAGTTCTCTCAGAGGGTAATTAACTATAGGTCTTTGCCTTTATGAAACCCGGAACCAAATCTAAAGTCCTCACAAAATGAGGACGAAATCTCTAAGTAGTGTCTTATCTACTATTCCATCTACCTTTTGAAAATTACATCGACACTTTAAATCACTCTCTTAATTTAGAGTGGGTAATTTTCGAGCCCTGAGGATCTTCCGGTAGCTTAATGGTTCGATGCTCACTGTATAAGGCTCACCTAGTTGATCTTGAGTCACCGCCATTAACAATAGCTTTTTCAATGAGGTTTTCTCAACATCTTTAATCATCAGCCTTTGATATTTCCTCTTCATAGGTATTATGCTTGATAACTTTCATTTCAGAACTTCATGCACTCTAGCGGGTAAAGTCTCTAGCTCCTTTTGTGGAACTTGGGTTCGATGCTGTGAAGCCCAAAAAGGTTGCTTAATATTACTAATAGAGCTATTCTTTTTTACTCATTTTAGACTTTCAAATTTATTGTGGGTAGGAATACTCACTTGTGATTACAGGACTGATTGCGTAACAGATAGTCTTGGTGAGATTCTTGTCAATTTTCCTCTAGATGAAGAAGCTCACCATCATGACTTGTTGATACAAAAAGCTCAATTGGTAGAGTGGTTGCATTGACAAACACACTAAAATTGTCTGCCCAGTAACGATCCTCTTCACAGTCAAAGCGTCAAAATAGACCAATCTTTTAAATATGGATGCTTTCTTTCGAAGAGCCTCAACAACATTGACTTTTCGATTGATCTCTTCTACTACATGTGTGAACGTTGTGCAAGCATACCTTAAGCGTGCATGGTGACAGCCCTAACAATAATCATCGAAGATTTTATGCCACAAAGTTGAATGGTAGCTTCAACATCTCAAGTCTTGATGATAGAGCTAGCTAGACAAGTGCTAACCCTATAGCCTAGCTTAACAATGAACTGGATGTTCGAAGATCCATTCTTCACAGACAACAACAACAGCAAGCCTTTATCTCACTAAGTGGGGTCGGCTACATGAATCCTTCGTCTCCATTGTATTATGTGTCAAATTCTCATTTAATTTAAGTATGCTAAGATCATTTTTTATACATCTTAACCATGTCATTTTAGGTCTACCTCTACCGTTCTTAACATAAGGCAAATCTAATGCATCGACTCTCCTAACCGGATCATTGGTAACGCTTTATGTGGCCAAACCATCTAAGGCGACTCTCTAATCTTATCACGCCCTTTGGACCTACTTCAACTTTTTCCAACATACTCATTTTAGCATTTTATCTCTAAGAGTAAAGCCACTCATCCACGCATCCTCATCTCTGCAACACTTAACTTTGTCTCATGCTTCTCTTTTATTGGCCAACATTTTGCATCATAAATTCATTACAAGTCTTACCATAATCTTATAAAATTCTTGACAAACAAAATGTAAATTAATTATTACCAATTGATATGTTACCCTACACTTTCAAAATACAAAAGTTCAATAAAATAGAACAACATAGTAATCTAATATATAGAATTTCAATTTATCTCTCTTAGGATCTTAAGTTAAAAGATAAACAAATTTTAATATCAAGAATTCCACCATCTATCCTAAAATAATTGTCTTTTTTTTTATCATTTTCTTGTATTTCTAAGATATAAATTTATGACTTCTTATTATATGGTAAAATGTTCTCCTAAATTTTATAAAATCTTTAAAAAGAAATTTACATTAGCCTTATCCTCACTATTTTTGGTCAGCTATATAATTCTCATTACTCTTTTTTTTTTAATGTGTTGCAATATAATACCTTGTTTAAGTTATTTTACATGCAAATATGTTACATTTTGTGAATTTATTATCTAGATTGAGCTTTGATATAACAAGTTAGATTGTTCCAATTCTATTTGGGTCTTCACATTTAATGTTGTTATGGAAAACCATTTCTAATCAACTCAAAATCAAAAATTTTGGTTCAGGCAGCTCACTCAACTCAAAATCATCTTCAATTTTGTCATGTGTTTGCAACCATAGAACTTTTATATTTCAACTTAGCAAAGAGGCAAACTCCAAAAGCTAACTTGATATCAGTCCACAAATAGAGTAGGAACTATATTTAAAACCTCAAATAAAATTTGAAACAGTAAATTGACAATTAATATTCCTATAAAATCACCAAAAATTAAGAATTCCTAGATAAGAATCAACCTTCTTTTAAAAATTATAGCTTGTATCATCTTGGTGGGGGAAAAGGCACATTGGAAATTCCTACCACAAATAAAGAGTCCATAGTGCAAATTCAAAGCCACACAACCATACCATACCAATAATCCATGCTAGAAATGACTAAAAGACATATGTATACATCCATCATAGCTAAAAATCTCCCTCAAATCCACAGACGAGAAATTCATACATAAGTGAAAAATATATGCAAAAGGAGTGTAAATAAGTGGAGCTGAGCTCGAGCAACTCTTGAGTTGAATTTGAGCTTGATTAAATAACATAGCTCGAGTTCAAGCTCTAGCTTTATTCTACGAGTTTGAATCAGGTTATGAGCCAAAACATTTAGCATAAAAGAGATAAAATTACTCTAATTGAAGCAATTGTTATAATAAAATAATAATAAATAATGAGAAATTAGAAGAAAATTAATAATAAATCATTTAATATAAAAAATATAAATTTTAAATATTTTTAATAGTTTTAGATGTAAATTATTGAATTATAATATATTTTAAGTGTATTTTGTATTAATATTTTTTTTAAATAAGTTGGCTTGCGAGCTAACAAGTCATGTTAGGGATGGCTCAAGCTTAGCTTGTTAGCTCATCGAGCATGGCTCACAAGTTATTTATCAAGATGAATTTGAACAAGTTTGACTCACTTACACCCCTTTGTCTTCTCATACTTCAATGATTCTTATAGACAAGGAGCCTACCAAATAATAAAGTTTGCGTTGCAAGCTTAGATGCCCTATGTAGGTATAAAATATTCAAATAGCAATGCAGATAGTTGGGACAACGATACATTAGGTGATTCACATTACCATGGGCAAGCTGCTAAGTCATCATCCAAGTGTTGAGGAAGTCCATTTACTCGAGCAGTGATTTAATTTTCCAAGGATCTAGCCCTTAGCTGATCGTTTTATTGAGATCCCATTGTTCATTTTTAACGAAATCATTTCTCGACATTCAGGGGCGACTTCGACTTCACAACAGGCTGATTTAGCAACACCGAGTTTAGCTTTGAAAGGGAGCGCATACCCTCTGGAAGTGGCGACCAAAACACTCACCCTTTCTTTGGTTGGGACGACCGGGTTCACTTCGGAGGATATTAGCTTTGAAAGGGAAAGCATATTAATATTTTTTAAAATAATTCGCGAGTTATTTCAAGATGAATTCAATAGTTTGATTCACTTACACCCCTCTCTCTCCTCATAGTTCAATTATTCTTATAGATAAAGAGCCTACCAAATAATACAATTTGTGTTGCAAGCTTAGATGCCTTATGTAGGTATAAAATATCCAACTAGCAATGCAGATAGTTGGGACAACGATACATCAGAAAACCAAAACCCACCTAAATTACTAATAAACGATCACTTTAAAGGACATCAAGTAAAAGCCGGCAAGTTCTCATCATATTGATGCAAAAACCTTATAGGCATGCTCCTAAGGCATATGTGTTTCCCAATGTACTTTACACATCACGGAGTACAAGAATGGTGCACATCTAATACTATATTATCCAAACATTACAATGGAAAATAAGATTTAATTTTCATGCTATCACAGCTTAAAGAATAATCTAATAGTTTTTCAAATATAACCACTATGAGATAATGAGTTAAACAAAGTGAGGTAACAAAAGGGAATGATGATATACATTGGAAAATTTCTGGGAGTACCTGTTTAAATCATATTGCAATTTCAACATTTTTGGAATTTAAATTCCACCAATGCACATAATCACCTATGCTCGTAGATGAAATTTTATTTTTATATATTTAGCATCAAGTATAATTCAGAAAAGAAAAACTTGTAACATAAAAGCCAATAATTTTTTAGCATGAGAATTCATTAGGACAATAAAATGGCTAAACTAATGCTTTATTTCATGTATAGTTGGGAAAGATAATCCGTACCTCTCCTCCCTCTTGCTGGCTCCATTTTGAATTGCAACTTGGAATTTTAGCCTCTTCTATTTTCTGCTTTTCCTGTAGTCGAGCAGCTCTTTTCGCCTTAGCTTCAACCCCTTTCAAATGTTTTGTTGGGCTTCCATCCTTATCATAATACCGACCAACAAGCTTGCCAACAAATCTGATACCCAATAAAAAGCATGAAGATCTCAAGCAAAAGGTTCAGGAACCAAGGACCCCACATGATTAATATGTCTCACATTTTGTTACCAGAACTTTTTTACAAGAGAATCATTAAAATCAATTTCCCAAAAAAAGACAACTCAATTTATTTTTCTGGTAACAATTAGCTCATTTAGAGTAGGAATAGAAGTATTGGCTGTAGTATAGCATAGTAGCTATATTACATGAACTATTTCAGTGGAATAAAATTAGGCATTGGTGGTAGGAAAATTAACGTACAATATTTACCAAATGATAGGCTTTATTAACCCAATCCCAAATATTTTGGATAATGATGCTAACGATGATAGGATTCAGGATCAGGCCTCTCACATTTGGGCTTATGAATGATTGTCCAAACTTCTAGCAATTTTGGGTATGTCATTCAAGTCTGGAAATGTTTCAAAATAAATCCCATTTATTTATCTTAACATAAATTGCTGGCTTAGTTATGATTTCTAGACCCGTACTATCAAAGGCTACCTAAAAGTCAATCCATTGGTTATGTTTAACTGACCAAAAAAGGTCGACATGTTTTACATATAATGCATGACATCTCAGCTGCTTGTTGATTTATAGCACCAAGGTTAGGATTGTCCTTAAAATGTAAAGCAAAATATTTTAACAATTATATTCGCATGGGGATGTTTATAATTTCTCGAAGTAGAAAAAAAAAACAAATAAATAAATTGTAATTTTGGTAGGTTGTTCCATGGTTATGTTTTCAAAAGCCATTTCACCCAAATAGCCAGATTTGTATCGAGATTTCATTTGGGTCCACAACACCTCTCAACCGTCATCTTTCTCATTTATAGGTAATGCAGTGAAATATGACCTTTAAACTGTCATTCTGTATATAGCCAATTTTGGTCAATTTTCTAATCAAAATAATTATTGTTTTATATGATATGAGTCCCGAGCAAAGCTGTAGATACTAATAGGGTAGAAAGCCTTAAAAACCACATTTTACCTAGCTTACCAAAAACAAAAATAAACATAAGTTAATTATTTGTTAAATATTGTAGATTAAATGTTGGTAAACCTTGAATAGTATTAACTTGTAGTTACTATTTTACCGAAAATTGGATACATAACAATTGAAGTTGGTTCCCATAGTTTTGCTCATTTGATCAGAAATTATGAATTATCAAATAACATGAAGTTTTTTTTAGATTGATAGCACAATTTGTAATTTGACTGAATTATCAAGTTGGTTCCCACAATTTTTTAAATTCTGAATTATTAAACCACATTTTGCCACTCCAACTGATAATTAATTATCTAAAAATAAATGGTGCAAAAAAGGTTTAAGTTGACTCAAAGCAATCTAAGACACATGAAGTTTGATCAGTGGATTTGGCTTTTGATTGATAGCTTGTTAATGTGAGAACTAGTCCTAGTCTAGTTTGTCGCTTACACCATTATTAAAGCCTAAAAATTGACTTGATCTGATGGGTTTGTTTTATTTCAACCCATATAAATTATAATTAGGTTTACATCCATCAGAAAGCTTGATGTGTGTTGGAAAATTCACAATTACTGAGATAAATTAAATCATAACTCGATTAAAATATTCACGACACACATAGATAGAGATGACAAAGACAACAATATTGTTACGAGAAAACCAAAAAAAGGTGAAAATTTATGAGACTTAATTTAGTAAAAATAAACCACTATATATTCGAAGTTATAAATTTTACTTTTCTTCCTACTAAAGAAAATAGAGTTACAAAGTTGTGAGTATTTGCTTGTTAATTTATTCTATAATGGTTAAGCAATGACAGTTTGAGAATAACAACACTATAATATTCGTATAACGGGGGTTATACTATATTAAAAAGTAAAAAGATTCCGGTCAAAACCTCAAAAAAAAAATACCTCACGGTAACTTTGGATCAACTCCTAGGATTAGGATTTAGTAATTCAAAAGAGAATTTTTAAAAATGTTCTTTAAAAGTTTCCTCTTATTTTGACAAATTCCTAAAAGATGAAAAAAAGTCATTAATGATCCTCTAATTAGCAATGAATTGTTTGAGGAAAAGCTTAGCTAGTTCAACAAAATTATGAATAGTATGACTAGAAAGAGAGTAGATTTAGGTATGAGCTTATTCCTTAAGAGTTGCAAAAAATACTTAGCAACAGAATGTGCATTATTGCTCTATAGTGATTGACAAACTTGTAAGGATTTGAGGTCTCATAATAGTAGTTGATGGCAGGTAATTTAAATGTTGTTGACATATGATACTTGAGAATTATTTCAAATAGAATATGAAAATTTTTAAATCTTCAATATGGGGTAAGCTAATTTCTCTCTTTTAAAGAAAATTTATATTGGAAAAATCATTTTAAGTTCATCTCTTATGATATTATAAGAGATACAAGTAAGGTGTGGTTGAATTAAGTCTAGCAACATTGCTATGAGAATAAAGGTTAGTGGAATAGTATAAGAAGTATATGTTAAACTAATATTGTCCAAGAAATCCTCCTGAGAAAGACAATGAGGGGGCATAATATGAGTGGCATCAAACTAATTAGTTCTAGCCATTTGTTGATTTGTGGATGAGAGATATCCATCATGCTATAATAGTACCCTCTATTGTCCAACATCCATTAAGAGCTAAATGCTCTTCCATTTTAAGTATATGTTATGCCAAGGTTAAAATTGATTATAGCCACCAAGTAGATGATATTGTCCTTGATTGAGAGACTATTTGTCAACTATTGGAAAAACGTATTGGAAATAATTTTTAAAGATGATGTCAAACAGTTGTGTCCCAAAAAATTCAAAATGATGAAGATAAATTAAGTCTTGGATCAATAAAAATATCCAACACATATAAATAAAAGTGATAAGAGACAATAATTTTTTATGTGAAAAATCCATAATGAGGAAAACCACGAGACCCAACTCAATCAAAATAATCTAATAAATATTTGAAATTATATTGTTTTACTATTCTTTTTTAACTAGAGAAAATGGTTTTACAAAGTTGTGAGTACATATTCTTTGATTGTAGAATGGTTAAGCAACAATGATATGAGAATAACAGAGTTATAATAGTCAATAATATGAGCTAGGCTACAACAACCACTAGTCGTGATCAACAGCAACTGTTAGTGGTTGATGGATTCAAACTCTCTTCAATAATATATGTTTAACTCTTAGTTCTTTCTCCCTCCTCTATGTTGAAAATAGTCCTATTATAAAATTTTAAAAGAAGCATCTTGATAAATTTAGTCAAAATCACAAAAGATTCCATCGAACAGTCTACATTGATTCTCTCAATCATAGATAGATCACTCTGTCAACATTTAATTTGAGTGATCTTAAGCTCATTATATCTCTTTCGTTGAGCTGCTCGATTCGATTATAAACATGTCAGATTTGAAGATCATTTAACCTTTAATTAATGTTTCAAAGCTTCTAATTACACTTCAAGTGCATGATTTGTGCTTATTTCAACTAGGATCAAATCACTTTAGATGTAGAGGGCTCATCTCATTAAGATGTTCAAGTCGATTATAAATTTATTAAAATCAAAGCTTAAATGACCTTGAATTTAACTTCAGAAGGTTTCAATACATGTACTGCATCGAGATCCATGCTTGATCAACTAGATTTTTGAATGATATATCAAGGCTCATAACCAAAATTTAGAATACCTAAGATGAGAAAGCTCAATAGTAGGCCTTATAACTAGACCTTATAAATAAGATGGCCTTATTAATTAGATTGTTAGATGGAGCTTTGTTGAATTAAGTTGAACTCTTTAATCGGGATGGGACTTACATCCCTTAAAAGGCCCGTAAAGACTTTCAATCGAGAGGACGAGGAAAGCCCATGAAGAAAACTTGCTTTGAATCATCATTTTGAACTTTCACGAGAGCATCAAGATTTGTTACTCTATTTATTAGAGAGGCCCAAAGGAATGTGACTTATAACCCTAGGTGGAAAGGGGGTCCAATATCAATTTTCTTATTCTAAATTTAAAATTACTCAAAAAGATGAATTTCAAGATCATGCATTATATATAGGAGGGCCCAACGTAATGGATCTTATGACCTCCCCTTGTAAGAAAGGCAATTAGATTGGTTGCAACAAGCTTAAATGAGTATATTTCTTTTGTTATTTATTATGTGAAACTTACCCAATTTTGGAGGCTTGCTCAATTTCCTTTTTATTTCTCACAGCAGCCAAATCCATCATCACCTCATTTGAAGGTGGGTAGCTATCAGAATAAGAGATGGAAGAAAAGAGGAGGAAAAGGAGAGCTATCACCCATAACATCTAGGAACTGCCTACTGAAAGAAAGATTGGGGTGGAGAGAGAAAATATAGTGCATTAGTTTAGTCTCCTATATTTTGGACAGCATTTTTGTCTCTACATCGATCCAAGCACATAGCAACATCCAGGGGTCAAGGGAACACAAGAATCTAAATTAAAAAGTATTCTAAAACATGGATCTACAGGAAAGAACCCACTACAATCAAGGATCTGGACGTAATTTTCCTCTAAACTGTCCAAAATGATGGCAGGCCCTTTGGACCAACGGTGAAATTCTAAAAGTGATGAATGATGACATGGTCCTTATTAATCCCAATCTCGAAGGACCTTGGTGGGATACGACCTTAGAAAGAAGACTATATCTCAAAAAGTAATTGTTAGAAACAAATAATTCAAGACGAGGACTGAGGTAACTTACTTGTATCTTTCAAAATAGAACTTCCTCCAGTCAACAACACTGCTCATCTACATAAAATAAAAATAAATAAAAAATGAACGTGTTAAGAGTTGTACTTATCTTATTGTCCATTTAAGGACAAATGGAAGTTAAATAATTATGAAATTAAAACAAAGAAAAATCATTTTTAGGAAGAGGAAGATAATAATATTGAGAAAATTACAAATTTGCTCAATTGAAACGTTCATTTGAGTAACAATTTCTCCTGCCAAAATTATGTATGACGCTTTTGGGAATTGAAATGGATCATTTGAGACGGCAGACATCAAGAGATGACTAAATCTTCAGCCAATTCAGTCATACACATTTACATGACACAGGTAGACCCGCTCAACAGCCTGATCATCAATATTTTTGGATGCCACTACTTTATTATTATTTTTTTTCCTCTAATGTAAATCAATGTTTAATTTACACGCAGGTATTTATAACTAATAAAAAAAGCAATGCAACTTTCTTTCTACTTCAAAAATTTTTTTAAAATGTCTTAAAATAATTTCAAAAGCTACTTTTCTTTTATAGTTTTTCAACAGCAAATACTAGTAGTCTGCATTACCTCTGCACCTGAGAGACCTTGAAGTGAATCAGTTAAACCATCGCCTGTAAGAGAAACACAATGTTTACAACATTATAAGGCTGTATATTACTGACTCCAGATTATGATATAATTCACAAAATCAGCATCAGGATTAAGAGACCCATATAATATCATTAACTTGACATGTTGCCGCACGTAATTTAAAATGAAGACTTTGAACGATTAAAAGCAAAGAATTACTATGCCATGGACAATACATACAAATTAAAGTAAATCTTATCATCATGTTGATAATAAAGGTTGAATGATATCTAGCTGCGAGCAACTAAGATGACAAAAAAAAAAGAAAGAAACAATATTACTTTTAGAATTACAGATGATTAAAACATCGAAGCATTCTTTTTGGCTGCTACATAACTTGAAGAATTTTCTGTAACGCATATATAAGGAAATGCATGACACATGACCAAACTATCAAGAGAGAAAGAAGATTATTAGTTCTATTAGAGAAGTCAAGCATGTCAAAATAGAGAATATTAAAACAGTTGCAGTAGGAATGTAGAGTTAAAAGAAAATGATTGTATAATGAAACCCTGACTGAGGTTTATCTGTATAAAAGAAGTTGGTTCGGTAACAAACTTTCTAGCTTTATTGGAAACAATGATGTTTTTTTTTTTATTTGTACTAAATCATTCTGGTCTAGAATATCACTAATATGCAATATTTACATCTTACCATCAGAAGAGAAACATATGGAAACTTTGGGTGATGCAGGACATCTTACGTGACAGTGATCAGAATATTTTATTTGTAGCTTTGATTTCTGATTTTTAGAACAAACCTATAATAAATATTCATGAGGACGGGATCTCATTAAATTCATTCCCAGAAATAGGGTGACTTATATGGTTTGGCATGGATTTGGTTAAGTTTTGTTGTGATCGTTCGCAGGTTCAAAATTTTGGATCAATTTAGAACAAGACTTGATAAATGTAAATAGATTTTCTGACTTTTCAAGAGTAACATACTCTTTCATACACTACTTCCAAATAAATTTGTCAGTACTCCTACAAGATTATATCATCCTCTAATTCGCTGAAGTAATATCAATCGTAAGATGATCCATAGCATGATGGTTACATCACGTGTGTTAGCATTACCACTCTTCAGGGTAGAGTGCTTTGCAACTAGGGAAATTAAAGAGAAATAAATTTTAAAATTTTATTTTATTATAGATATTCAAGTTAATTCAAATCTTTAGATTTCATTGTTTTATTAGAAATGCTCTAGTAAATATCACTGAATTTGTTAGCCTATACTATCTATTTGTTAGTTGGATAGTATTTTAAAAAAAAAGTATAATTTTATAACTAAAAAATGATTTGAGTACAACATAAGACAATTACAAACTCCTAAAAAAATGCATAAACAAAATTAAGGATAAAATCTTAGCTAAAAAAAAAATCTCTTCACAAAATAAGAAAAATTACATAAACTCTTATTTGTAACCGCATGCTTGAATCCTAATGAATCTTAAAAGTGAAGATAATTTTTTTCTTATTTCTTCCCCATTTGGGGAACAGGATTTGAAACCTCATATTCACTAGAACGTTAATATTCTAAATTCTCTTATCTGAATTATAAAATTGTTGTAAATCAAGACAGTTAACATCTTTAATAATAGGAAAAAAAATGATATTTAAAAAAAAAAGAGGACCATGATCAATATTCATGCTTACAGATGATGGTACCATATCCATTTGGCTAGCAAGAGGAGACAAAAGTTGATTCTGTATTCAATGTGCAAATCAGATCTGATAAAGGAGAAGCAACAGCCATCATGATTGAAAGTAGGATATGATAATTGGTATGCACCTCTTATGCCTGAAAGTTTGATTTCCTTAATTCTAGATAAGCCTTGGAAAAATCAGAGTAGTTGTGCCCAAAAATTTTAAAACAAAATGAAGGAACGCCATTAAATTCTTCCTTTAATCAATATCCATGAGATGAAGAAGCAATTCACACCTTTTCAATAGGAATAGTAACATCCATTTCAATCCAAATTATCATAAAAAATGACCTAGAGAGACAAATCATAATAGCATTCACTTGTAAACAAAAATAGAACCCAAGGAGTATAGCATGGATTGGTTGGAATAATATAAACAAAGTTGCGGAAAAGCAACCCAAATATGATCATCGGAAGATTCCTTAGAAGATTTAAAGCGGACAGACTAATATAAATTTGCAAATAATCTCCATATTACGATGGACCAAAGAAAATCAACCCATAATAGAAAAAGAGAGTAGAATTGCAGATCTCAAATATCATCTTAGATTAGAATCATTGTAGATTTTCCTTGCAAAGTAGATGTTTGTTACGTTGGGGTGGTATTGAGTCTTGCTAAAAAAATTAATAAAAATAATTGGATGAAGGTTGATGAATTCCTAAAGCCATCAACCCCCAACAAATTTCATCATGGATCAAGGAGTGAGGATAATGAGAGACGCAATCTCTAATGATATGTAAGAGAAGGACCCTCCAAAATGATAAGGTCAGTGATGCCAGCGAGGATCATGAATTAGAAACATGTGAGGGGTTTAAGCATTGATAGAAACTAACCAAAAGAGTTGATAAAACAAGATGTTAGTGGCATTGATTTTGACATAAAAAAGTGAGAGATGCCCAAAAGGAGAAACACAATTGTTGAGTGAAATAGATGACAAAAGTGAAACCCTAAACAGTGAGCAAGTGTGGTAGACCATGACGGACATCAATGACAGGAACATATGTGATGAAAATACACGAAGCATGTGTTACATGTGTAGACGTGAGAGCAAGCACCCATGTGCACGAACTTTGGGCATAAGGTTAAGTCTCCAAAAGAGGCGTGAACTCAAGCAACATTTGTGACTGCTTGGGCAAGGGCTCTCCACATATACGAGCAATAAACATGAAGACTGGATAGAGGCATTGGAGTTACTTCATGCAAAGAGTGTTAATATGTATTTGGATGAGGGGGCAACGTGAAGAAGTGATTATTTTAACAATTTATTATTTATTCATCTATAAATAAAAGAATTATGAATCACATAAAATAATATGCATAAATAAAATTCCAATTTTGGATGTAATGAGATTTCATCTTCATCTATTTTGAAATTTGATCCTTAAACAAATATGAAACCCAATACCCTTTATGAAGAGGCAATCTTCTTATTCAAGTATGAGACATGCTCATCAGATTATTTTTCTTAGTTTCTCCTTCACCTTTAGTATCTCTCCCAACTTTCAAGGTCATCTTATATCAAAAAGGATCACAATCATGATAATTACCTTAGGAATTATGTTGTTTGAAACTATAAGAATGCTGAATGCTAGTGCATTTATAAGTAGTTTCATTGCCATTGTTCATTGCCACTATCATTGATCATTGGAAACTCAATTGTCTAGAAATGTTCTTCCAATAGACGAGACTTTTACATTTGCTCCGATTTCTAAGAAAATAAACAAAAAGGAAAAAATATGGTATCTACATACAAATAGAGTATTTGACAAGTATTTCTATAAAGAACGCATCCCTTAAAAAAAAAATTTGACAAAGCATGAAGATGGTGTTGGTGATTAGCATCATGTATTTCTTTTTCTCTCTATCTTCATGATTTCTAGAGCATTAATAGGTAATTTTCATAATCATTGTCCAGTGGGAACTCAATTGTCTAGATATTTTCCCAAGAGATAATAAGACTCTTCACATATTCTCCAATTTCTAAAAAAAAAAGTTAAATAAAAAGATTAAAAATGGTATTTGCATATACAAAGATCAAACAATCAATTAAAAAGTAAAAAGTAACCTTTAATTAGAGAAGAAATAACATTCAGGAAAATTTTAAAATAACAAATTAGCAAATATTTAAGAGATATGTACAAAAAAACAATCAAATAGAGCATTTGAAATGTTTATACAAAGAATGCAGAGTAAGAAGAAAAAAAGAATTTTGTGATAATTCATGAAAATGATGATAAAGACGATCAGCATCAGGTTATTTTCGCCATCTTCATGATTTCTAACATAGCACAGAACATCTAATTGCTTCAAAAGAAATAATTCATAAGTCCCATGATGCAACCAATATAACATCACATTAGTATTTTTCTACATAGCCAGATGATTAGAAGCTCATGGACACTGGATTTGGATACACCTTATAACAAAAACGAAAGAGCAATGCACAACCACGATGTTCAGCTATAGATATTGTAGCTATATATCACAATAATGCATTTGCAAATGTTGAAAAAATTCACATGCTAGCAAGTTCAATTGAGTATTTCATTACGCATATTAAATTTTTGCAAAACCTCTCAACAGATATTTGCAAAGCATTACCAAGAGTAGACATCAACCTTTTTCATACTAACAATGAGACTATCTGCAAAAACGCAAAAAGCTTACCTGTAAAATTTCCAGAAACAAACGCACGTGATGCATCTCTGAAGACAAAGCAACACAGCATCCATTCAACATTGAGAAAAAAATCAAAAACAGGTAGTTAAACAAATGTTATTAAGTAATATCATTGTCATCATCAACATAACTACATAAAAGCATTAAATTAAAGGGGTTGATTGACTGAATTTGAAATGCCATGTAAAGTAAAAGTAATGCATTTGAAATACTTTTGGATTGTTTGAATGAAAACTCTACCAATGCATGATTTTACCTTTTCTCTTTTTTTTTTTTTTGGTAAAACAAAAGTAATGTAAAGTATTTGTCAACAAGCACCAATGGGTGACGGCGACCTCGGCCGATGATGGGCATGATTCGGTGGTGGTAACGGTACGGCGGCTGACGGCGGTGATGGGCGTCTCAATTTACTGGCGTGTATTTAAAATTCGCCCAAATTTGGGTAATTTCAAATACATCAAAATTAAACTAGCAAATATATTTCAAATTCACTCAAAAAATATACTGCATTTTAAATGCAACCAATCAAATATAGAATTTTAAAAATCTATGCATTTGATTTACATTATACTACATTTACTTCCAACCAAACAACCCCTAAAAGAAATGATTGTCTTCTACTAAAACACAAGCCTGACCAGATTTCAATAACCAAAAGATAGAGAAATGGCAAATATAAACATACTCGTTGGAATCACATTAACTATTCATGCAGGTCACCAAGCATTTTCAACATGCTTGCAAAATTTCTGATCAAGCATTTTCAACATGTTGACAATTTCATTAAACAACTCGTAAGAGACTACCAGCATATTTTAATTATCAGAACAATGGTAATGTTCGTTTGCCAAATGTTCATCCAACTTCAAGAATTGCAACCAAATAGTAACTGACAAACCCAAGAGAGTATGAATAATATAGGAGATCCTTAATAGTCGTAACTAAAGAAATTTCAACATCAGTATATTCATCATACGTTGATTGTTACATGAGAACCAACCTTCCGGCAAAGTGATGATAGCCACCTCCTGGGCCGTAATGTGACCTCCCTTTTGTTACATCAAAGACAGAACTGCATTTCTAAGCACACCCATCATTCTAAGAAATGAAAACAATAGTGCAAGGAGTAAGAAGATGAGATCATAATTACCCAAGAATTCCTAATAAAATCGGCAGTTTTTCATCAGTTCCATTGAAAGGAGCTAGTTCTTCCACCATCCACAATCTCTGATTACCACAAAACAAATTCGTTCGAAAAAAATAAAGTGCTTTCCAAATTTCTACTATTTCTAGGTCAAAGAACTAATGTTTTACCGTAGTCAATTTAATCAATTATATTATATACCAAGTCTTACGCAGCAAATCGGAAAACCACAGTGAGGTTTAAGGAGTACCGGTTGGTCAGGCTTCCGGATAGAGGAGAAACGGAGAAGAAAAACAGCAGCCATGGCAACAATAAAGGCTACTCCGATGAACGTAGAAAATAGCTTTCGTGGCACCCCCATTATTCGACAAATCTCCTCCTCTCCATCACCCGCGAGTTGACATTGATCATGGGAAATCTTGAGATTCTTCGCTTCTTGCTTCTTTGCTTCTTTGCTTCTCTTTTCCTGTTCTTTTCTACAGCACTCTACAGCAATTGCGTATTTACTTAACATAACATAGTGATGTTCATTTGAAAAAGCGAACTAAACCGAAGTGGCTAGCGATCCAAGCCCAGTTCAAATGGAATTTAAATTGAGTTTAATTTAAACCGTTATGTATATATTTATAATTCTAATACTTTCATATTTATTTAAATAACATTTAAATTTTTATTTTATATCAAAAATATCACTATCATTATTTTTTAAAAAATAAAATATATATTTTAAAAGTATTATTTTATAAATATTAAATTATAAATATTAGACATGTAAATACATAAAATTTATATGCTGTGTAGACAAATATTTCAAATTTAAAATTGAACAAGGTAATTAATAACCAAACTTAATTCAATTAAAATTAAATTAAATGACTTCAAATTAATATTGAGTCAAAATCATATATACTTAAAATCAAATCAAAAATAGCTTTAGAATAAAGAAGAAATTTTTAAAATAATTATTATTTTAAGTATAAAAAAATTTGAATTTAAATAAGTCCATAAGTGGGCGATTAACCAGCCCACCTCATCACCAGGGTGAGCTCCGTCCACTTATGGTAGTGTCGATATCACAATCGTCCGATAATTGGTCGATTGACTTTAAAAAAGTCAATCGGATTATTAATCGATTTCTATATAATAATACCCTCATAAGTGGGCTTTTTCATATTTTTTTTTTTAAGAAAAGAGATGTCTTTTTTACCAGAATTTATCTGCAATTTGCATATAAACTCAACCAACTGCTAGCATCAAATTTAAACTGTTTTACATGAAGTTATTGTACTACTAAACAAATTATATAAAATATTTCATTCATATGTTAAGTAAACTCAATTATAAATGCAGATAATACAAAACTCTAGAAATATAGTGACAAATACACAATATAAATGCATTTACGCACATATATTATCACAAAGACTACTGAGTGTAGAAAGGTGTATCGATATCACGCAAATGGGAGGCATCATATGGTCCCTAATCCACCGCAACTGACCCCATTCTCCGCTGAAGTCTCTAAAAGATACTCAATCATGTAACGGTGCAACGTCCATATGATACTGAGACTAAGAGCTCTCCTAAAAAGTATATGGCCCTGGATCACCATAAGTGGATGGGCTCGCCATGTCCGCCACTGTCGAGCTAAATCAGAACCATTACACATGCTGCACATGCTTTGGAGCTGATGGATTCTCAATCTCAAATCTATGCGCTTTACTTATATAGCCAACTGGAAGTCTAAGTGACCTGGGCAAAGAAAGAAAAGAGGTCCTCCATCGCTAAGATATGCTATATGAAACAAGTTTAAAATATTACTATGAAAATCTATACCTACAACTATGTGCCAAATTGAAATTAAATATGGGAAATTAAAATCCATAATAATCAAATCAATTAAATTCGATTTGAAAAAATTTGACTTCATAATGCGTCGAAAGCATCAAAATTAATTAAATAGAAAATATCAATCTGATCAATCCAAAATTAAAATTAATTTTTAATGAAATTATGTGCATATCAAAGTCGAGAATCTCGGCGATGTCTAAACGACCTCCCGCGAAATTGATCGCGCCATCGCCAAACGTCGAGACCTATCAAACGACGCCTTCGCGATCGAATCGGTGCAGCGCGAAGGCCGAGAGCCGACGTCGCACAATTTAAACCTAAATTTACACCGTCGCCGTCCAATGCCTCCATCACAAATCATCGGCCGCATGTGATAATAAACAACTTAAATTGACACCCATATTGCTGGGTTTGTCAAAGTAATAAAATCGCAATTAAACGCACACTAATCCGCCCCTTAAATCCGCCAATCCCTACCTAACCCTCCTTCACCAATCGAGATCGTCAAAGTAAATGAGGCGTTGACCCTCTCATTCACGATTTTTCCTCTTTCCCTCTCATGATTCCTTTATGATTCGTTTCGTCTTCCCCTTTCATGCGATCTTCAGTTTGAATCCCTCTCTTTGCCTTTCTTTCTCCTCAGACGAGCTCTTCAGACTCCTCCTTCGACGCTCCGCTGACGCCGGTTTCAGACGATCCTCCCCTTCTAAAGAAAGCTGTTTCTCCTTCTCTCTGTTCTCGCCCCTGATCAAAGCTCTAGGGCAGCCTGAACGCCTCCTCCTCAGACGAAGAACTTCGTTCTTCTCTCGCTTCTCCTTCTTCACGATTCTTCCTTCCTCTCCTCCGTCTCACACAAGCAGAAGAACCGGGGATCATGAGTCTATTGAACCCTAACCAAATTAAAACCCCTTTTCCTCCCTTCTTAGTATTGAAAGTTGTTTCTCTAACCCTAAGCTTGTTTTATGCATTTGAGCTTCTTTGAAGTTAGGGTTTTTGAATATGCTATATCTTATGCTTGGGATTATGCTAAGAGTTTCTTTAGGATTTGGGATGATGTATGGCCCAAATCTCATTTTATTTCCTATTATCTATTGATTTTATGGTGTTTATCTTGCTGAAAATGCTTTGGGGGATAATGTATGGCCCAACCATTTTTCTTGCTTGCTGTTTCCTATAGATCTCACTTATTTATCTTGCTGAAAAATTTCTTTTCTCTAAGGGGGAATCAATCATTTTGCTGTTTAATGGGCATAAGCATGAGAACATTTCTACCTAAGGGGAAAATTGTTATTGTTGTCTAAAGGCCATGCATGCTGAAAAATTTCTTTTCTCTAAGGGGAATCAATCATTTCGTTTAATGGGCAAGCATCTGAAAAAGGTAAATTTCATCTTTATACTCTTGCATATGTGATATCCGCTAATGCTACCATCAGAAGTGACACGACCATGCACTTTTGGCGCATCGCCTTCATGAAATCATGGGAGAGTCGAGGTCACAGGAACTAAGCATAGATAAGGGTTGTGTAAATTTCATCTTTATCAGATATGTGATATCCTTAAGGGAAATGTTATTATCAAAGTTCCAGAAAGGTGTCGACCAACACGCACGCCAAGGCAGGGCGTCGCCTCTCATGGCAACCGCTGGGAGAGCGGAGGTTGTAAACTTTGATAAGCACGAGATAAGGGTTCGTAAATTTCATCTTTATACTGCATATGTGATATCCGCTTAATAGTAAATAGCCAAATACGGTCTCACGACACCCATGCACGCCTTTGTGGTGGCGTGCTCTCTCATGGCAACCCTCATGGGAGAGCCGGAGGTCATGTAAACTTTGATAAGCACGGAGATAAGGATTCAGGTAAAACTGCTGCTATATTATGCTAACCCCCATGCACGCCTTTCTTGGCGTGGTAAATAAATTTTTCGGTGTCTCATTACCATGCACGCCTTTCTTGGCGTGGTGGAATTTAGTCTCGCTCTTAAATGGGGATGACGCCGGAGGTCTTTTTTAAAAAAAAAAAAAGGTAAAAAATGCTTAAGTATTTTATCGATATGCTTATGTGTTTCTAACTCACTTTTCATGTCATATGACACCTATGCAACAACTATTCATGCTTAGTTTGATGAATATTGAATCCTTCTAGTCCCTTTACATGCTTAACATGTGTATGAAGTGTGGCAAATAGAATACAAATGGATGCTTATGCTGACATGTATTTGTTGATGCTGGTTCTAATACCCTACTTAGCTTGATATGCTATTAGACATGCTTAGAACACATGCTTAAATACATGTTTAACATGTTATCTTTTACTCCATATATCCATTTTCACATTGATCAATACATGATTATAAAAAAAAAAGAAATATATCAAGGGGAAGACATACATGAAATGAAACATTTTGACATGACATCCATCATAAAAATACCAAAAAAAATGGAAAATTGCTAAAGGAAGGGAGGAGGGTAAAAACTTACAAATTTTTATGACACAACTTAGCTCTCTTATAAGCTTGAGAGAACTCAAACTTGTGAAATCAAGGGAGAAAAGGAAAGAAATGAGAGTAGGAAGTGTGTGAGGATTTTATGAGAAGGAATTCCTCCCATTTATAGATTTTTCTAGCCTCCTTTTCTCATCTATGGCTATCATCTTGACACATAAGGTGCCTTGTCATAAATTGCATGCAAGGGAATCATCTAAGGTGATGCCACTTGTCATGTTGCATGCACATGCATGGACATGTGGCATGCCCTTGTGCATCCTTATCCCTTTCTTTGAAAAGGAAAGTAAAGTCTTTGCCATACCTCCTTAATAAATTTAATGGGTTTGTGTCCCCCCCACTTGCCATGAGTTTGCATGTGAGGGAGGTGGATTTTAATTAATCCACTTCCCTCTCTTAAATGAAATATGACATCTACTCATATTTTTATATTCCCCTTTCCTTTTGAGAAATAAATGGGTATGGTATATGGTCATATGGGCTTCAGCAATTATTTTATTTATACTTTTGATTTTATACATAAAGAGGGTATTAGCTAAATCAAATTTTAAGCCCATTTAGGTTATTACTTATGAACATATGGCCTCTAAATCAATTATTTTCATTTTATGTTGGATTTGCAACATAAAGAGAAAGGCTTTAAATCAAATGCTCATTTTAGGCCCATTACTTTACTTATGAACATATGGGCCTCTAAATCAATTATTTTACTATTTTCTTGATTTTATACATAGAGATTTGTGCTTTAAATCAAATGCTGCTATTTTAGGATTCACTATGATCATATGCAAATCAATTATTTTATACTGATTTTATACATGAGGTATGCTTAAATCAAATGGCTAAGCTATTTTAGGCCATTACATAAATCATATGGGCTTCCAAATGATTTATTTCACTCTTATATCCTTGATTTGTAATTTAAAAGAGGTCATTGTTCAAATACTTAGCATGTCTCAAAATGCATATATCTTGACCTCTTGATCCACACTTGCTTGAATAAACTTCTAAAATGCTCAAAAATGAAACATCTATACTTCCGGTTTGGTCTTGGCCGTCAGGATTAACAAAACCTAAAATGTCATATTAAAATCTAACTTGCATTGAACATATATTTCAACTAGACATTCAATGTCCATACAACATTTTAAAGAGCAGATACTGTATGTATGTTGAAATGTTCAAACAGGGACATGTCTGATAAGTATAAAACAAAAGAAAGAATCTTCTTCGGTTTGGTCTTGATGGGTCCAAGTTAACAAAACTCAAAATCAATTGAACATATATTTCAACTAGACATTCAATATCCATACAACATTTTAAAAGAGATATCAGTATGTTTGTCAAACATTGACATGTCGTTAGGTATAAAATAAAAGAGCATCTTCCTTCCGGTTTGGTCTTGTCCGTTAAAATAACAAAAAATGTCATATTAAAAATGATTGCATTACAATCATGTCAAATATGAAGAACAAATCTACACTTCGGTTTGGTCTTGGTTAAAGTTAAAACTCAAAATCAAATTTGACGAACTTCAACATTGACATCTTAATGTCCATGCAATTTTCAAAACAGATATCCATATGCATGTTGGAGTAATTACTAAGTCAAATACAAAAGAGCAGATCTACATAATCCGGTTTGGTCTTGACGAGGTTAACAAAACCTAAAAATTTGATATTATAAGAATTTCAAATTAATAATATCGAGAAGCTATTGTCATATATACAAGATATGAACCAATTAACATAGCTTCTAAAATTCAAATTCTTAGAAGAAAAGTCCCAAACCCGATCCTCATGTTCAGAGTGAAAGGTTTTGAAGGATTATACTTCTTGATGATGAATTCAGATCTCGTAAGCCGAAGTGACAAGGTCAAAATTCAAGAAAATACAAAAAAATATAAAAAAATGAAATTAATTATTTAACTTTAAAATTAAAACTAAAAATAAAAAAATAAAAAAATAAAAAAAATTAATCCACCCCTCATGATTGTTTGTCTTGGGTGACAAATTAAGAAAACTTTGCTCACAAGAGCGATGTCAAATTAAATACATAACTACCTTCACACTCAAATATTCCTAAAGCGTGGGGCGTGGCCCGTGTCCTCTCGCGTGGTTTTGCATGATATGGCACCACATAAATGGCGGTTACGACTGAGTAGGGTGGTTCGGATATGGCTAAATTACGGTCCGCGCGGCAGTATGTTCCCAACGCTTTGCTCTTTGGCGTGAAATGTAGAAGATATATTTGGTTGGGCAAAAGCCCTATGTTAGCTAAGGTTGACTTATATTTGTCCCCTTAGACAAACTCCAGTCTACAAGGACACCTTGGGCGTAACCCGTAATGTTTGACAAGGATCCTTCGGTCGTTGGGTCGACTACCTCCTCGACTAAGCGGACGGATCGCGACGGCGGATAATGAACCATGGGATCTTGATGAGCGTCATCGTTCCCCACAAAAGTTTTAAGTTAAAATAATAAATTTCATAAGTTCTAAACTCCATTCACTGATTATATACTGGTTATTTAACGATTCATTGTAGCCATCGAAAGTGCTCTCTATTGAGGGGTAATTAACTATAGGGCTTGCTTTATAGGAAACCCGAATCATATAAAAGTTCTCACCAAATGAGCGAAATCTCACAGGTAGTGTCTTATCTACTATTCATCACTTAAAATTATCAATGACCAATTCTTTCCTTTTATCGAAGATGTCGGTGGCGATTTCGGATCCCAGATTCTGGCGACTCCGTGGGGAGGTTTCTCTTTCCATCTTTGGCTAGTCAAATCTAAGTTATAATTGCGGTATAAAAAATGAAAAGATAAATGAAATATGAAATGAAATGAAATACGATAAGTTAAACTTGACAAAAAGCTTCTACTCAAAGTCTTAAGTTATATGAGATTTTATTTAGTGCATATCTTAGTATGTTTTATCTTATCATATCCATATTTTTTGTAAGGATAGTGCGGTTATCTTAATTGCTAATTTTACCTTTAAACTCGAATGGCATTGAACACATTTGTCCATGTTACTCTCGGCGATTATGGCATCCGTTGGCCATTATCTTTGGAAAACCATCCGGTTTGGTAGCGTGGATTTCCGACCATCTTGAGCGAGCAAGTTCTGCCTCGACTTCGACTTCGTCACCACGCCGTATCAATCTGAAAAGGCGTTGAGTTGTGACCCATCTCGTAGGGTCACTTAATCACGGTCTTTGAGGCTCGCCCCGAGACACCAATCATGAAAAGGGGTTATTCTTGGTGGACGGTCTCTTTTGTCCCTCGAATAATACAATCCGGCCAATGAACCATTCGCTCAGGAGGTATGATCGCTTCTTCATCTCGGAGGCAAGCTTGGCGGAGGCAAAGAAGAAAAGAAATCTTGAGCCTCAACACTTAATCTGTCATGTGCAACCAATTGTGGAACCCGGTGTGAGTGTTCCCACCTGTCGGTTTGATAACCTTAAGTGGGTTAAGCGGAGCGGCTCTGGTCACTCAAGCGGTCCTTACGGACCCCACAACATCAGTTCGACTCCTCCTGCGAGGAAACTATATCAGCAGTGCATGGGTTCTCAAGTAGCCAAGGAGAGGGCGATGAAAAGAAAACACCAAGTCTGTTATTAAGGATGCCAGGCTCCTCCGAGACCTCATCCATAACTCAAATGGCGGGGCAACATATTCATGTCCCACCGGTGAACATGAGGTGTGACACTTGGACCGCGTGTCCAGAATCCACCACCGAAAGGTCCCGGTGGAAGGGTAGCAGTCACGGAGGCTAGGCCTCAAAAGTACTACAGGCGAAGACATGGCGTGACATCTCGGTGTGAATTCCAGAGATCCGCCCAAACTCAAATTATCGGGAGAACTAAAGAGGGCCCCATGATAAGATATGGCAGTGACACGCGGAGAATCCTCCAGGGGATCCGTCATCAATCAATTCATCCCATCAGAGGAGGTTAACTTCGATCAAGCCTCTACGAAGAAATTTTGATTCCACACTTGGAATCGAGTTCATTGGACGCCGATCGAAATTGTGTCCAAGAGGGCGAAGAAGAAGAAGAAGAGGAGGCAACAGTTGAAGTAGTGTATATGGTGCAGTGGTGAGCCATCCTGTGTAATATCAACTGGCGTCGTCTGACAATACCTCCCCTCAAGAACAACAAAATGTTCAAATAGAGGAAGCATCCTCGAGTCTTGAGGAGAGGAACAACAAGAAGAAGAAGAAGAAAGGAAGAAAATCCCACCTTCACGATACTACCACTTTTGGCGGGACAAATTGACGTCGATGAAAGCCAAAGATAAAGAAATCGCTTCAGTTGAATGAAAATGAGCGAAATGATGATCTGAATGGCTGCGATGATGCGATTAATGCGAGAAATATTGCGGTCCAACACTGTCCCCAAATAATCATCAAGCCTCCATGCCAATGACAATCCTCCAATAAATTTGATCTCACATGCTTCAAGGGTCCAAATTGAGCTGGCGAGGATTGAAATAAATGAGTCGGCAACCGCTTCGAATATACAAACTATCTCAAGCGGAGATCTCAACTTGATATTATATTGAATGAGAAGATCAAAGTATATAGGCGGCGAGAAAAATTTGGTGAGCAAGGTGCCCATATCCTCGGAGTATGATCAAATTCCATATCAAAGGGATATTCAATGCCAAAGTTCAATCTATTCGACGGGAATGGTAATCCCAAGCAGCATCTGGCCCAATTCAAAGCATCCTGCGGTCGAGGGGTGATGCATTATTATTCCGCCGGTTAATTCGGTAGTCTAACCACGCTTTGAATGGTATCTTTGAGTTATCAAATGACTTCATCAGACTTTTGCCGAACTTGAAAACATGTTGTTAAAGGTTAGCGATCAAAAGACAAATTCGATCTGAGAAGAGGAAGAAAGACGAATCAGTTACCCGATATATTACGCGTTGGCGAAATATGAGTATGAAATGTGAACAACAATTAGAAGAAGAGCATGCGATCCAATTGATGGGCAATCGATGATAAGATGGCGCCTTATCTTTGCATGGCTTCAATTACCACATTTCAAGAGCTACTTGATAGGGTGGCTAAATTTGAGAAATTAAATTTATCCCACTCGAGACAAGATAAATTCAAAAGAGCAAAAGCTCAGGACGAGAAAGGTGAAACACATTTCACCTCATAAAGGATCTGCAGCGATTAATCTCGCGTAGACAAAGAAAAGCTACATCTATCAAGAAAACCAAGGCGGTCGTTCAATCCGCTCCACAACCCAAGCTCATACTTGGAGGTAATGATGTACCTCGAGGTTCAGTGAAGCGGACCAAACAAAGGAGCGAATGACTAATGAAAAAGAAAAAATGAACAAAGAGTATTCTTTTAAAGAGGAAAGTGTGGCCAAATTGTTTAAACATGCACTCAAAGTAGGTCTCCAACTACCGAGTGTAAAAGACACGAAGAGGCTGGACAAGGGATAATCTAACTATTATTGTCCTTCATTGGCCATCTGTTGAAGATTGCTACATATTCAAAGATTGGCTAGAACGAAAATATAAACGGTGAATTCACATTATCGGGATGTATTGGTGCGTCCAGAAGAAAGAATCCACCAAATAATCACCTCATCTCCGGTATTATCAAATAATAAAGGCAAGAGAAGGTCGATGATGAAGGATGGCGGTATGATCTAAAAAAAGGCGTAAAATGTTAAAGCAATTGGAAGCGTTCGGGTATTGTGGAAATCACCACTTGAGCCCGTGCTTGAGTTGAGACAAAACTAAGTTATGGGAAGGCTAGTTCATCTCACGAAGACGGAAAATACAATGGAAGGCTAAGAAACACAAAAAAAAAATAAATTAAATAAAAGAAGCGGCACAAAATGTTACTACTATTATGGATGGTATAGCGTAACACAAAAGATCATCAATAATATGGAAGATTATGATACAATCGACTGACCTATCACGCTTGCATTCATTCAAATCTTGGATCAACGAAAGCGGGGAAGATCGAAGAACTTCCCTGAGTCTTGCTTGATGATGCATGAAGTTGATAACGCTTAGAGGAACTCTTTCCCAGATGAAGATGAACGAGCTCACCATATCAACATAAAAAATGTAAAATTGGGCGGTGATTACGAATCTTCTAGTCTCATTAGGCAGGCGGTCTTTGAAACAGAGTCATCGAAGATTCAAATGAAGTAGCTTCAATGCTGATTGAGGAGTGGTCGAGTGCTACCATCTCAACAGAGGAAAGAGCCAATGAATAAAGATAAAGAAATTGAAATCAATGAAAAGTTATCCCTAAGGATTCAAATAAGAAGCCTTCATCAAAGGGATCGAACAATATTCTATCCCATCTAAGGAAAATTTGACTTAGTGTATCTGAAGCACTTCTAATGTCGGAAGATCTAAACCTTAATTGAAGCTCTCAAAGAGGAAAATTTGAAGCATATATTTCTTTGACGCCTAACGGAGACCTTGCATGTTCAAGAGCCTCCATAGTCACATTTTAAGATGATCTAATGCTGGATGCGAGCACAATCGCCCTCATGTTACGGTGAAAGTGATGAAATTATAATACGCGGATCTTAATTGATCCGGTTCCTCCTGAATCTTATGAATTTGAGAACTCTTAGATGGTATCTCAGATGTACAACATCTAGGGCGAGATAAAGTCATGGTTCAAGGTTTCAATGAGAAGGGGAGAAAACTATGGTCATTCGTCCTTCCTCTTAAATTTGGAGACCTCTACACGGCTAAATTTCATGTGATCGATGGATACTTCATTCGAGCCTGCACCATGGCTTCATAAGTATGGCATTGTCCCATCTACATTGCATCAATGTGAAATATACAAAGGATGGAGAAGAATGCCAAATTGTAGGTGACATGCAACCTTTGCGGTGCATGAAATGAAGATTTATCAAGATGCGGTTATTTCCTTAGGGGAATCAAAGCTAACAAAACAACTAGCAAATCGCATCACTTCAAAACCCATAAAAGAACAAGTTAAGAAGAAGGAGAAGATAAAATGAATAAAGGAAAGGAGATTGTTCCAAATATTCCTAGGAATATAAAGAACAAGTCCAAAATCAATAACACTGTCCCTCATCTAGGCAGTGATCCTGAAGAAGAAGATGAATGTGTTCCTTCTAAATCCAAAGGTCGCATGACTCTTGAGTAAAGCTCGACGAAGAAGAAGAACATTTGACTCGATTATGAGTTGAATCTTTTGAAGGTAAGGTGCAATACAACTACTTTAAAATAATCATAGATCCATCGGTAGCGGAGACTACACTCGTAGTCACTCCTGTTCCTCAACATTGTAAAGAAATTACCCATCGAGAAACTCACAAAGTCGAGGAATTGGTGACCTTCTATGTACCTCCTCTCCACAAAAAACGGGCGGAAGCTGTTTTATAAATCCGAGGGGTGTCAAGAAGAAGATCCTGATTGGGTAATGCAACTATCTGAAGAAGAAGAAGCTATGCCCACAAGAATACCAAAATATTACTCTCCAAAGATGCAAAATCTGATGCGCAAGCATGGGGTCCAGGCTGGAGCGAGTAAGCAAAGGACTAAGCTCTTTGAAATGATGTGGTACCCAAAAGGTTCTCAAACCATTGGTAAGAGAAATAAACACACTACCAAAGGCCTTGGTTTTATCCAAGGCAATGGTCCATGAGGATATACACATTACATAACAGAATAGAAAATGAGTGATGATGAAGATGAGAATGTCATTTTTAACATTAGTCTCACGAATAATGAAGAAGTAGAAGCCAGACCGGCACCTGAAGAGCTTGAAGATGGTGGGGAGGCAGCTACTATGGATGAACTTAAAGAAGTTAATTTGGGAGCGGAGGATCCTGTAGCGTTCATCGATTTACTTTCGAAGATAAAATGGAAGAATTAAAATCTTGCTCTGTGAATTGAGGGGTTGCTGCTTGGACATATCTGAAATGCCGGGCTTATCCCGATATGCAGTTCACAAACTAGCAATTAAGCGGATGCAACACCGTCAAACAAGCCTCTGAATGAGATTGGAGGTTGAAGAGCAGTGTGCAGAAACCAAGAAGCTCATTGAAGGCGGTTTTATTCGAGAAGAAAAAATCTGTTGGATAGCTAATATTGTCCCCGTGAAAAAAGAAGAATGGTCGGATTATCATATCGACTTGAGGATTTAAATAAAGCATGTCCAAAGGATGACTTTCTTCACGTATCAGCGTTAGTGGATAACACTTAAACCACATGTTCTCATTTATGGACGGATCAGTTACAATCAAATCAAGATGGCTCACGAAGATGAAACATACCTCATTCGGGGCAGATTGGCATATATTGCTTTCTGTCATGCGCCCGGCTTGAAGAATCTTTACATACCAAAGTATGCGAATCTTTGGCAGTTGATTCATCAAAAGTAGAGTGCTATGTTGATGACCTCGTTGTCAAGAGTATAGATGCAAAGATCATCTCGATGATTTAAGGATTGTCTTTGAAAGAATCGAAAATATGATCTCAAGATGAATCCTCTCGTGCGCTTTGGAGTCTCTTGAAAGTTCCTTGGATATGTTTGTCGTAGTGGAGGGATTGAAATCGATCCCAACAAAATCAAAGCGATTGTCGAAATGCCTCCTCGAGTCTTCGTCAACTTAAGCTCCATCTGAGGACATCTAGCATTCATTAGAAGATTTATATCAAATCGTGAGGCGGTCTTTGCAAAATTAATGAAGAAAGATACTCCTTTCAAGTGGGACGAAGAATGTCAAGAGGCTTCGACGGTATCAACATATATTGAATCCACCCATTCTTGCGGTCCAATCCCGGAAAGCCTCTCATATTGTACAGCGGCAGAAGAATCTCTAGGTGCTGTTGGCTAATATAATGAGGAAGGAAAGGAGAATGCTCTATCTTACATTAATTGAAGACTAATAGGAGCGAGCGTTATTCTCAATTGAGAAGCATTGTTTGGCGTTAATTTTCTTGCCCAAAAGTTCGTCATTACATGCTATCTCATAAAATTACCCTTATCTCAAGGATCGATCCGTTGAAGTTCTTGATGAGACCAATGTTGGCCAATTAACGCACGATGGGGCTTCTACTACAATTTGATATTACATATGTTCCCAGCGGTGAAGGGGCAAATTCAGCAGATTTTCTTCTCATCCCATCGGCCGATTCATTTAACGATGATCTTCACGATGAGCAAATCATGCATATATGAAAAGAAAAGCAACAAATGTGGGAATTGTATTTTGATGGAGCTTAGTCCATTAGATACACTCAACCCTCAAATCTTCCAAAGGCTCAAGTATGCTCATCTTGATCACACACACGAAGGTGGCATCTTGAGACATTCTTATAAATTAACTCAACCCGAACCAACAACGAGAATATGAAGCGTTGGTGGCGGGTTTAGAGGAAACCATTTCCATGGGAGTCGAATTTGCAAATTTATGGCGATTCTCAACTCGTCATTAATCAAGTGTTGGGCCTTTACAAAATCAACAAGCTTGAATTGGCTCTTATCACAAGCGAGTTCTCGAGCTTATGAAGCAAATTCAAATGTCATTATGACTCGAGTCTCCAGCTAGGAATAGCGGATTAGCTAAATTAGCTAAAGAAATGGAGTATGGATGACGGCGATTACCTAATGGTGTGTGCGGTCATTAGTCCTAAATAAGTTTAAAATCCCATTTGGAAGAGGGTCATCAAACATCGAGGGTGCTCATGTTGCTCCTTACACTCCCTTACAAATTATTTCTCAAAGTCAACAAGACAAGCTTCAAACCATTCGGATGAAAGACTTCAACGAGGAAGTGCTAAAACCACAATGAAATCTTATAGAAGAGAAGGAAGAGGGACGACCTTCATTACTTCAAGGAAGGCAAATTGCCAAGTAATAAGTCGATAGCACAACTTGAGAAAAGGCTTTATATGCTTATGTTGGCAATACGTATCGTAGATCCTTGGCAGATATTTACGATGTTTGGGAATAGAAGAAGCCAACAAAGTAATTGTTGAAATCCATCAAGGACTTTGTGGTGCACACCAATCAGGTCCTAAAATGGCTTTCAAAATTAAAAATTGGATACTATTGGTCATGGTAAAAGATTGTATCAATCACGCCAAGATGCCATGAATGTCCGGTGGTAACATAATTCATACCTCCAAATCGTTGCATCCAACGATAGCATCTTGGCCGTTTGAGTGTTGGGGGACGGATGTAATTGGACCAATTGATCCATCATCATGTTGGTCGCTTCATCTTAGCGACCGATTATTTCTCAAGTGAAGGCACCATTTAAAGAAGTTCTGTGAACAAGTGACTAACTTCTTTACCCATAATATTGTCTGATTTGGTGTACCACGAATCATTTTGGATATTCGACCTTCAAAAGCAAAGTTTATAAATTTTCTTCGGCATAAGATTGATTGGCGATATTAAATTTATAATCCAGAGCAAATGGCTTGGTGAGGCATTTAATAAAACACTAGTCAAATTGCTTAGAAAAATTCTCACAAGAAATAAAAGGTGGCATACCAAACTTGTGGAAGGCGTTATGGGCTTGTACCACTTACAAAACTCCTACAAAGTCTACCCCTATGCACCAGTGTTTGGGGCAGCGATTTTGCACTCAGTTGAACTACCTCAGTAGCCATTCAACAAAATCTTACCCAAGATGAGAATGCTCGTCTAGGATGGAAGAGCTTGATCGCGAGGTGGGCTCAAGCTCGACAAAATCTAGAAGTCTATCGGGCGAGAATGTCGAGCATTCGATCATCTGATGCACTCGAGCTTTTTTGAAGGAGAATTGGTCACAGTCTTTGAAGACCAATCATCCCTCATCGCGATTGTAAATTTGAACCTAATTGGGAAGGACCTTTTGTTATTGAAAAGGTATATCAAGGAGGGCTATCACTGTGGACTTCAAAGGTGAAAGACCAATCGCCAATGGTCGGCATTTAAAGAAATATTACACATGAAAGTGTGATTGGACAAACCTAGCATTTGAAAATCTTTATTGTCGAACACTTATGAAAATTTTCATTGGAAATTCTCTTGTAACACAAGAATGCATTTCCAAAATAAAATAAAAATCCCCCTGTTAGACAGGGGGCATTTTTTTAAAATTTTATAGTAAAGTATCAGGCGTTCCTGGTAAGACAGGGGGCCTTTCTTTCTCTTTGGGTTGACATGGTCTAGTGCGAGATCCCCATGCATACTCAAAATTATGTATTCAAATTCTCAAATTTAAAGTCTTCTTGACCGAGAAAACTTCAAATGCAAACTTCAACAAACCAAGTTGGATATACATTTATCATCCCACTTCAAATCTAAGGCTCGAGTTGGTGTATGGGTCATCACCGCTCTGGTAAGTCGGCCGGCAGTCTGCTTACTCACAAGCCGTATAGTAAGAGACCATCTCGTTAGCCCGAGGATAAAATCCTTCATCAATTGCTCAAGTCCACTCAGTGGGTGTATAAGGTCGGATTCAACGCCAAAATATGGCCAGTCGGCAGTCTGCTTACTCAACCGCCACAAAGGTAGTAAGGGATCCTCCTACTTCGTTAGTTCAAAGACAAGAGCATCCAAATCCCCAAATCTCCAACTTGGTGAGTTCAAGTGACCCGGGGGGAAATTATCCCTATTGGTAAGGTCATCTTTCAAAATTCTACAACAAACAAAGATATCCTTACTGAGAGGGCCGAGTTTGGAATCAAATACAAATGTAAATCTCAACTCCTTGATAAGTCTATCAAAGCGGCAAAGACCGGAAATTCTTCTTCGATGTCAATCAAGCAAAAGCGAGGAGAAGAAGCTATCCCAATGTTAGTATAAAGGTAAAAAGGAGTTTTGTCATCGATGTTCATTACAAAGCACGGGGTGATGACTCTTTGCCATTGATCCAACACAAGCTCAAGAGGCAGGTGGGCATTTATCCTTCTACAAGCCAGCAAAAGCTAGGCGAAGGTAATTTCATTATCGACAAATCTCAGATGTGATTTCTCCATCAAATCCATCAGGCATGAAGCGATAAAGGAGGCACAAGATATCAAATCCCGAGATGAAATCTTCAACAAAGTCAAAGCACAAAGCAGACGAAGACATTCTATCTCATCAACTCCATCAGTCCCAGGCACAAAGCCGGGACGGAGGAAAATACAAATCCCAAATTTGAGGGAATCTTCAACAAGTCCGCCAAAGCGGGGCAAGACATTCTCTCATCAACTCCATCAAGTCCACCTGCAAAGCGGGACAGAGGAAAATATAAATTTCAAATTCTCGGGAGGAAATCTTCAACAAGTCCGTTAAGCACAGCAGAGGAAGATGCTCATCTCAACAAATTATCCTCATCACTGAGCCGAGCAGGGAGAAATATAAATTTCAAACTCGAGAGGAAATCTTCAACAAGTTATCAAGCACAAAGCATTGGACTAATGACAACAAATACCGGTTCAACAAAATTTATTGTAGAGCGTGAAATGCAAATGCTTGTCCAACAAGTTATACCACTTATCGGAGCAGCGATATTATCGAGTTGTTGAAATTACAACTTTGACATCAAGCAAATCTCTTGGAGATCCGCAAGGTCAACTAGTGTACAACAAACACGGTCGCTCCATGCGCGCATGTTGTTGGGGGCATTGTTGACCTACAACTATATGCCACAAATTAAATAAATAGGTGGATTTTAAAATCCCTAATGATCGAAATCAATTAAATTCGATTTTTTGACTTCATGTCGAAAAGCATCAAAATTAATTAAATAGAAAATATCATCAATTAAGGATCGATCAAAATTAAAATCAAATTTTAATGAAATTATCGCATATCGAAGTCGAAGCCCGACGATGTCTAAACGACCTCCGTTTGCGAATTGATCAGCGGCGTCATGGCCGTCGAGACCTATCAAGCGACGCCTTCGTCGATCGGAAAGTGTCGCGGCGTGTAATTTGAAGCGCTGACGTCGCACAATTTAAACCTAATTTCCGGCCGTCGGCGTTGTCAAACGACCTCCGATCCGATCAGCGTTCGTTGGCATAAGCAAACAACTTAAATTGACACCCATATTGCTAGGGTTTGTCAAAAGTAATAAAATCGCAATTAAAACGACTAACAGCGGCTTAATCCGCTAATTACCCCAAATCCCGCTCGATCCCTACCAGCCGCTCCTTGATCAGGAGATCGTCAAGCCCTAAAGCGAAGGCGTTGACTCTCATTCACGCATCCTCTTGATCCCCTCTCTGCGATTCCCTCCTCACTCTTCTCTCTGCGATCTTCCTCTCCTCTCTCTCTTTGCTCGGTCTCTCTCCACGGCTCCCTCTTGACACCTCCTTCCTCGCTCCTCTCTCGGCGATCCTCCCTCTCTCGGCGCTCCGCGGCTTCTCCTTCTGTTCTCTTCCTCGGTCGATCGGCTCCTCGCTCCTCCTGCGAAGAACTCTCTCGTTCTCAGGCGCTCTCGGCTCTTCTCCTTCTCATTCTTCCTTCCTCTCCTCCGTCAGTCCCTCAGTGAAGAACCGGCGGGATCGAGAACTTGAACCCAACCCGAAACCCCTTTTCCTCCTTTCCTCTTAGCATTGAAACCTCAGGTTGTTTCTCTCTCTAAGCTTGTTTTATGCATTTGAGCTTCTTTGGAAGTTAGGGTTTCTTGAATATGCTATATCTTATGCTTGGGATTATGCTAAGAGTTTCCTTTAGGGATTTGGGATGATGTATGGCCCAAATCTCATTTTATTTCCTATTATCTACGGATTTTATGGTGTTTATCTTGCTGAAAATGCTTTGGGGGATAATGTATGGCCCAACCATTTTTCTTGCTTCTTTTTCTATAGATCTCACTTGTTTATCTTGCTGAAAAATTTCTTTTCTCTAAGGAGAATCAATCATTTTCTTTAATGGGCATAAGCATCAGAACATTTCTATCTAAGGGGAAAATTGTTAGCTTGTTGTCTAAAGGCCATGCATGCTGAAAAATTTCTTTTCTCTAAGGGGGAATCAATCATTTTTGTTGTTTAATGGGCATAAGCATGCTGAGAACATTTCTATCTAAGGGGAAAATTGTTAGCTTGTTGTCTAAAGGCCATGCATGCTGAAAAATTTCTTTTCTCTAAGGGAATCAATCATTTTGCTGTTTAATGGGCATAAACATCTGAGAACATTTCTATCTAAGGGAAAATTGTTAGCTTGTTGTCTAAAGGCCATGCATGCTGAAAAATTTCTTTTCTAAGGAGAATCAATCATTTCAGCATTTAATGGCATAAGCATCAGAACATTTCTACCTAAGGGAAAATTGTTAGCTTGTTGTCTACCATGCATGCTGAAAAATTTCTTTTCTCTAAGGGGAATCAATCATTTTGTTTAATGGGCATAAAAGAACATTTCTATCTAAGGAAAATTGTTAGCTTGTTGTCTAAAGGCCATGCATGCTGAAAATTTCTTTTCTCTAAGGGAATCAATCATCTTGCTATTTAATGGCCAAGATGTTTGCTGAAAATATTTTCCCTAAGGGGAATAATCATTTGTTATTGGATGAGTATAAGGCTTGAAAAACTTTCTTATCTAAGGGAAATCAAGTAGCTTGCTATCTAAAAGTGGTGCTTGCTGAAAATTTCTTTTATTTGAGGAAGTTTGAAAATTTGATAAGGAAGGATGTATGGCTTAAATATCATATTATTTCTTTGTTCTCCTATGAATTTCATGCTTCACTTTGCCTCATGGTTTCCTATGAAGTGAATTATATATATGTCATGCCTCTTTCATATGCAAGTTAATCAAATTAATAGAAAGGGATTTGATTATACCACTTGCTATCTATGAGTTTCATTCTTGCATACTTGCATATGTGATATATCATATTATTAACAATGCTAGCTATCAAAGTTTGTGTGTCTCACACACACCGGTCTTGGCGTGGTGGGCACTTCATCTCATGGCAACCTCAGGAGAGCGAGGCTTGTAAACTTTGATAAGCCTGAGATAAGGGTTCGTAAATTTCATCTTTATACTCTTGCATGTGATATCATGCGAAATGCTAGCTATCAAAGTTTAGGTGTCTCGACACCACCCATGCCTTTCTTGGCGTGGTGGGCGCCAGTCTCATGGGCAACTGAGAGGGAGGTCATTAAACTTTGATAAAGCATAAGGTTCTAAATTTCATCTTATACTCTATGTGATATGCTTATGGGGAAATCTACTATCAAGTTTCAGCGGTGTCTCGACACACCCATGCATGCCTTTCTTGGCGTGGTGGGTCGATCTCATGGCAACCCATGGAGGAGGGGAGAATTTGTAAATTGATAAACGAGATAAGGATTAAACTGTCTATATTATTATGTAACCCCATGCGCGCCTTTCTTGGCGTGGTGGGTAAATAAACTTCGGTAGGTGTCTCGACACCTACCATGCACCTTTCTTGGCGTGGTGGAAGGCTTAGTCTCCCGGCTTAAATGGGATGGGAGGAAATTTTAAAAAAAAGGGGAAAAGGTAAAAAATGCTTAAGTATTTTTTATATATGCTTATGTGTTTAACTCACTTTTCATGTCATATGACACCTATGCAACAACTATTCATGCTTAGTTTGATGAATATTGAATCCTTCTAGTCCCACATGCTATGTGTATGAAGTGCAAATAGAATACAAATGGATGCTTATGCTTGTGACATGTATTTGTTGATCTGGTTCTAATACCTACTTAGCTTGATATGCTATTAGACATGCTTAGAACACTTAAATACATGTTTAACATGTTATCTTTTACTCCATATATCCATTTTCACATTGATCAATGATTATAAAAAAAAAAAGAAATATATCAGGGAAGACATACATGAAATGAAACATTTTGACATGACATCCATCATAAAAATACCAAAAAAAATGGAAAATTGCTAAAGGAAGGAGGTAAAACTTACAAATTTTTATGACACAACTTAGCTCTCTTATAAGCAGAGAACTCAAACTTGTGAAATCAAGGAGAGAAAAGGAAAGAAATGAGAGTAGGAAGTGTGTGAGGATTTTATGGAAGGAATTCCCCCTCATTTATAGATTTTCTAGCCTCCCTCTTTTCTCATCTATGGTATCATCTTGACACATAAGGTGCCTTGTCATAAATTGCATGCAAGGGAATCATCTAAGGTGATGCCACTTGTCATGTTGCATGCACATGCATGGACATGGCATGCCCTGTGCATCCTTATCCCTTTCTTTGAAAAGGAAAGTAAAGTCTTTGCCATACCTAATAAATTTAATGGGTTTGTGTCCCCCACTTGCCATGAGTTTGCATGTGAGGGGAGGTGGATTTTAATTAATCCACTTCCTCTCTTAAATGAAATATGACATCTACTCATATTTTTATATTCCCCTTTTCCTTTTCAAGAGAAATAAATGGGCTATGGTATATGGTCATATGGGCTTCCAAAGCAATTGTTTTTCATTTATACTTCTGATTTTATACATAAAGAGAGCTATTAGCTAAATCAAATGGCCTAAGCCCATTTTAGGCCCATTACCTTACTTATGGACATATGGGCCTCTAAATCAATTATTTTCAGCCCTTTATGTTGGCTGATTTTATACATAAAGAGAGGGCTATTAGCCTAAATCAAATGGCCTAAGCCCATTTTAGGCCCATTACCTTACTTATGATCATATGGGCCTCTAAATCAATTATTTTCAGCCCTTTATGCTTGCTGATTTTATACATAGGGAGAGGGCTATTAGCCTAAATCAAATGGCTAAGCCTATTTTAGGCCATTACCTTACTTATGATCATATGGGCCTCCAAATCAATTATTTTTTTTATACTTGTTGATTTTATACATAGAGAGATTTGCTAAATCAAATGGCTAAGCCTATTTTAGGCCCATTACCTTACTTATGATCATATGGGCTTCCAAATGATTTATTTACTCTTATATCCTTGCTTTTTGTAATTTAAAAGGGTCATTTGTTCTAAATGAACTACTTAGCATATTCTCAATCGAATGCTTATATCTATCTTAGACCTCTTGATCTTTTGAATAAACTTCTAAAAATGCTCAAATTCGATGAGAAACGAATCTTATACTTCGGTTTGGTCTTGATTAAGTTAACAAAACCTAAAAATGTCATATTAAAATCTAAGCTTGCAAATTGAACATATATTTCAACTAGACATTCAATGTCCATACAACATTTTAAAAGAACAGATACTCGTATGTATGTTGAAATGTTCAAACATTAGGGACATGTGCAAGTTAGGTATAAAATAAAAGAACAGATGCTACACTTCCCGGTTTGGTCTTAGGATCGGGTCCGGGTTAACAAAACTCAAAAATCAAAAATTGAACATATATTTCAACTAGACATTCAATGTCCATACAACATTTTAAAAGAAGATACTGTATGTATGTTGAAATGTTCAAACATTAGGACATGTGCAAGTTAGGTATAAAACAAAACAGTATATACTTATTTGGTCTTGGAGTCGTTAACAAAACCTAAAAATCATATTAAACGCATGATTGCATTACAATCATGTCAATAAAAACAAATGCTACACTTCGGTTTGGTCTTGACGGGTCGGTTAACAAAACTCAAAATCAAAATTTGACATGAAACTTCAACATTAGACATCTTAATGTCCATGCAATTTTCAAAGAAATATCCATATGCATGTTGGAGTAATTACTAAGTCAAATACAAAAGAACAGTCTACATAATCCGGTTTGGTCTTGGACAGTCGTTAACAAAACCTAAAAATGTGATATTATAAGAATTTCAAATTAATAATATCTGAGAAGCTAATTCTGTCATATAATACAAGATATGAACCAATTAACATAGCTTCTAAAATTCAAATTCTTAGGAAGAAAAGTCCCAAACCCGATCCTCTATGTTCAAACTAGAGTGGACAAGGTTTTGAAGGATTATACTTCTTGAGATGATGAATTCAGACCCGATCCTCTGTAGAAAACCGAACAGAGTTGACAAGGTCTATCAATTGATATTAACCCTAGGATCGAGAAGGGTAATTATAATTAAAATTTCAATGATAAATGATCATATATTCAAATCTAAAATCAATCATAAAATGATCAAAATTCAAAGAAAATACAAAAAAATAAAAAAATGAAATTAATTATTTAACTTTAAAATTAAAACTAAAAAAATAAAAAAAATAAAAAAATTAATCCACCCCTCCGCAATTGTTTGTCTTCGGGTGACAAATTAAGAAAACTTTTGCTCACAAAGAGCCAATGTCAAATTAAATACATAACTACCTTCACACTCAAATATTCTAAAGCGTGGGGCGTGGCCGTGTCTTATCGTGGTTTTCTGTGATATGGCACCACATAAATGGTTCTGACGACTGAAAGTGGTTCCGATATGGCACCACTAAATTTACGGTCCGCGCGTATGTTCCCCAGCTTTGCTCTTTGGTACGTGAAATGTAGAATATATTTTGGTTGGCAAAAGCCCTATGTTAGCTAAGGTTGACTTATATTTGTCCCCTTAGACAAACTCCACCCAGTCTACAAGGACACCTTGGCGGCGTAACTCATGTGTTCGACAAGGATCCTTGGTCGTTGGGTCGACTACCTCCTCGACTAAGCGGACCGGGGATGACGGCGGGATGTGGAACCATGGGATCTTGATGGGCGTCATCGTTCCCCACAAAAGTTTTAAGTTAAAGTAATAAATTTCATAAGTTCTAAACTCCATTCCACTGATTATATACTCGTTATTTAACGATTCATTGACTAATTAATCAGTACTCTCGATTATTGAGGGTAATTAACTATAGGGGCTTGCCATAGGAAACCAATCGTATAAAAAAGTTCTCACCAAATGAGAACGAAATCTCAGTGTCTTATCTACTATTCATCTCCATTCTGAAATTATCACCGACACTTAAACAATTCTTTCCTTTTTTTATCGAAAGATGTCGGTGGCGAATTTTCGGATCCCACATCTATATATACAATAACTAAGTAAATTTATAGATTGTAGTGTTATTTTAACATATGCTCGCTCGATAGGGGCTCTGGGGTAGTAAGTCATCGGTGGATCAATAGGCCTTAAGCAATTGCATGACTGAACCAAAACATGTACTATTGTAGGGCTTGTTGTGAATCAGCATAAGTGTCATCTACCACAGCAATGTGATCTCTGCGAGCCTCCTAGATAACGATATCTAATGTGCGAACCCGCGGTGTCGACTTTCCCTCTGCCATCAACTCTTTTGAAACTGGGATTCATCAGAGCAACATCAATGTGTGGTAAGTGACCAAACTAACGAAGAACTCTGTTAGGAAGGTGTCACTCCACCCTCTTCCAGCTAATCAGTGGAACACGTGCCAGCTAAACAGCCTCACTAGCAAGGAAAATATCAGACAGGTGAGCTCTAATCAGAATATCATATGACTCCCAAGTCACCTGCATTTTTTTAGTGGTTGTTATATGGTAGCATGATAAAATTCAGTTAAAATATATTTTAACATTTAAGAGTTGTACCTGGCTCAGTAGCAGTCCATCTAGCTAATCCCAAAAAATTTTGATATTACCAAATGGCATCTGTCGCACATATCATTCGTTCCACCTAAACCGGTTTTATATGCAAAATTTACTTGCACTCTATATTAAAATAATTGAAAAAAGTTATGTTTTCTGATGCTCATCAAGATCCTTAGGGTAGGGGACATGTAATATCGATCTCCCTACATGAAGTTGCTCTCAAGACGAGATCTGGAGCAACTGAAGATAACCAGCCATGTTGGCCCTCCTCGGTCTGGTAGACTCATATAGCTCTCTATATAAATGTGTCACACCTACCACCTAGAGAATGTCAATGTATCTAGATCTTCTAACAAAGGTAGATCGCAGTGCACCTCTTGCATCGAAAATAAGAAACTCCCTAAAAGGAACAACACTTGCTCGTCATGTCCAAGTCCAAATCGAGATCTGTAGACTCGAAAATGTCCAGTAACCACCTGCGGCATCTGAGGTCTAGCGTGTGCCGCATCCTAGAATGGGTCGGGTTGACGGGTCATGATATATGATTAAGTAATGGGATGTCCACCCAGTAGCTCATCGCAACAGTCATACCAACTCTGCCACCGCTTCCCCTATCCAATTACGATCGGCCCGACTATCGGTGGTCCATCTATGTGAAAACCCAAGATCATTGCAACGTCTTGCAATATCACCATCATCTCACCCTGGTGAAATGGAAAGTGTTGCGGGAAGACCACGCCAACTAACGTCGGCGGTGATGGTCAAGTCGATGTATCTCATCGGCTAACACTGAAACCTCGGGCGGAAACTATGAACCATGGGCACGTAACGGGCCACTCCCTAAGCATCAGAAGATGTGAAGCTGCCTCCAAAATAGTACCACAAAAAAAAATATTGTCAGGTCAAGTTGATTAAGTAAAATATTATAGCAAAAAAAAAGCTTGAAAGTAAATTCATACCGATCTGGATGCACAACCCTATGTTTGCCATGTAGTAAGGCTATGCTGGGATGGACCTCTGAAGGTGCAAGATCTGGTGTGCCATCGGTCATCTCAGCACGCCTCCTCTACCGACACCTAGTCGGCCTGGAAGGCTCCTTGGCCATCGTACCTGTGAAAAGAAAAATAAGATGACATACTGTTAGAAGACGGTAATATTATAATTATGCAAAAATTTAAAAGAAACAAGAAAATTCATGCAGTTTATGTACATGTTATTTTGCTACACTATCCTTACTAACCTCCTACTAGTAAGGTTATATGGACACGATGTCCGGTAATGACAAACTAATTTGCAAAAACTGCACATACGAGTGCTTTGTACTACGCTCTCGTCTATTGTGTTCTTGTATCTACTTGATCGTGGCCTACCTGCTCTAAATTTAACAGTTGGTGGCAGTAAAGGATAAAGTCTCCGCTCCGCATCGAAGTATGATTAGGTATTTCGATCATGCAGAACGTGAAAGTTCGAAGAGTACGTACGCCCATACATTGCTATGGTATAGTACTTTGAAATATAAGCCAAATGATTCAATCTCCGATGGACTAAAGCTGCTATGGAATGACCACATGGCATGTGATAAATCAGTGTTCGGGAATAACTACATGAACTGAACTGCTCTGCTATGAAGTCAACTCTGAATGACCGACAACTCGTGTCGAACACTTGCACTTCATTGGCATTAATATTGACTAGTTGTGGGTAGTGCTTGGCCTCACACTCGAATTTGCTGAGTACTGACTGTGTTCTAGGAGAGAAGGTGAACTCATCAGTCGGTTCGCCCGAATCCATGATATTGTCCCTCTTATAAAATAAACCCATAATGTTATAGTAAATAGCAGTTATTAGTGCTTGAATTGATAGTCCTCGTGCCTATTTGAGTGCCCCATTAAAATATTCTAATCATTTATCATCATAATATGATAATGCTTGCCGCCATCATGAACCAATGACCACTTGCACACATCACGATCTACTAACCATTGGTATGCTTCAGGTTTAATTTTTTTTTATGTCTGTCATGTGACGGTTGAATATGTTGATGTCATTCGTGCTGTCAGACAAGTACATTTTCTTACACAGAAATTTGACATCCGCAATATCCATTCTCCGCACTATTTTTTTTAAGTTCTCCCACAGTTGTCTTAAGCAATGACGATGTGCAACCCATGGGAATACATCATGGCATCCGCGTACCAACCCCGCATGCTTATCTAAGATAATACATAAATTGCTTCTTACTGAAACAATAGGCAACAGCTGATGTATGCACATAATGAATCAAAGCCAGGACTTATTGTTCTCAGATTCAACTACAACGAAAGCAAGTGTAATTAATCCATTTTTGGCATCAATATCAATAGTTGTGAGTAACGTACATCGATACTTTCCTAATATGAATGTTTCGTCCATGCTCAGAACAGGGCGACAAAATTCCCAACCTGATATTGATGGTCCAAATGCCCAAAATAATCTCTGAAACATATATGTATTTGATGATAAAATTTTGTAAACAGTTCCTGGCAGAACAAAACATAATGAATCCATAAATAGGCCAAAAGAACGGTACGAGTCCTCCCAACTTCCAAATATTACTCTAATACTCTTACGTCGCGCATCCCAAGCCTTCATGTAAGATACTTTAATATTAAATTTTGATTTCATCCATCCAATGATCTCCCTTGGTTTCAAGTCTATCTAAAATCACATAACTGCATTATGAAATAACTAATGAACTTTGAAGCCAACTAACGATATCCAAAACCACTAATATTGCTAATGCATGTGTGTGGTGCACCTAAAGTTGATATCCTCAAAGAACCTCCCAACCTTTTGCTCCTGCTACAGTGCATGCGCCATTGATACGATCTGTTAGGATTACTATGTTGTGCACATATAATAGTAAAATTTTTCTAATTCAAAGTGATGGTAAGAAATTGAACATTACTAAGTATTGACCAACCAGTTACTGTAAACTGAAGCTCCTTCTTATTTGAGAAATACATACCTTCATATAGCTTAACTGGAACTTTGATGTCATCTGAAAAATCTAAATTATCAGATAGACCATCAAACATAATCTCTACATCCCAATCTTTTGTGATTTGGCATATGCGAACATAGTCATTATTGCAAATCATAGTATCATCATTTGAAGAATTCTGGATTGAATGACTCCGAATAAGCTCGTGACCAATATTAGTGTCACATAAATTAGTATTACCCAGGAAAGAATCCTCCTTAGTATCGCTATCATCATATGCATTGCTTGATTCACTATTCATCATTTCATACTTGTCATCAGACAGTACTCTAGATGAACTAGGTTGCTCATGCAGTCGTTCTTGAACAGACAGAGTTTTGTGTCAAGAAAGTCATAATCCTTTAAAAAAATAAAAGATAGTATAAACCAGAAAATGAATACACTAACACTGTGTGAGGTAAATGTTAAGCTTATTTCTGAATCGTCGTAGTAGTGTTGTGGTACAATAGCTGTTGGCAAAGTGAAATCATGGGCATAATCAGACAGAATATTATGCTACATGAGATCAGTATCAATTTCAGCTACAACAGTACATTGTGGCTTGACTTCCATATAAAGAACTAATGTCTGACGGGAAGCTTCATCCAGTACAGTACTGCAGACTTCATCATCATAAACCGTAGAAGCTATGTATCCCGCGCCAACAGGAAAATGACATGTAATCTCTATCAATGTCATAACGTAGAGATCTAAGCACTTTCTGTTTTAAATCTTCTAAGCTTGCATGACGCGAGACTTGCATTGGACAATTTTTGCCACCGACATAACTTAGAATAAACTGATCATCAACGATCAGTTGACCGTCATAGAAGAGAATTAAGAAAACTAGCTCCTGACTCTTCCTAGCATATGCCCAGTAACCCAATTTCTAACGCAACCTAAAAATAAACTTATCACTCATCAAAATAAGTAGTGGTTATGATATAACATAAATTTGATGATGAAGCCTTGTAAGTAGCATTAATAGAGGTCAGCCAAAATAAAATAAAATAAACATTTAACAATGGATCTAAATCTAATACAACCTAAAAAAACATCCTACTATATCATCTTTTTAAAAAAAATAAAAAAATACATCTCACGAATCTAAAAAAAACATCCTATTATATTTCACTAATCATGTTATTACCCTCTGCTTTACTGCCAGCCACAAAAAGTGCCACGAACTAATAAATAGAAAATAATAAACAAATGTAATGATGCTTAAAAGTTGGATTTAACTCTTAGGGTCTTAAACTCTTATGTGCAGGATATGACACCCCAATGGATTGGTCAAATAATCCCCAAGCATTAAACAACAAACAAGTATTCAAACTTAACATATCCCAGAATTATGGTAGCCAGCCCAACAAGGCATAATGCTCCACCATGCTCTTCCTTTTCACTGAGAATTTGGCAGAGAAGATAATGCTTGGGTGAGTTATATATACACTTCTGAAGTTATGGGTGGGTTGTTTTGGGATTCTACAATATTATCATCCCTATACTTTATAACTAGAAATGTCCAATAATGATGTTCAGGCACAAAAACACCAGAGACTCATCATTTTTAATAAGAGAATGAAGAAAACTATTATAAATGAAATCTTAGTATGGTATATTTTTCATAATTAAAAATTAGACATCTACAAATCCAAAACAAACTTTTGAGACATTACCTTGCGATACCTTGGGACTTACGGAGCCTAGACCAAAATCTTGGGGGAAAGAGGGAGTGTTGTGGTATTCGTGGAATAATGGAGCGAATCTTATTAGGTGCCTTCTGAAGTTGAGAACTCGAAAGAAAAAGCCGCACGAGGTCTACCACCGCAGTTGTTATTTAGTCACATAAGTGGGCGACTGGCTTTAGGCCACCTTGGTGATGAGTGGTGCCCACTTATGGGGCTTGTCTAAACTCAATTTTTTTTTATAAATACTTAAAGTAATAATTATCTATTATTTAATACTTATTTTAAAATTTTCTTCTAGAATAAATTTGTAAGTTGAATTACTTTTTTTATCCGAGTCTTCAACTAATACTCAACTTCCATAAAATGTATGTTGCTTTGAAAATGTATATATTAATATTTCATTGAAAATGTATATATTATAGAATAATGCCACATTCCCTCAATAAATATTCACACAAGAGATTAAAATGGGATTCGTTTCATTTAGTTGATGTGATAAAAATGGGAGAAAATGCATCTGTCTTCGCATTTAAAAAATGTAGGAATAGATTGTCACGACCCGGCCCGGGAGCTTGGAATACCAAGACGGGAACAGACGGTCGGACGGATAAAAAAAAATATTACCTAATATTTTCAATTATTTAGGGCATAGCCCCCATAAGCGATCAGTTTAGGCCACCTGATGAGGTGCGCCCACTTATGGGGCATAATTCTAAACTCAAATTTTTTTTTATAAATACTTAAAATAATAATTATCTATTATTTAATACTTATTTTAAAATTTTCTTCTAGAATAAATTTGTAAGTTGAATTACTTTTTTATCTGAGTCTTCAACGGTCAATACTCCTGCAACTTCCATAAAATGTATGTTGCTTTGAAAATGTATATATTAATATTTCATTGAAAATGTATATATTATAGAATAATGCCACATTCCTCAATAAATATTCACAAGAGATGGGATTCGTTTCATTTAGTTGATGTGATAAAATGGGAGAAAATGCATGTCTTAGCATTTAAAAAATGTAGAATAGATTGTCAGACCTGAGCTTGGAATACCAAGAGGAGCTTGACGAATAAAAAAAAAATATTACCTAATATTTTCAATCTTAAACAAAATCTCTAATCATATAAGAGTCACTACAATTTACAAATTATTTAACAATTTATCCACACATATATATACTAACGAAATTCATATGAAATACAATTTAAACATAAATCAACATAACTGACATAATTATCTATCTCCTGAAGTTTCTCTACGGCGATAAACATAACCTTCCCTTATATCATCCATCTAGTTAGGATGGTTACCTGAAAAAAATAAATAATTAACAATTGAATAAAATTTAGTGGGGTCAACTATGTTATTACACTATAGTAAACAAGAAGGTAGAAGTAGTATGCATGTTAGTTTTTGTTATAACATGTACATAAAAAAAATTGCTCAAATAATCAAACATATAAGAGGTATGTACAAATGAATATTTCGTGTGAACTTTTACTTTTACATTTATCATCTATTTTAGGAGTCACCGTCTAAACCTTTACCAAAAGAAAACCTTTACCAATACTCATCCAAAGGACTTTACTATTTGTTAATTTCATTGGCCTTTTCATTATACATTCGTAGTACCATAAAGGAGTGAACTTCACTTTCAATATATACATTCATAGATACAATTATACAACATGATATTAATTCATAACTAACAAATAAGTTAACTTTTATAAAATGACAGTATAATATGATAAGATATTCGTATTATTCAACATGAAGATATAGAAAACTACATCATAATTTATGAAGAAACGAAAAAATAAATCACAACTTGCAGTACAGAAAAAAGTCATAATCATATAAAAATGCACTTCATCATAAAAATTAAAGACATTTTTACCATAAATGTAAGAACATAATTACCCACTTTAATTTGCAGTTTTCTCTTGAATCTCTTTTCCTTTAATGCTTCTTTCTTTAATTGAAATTTTAATAGAATAAAATATTGATTAGATCAATATTAGAAAGCAATTTATTTTATTTTATTCATTTTTTGTCTATGATACTTACATGTATATTTTATTATTTGACGCTCACATTCATCAATATTCATTATCTATTTTCTAAATCAAGTTAAATTAACTTTTAATTTATTTAATATAATGATATGTCTAATTTGTCATATAATACTCTCTTATTCCTATTATTTTATCTTGATGTAATTTAATTTAAAGTTTTCTATCTTTCTCTCTAATGATTTCAATTTAAGAATCATAATATGTAATCAATTCAATTCTCATGATTATAAATTATCTTTTATAAAGTCATTAACCTCAAATTTTCACGAATCCTTATACAATTAAGGCTTAAATTCTTTCATTTACTAATTCATTTAAAATTTTCTTTTTCTTGAAATCTATTATTTTCACTAATATCATATAATAAAATCATGGCTATTGAAGGGTTTAGGTAATACAATAATTAGGCTATATAAATTCTTTATATAATATATATATATATATATATATATATATATATATATATATATATATATATATATATATATATATATATATATATATATATATATATATATATATATATATGTGTGTGTGTGTGTCTATTTTCATCAAATTAGAGATAAAACAATGTCATATCATTGTTTGTGAAGCTCTTAACAAATTCCTTACTGATGTAATAACAACCTAATTAAATCTAAATTTTAAATAAGAAATCAAAAACCCTTATATATATAAACATTTCCACATTTTATAAATTTCAAAAGGAAATATTCTCAATTAAATTTTTTGCTGAACTTCTAACACCCTTAATTAAGATTAAAATAAAAACAATAAAAATCAGATTTCTAATCTAATAAATAATTATATAAATCATCTATTTAACATACCTTTCTATCCTCAGTTTTGCTAACGTCACTGGGATGCACGCACATCGTCTCTCTCTCCGTCCTCCTCTCTACGCATGACGCCCGGTGGTAGAGCCCCTCACTAGAGGACCCACGAGTTGTCACTTCTCCTTATTCTCCCTCGGTCGTCGATGCACAGAAGGTTCACGCACGAATTTTCCTTCTTCTCTTTCTCCCTCTCACGTTTCCTCTCTCTCTCGTTGGGAGTTCTGTTTCAACAAAATGAAATGAGCTCCCCCCTTCGATGATAATATTTGAAGCCAATCATCATAACAATTGGATTTTTCCCATTTTTTGTTTTTTGTTTTTATTCCTCTGACTTCCGGTTATTACAATCTCTCACTCTTATAAAAATTTCGTCCTCGAAATTTAATGACAATAATAGAAATAAACATACATTTTGATCAAACATATGAGGGTAAAGCCCTCACATTTCTGATTCCTTCTCCCACATAGCTTCTCGTTCTGATCCATGTTTCCACAGTACACGAACAAAAGGAATCTTCCCATTCCTGAGGTTCTTAACATCATAATCTATAATTCTTTCTAGCTTATTCACAAATGTGAGATCAGATTGAATATCAATAAGATCAGCAATAATTTTGTTGGCTTCATCAGTAATATATTTTCATAGAAGAGAAATATGAAACACATTGTGCACTCCTTGCATGTGAGAAGGTAAAGCCAGTCTATAAGCGACTTTCTCAATTATTTCCAAGATTTCATATGGACCAAATTAGCGTGGGCTCAACTTTCTAACTTTTTCAAATCATTTTATATCTTTCATCGGGCTGACTTTAAGAAATACAAATTCTCCCACTTCAAACTCTACTGGTCGATGTTTAGCATCATAGTATTTTTGCTGCCTATCTTGAACAGCTTTTGATCTATCACGGATCAATTGGATCTTTTCAATGACTTCATCTACTACATCTGCACTAATGATTCTTCTTTCACCGGTCTCTACCCAACAAAATGGTATTTTGTATTTCCTCCCATGCAGTGCTTCATAGGGAGTCATACTAATACTTGAAAGCTATTATTGTAGGCAAACTCAATCAAAGGCAAATGAATTTTCCAATTTCTCCCAAAATCAAGGATACAAAGTCTGAGCAAATCTTCAAGTGTTTGAATTGTTCTTTCTAGCCATCAGTTTGAGGATGAAATGCAGTATTGAAAGTAAGCTTAAAGCTTCTTGAATTTTTTCCACAGTCTAGATGTAAATCGATCATCCCGATCGGATACTATAGATTTTGGCACACACCATTTCATCAACATACTTCCTTGCTAGTTTTTCAACAGCATCAGATTGTTTGATAGGTATAAAGTGTGCAGATTTAGTCAACCTATCAATAATAACCCAAATAGCATCGCATCCTCTTCTAGATCTAGGTAAGCCAACCACAAAATTCATAGCAATATCATCCCATTTCCACTCAGGTATTGGGTAAAGTCCACTTATGTTCAACCTTAACTATCATCATGATTGACACTTGTAGACAAATTATACACTTCTTTTCTTTCACACCAAAATATTTCCTTAAGATCTTGATACATTTTGCTACTACTTGAATGAATTGTATAATTAGAATGATGTGCTTCATGTAAGATGTCTTTTCTCAAATCTCCAACATCTGGAATGCAAATTCTGCCATGATACTTCAGTAATCTCTCTTCATCGATTTCAAAATCTTCTGTATTGCCTACTTTTATAAACTTTAAATTTTTTTGAAAGTCATCATCTTGAGGTAAAACATCTCGTATTCTGTCTTTCAAATTTGATTGTATAGTCATTTGGTTTAATAATAAAGCATGATCATCTGTAGATTTATTAATTGAAATTTTTACTAAATCTTTAATCAACTCTTCCTGTTGAGAGATCAACCAATTAGTACTACGAGATGTCTTTCTACTTAAAGCATCAGCAACTATATTTGCCTTCCCCGATGATATTGAATATCCAAATCATAATCTTTAATGAGTTCCAACCATCTCCTTTGCTTTAAATTTAGCTCCTTCTGAGTAAAGGAGTATTTCAAGCTTTGATGATCAGTGAAAACTTTACACCTTATTCCATATAAATAATGCCTCTAAAATTTCAATGCAAATACCACTACTACTAGCTCTAGATCATGGGTTGGATAATTCTTTTTATGATTTTTTTGTCTTGAATCATAAGCAATCACTCTTCCATTTTGCATAAGTACACATCCCAAGCCTCTTAATGATACATCACTATAAATTTGAAATCTTTCTATCCCTAATGGAATAGTTAATACTGGTGCAGTCATTAAACAAATTTTCAATTTTGAAAAGCCTCTTCATACTGATCTGACCATTCAAACTTGATTACTTTCTGAGTTAGCCTCGATAGTGGCATGATAATCTGTGAAAACCCTTCAATGAATCTCATGTAATATCTCATCAACCCTAAGAAACTTTTGATTTCTGTGATAGTGGTTGGTCTGGGTCATTCAGCTATTGCTCTGACTTTATTCGATCACTTAATCATGTGCTAATAATATGATGTTATTTAACCAAAATTCATACTTTGAGAATTTTGCATATAATTCATTTCCTTTTAGAGCTTGCAAAATAATGTGAAGATGGTTTTCATGAGCTATTTTGTCTTTGAAATAAATTAGAATATCATCTATGAATACAATCACAAATGAATCTAAAATGGTTTAAAGATTTCATTCATGAGATCCATAAATACAACTGGAGCATTTGTTAAGCCAAAAGGCATCACCACAAACTCATAATGCCCATATCTTGTACTGAATAGTCTTTGGTATATCATCCTCTTTGATTCTCGGATGATAACGATCTTAAATCAATTTTGAAAATACCGAAGCTCTAGTTAATCAAAAGATCATCAATTCTTGGCAAGGGATATTTATTCTTCAATGTGAGTTTGTTAAGCTCTATAATCGATCATACTTAAGCTTCCATCTTTCTTCTTCATAAATAATACAGGAGCTCCCCAAGGAGATGTGTTAGGCTTGATAAATCTCTTCTCTAATAATTCTTATAATTGATTCTTCAACTCTTGTAATTCTTTGATCATATTTTATATGGTACTTTTGCTACAGGTTTTATAACTTTAATTAAATCAATAGAGAAATCTATCTCTCTGACTAGAGGTAAACTTGATAAATCATCCAGAAAAACTTCTAGGTACTCCTTTACTACTAGTATATCCTCTAACTTCTTTACCTCTTTAGTAACATCAGTAACTTGAGCAAGAAAGCCTTCATAGTATTTTGCTAGCATCTTTTGAACTTTTAAGCAAGACATCATCATAACCAAGACTCTTTTATGCCCTAGAAATTTGAATTATTCTTCTCCAGAATATTGAATTTGACTATCTTTTTATAACAATATATAAGTAGCATAATGTTTAGATAGTCAATCCATTCTTAAAATCACATCAAATTCATATATTGATAATGCTATTAAATCTGCATCCAAGCTTCTTTCAGATATTGGGTTCCGCAAACATTTTAGCATTCATTTGAGACCCATTTAGTATTGCCACTGAAAGTACTACAGACATTTTCATAACTTGCAATCTTAAAATTCTCAAACTCCTCAGATATAAAAGAATGTGATGCTCCAGTATCAAATAAAACTCTAACTAATTTACTTTCAATAAAAATGATACCTATAAATGAGTAGATATATAAAATAAATATATCTAGCACAATATAAAATTTTAACAATGCTAATTTAAATAAAGGCATACATGTAATGACATCAGGCGAGTCTTTTGCTTCTTGCTGTGTGAGTGCATAAACTCGAGGCTGTGTATTCTACCAGTTCTGAGTTTGAGATGAAACTAATGCAATCGATTCAGTCATCCTTTATCTACCAACAGTCCTCTGAGGAGGTTGACCACTTATACTAGTATTCATTGAAGATTTCTGACCCAAGATAGGACAATATTTTGCCATATGTCATGGCTGATGGCACCAATAGTAAGTATTTGTGCCTGAGAGACACTCTTCTTTATGTGCTCTTCCACATTTTGGGCATGTATTAACACTGCTACTGTTGGCATTAGTATAAGACTTAGGCTTTTTCCAGTTTGATTTTTCAGTTTGAACATTCTACCCAGATTTTGGCCTATCATCATTTCTCCTCTTCTGAATATCTCTCCTCCTCTTAGTAGCTTGCAAATATAATTCTATCATTTTAGTCCTCTCCACTAGTATAGCATAGCCATCAATACCAAGAGGAATCAAGAGCTATCTAACTACATCCTTCAGTCCAAATAAAAACCTATGATATTTCTCTTTTATATTTGGTATCAACTGAGGTGTATATCTTGATAGCATTGTAAACCCAGCTTCATACTGCATGATAAGATGATCTCCATGTACCAATCTGATGAATTTGTCCTGCATTTGTCTCCTAGTTGAGAGGGGTACAAACCAATCTCTAAAGGTTTTCACAAAGTCCTCCCATGAAACAAGATTGCAAGGCCTTCCTTCAAACTTTTCTTGTCCTGTCATCTCCCATCTCTCGCTTAAGCAAAAGAAGCCAAAATAACTCTTCTTTCTGGTGGGCATAACATACTTTTTAAAATTTTCTCTATCCTCATCAACTAGTTTTCTGATTCTATAGATCCTCTTGTCCCTGAGAAAAGAGATGGCCCCATATCTTGAAATAATTTCAGATATTTATCCATAGGAACCTCGCCACTTCCACTAGCTTGTGTATGTTGATTTCTTATCATTTGAGTCATTGCTTCCATCATTTGTGTAAATGCATATATCGCTAGTGAAGGCGGCTGCACCAAATTCTAGTGCTCAGCGGTTTGTGCCTCTTTATTTTCACTCATAATATCTTTTTGAATTGATTTCATAGGCCTGAGAAACATAAATTAATTATAACCATTATGCATCAATCAATATAATCATATGCAAATCTCTTCATAAAATTTATCCTCTTCCTAATGGCTCTTTGATTATGATCATACTTATGTCCCTAAATATAAAATTTAGCTATAATACCACTCTTATCATGACCCGGCCCGGGAGCTTGGAATACTAAGGCGGGAACAGACGGTCAGACGGATAAAAGAAAATATTATCTAACATTTTCAATCTTAAACAAAATCTTCAATCATATAAGAGCCGCTACAATTCACAAATTATTTAATAATTTGTCCACACATATATATAATAACAAATTCATATGAAATACAATTTAAACATAAATCAACATAACTAACATAATTACCTATCTCCTGAAGTCTCTCTACGATGATAAACATAACCCTCCATTCTATCATCCATCTGGTTAGGATGATTACCTGAAAAAAATAAACAACTAACAATTGAATAAAATTAAGTGGGTCAAGTATGTTGTTACACTATAGTAAACAAGAAGGTAGAAGTAGTATTCATGACAATTTTTATTATAACATGTACATAAAAGAAATTGCTCAAACAATCAAACATATAGGTGGTATGTACAAATGAATATTTCGTGTGAACTTTTACTTTTACATTTATCATCCATTTTAAGAGTCACCGTCTAAACCTTTACCAATACTCATCCAAAGGATAAGTAGCCATTATCATTTGCCAATTTCATTGACCCTTTTTCGCTTGTATATTAGTCAAGAATTCAAGAACACAAATTATACTTATACAATTCAATATTAATTTGTAAATCATAACTTTATAAAATAATGATAATCAAATTTAGACTATTATGACAGAAAACTAAATCATATGTAACAATAAATCAAGCAATTATAATCATATAAAATACATTTCATCAAAAGAAATTACCATAAATGTAAAATAATTAATTAATTTATGTTTCCTCTCTCTTTCCTTTTAATACTTATTTCCTTAATTGAAATTCCTATAGAATAAAATATTGATTGGATCAATATTAGAAATCAATTTATTTTATTTTATTCATTTATTGTCTATGATACTTACATATATATTTTATTATTTAACACTCACATTCATTATGTCTATATTCTAAATCAAGTTAAATTAATTTTAATTTATTTAATATAATGATATATCTAATTTGTCATATAATACTCTCTAATTCATACTATTTTTTCTTGATGTAATTTAATTTAAAAATTTCTATCTTTCTCTCTAATGATTTCAATTTAAGAATCATAATATGTAATCAATTCAATTCTCATGATTATAAATTATCTTTTATAAAGTCATTAACCTCAAATTTTTACGAATCCTTAAACAATTAAGCTTAAATTCTTTCATTTACTAATTCATTTAAAATTTCCTTTTTTATTTTCACTAATATCCTATAATAAAATCTCGACTATTTAAGGGTTTAGGTAATACAATAGGATTAGGGCTGTATAAATTCTGAAATATAAACATATATATAGATATATTTTCGTCAAATTAGAGATAAAACAATGTCATATCACTGTTTGCGAAGCTCTTAACAAATTCCTTAATAATTTAAAAATCACTTAATTAAATCAAAATTTTAAATAAGAAAATAGAAAACCCTTATATATATAGGCATTTTCTTATTTTATAAAATCCAAAAGGAAATATTCTCAATTAAATTCGTTGCCGAACTTCTAACACCCTTAATTAAGATTAAAATAATAACAACAAAAATCAGATTCTAATCTAATAAATAATTATATAAATCATCTATTTAATTTACCTTTCTATCCTCGATTTTGCCCTAACCACACACAGGGGCCTTACGTCTCTCTGGGTCGCTCCCTCCTCTCTTGCCGCTACACTTTGGTGGCTCAATGTCTGGCAGGGAGGCCTTACTACTGCAGAACGAGCACAGTTGTCTTCTTCTTCTTCTCACGGGTGGTGGCCACGGACATGCAATCCCCTTTTTCTCCCTTTAGGTTACGAAAGGTTCACTTTACTTCTTCTCTCTTTCTCCTCTCTCTCTCTCATTTGGAGTTCTATCTCAAAGCCGAGCTCCCAAGCTAATCGATGATTTTTTCCTTTTTTTTTTTTTTTTTCTAATTTCCGATTATTAGTAGATCGCCTAAATAAAATAGACCCTAGGGGTATGCATTTGATTTATTTAGATGATTTGGATGATGAATTTTAAAAATCAATTAGTTTTGAATTCCAAAAAATTAGACCAAATCGATGAAGCAAAATATAAAATATAAAATTAAACAAATCAAATAGCAATTTAGTTTGGTTATTTTTGTTTGATTTTGGATAAACAGAAATTTACTATATTTTAAAATTATTTATGAAATTAATATTCATTATGTAATTTTTTTTATAATGAACAAGTAATAATCAAAATTATATATATATATATATATATATATATATATATATATATAAAATTAGAAAAATAAATAATTACTTTTATGCATTAAAATATTTAAAATTTTTATGATGGTTAAAAAAAAATTATCAAGTAATAAATAAATTTGATTTATTTGATTCCATTCAAAATTTTATTTAACTAATCTAAAAACTAAAAATCAAAATTTTCATTAATTAAAATTAAAATCTAAATTACTAAATTCACAAAATCGAATCAAATTACTCAAAAATTTTAGTTCAGTTTGATTTTTTTGATTAAAACCAAATAATGTAGACCTCTAAAACCCTAATATATATTATTTCTATTTGTAATGAATTTCTTTAGGATTCTCAGATTGAACTATGTGAAAGATTTTAAACCACCAATTTGATTGTGAGCTTAACTATTGTTTTTAGCATTCTTAAAGTAAAAAAAAAATGATAAAATAATTAATATTTTCATGCCAATTAATCCAATGGATAAGAACTTTAAAATTTATTATCAAAACTTTAAATTCAAATCTCACCAACACCATAATAAAATCAAATTTTATAGACTTAAATAAGCAAAAAATAAAAATAATAATAATATGATGAATAGCAAATCCTTATATCATGCAAACGGATATAAACATTATTAAATTATTTTAAATTTTGTTGAACGATTCTTATTTAATGGTGCTCAAGGGCGGAACTAACTCATTTTTTGAGGATGGATAATATTTTAAATAATAAAATAATATAATAATTAAATAATAATTATAATAAGTCTAATTAAATAAATAAAATTATATAATATTTTTAATTTTAGAAAAATATAAATAATTAGTAAGATAAAATCATCAAATTTATAAGAGAAAATTATAAATAGATAAAAATGTAAAAATTATAGCCTATAATTTATAGTTTAATCACCTTCTTAAGATTAAATATATAAATTAATTTTACCTAAGATTTAAAGATTAAATTATTTGATGACTACAAAATTAATAAAATATCAAAATTCTCTTTATCCATTTTTGAAATACTAAGTACAAAATATTTTTTTTTAAATTTATATGACTTAGATTAATTTAAGCAATTTATGAATTTAATTAACATTAATATTAATTAATATGTGCATGTTAAATATTTTTAAAAAAAGTATAATATTAATATATAAATATAAATATAATTTATAAGAAGAATATAACTAATAATAAAAAAAGTTTTAAAAAATTTTATGATTTAAAATTATTATAAAATTATAAAATATAATTTATAACTAAATTACATGAGTTAAGAATATTAATTACATGAAATTATAATAAGTTAAAATTAAATTCATTTTAAGATGTGCATATAATACTATTTATTAATATTCATCTTAAAATTATTCTTAAGTGAGAATTATTTTGAGGATGGGCAAAATTATAAACTTATCCATCTAATTGAATAAAATTAATATTTTTAAATTGAGTAAATATACAAATTGTAAAATTCTTCATTTCAGGGTGGGCATTTGCCCATCCGCCCCTGATCGTGCTGTCATTCAAGATTATTCTTCTATTACATACAAGCTCTTCAGGACATAAATTCGAAATAGTTTAGTATTCAATCAAGGCAAATTATAGTATAAAATATGAAGTTACATTTATAAACAATATTTAATTATGATTATCTTCTTCAATTTCTTCAGGTGGTATGTAATATATATGGTTTTGAGTTCAAGGTAAAAAAAGTTCCAAACCAAGTTCTCGTTAAGCATGTGCACACTATATTTACAAAATTATAATGATCGAGCTGATGATATGATTAATCGAGTGGCTAGCATCATCTTTAGATTGATGAGCCTTAAGAAACATTCCGTAAATTTAGCTCAAGAATAATTCAAGCCAAACATTATTGGATCTTTTGCTTCATGTGAACATAATCACTACAGCGTATCAAATGCAAAGCAATTCAAATCAATAATCTAAACCCATTGAGAAACCCAACAAGCACAAGTACAAAACGATTCAATATCAATGTACTTTCCTACAAAATATTACAAGGTAACTGCATTGAAGCCTCCCCGAAAAAAGTATTTCCCTCTCCCATAAATTGAATTCAAAAATAAGAATTTACAGCACAGTATGGCAAAATCAATGAAATGGTAGAATGGACTCTATAATGCAGCTGGCTCAGCAGAAGATGGAGACGACATCAGAGCTTCTGTTGGGGTTTGCGAAGTATCCATACCTGCTTTCAGAGTCTGCAAAGTCTCTGTGAAATCTTTAGGGGTCTGAGGAATATTCATGGCTGCTGAGGTCAGTGAAACGTCGGAGGAATCTTTTGCAGTTTGTGAAACTTCTGCCGTATGATTAGGAATCTGTGAACCATCTGTTGCTGCAGTGGGAACCTGTGGTGTTTCCTGAGGTGGTGCCTCTGCATCATCTTTGGGAGCAGCTGAACTACTTGGAGTGGTGTCAGAGTTCGCCACCGAGTTGGATTGCTGCTCGCCAGGCACTGCAGTTGGAGTTGCTGTTGAAGGCGCTTCAAGCATCAATGGCTTAGTTGGCTGAGACTGATTCAGGCTCAGTACAGTGGGTCCAGTACCAGGTTTTTTAATACTAAGGGGTGGAGCTGATAGAGATGGCATTCCTGGAGGAAGGATTTCTATGGGAGCCTTTTTCGGGGCTTCTCCTAGAGTAGTCAACTTAGGGTCTTCCAGAGAAGCCAAGAATGCAGCAGCTGCATCCGTTTTGACTGTACGTTTGTGCTCAAGTTCCATCTGCAGCATGTCATTCCATGCCTGGACTAGGCTCCTCAGTGATGGACGACCATGGGCCTGGAGGGAGAATGGAGGGGGTGAGCTAACTTTAGGAGAGTTACTGAAGCAAATGAAGGATGATAAAAGGGTATTCAATCATAATAAGCTAATCAATGATAAAGCCACGAAATCAATTTACATAAAGTTACTAAAAACACAATGTTACAAGAGCTACAGCAACCCAATGACTGTGAGGAAGATTATAGATAACAGGCATTGAACGTTCTACATCACAGATTCTGTGAAGACATTGTGGCTTATAACAATAGCCTTCGTCATCACCATCATCATCATTCACCTTAATCATTATCCCAGCTATAACAATGCACCTATCTTATGTAGCTAACTACCTAAACTAAAACTTCGTTGTATTAGATGCAAAAATTTCAAGGAAGATTTACATATATATATATATATATCACATAATTTTTTATGTATTTACATATCTGACATCTAAATTTTGATATTTATTTATTTACCACTCTCCTATAATTGAAAAGGTGCATTTTATTTTAAAAAAAAGTAAATGATGTTGATATTTAACATTAAGGTGTTATATATATAAAAAAATTACAGTTTAGATATTAGATATATAAATACATAAGAATTGTGTGGTATGTAAGTAAATCTCCCAAATGTCAACCAAAATTAGTCAATTCATAATAATATATGAGAATATAAACGTAAATGTCAAGCATACTTAAATATGCTTACATGAGCATGAAGAACTGCCTCTGCAAGCATGCCAGTGTCCTGCCATGCTTTCTCCATAAGTGCATTATCTCCCAAAACTGCAGCCGCAAATGCTGCTTCACGCCCATGTCCAGCTGTAATCAGATTATTCACCAATCCCTGAAGGAAACATAGCAGTCAGGCATAATACTTCCTATTTATATCATGGCATCCACTATAAGAGGTGTCAACAATATGATTATTAAATCAATTCACTACGCAACATAAGACAACAAACAATTGAAGGAGTGAGAGAGAGAGAGAGATAAAGAGAATTAATTGGTACTGGTTTGTATAGTCAACTGCACAAGCAACAACCCTATCAGCCATAATCAGGCACATTAGTAGTTTAGTGCAAATTAAAGTTTAGTCCATCTAGAACTGTAGTGCTATAATTTCAGATGTAGAGGTGGAATAACAATATGCGACCATCTTAGTCCATATTGGAGTGAATTATTGGTGTTATTTCGCAAGGTGGGATGCGAAGTAATATGGCACCATTTTGGTTATTTTGCTGGGAAAAAGCATTAGCATGTATAGAGTTGGATGCAATGATACAAATGTGTTAAGGGGAAAAAAAATATTTACCAAGTTCTTGGAGTTCTTATTCGTAAAATGGCCACTGCAAGGATAAATATGAGAAAGTCTCAACCAAAGAAAATAAAAATAACCAACTTAAGTGAATGATGCAGTACATACTAGCAAATAGGTCAGATTAATCTACAAAAGTCTAACTGATCATAGGCTAATTATAAGAGTCAAACAAAACTATAATAGATTGGAATTATGTCTCTTTTCAAATCTTTATAACAAATTTTGTTTATGGCACAATTTTTTCTTAAAAATAGAAACTAACAAACTCTTTCTCCACTCATCAAGTATCTTTTTAGCCTTTAAAATAATATATTAAAAAGATTAGTAAGCCAAAAAATTTATTAATCTCCTAAGTATTTTCACACTTCTATTGGAATATCATCAGGTCTAACTGCTTTTTCATACTTGATTTTCTTTAAAGCCTCTCCAACTTTAGCTCTACTAATACGACGATAAAAATAAAAATCTTTATTTTCATTTATAGTACTAAAGTCGATAAAGCTAATCATATTCTCATAACCTTAATTAGAAAGTATACTAAAAGATCTCATCCACCTATGTTGAATATACTCTTCTAAGAAAAGCATTTTTTAACGTTCATTCTTAATGCACTTGACTTTAAACTAAATCTTTACTTTTCCAATCTCTTTGCTCACTAATTTATACATATATTTTTCACCTTCTTTAGTATCCAATCTATTATATAAATCATTAAATATAAAATTCTTTGTATATATATTATTTTCTTAGAATTCCTATAGGCCACTTTATATCTTTCAAAATGCTCCATGCCTTTACATCCAAACTTCCTAATTTTTATAACAAATTTTTTTATTTTTGATCTTATCTTTACATATTTTGATTCCACCACCAACCATTTTATTAAAAAAAGTTTTTTTACTTTTGATTCTCTAAACATATTTTTGCAATTTGCTTAATTTCACTTGCTATACTTTCCAACATAACATTTGTTTCTTCATGAACATCTCAAAGTTTAAAATCTTATAGCTTACTTTTAAAAATATTTTTATTAGCATTCTTTAATAACTCTCATCTAATCTTAAAAATAATATTTTGATTTATTTTTCATCTTTCAACCCTTCATATTAAAATCCAAAACTAGTAATCGATATTGGGAACTTAAACTTTTATCTGGAATAACCTTACAATCTTTACAATCTAAACGATCTATTTTTCTTATCAGAATATAATCAATTTGCATTTTACTAGGTCCATTCTTAAAAATGATAATATGCCTATCTCTTTTCTTAAATAAAATATTAGGAATTATAAAATCATAAGTTAAAGCAAAATTTAATATGGACCTACATTCTTCATTAGTCACTTCAAACCCACAGCCATCATGAATACTTGTAAAATCTTTTCCCGCTCTACCAATATATCCATTTAAATACTTTATTTCCTAGATATATCCTTTGTATTAATCCTTCTAAGTCATTCCAAAAATTTTCTTTTCAACATACATTTAAATCTATTTGAGTGGCATAAATACTTATAATATTAATAATCCTAGTATCAATAATAATCTTTAAAGCTATAATTCTGTCTTCAATCTTATTAATTTTCACAATATTATCCTTCAAACTCTTATCTATAATCATACATACGCTATTTCTTATTTGACTCATATATGAATACCAAAGTTTAAAATCTAAATTATCAATCTCTTTGGTCTTCTCCCCAACTCATTTAATTTCTTTAATACATAAAATATTTATCTTCCTATAAATCATAATATCTACTAATTCTATTAATTTATCTATAAAAGTATCTATATTTTAATTTCATATCATAATTCTGATTTCATGGACTTACTTTTTTGTTTGTATCCGCTCATAGTATAAGAACTCTTGCTTATTTAATACTGCAGCTGGATGCTAATGTAACGGACCTTGCACACTTTTTACTGTATTCAAGTCATATAGCGCATCGCTTCAAGAGAACATCATAACATTGATACAATATATTAAATGATTCATGTCATATTTTTTTCGACAAGTTTTATGCTGGCAGTTAAATTAAAATCAATAAAAGCTATCAATTCTTATTTATTAAAAAAGGTTACAAAGATGAAAGCCATAAAACTTTAAATTCAAATCAAATCTAATCACATCTTGAAATCAGATTTTATCTAATTTTATCAAAAGAATATAATTGATCATAATAAAATAAATCAAATGAAATTTTTTTTTTTGATCATATTTAAATATGGATCTAAAAAGGATTGGAAATAGTTTGCTTCAACTCCTTGGTAGCATGATTCAACTATTTTGATTGTCCTATAAAAAATAAACTTTTATATGCAAAACTAGTTTATTTGTACTGCATTAATTAACCCGACCATGGAGAAAGTAACAGCAACGAAATATCAACCAAAAATGATTGTAAATGTTTCATATGTTAGTCATTTATACATGCAGTGTAATTGAAGATATAAATAATAAGATTAAACTGGATGGTTAAATACTGAGAAAATATCATGGTGAGTCAAGTGATTTTATAAAGCCAACATAATGTTAACTGAGGAGATTGGATCCACTGTTGTCCTATAAACGTACAAAAAAAGTAATTTGAGATTATTAAAATTAGATTTCTTTTTTTCAAGGCTTCAAATCATGGGCATGCACCTTAAAGATCAAAGATAATACTTACCAACCAAGTCATAGGTGGTAGCTGAAATGAGGACATTACTATGGATGTGTAGCTATTCTAAATAGAATTAAGAGTATACGATTACAGTATGGGAGGATTCACTGGGTACAAGTTAGTGTAAATTAGATTGAGAAGCTTTAAATAGGAAGTTACAACAAAAACTGACCAAGCAAAAATGTCTAAATAAATGCTTAAAAGAGTGTTCTTAACTACAATATGTCAAATAAAGCTTTTCTTAGAAAAAAAAATGCCATAAAAGTTGAATGGCAGTGATGGACAAAATTATGATTATGACAATCCAACTATTTCCTACATAATGTTGAAAGACAAATAGAAAAAAATATTATTAGCATACCGAAAGTCTTGTAAGCTCTCCATGATTTGCAAGACGCAGTGCCACGCCCCTCAATACTTGGCCATGCAAAGCACCCTTCACAGATCCTGCGGCAGCTAGTCTTTTCAGAGCTTCACGGGCAACATCTGCTTGCCCAGTAGCATCTGCAGCATCAATGAGATCCATGAATTCCTTTGCAAACTTAACAATTCCTTGAACAGCATCCACTAGATTTTCCTGCTTAGCAGCTGTCAGATTTAGAATCTCTGTTATATCTGTGGTGGCATTTTCTTGTCCAACATCTCTACTATTGCTCATTGTTAATAAGCATTGCAGTGCTCTTTTCAAGTCATTACTCTGCATAGCCAAGTCAAACTCTAACCTGAAATTTTGGGGAAAATCTCATTTATATGTAAAAATATGAATCAACTATCTATATCTAAGTAAACTAAGTGGCAAGGTGTAAACAGATAATAATACTTAAATTCACTAAAAACCTTTTAGATATCCCTGGTAAATGAAGAGCTTCAGTCGCATAGCCCATTCCAAGCATGAATTGAGCTAAGTCATCGTGATGCTCCCGACCAAGCCGACTTGCCCTGCATAAATTATCAAAATGTTAGCTCATGCATAAACATTAAACATGCCATAACAGTACCTTTACAGCAGAGTAATACCACTTCACTGCACTAACGGCATCTCCATAGGCAGCAAGACAGCGACAACGGATACCCGGATGGCTGAGGGCCAATGCATGAGCACACATATACCTGCAACAGATAAAATTCATAGGAGACAGTTATTCATCTGCACTGTATGCTAAATTAAAAATGTACTTTAACAATGTCATGACAAATAAAAAAGGGAGAAGAGGTTTGAAGATGCATTCTGAGATAGATGAAATAAAATAGATGAACTTCTTGTCTGAAACAACAGCTATAATGCTACCATGAACATGATAAATAAGGGCAGAAAACTCTTAAAAAGTAGTACGCAACAGGATGGGATGAACGTGGACAGAAAGAAACTACAATAAATGTTCCCCACTTTCAACATCAGATAAAAGGGACTTGAAAATCCAAAACTGAAATACTTTAATCCAATTGGTAATGAGATCAGAAATTCCCATTAAAAAGAAATTTAAATAATGTTTTTCAGCTTAGAATTGCTATATATCAGTGTCATTAATATTCTAATTGGTGTCTTCATTAGCTACTTATTCTAGCAGTACCAGCCATCACCAGTTAACCAATATAAAAGTAGCTTGGTGGCCTTGAAAATGGGGCATTATGCTGCTACTGGTTTGGAGGGAAAACAATAAACTGATATTTAGTGATTAAATCTCACATGCATGACGTGAAATGAAACCAAGATGTAAAAATGTCATGAGCATGTGGAACCAAAAGGTAACTTAGCTTATGAGGAGCTAAGTGATTCCAGGACTTTAGCATTAGGTGATGACCTACTTGGTCTTTTTTTCCCTTATGCTCAAGCGCTTTAGGATGATAAAGTCTTGAGCAAGTAGACCATATTTCCAGAGATCTTAAATCCTAACAGCAATGCAAACATTTCAGTTAAATGATCAACCATGACAAGGATGTGCTGATGGGAGAGGTCTATATGAATTCTTCTAATAGTCATACTAACAGAAAGAAGGCACAATGCTATCAAACGGAACAAATAACTAATTAATGATAAAAAAATTTCAGTTACCTGTCTATAAGCCAAAGGACTCCATCTCTTACACCTACAATAACAAGAGGTCCAACAGGGCGTTTCTGCTCATGAGGGAAACGGGTTACAGCCACAGATACGCCACCACCTGCTACGGCAACCTCACTTGTTTTTCTCTCTTCCATCTCTTTTTGATTAACTGCATCCTCTCCATCTATTTTGGACTGCTTGGGCAATGAAATGAATGGAGGTATTGATGGAGTATGCTGAAAGGATGCAAGCCGAACAACCTGAAATTACAGAATCTAGTGTAAAGCATCAATTTTGTAAAAAAAATAAGTTTAATCAAACAAGTCCTAACTCTATTCATATGCATCTAATTAAATATCATTTGAAACGCACTGCAGACCATGTTTCCCTAAAAGGCTGAATAAGATTAGTCAAGACATGATGCTTTCCACTGTCAGCTGGTACCTTGAAAGACTCATTCAGCATGTTGAGGCTAAATTCTACAAAGACACTCCATATAACAAATCTGCTTTGCATCTAACCAATAATATCTGCTTAGTAAAGTAGCAAGTTTAATTTATAAAATTAATCTGTATTGAGATAAGTTGTGGAGATTAAGGCTTAGTTTGGCTAAGCTTTTTGGATGCTTAAAAATCTAGTTTAAAAGTGTTTACGGAAAAGCTATCATTTTATATATCTCAGCTGAAAAGTTTAAGTTCACTGTTTGAATAAAAAATATTTTTTACAATTTAAATTGACCCGAATTTAATTTAAAATATGAAATGACCAAAAGCCCCATCTCATTTTCAGAGAAAGTACACAATATGCAGTATTTATGAATTTAAAAGATTTTAGTTATTCAAAAATATTTGCACCATCTAATTAAATACTGCCGAAAATTTTTTTTTGCTGTCCGTTAAATTAAACAAATATATTTACCAAACATAAATTAATTATGAGGATTATTTTTATAATAATATGAATCAAATAAGTTTCAAATTTTAGGACAATAATATGGGGTAGGGGAATTATGTCATTTCCTTTTCTTAAACAACAGAGAGCACAACAAAAGGAGTTCTCCTTTCGCTTTCTGAAATGGGGATAAAATGGAGTTTTCACTAAAACGGAGGTTAAGAAAGCATCCTATTCAAACAACAAATAAATATTGATTTTAACGATTTTAAAATCAAAACGCACTAAAAAAAGTTTAGTCAAACGAAGCCTAAATCTCCCATGAAAAACTTCTATCACTTTTCATAGAATTTTTAAGCCTTTGATGTTGGAGTTGTGGATGGCATTGTTTACAAAGGCATTTTGCTCTGTGTGTAAAGATAGCATATCCATAATTTAAAATATATTAGTTTCTTCTATGTTCCTTTTCAAATTCAAAAAGTAGTATGAAACACACACACAAGAACATCCTAAAATAGTGAGCGCATGATGAGGTTGCAGCATCAATCATCAGATGAACCTAACCTAGTAGTCTCACAATTGGAGTTTATTTTAGTAAGTCTAATCCCGAAAGTTGCATTTTGCATTTAAAAGGAAAGGTTACAAAATAAAAGCACCAAAAGTGCAAAACTAGAAAGGAAAAAACAAGACTAGTCAGACATGCTCACGGTCCATATCTAAAATGCTAGAAAAAGCAGAAGGGAAGATACAAGCATCAACAGGATGCCATACAAAATCAGACTCAGTAGCTAGTAAGTCTAATCGGTTTGTGCACAACTCAACTTCTGCAGGTTCAACATATTACAGGAAAAAAAAAACATCCCAAATTACTTAAACAAGCATGTGCCTAGGCCTCAAGGAACTCAAAGAAAAATTTGATAAATACTAACAGCAAGAAAATTAACTAACTCTTGTAAGGGTGAAGAACAAGAAAAGATGATAGAGGTCAGCATGTACATAAATATAATTATTGTTTTCCAGTCGAGCAACCTTCAAAATAGAAAAAAATATTAGGCAAGAAAGAAATCATGCAAACGGATTGATTGGCTCAGCATTGAGAGATGAGTTCCACTCAAGAGTACTATTTCTCTTCATACTCTAAGACAGTTGTGCTGCAAGCAAAATGATTCAAGTACTTTCTTCCGCAAACCCAATTCTAGCAGGCATGCAGCTAGCGCTCAGCAAAACCATCTCTAAGTAAACCGATCTCCTTTCTTCTGATACCTTGTTTACAGATTTTTTTAAAAAAAAAGTTACAAAAGGGCGGTCAAGTTCATGAATTAGACACCCCCACCATCCTGCTACTACTGTGCTAAATAGTGAACCCTATTTTAATATGGGAGCTCGCTAGAAGACAAGATTCATTTACTTGCATTCCTCTTAAGATGATACCAAGAGAAAATGAAATAGGAGATCTCAAGAAGCCTGAAAGGGTACTAATGAACTTCAAGAATAGAAACTTACATTTTATTTTTGCATATATAAATTCAAAAAAAAGCATTAAAAAACTATCCTGGACTAAATAGAGCCATCATAGAACAACATAAAACACCACATCATAGAACAAAAATGTCATATCATAGATTAATTGCATCATTTACACTTTTGACGCACGACACTTGTAAAAGTAAGAAGCAATAGCCGTACATCAAGTACCTACAAAAAAATCCCTATCCTAATGCAACTAAACAATCAAAGTAGTGCAACATATCACAAAACAGACATAACAATAAATCTTATAATATAGCCACACTCAAGCAACCATGTTCCAAGCATTCAAGAGATTTGTGTATTAAAATGACCTAACAACATCCTCCTTATGCTAAACAACTAACAAGTTGTGATCTATCATAATACCTAAATGTGTGTAAAAACCAATGTATCTAGAAAATCAATGTTGACCAGTGTTCCTACTGGCAAACAACTCTCTCTGAGCTAAATTTTGGTTGTCATTGCCTCCCTGTACTGTGATCTATCACAATACCTGAATTGTCTCATGCCACCACCACCACCAACAAGCCTTTATCCACTACATAGGGCCGGCTACATGAATCCTTGTTCTCCGTTGTGTCATATTAAGTGTCAAATTATTTTTTAAATTAATAATAAAATAAGATCATTTTTATACTTCCTAACTAAGTCCTTTTGGGTCTAGCTCTGCCTTTCATAACATAGGCCGAGTCTAATGCATCTACACTCCTAATTGTGGGCCGACATTTTATGTAACCAAATCATCTAAAGATGTTATCTACCACAATAGCTACTCCAACCTTTTCACATATATATATATATATATATATATATTCATTTCTCATTTTATCTTCAAGGGTAAAACCACTCACCTGTGTTGTCTCATGCCACCATCACCAAAAAATAAAATAACAATTGATGCTACTAAGAAAAGACCCAATGGCTATTGGCCGCTTCCCCTGCTTTCCTATTGGTCGAAAGCTCCTGCCCTTGCCTCCTACTACAGTTTGCCTAGAAGCAAGTCTACAACTACTGTCAACCTGCCACAAGCCATCGGAAAATCCTCAAAAAGGTTCGACAATCAAATGTAGTGAAGTTGAAGACTTCACCATAATCCCCTTCCCTACCCCAAGAGAATGGCACAACATAAAGATATGGTATAAATCGACCCCAAGTCTCCAAAACAACATAGACCCTAAGTCCCCAAAACAACAAAGTAAAAAAAAAATACAAAGATAACCTACAACAAACAAAAATAATAAATATTCCTTTAATAGAAGAAAATTATACATATATCTCTCTCATATAAACATGACTATCATGCTCCTTGGGTTGAAGAAGGTCATCCTCAAAGGCATGAATAGTTTCTCAATCATAATAAATTGAAAGTTCCATTATGTTGAAGGTTGCAAATATGTTTGCATCTCACAACTAGTCAATTTTGTAACCATTTTTGCTTTTCTCCTTCGTCGTTGATGATTCGATAAAGACTCTTAGCATTGGGCTTAAATCAAACAAAACAACCAAGTGGAAATCATTCCTACCACAAATGTATCCAAATTCAATCCCCATCTTCAGATGAAATCATGAGCTAAGGTACTAGACTTCTGAGCTTGGTGTTGGTGCTTGGTGTTTTCTTTATAATCATATATGTGCTTGGTGCTGGGTGTTTTCCCCACCTCTCTAAGAACCTGATAATCCTCCTCTGAAACCCAAGAATCTAAAGTTTTACTCCAAAATGAATGACACTGCAAGATAAAGGAGCTTTCAATAGACCAAGTCCCAAAAGCATCTGAGAAAAATTACAAAATTACCCACGTCCCAAAAGCTTCTAAGAAAAATTACAAAATTGTCCTACATCAACAAAAATGACAAAATAAAAGTACACATATATGATATATCCCATTCTTTTATATTTATGACTATGTTATAAGCACACTAAAAAAAGTATGTGAAATTGGCCCTATTCCTCTTAAAGAAAATCAAAGACCACTTAGCAGTTCAAACCAAAAAATCAGAGCTCATCCCCAACAGATATATGATCTAACAGTAGGTGATCATATATTCTTTTCAAGAAAATAGGGTATTTGTCGTTTCCTTAGTTTGTTAAAAAAGTTCAATGCACCCTTTGATGGTTAAAGAGTTGCTACGTTTTTAAATCATTGAAAGCTGAACAGAAGCTCATTGCTGATGTTTTCTCATGTGAATCTCGTCTCCAGCTACAATGGATTTCATTTATGTAACAACTCAAGATATATGCTTACTTGACCCCATGTATCAATGACTATAAATCCCTAGATTTATGCACATAGGTACAAGAAGTGTTACCGATTCCTTTTGACATCACCCCTGATTTAGATGTTGGGGCAAGCCAAGGACTCAACTATCCATTAAAAACCAAGAATTCGATGTTTAGTTGGCAAACATAAATAAATAAACCTGTTTTTTAGACTATACCTCAACAAGAAAAGATCTTCCAAAATCAAAAATGTCCTGAACCATGCCAACACATGAATGAAACCAACGACCAACTAAATGTAAAATCAACATTTGACATTGAGATTATTAGCATTCAGGTAGCTCCAAATAATAGAAAAAATATAAAATATGGTGGAAAAATAATGTAAAATCAGCATTTGACATGAGCAATATTATTACTCATATACCTGGCAACTATTACCTGAAGCATCGGAGGCCTCAATGACACCCTTTCATTAGTAGCAACTTCTGAGCTTTCAACTGCTATGAGTGCCAACTCACTATGCTCACCAAATGCTCTACTTTGGGCTTCTTTAGCTTTCATTGCTTCTTTTCTCCTTTTAGTTTCAAGATCAATAGGTGCGATACCAGCATCAACAAACACGCACCTGAAAACACATTCAAACAGAGACTTACGAGACCTATACAGCAGTAAAACATAAAAAGGCACGCTCAGGAATTTTGCAAAGCTGTCAACCTAAGAAAAAAAAGTACAAAAATTTTATGTTAAGCAATGAAAAAAAAAGAAGGGAAAACCGCAATTGATTAACAAAACAAATCATAACATTTTGGATTTTGTTTGTGGGCCTTTAACTTTTAGTTTCCTTAGCTCAACCAATACGGCTAAGGAACCAGTTTAAAACCAACATGTAAGATATCTGTACAAGTAGTCCCTCATAATATATATATACATATATGCTCATTACATTTCTATATTGGTAAGTTCCAAGTACTAGAGAGAGCTTAATTTACATGTGTTACATAATATGAAATTAAACTTCCATCTTTTGATAGAGACATAACTGTAAAAAAATAAAATTGCTTGGTTGGTAAACACTTACATGAGTCATGGAAGTAGCAAGACATACGAGCATATTGTAGAGGTTAGATAGAAGTATTAAGACAGACTCCTTTTTAAAGAGGGAAGAAAATCTGTCATCAAAAGATCACAAATTACTTTATATTTTACACTTCCATACTCTGCTCTCCTAAATCAAAAGCTAAGTCCATGGAGAATTTTGGACTGGAAAGAGAAAGGAAGATAAGAGAGGCGGGAAAGTTCTAACATTGTTGGTGTATGAGAATGTCGACAAAGTGAGGATTTTTACAAGAGGAACTAAGACGGCACAGGGTGAAAAGTATGAAACGCTTCCTGGTCACCAAAAGCTAAACCATGAAGGTACCCATCAGCATAAAAAAATCCCTAAAAGGGAAGGACCGCAAGAAGAGAACTAGTTGAACTGATAATTGATAGAAATGTACCTGCAGGTCAGTCAAATCTAAAGAACAACATTTTCATACCGCCTAGATGAACATCAGAAAAACAGAACTTGATGAAGATTATTTAATAACTGTGAATTATGATACCATCTTAAGCAAGATTTTTAGCTGTATGAATTTTTCCTGTAGGTTTGTTGGCATGCTATTCATGTGCGAAGAATTCGACTAATATACATCAACTAAAAGTTAAGTTGTAATTGCCATCACCTATTCAGTCGTACATTTCATCTTCATTCTAAGTTTCATCGTGCATTTGCAAAACCCTAGACCTTGTGAATGCATGTTTTAACAATAAATTAAAGATGTTGGAGTCCACAAAGACAAATGCCAAGCACAATAACACAAACTATCCCAAGAGCTCAAGTTGGCTGTGATTGGGGATTCAATGCATATGTTTAGTGTAACCATTTCTTAGTTTTCTTTTTCTCTTAATGATAGAAATCTATCTTATACGTTTTAGTTAACATAAGAAGGGCACAAAACTAGTTACTAGTTTAAGTCTATATTTGGAACTAAAGAAATCCTTCACACAATATCCACCAGGTCTAAAATCCAAGACCAACAATTGGAAATCAAATAGTATACCACTTGAGCCAAGATCCCTTGGTCATGTGATTTTACCATAGCTATTCATGTGACTATCACCCTTCTTCCACAATTGATCCTACTGAAAGGGGCTTCATCTACAACTCTTTCTATGTGCGTGCAGGAATTTTTTTTTGGAGGGGGGTTGTTCTCTTGTTTTCACAAAATCCTTTAAAAAAATTTCTATTGTTGAAGTCAATTCTTTCTTCCAATGGAGACTTCCCAAAGTTTATTTTGAGATCATAAATTCATCAAAGTTGCATCCATTGAGATTGGAGCCTAAGACCTCTAGGTTAGAAAAAAAAGTACCTTTTGAATCACGCCCTTTGGTATCAAAGCATTAGTATTTTTATCTAAACATGATTTTATAATAAGAAAAGATATGAGTACACACATTTACTAAAAAATTTCACAATACAAAAATAAGAAAGATTTAATATGTATAGCATGAAGTAAAAGGAAGAACTATTAAATAATATAATTGGCATTACGTACTCAATAAATTGGAAGACATTATGTACTTAAATCAAACCGATGAGGCATTAAAATAATTCATTATCTTCATAATATAATTTTTTCTATTAAGAAAGCCTTGATGGACAAAACTTCTTTGGTCATATTGTTTGAATCTGCTTTTAATTTTAGCCAAAAAGCTTACTAAATTTAAATCAACCCCAAACAAGGACTCAAGGCTCTATTAAGTTGTATAAGCAAACTTTAGTGAAGCAAATGATGATGAATTCCTTCGAACAAGCAACTGCTAAAATTCTACTTCATTTCATTTTTATATGACTTCAAAAAAAAGAAGAATATGAGCAGCATGATTACATGTGCAAGTCATAATTATCCACAGCATTCAGAACGTGTTATGTAGGTTCAAGTGTGAGAAGTAAAGATAGGCCCTATTAAAAGTTGGCTTTTTAACAGTAGGCCATTTTGGAAAATTAATCATCTTTTTTTTACTTTTCCTTTTAATTGAGAAAGAGGTCTTTTAACCTTTTTTTAGATTAAACACATCCATGTGTGGTTCTCATTGACAATCACAAAGCATAAAGAATTGTGTAGAGTGTTGAAGCCCGGAGATGAGACAACAACAACAACAACAACAACAACAACAACAACAACAAGCCTTAATCCCACTAGGATTTGAATCCTTTTTGCTCATTGTGTTACATGTGTCAAATTCTCATCTAATTCAAAGATACCAAGATCATTATTTCATCTTAACCAAGTCTTTAGGTCTACCTCTACCTTTCTTAACATAAGGAAAATCTAATGCATTACTTCCTAATGGTCATCGGACGTAAGCTTAAAAACCATCTATGACTCTTAATCTTATCTATGGAGTTACTCCAACTTTTTCCTAACATACTCATTTTGCATTCTATCTTTAAGAGTAAAGCCACTCATCCACCTAAGCATCCTCATCTTTGTAACACTTAACTTAGTCTTATGCTTCTCTTTATTGGAACATTGCACTATAAGTCAATGGTGTCTTACCACCATCTTATAAAATTTTCTTAAAAGAAGTTTTAACTTTTCTATCACATAATAGGCGGGATGATTCCTCCACTTCAACCATCCAACTTGAATTTACTAACATCTCCATCTATTTCACCATCATTTTGGACAATAGAGCCTAAATATCTAATCGCCGCTTCTTATTAATGACTTGATCACCTAAAGCCACAACACTATCACTAAAACTTCTACAACTAAAATTACACTCCATATATTCGGTTTAGATCTACTTAAACGAAAACCTTAGACTCTAAAGTTGACCTCCATAATTCAAGTTTCGTTGGACTCTCTAGTCTTATCAACAAGAAGAATGTCATCAAAGAAAAAGCATACACCAAGGTACATCTTCTTGTAAATGCCTCAAGAACATCCATAACTAAAGTAAAAGATAAGGGCTTAATGTTGATCCTGATGTAATCCAATCAAATAGGAAAATATTTTGTCAATCCTCCTTGTGTTTGGACACAAGTAATGCTCTAGTATACATATCCTTAATGACTTCAATATAACCAATATTAACTCTTTTCGTCTAGAACTCCAAAGAACATCTCTGAGACTTTATTAAGCTTTCTAAATCCATAAATATCATATATAGATCCTTCTTACTTTCTATGCTTCTTATCAACCCTCTTAACAAATGTATAGATCCATGAGATCTAGGCATGAAACCAAATATTGTCGAAACTCGTGATCACATCGTAAATCCTATGCTCACTATTTCTCCCATAATTTTAATGTATGGCACATTAACTTAATTCTCATATATTTGCACACTCTTGTGATTTTATTCTTAAATATAGAACCAATAGATTTCTCCACTCATCTCGATCTTTTAGTCTTTAAAATAATATTAAAAAGATTGTGTAAGAAATTTTGATCTCCTAAACATTTCCACACATCTATTGGAATATTATCCGTCTACATTTTCCACATTTCATTTTCTTTAAAGCTTCACTAACTTGATTTACTAATACTTTTATAGAAATGAAATTCTATTATTGTTAGATTAAGGCTAAAATCAATCGATTTTCGGATCCTTCAGTTTATCAAAATATCTCATCCACCTATTTTCAATATCTTTTAAGAAAAAACACTTATTATTTTTTATTTAATATGACTTAACTAAGTCTTTACTTCTCCTATCTCTTTTGCGTTAACTTATACATGTTATCTTTTCACCTTTTGAGATCTAATCTATCAGTAAATCACGTTTAAATTTTTAGAAATATATCGCTTAGAATCTCTACAGACTTTATATCTTTCCCACTATTTTCATCTAAACCAAGTTTTATAACAATACTTCTTATTTTTATCTTTTCAATGACTACCACCAACTATTTATTAAAAGAAGTTTTTCCTTTTGATTCTCCAAGCCCGAGATGAGAGTGAGTGCTAAATTGAATTTATATAATTTTGTCAAAACCAAGATTTATGACAATTAGATGTCCAAATTTAAGTGATTTGACTATTTCACAATCTACTTTATCATATATATATATATACATATATAGACACACACAAAGATGCAAACAAATACAATTTCTATTTTTTATATATTAATGAGGTTATTTTAAACAATGCAAAGCCCATCTTATTAATTTTACAATGGATGTAAGCCCATGGCCATCCTCAACATTTAATGGATTTATTTTACTAACAAAATTGTTATTAACAAATGCACTAGATCAAAATTCATTTAAGATCTATAACATTTATTTTGTGGCACTTAAAGAGGCTGGCTTTAGGCATGATCATATAATAATTAATTTTATGCCATAACATATTTAGAGTTGGGTCAAGTTTATAACTAAGTTCTCAAACTCTGAAACATATAATCCCATCTTTTTAGAAGTAATTTAAGTATAAATTATTTAATCCCCATTTAGTAAGATGATCATTATAAAATGCCATTATCCAAAACTACTAAGGACATTCTACGGTCCCCAACAACAACAAAATTACAAATAGGTAATGTAGAAGGGGGATAATACAAAGAAGTGGGGAACAAGTTGTGGAATACTCTATTGTGATCATTTGACCAAAATTTTGTTCTATTTATGAGATTTCACAATGAGTAAAATATAATAAAATTGGTGCAAAAATTACATAAATCGAACACATGTTTTCTACTTAATCTGAATAAACTACAGGGCAGCAATCTTGGAACAAGTTAGCAATCCAGGACAGGGAAATTATAATCAAAGCTCCTACCCAAGCTTCCTTACATGTTCAACTTTGTGCCTACGCATCTTTCTAGTCCCGCAAGAAGCAAAGCTGTTCTCTTTTCTAAAGAAGGTTTCCGCCACGTAAAAAGAGAAAATTGAGCCTTTAATTAATACGATTTATTCAACAGTTAAAGTAATAATATTCATTTTTACATAACAATAAAAGCAAAAGAAAGTTTTGGTGAATTACATGAATATTTATTAAAAACTCCTTCCTCATAGTGATTGCTGACTATGAGACCAGTAGCAGCATGCAACAGACAACATGTTGACAATGTTGACAGCTGTTATGCTCATACTCTTCTACAAAAGACTAAGGATGCGTTTAGGACATCTTTTGCTTTTCTTAAATAAAACTATAAAAACTATACCAGCTTTTTGATTGTTTTTCAAAAAATTTTATGATGAAAAGCTATTTTTGATAACCAGAGATGTTAAAGTGCAATGATTGTGGTTGTCAAAAAGCTATTGTTTGAATTTTTCAAAAAAAAAATTATTTATAACACCCGCAATAACATTTTAAAAAGTTGTTTTCTCCACAGCTACTTTACAAACAGTTTTTTTAAAAACTACAGCTGCCCCAAACAGGCCAGAAAAAAAAAAAAACATCATCAAAATCGCTTTATTATTGCAAAGGTGGTTGCCCAACGATGGCCCAGAGGTCATCGTCTAACATTAACCACAATAAGTTATCTGCAACATTAAAATCCTTCTCTAGACCCATGTCAAAGATCAACTAATGACAACAGAATTCTAGCGAATCAAAGATCAATGGAAAGCAGGTGTTTTTATGGAGGCTCACCTTTTATTTGTCTATGATAATTTCTTTGACTATTCCTTCACATGTCCTTTAATTTTGTGTATTAGGTTTGAAGGAGAAAACAAAATTATGAGTCAAATGTTGGGTCATGCGAGGACAGAGCAAAGATGCAAAGTACGCACATGGGGTCATGGGGTCAGGAGTGAAGTGAGCAAATCAACATGAGTGAAACACAAAATGTGTCACCAATAAACCTCTTGTTGTAATATCAAAAAATAAAAAAATAAAATAAAAAGGTGATATGAAAATTTCTCTTAAAATTTATACGACACTTTTTTAAATATCTCGGAAATGGCCAAACATATTTTTGTTAAATGTGATGACCGATTAGCAACTAAAAATTTTTTATTGATTAGAAAATAGTTTAATAACACATTTAATTAATTTTTTTGCTAGAGTATTCTAAAAATACAGTCTAATTATTCTTATCCCTTAGCAATACTTGTGTTGGATAAAGGATCAGCTTGAGTGTTAGCTGGGACCAGGAACCAAGAAGAAAAAATAAGAAGAAAAGAAAAAGTGAAAGAGAAGAAAGCAAAGAAGAGGAGGAGAAGAAGAAATGAAGAAGAGAAAAAGGAAGAGAAGAGAAAAGCTCTAGATCAAAGTTTAAAATTGTGCAATCGAGTATTAAAGATTTTTTTTTTGTGAGAAAAGACGAAAGCCTCGAGGTATTTTGATGTATAAACCTCAAAATCAATAAATTGTGTAAACAAAAAGTTTTACACATGTCAAAATACAAAACAAAAAAGTAATATATTAACACTTAACCTATTCACATATTAAAATGTAACACATTAACATTCTATTATAGTAAGAAATAATAAATTGCGTAAAGTATTAACTAACAAATTAATATCTTGAAATCAAATCATGAAGAAGCATTATATAAATATCAAAGTAAGAACTAATTGCATAACATTTCAACAAATTTAATATAATTATGCAATATCAAACTAAGAACATCACAAGTAACGATGATGGCGACAGTGGCCAGTGCTTTGCATGAGGAGCAGAGAAAGCACGAGAGAAGAGACATTTAGGTAATGTTCACCCCAAGATCTGTTGCATGTATTATTTGGATAATTAAAACTTATATTTGATTTTTTTTAAAGCCACACAAAAATTTGAGGCGAGGCACGCCTCACATAGCACCAGAGGCATAAGCCTCATTGTGATCTTTTCAAAAAAAACTGCTAAGATGGGATTTGAGGCGAGTTTTTATTGCGGAAGTTTAAACAAGGCACTAGATATAAGATTTTTTTTTTTTTTTTTGCAAAATAATTTTCAATTATAGTAGAGTTCAAAGATGTGAATAAGAAGAAATTATTTTGAGGTAAAAGATTATTAGTTCAAAGACGTTAATTTGAGTTCAAAAATAGAAATATAAATTTATATTAGAAATATATTATTTTAGATTGTTTACAAAAAAATAAGTTTAAAAGAGACCAATTTGAAGGCATTGGCCATCAGTTAAGTAAGAAATACAAATTTTAATTCAAAAATGCATTTAAATGTGAATTAACCTTATGTGTGCAAAACCTTAACATTTTTTCATATTGTAAAATATATGTTTACAGCTAACTACTCATATGTGAGGCCACACATAAATTTTGATGATACAAAATTACAATTAGATGTATTATTATATAAATATTTTAATAATTAAAGACACTTTGAAAAGAAGACATGATATTTATAAATTGTTTATTTATATATATAATTGATCAACATATTTTAAAAATGATTGACAAGTTTATTTAAATCTCCAATGATGAAAACATATTGGGCTTAAAAAATATCATGTTTAGGAGATAGGTTTATAATATCTATATAAGTGGTGTAAAATAGTCCCCTATGGAGGCAAAGGGATCTTCAACATAGTTCAACAATAATAATAATGATGGGTTTCATCTAACTTTTATTAAACATTATGAAATAGCCTTCGAGCTAGGTTACCTTATGTTATATTATGTGGGTCTATCTACATTCATTTGTGATATATTTTAAGGTTAACAATAAAAAATAATGTGAAAGAAAATACATAAGCACTTAAATGATTTATTGGAATTAAATAAATGTGTAAGCCTTAGACATTTTGTGTAATTAAGTTTGTGCAAGCATATTAATATTAATCTTGAAGTGATTGAACATTAATCTTATATGTTATAGTACTATAATAGTTAAAATATGATATATTTATATCCAATCATGACTAGCATTCATTTTATTTATAATTCTTAAGTACTTGAATTTTACAAGTTATTTATCTTGCTAAGTCTCATAGCTCACTAGATTATCATTTAAATTTTTATAGGAAAACTAGCATACATTTTCTTTATTACTCTTAAGTACTTGAATTCCATATTAAAGTTATTTATGTTGCTAAGTCACATAGCTCAGTAGATTATCATTTTAATTTTTATAGGAAAAGAAAAGGATAAAATTGAGGATGAGAAAGAATCAAGATAAATTTTGTTATCATATGTTAATATGCAGCTGATGTAAAATAAAAGAAGTAATGAGGTAATGTATCAAATAAAGTTTAGGGTTTATTGAATCTTGTGGTTTTATTAGATGCTTTATAGAAATATAAATAAAATATTTTGGATACTTCTGCCTAATTTGGTTGATTGATTTTACGAAATTTGTATGAATTATAATAATGTATTATATATAGTTTCAGGTGCATTTGTGTGATTGGTTCATCACCCGCTCTATTCTGATGAGTAGGATACTATAATGAGTGTTGAAGATGAATTCAAACAGCTAATAAGTATCCACCTCTGTCACGTCCTGCATTGATTTAAAAAAGGGGTCATCATGAGACGAGATGCACATCATGTAAGAGGGCAACGCCACGGCGAACGTGATAAGGGCAGAATTGATAGTCCATTTAGCATGTGGACAAAGCAGAGTCAGATAAGGCTGCTTTCACATGAGAGGGCAAGATAATGTATGATTCTAGGCCTTTGCAAGTATGCACTAACTCATTGAAGTAGTGAACAAGGAAGCATTTACAAGAATAAAAAGTTAAGAATGAGTCAAATAAATGTTTGTTTTATTGTTTGAATAAAAATACATCAAGATTGTCAATTTGTATTCTCCTCTATCTTTTGACAATTCAATATCTATTTGAACAGCATCTATTAGTGAGTTTTAAATAATCTTGCATGAAAGTACTCATCCAGTTATACATCTTCATATTCCATAACAATTGTATTTCTATTAGTAAACAAGTGGTGACAAATCAAATTCAAGTAACTCATTCTCAACTTGAACTCATAATATTTTAGTTGACTCAACATTTATTTATCATACGACTTGAAGCATATTGAAACATAAATGACTTGAGTTTGTATTACTTTGTAATTATTCTAGGTTACATAAGCAAGATATTAAATATTAAACACACAAAATTGGGGGGCTTTTGAGCATCCTTATAAGTTTTATATTTTTATCACTTTTTACTAATTAAAAATTAGATTATTAGCCAGTATGCCAATGCATACACCACATTGGCCGCAGGTAGATTATTGGAACTCTAATCCATGACACTTGAAATTCTCTCTTTTACCATGTATCCACAACTAAATTTTACTGAATACTGTACTAAATTAAAAACGAAAGTTAAAAAAAATGCAAGGAATGAAAATAGAACGCTTACTCAATGGTTGTTGGTGTAGCAACAAACAACTGTCTACGATGCCAGACAGCACCAGTGGCAGCTGGAATTGCAACATCTCCAAGATACCTATACTGGGGACGCAAAGAAGATATGACAATGTATTGCTGATATGCAAAAGCACAATATTCAACTGTTTGATCCCATGCTGACCATTCTGGTTGTGAAAGTAGACCACTCACAGATTGAAAAGTTTCCCAGCTGCATAGTTTAAGGCTAATCAGGTAAATATTTCAATGTTCATCAATGGCAAGTGAAGGTTAATGCAACATTTTTAGACAGACGTAAACCATAAAATAAAATTAATAATAATAATAAAGAGCATTGCTTTACTGATCTTCTACCTGTATAACTGAAAATTTTGAGGTGCTGCTTCAGCACCTGTCTGCTTCAAATCATCAGATGTAGCAAAAGAAGAACTGCCAAAGCCTGATAATGGCATTGATTGAGTGGAAATTGCAGTCGCAGCTAGAGGGGTAATCCGTCTTGATGTTCGGTAAGCAACTCCAAGTAGTGCACCACCATGCAATCCAATAACCTTCATGCAGTTTGCAATTGAATGAAGAGATAACCACAAATAACTAAAATTTAACGAGAAAAATAAGAATAAAAGTAACGGTTCAGGGATACATAGATATAATGTATTACTGACAGTAGTAACAAGAAAAAAAAACTATGTGCTTTAATTTATACAAGAATGATACCAAATTACCCTGGTTAGTAGAAACCTCATCCAATGTTATAAAAAACTTTGATGCAAGATAAGGTACTTTACCTATTATCATGAGGTGGGATGTAATCCCGATAAATTTTGATTTTTTAATATTTCACCAATAGAAAATATGATTAAAAAAATTAAACATAAGACAATGGAAACAAATTCCAAAATTCAAAGTCCATAATCATATGATTCATATCCATAACTCAATTATAATTGACATAAACACATAAACAATTAAAATGAAGTTAGATGAGAGGTGAGCCAGCATAGGGCTGATGAAGACAAGTGACATGTTGGCAAGGAAAACAAAAAACTGCTAGGGAACCTTTAGCAAAGAAAGTGGAGACCAAAGATAGAAAGCTAGAAAGAGAAGGCCAGCATTCAAATAGAAATGATTGCAAATCCTACTATATCAGCTTCACATTCAAAAATTGGGACCAACTATAAATTTTCATTGGAATCGGAGCATCTATATCTACCCCTACCAGTCACAAGGATATGGTCACTTCATCAGCCACAAGCATGAATATTGATCCTAATCCTCATAATAAACTTCCCATCATCTTCATCCTGTTATTTAAGACATCGATGATCATGTTTCAAAGCAACCTTATAATTTTGATGGGAGTCTTCAAAGCATTAACATTTTAGTGGAGACAAAGTCTCAAATTCTATTTTCCAAGCAAGGCAGCAATAAAAAAAAATTATCATTACTCCACTAGATTCACCAGGCTTTAAACAAGGCATCGCAAATCAGAATTTATGTACTTTTCCATTTCATTGAAGGATTCTTTATCCCACACCTCATGCTAAATGTACATTGTTTTATATTTTTTATTTATTTTCCTTAGGCCTATTGTTATATTCATACAATAACTTAGTTATAAAATTATCCTTTTAGAATTAACTCATCTTCTTTCATTTACATGCAAAGAAAAATTTAATCCAACTGACCGATCAACTTTAATTCATGATACCCTACCAAATGCCCTTGTTCTATGATTACAAATAAAATAATGTAAACAACCATAAAGAGTCCTGGGTCACCCAGCCTTGTATCTTCTAGGTTTCTTACAAAATCTTGAGAGATACCTCACAATGTTGACCCACGCTTAGTTGAATTGCCCCTTCAGCCATTTAGCAGCACAAAAAGGGCGGCTCTAGTCAAGGTTGTCAATAGAAATGCAAAAATCAAGGCAAATATCAAAATTAAGAATAATAGTAAGCACTGCACAATACCATATACATGATTACCCTGTTGCAAGGAAAGGAATCAATCGTTTTGCATGGTAAAAAAAGGCCAGTTTCAAAAAAAAAAGGTCAAGTAATGAAGTCCTCTGTTCAAACGCCATATAAAAATTTCAAAACACTCTGCACAAACATGCAACAAAAGTGTGAGAATCAAAGGGCCGAATAACACAGATCTATGGTACCAATGTAATGATGAGAGATCTAATAGTGCTAAAGCACGAAATAAACATATTCTAGTGACAATACCACGAATAAACAAGGATAAGGAAAATGTAAATAGGAGAAGCATAACACAGCACATACTGGCTCATTACGACCCTCTATGGACCTCGTCAAAACATGAGAAGTACCATCATCGAGTATTATTCGGACTTGAACAGTTGCAGAGGAAGCTGCACTAGCAGCTGCTGCGGCTGCAGCAGCAGCAACAGCTTGAGCCTCCTTTGCCTTCTTAGATGAACCTCCTTTGAGTATGATTGGCATTCTGGGAGCCAAAGCAGTTTCCAGCAAAGCATATCTATCACGACAATTATCCCAAGCAAACAGCCTCCCAGTCCCTGAATCAACAACGGACCAATCACTAGCCTTGTAAACTACAAAGGAAGGAATATCAGGCCAAACAATTGAGACGTACCTGTAAGAAAAAAAGATGCATTATTCAGAAATGGATAAAAGAAAATCAGGGGAAAAAATTAGAATAACTAGCTTTACTTAATAAATATAACTCTGAAGCATGACAAATAAAATAAATCAGATAGACCAAAATAAGTTTTTTTTTTTTTGGGAACAAAAAGTGGTCATGTTAAATAAAGCTTGATTCGAGTGAACAGATACATTCAAAAAACGAGCAACAAAGTAAAATAGTATATTATGTCAGAATACTAGAAAAAAAATTGAAACTCCACGAGGTGTAAAAATAGATTCAAACAATTGTGATAAAAAAAAGTATCTAATTTATCTGAAGTATATAATGCACCTAAAGCTTTATATGGAACAGAGACTACAGAAATAAGAATAAAAAAAAAAATGAAAAAAATCTGCACTTTGACCATCATGCCATAGGACGCATGTCCGGAAAAGAATAGTATGCTCCTAACAAGATGTTTGATATCATCTTTGTTTTTAAGCTTGCCTCAGGAAACCCTCATTTTAATAAAACTTTGATTCCAGTTGTTCCAAATGTCTGGTAAAGTTTAGATATATTAGAAATAGCTTAACGATGCTGTCGATAGTCATTAAGAAAGTTGCAAATGAAATTAAAAAGTATATTTTGTAGAACATATTACATGTCATCTGCAGACATAACAGATTACATTGCGAAATTAGAGAGATTAGCAGTGCAAGAGAATCGAAGTTATCATATTCTAAAGTAAGCAGATTGGATTCATGGTAAGTGACTAACTTTCCAGAACTGCTTACAGACAGAATTGAGTAAGAATCATGGGGTGCAGGTGTGCTGATATGCTTCCTAGTCTGCTTAACAACAAGAGGCTCAGTTGACTCTGCCCTAGATCTCCCAGTTTCAGATAGGGAGGCAGTACTTCCAAGAGAAGGATTGGCAGTGTTAGAAAGCTGAAAATTCAGTAATTTGAGCTCTCTTTCAACAATATATACTGCAGAGTGTTCTCTGCTTCCTGAAGGAGACGGTAGAGGAGCAACAGCTGGAAGAGATCTTGCATCAAGCTCACAAAGAATAACACCAATATTGGTTCCAGTTGCAACAAGGTGTGGTTGCAAAGGATGAGCAACCATGCAATAAACCTGCAAGGCATTTAAACATGTTCAATATGAGATTAAATCAATACTAACCAATAAACTTACTAATGTGAACAAAACTACGCAGCTTCTAAGAAAATAGTGAAATTTTTAAGTTAGGTTAAAAAAATGCACAAGAAAGAAAAAAGATAGCTAAAAAAAATCCTATCACGCAGAATAACAAGGTGAAAATGAACACCAAAGTATGAACACATTAGGTCATAGGTGAATGCCAGTCAAGGTATATATGAACCCACACAAACTAATTTTTTCAACTCATCGGCATACCAACAAAATTGGTAATGGCTACAAGCTTTGCCATCTTCTGTGATTTATGATGACCTTCTCAACATAAATATTTATTAGTTGTGTCAATGATCCATGCTATTTCCTTTAAATCATTCAGAGTGATTGAGTCCAAATATAATTCACAGGAATGTTCTCCATGGATATATTTGAAAAAAAAAATCCACAGATTCATATTTTAGTTGAAGATATCACCAAAAGTCATCCAGCTAAGTTTGCTCCTCATTTACTTGCCTATTGAATCTAAAACCAACGTTAAATTGATGTATAGGTAGTGCTAATTTTTCAGTATCTAAAGATCTTGCTAAGCTCTAATTAAAAGAAACTGCTAGATAATTATAATGTTACTGTTGTAAGCATAGAAAAGAAGCTTCTCCAGAATCTAAAGCTCCATGAAATGAATGAAGCGTTCACAAAGTGTCATAAGAGTAAATAAATACTCACAATTCTGTCTATTCCCTTCGTTCAAATGGATTTAAACATTACATCGAGCAGGCCTGCTGAGGGAGTAATTCCATAACAATGTAACTACATTGGCAGAAAATAGTATGAAATGGTTCAAAATGTGAAAGTACTTGTAATAAAATAATGTTTGCATACAAATTGATAAGTTCAAAATGTAACTTTCACCATCACCAATCACCATGAGTTATTATAAGTAACCTTAATCCAATCGTTCAAGACAACTTCATGAATCATCCCTCTCCATTTGCGTGTTAAATGAGGTGTTAACTCTTGTTTGTATCAGTCATTGTAAACAACTTCAAGCCATATTATCTTGGATTAAGTCATCATCCTTCTTATACTTCAATGTTACTTCTACCATCTTGCCTTCTTAGTTTATCTTTTGCCCTCCATTATACATGCAAAAATACTCAATGATCGCTCAAGAAAATCACCCCTAAAGAGATCTCCTCACTTGAGAGTTTTCTTGAGATGGAATTTATACTTAATAAATATCTCTTAATATTGAATCAAAATATATTTAGAAGTGCGGTCAGAGATTTCATATGAACACAAGACTCTAGAATTAATTACACATCTCAATCACATGAGAGCACTCTCAATTAAGATGATCACTTGATTCAAACATTTATAAAGACTTGTCGGGTTATAATGCTTGACGAATGAGCGTGAGGGAAGGTACAATTAATGCTTTTAAGATTACAAATTAGGCTAAAACACAAAATAGTCCCCTAACATTTGCAAGTGACCAATTTAGTCTCAGTGTATCACATTCTCCAATCTAGTCTCTCACTATACAAAGCTGATCCAAAATGGTCCCTCAAGAACCAAATTGAGATTAATTTTATATAATTGAGAGACTAAATTGAGATCAATTTTATATCACTATTTCTACATGAGATATCATTTGTTATCAATTTTGTACAATTAGAAACTAAATTGAAGAAATGTGAAATTTTGAGACACTAAATTAATGGCATCGAAATAGTTTGGAGACCATCTTGGCATTTATTTCATTATAAATTTATCATCCAAGGTTTATTGGTTAACAATCCCTAATTATCGAGGAACCATGATTGTGACAACATAGCTTTTTAATTTAAGAAGAGCTTTGTGTTGTAACTATCGACATAAGTTTACGAAACTTGATGTGACCATTAACATTAAGATCATGAGCAAACTAAAAATTTGAGCTTCTAATTGTCAAAAGCTCGATTCTATAGTATTAATTTGAGAGGCCTTAGCCTGCATGGGCTAGAGTATTGCCTTAGCTCTAAGAGTTTTGATAAGATGGAATCTTAACTTTAAAATGTCTTCTGAAAGAATAGTACTAAGGACATAAAACTTGAGGTGAAACTAGAATTTGTTTCTTGAGAAGAGCTTGTTATATAAGGACTCTCAAAGCAAGAAGCACTAGCAAAAAGTTTAAAGTTATTGGGCATGACTGACGATGGTCAAAGGAATAGTATGCCAAATCATGTTGAATGACTCAGAGGAACGAAAAGGTCGATCATAGTCCCAAGGTATTGGATATGATCGATAACAGCTCAAAGGCATAGCATATGTAGACTAGAAAAAAAAATTCAATGTTAAGTTAAGAATCATTAACAAGTTATTAAAGTTAACAATAGATTCATCTATATCAAATTCATTGTAAATGAACATCTGCTTAAAAATAATAAATAACACAATTATTTATGGGTTAAATTATGTGATCAAGTAGATTCACAATGTTAAATCGATCTTTAGACTCCAATGATCACATATAGCCCACATATTGGGATTTTGTCATAATCATAGACTTTACTAAAACTAACCCAAAGGGCTGATTACCTAATCAAACTCTAGGTTTTAAACGTGAGCTAAGTCTAATTTTTAAATTAAGACCCCTAATTAGACCAATTGAACTAAGGTTTAATCCTAATTATATCATATCTTGAAGATTTGATGTCCTAATGAGATTGATTATGTTATAAGCTCAAATCAAACTCTTGTTTGACCCAAAAGGCTAATTAACATTGGAACTAAAATTGAGAACCCAACTTTATGACTCTAACACCATGAACAAGTTAAACAAAATTAATTAATTGGGTGAACATGATGGACAATAATTTTTAGGCAAGAAGCCAAAAACATTTTTCACATCTTATATGCAACAAACTTCCTCTCTCTCTCTCTCAAATATAAATATTTCGACCTATCCTTACTAGTGTTATCACATAAACATCTTATCAATCTAAATTCTTCAACATTCAATGTAGTTGTCAGTGACTACTTTATTTCTCAACAACTGAATCCATTTAGTACAGATGCACTAATTATACTTATAAAATATAAGTTTATGTCTTCAGAAAATTCTTTAAATGAAAATATTTTTTTTTTCCATTACAAACACCAAAATTAACCTGTAGAAGTTCCATTCTAAAATCCTCATTCCTTTTGTATAAAACATCTAAAATATTAAACAAAACACACACAAATATCACTTGATTTCCAGTAATATGAATAAAAAACTATCAATTTAACTTCCACTAAAAAATAACATATGTGCTCAATTTTTGTTTTGCTAATTTTGTGACATTTTAGCTTATGTAACTCTCATCCATTTTACTTCAAAATTGATTAAACAGATAAGAATTATATTCTCTATAATGAGAAGTCACCACGTCATCTCAATTTGAATGTAAGTCGCTAGCACCTTCATAATAAAGGCAAAAAGCATATTAGCTTGATGTTGATCTTTGAAGTAATCCAACTATTAATTTAAAAACATTCAGTCAATCCATAATAACCCTAATGCTAACTACTACTCCATACACATTATAGTAACAAAATTTTGATCTCCTGATGAAATAAATCATAAAGAAATAAGAATCATGGAAATCACAATAATTAAGATGCCTTGCATATAAATGAAGACAAGATATAGAAAATCTAAGAATTCACTAATCAAATTAGTAGCCAACAATAAATTAATGGAAAGCAAAAAAGGCAAAAAAAAAAAAAAAAAAAAGAGTAAACCAAGCAGCAACTCACTCATTCAAACACTGAACATTTCTTACCAAATATGCAAGAAATCTACAAATTCACCAATCAAACTACTCAACAAACACTACTTAATGAAAAGAAAAAGGACAAAGCAAATGAAAGAACAAGCTAAACAGCAAGTCTCTTGCTTAAATAAAGATTCTCTCCTAGAATGCTTTAAGTCCCACAATTCAATCAAATACTAAAGTCCCAAAAAGATAAAGAAAGCATGGCATCCACAACACTTTAAAAATGGCTTTAAAAATTGGCTCAAATCGATCGGTCATGCCAGTCTAACCATGAACCAATCTTCCAGTTGATTCGATCCAAATCAAAAATCGCTATGCATAAAACCGATCAGAACACTTGAACCAATAAAATGGCAAACTGAACCGGTTTTGGAAGAACCTATTAGTTCTAATACTAATCAAATTTTGAATTTTTCTATTTTAATAGAAAGGCTAAAAATAAAAGTTTTAAAATAAAAATAGAGAAAATAATTGAAATAACATGTCTCGAAATTCCAAATTATAACTTTTTTAGAATTCAAGAGTAAAGTACATTGAACTAAAATATTGCAGAAATTAGTAAAAATATCATTATTACATCATTGATATAAATCATATTAATATAATTTTAATATTTATTACACCATCCGATCTAACTCTAGTTCAACCTTAACCCTCTTATTCTTCTAGCACAATGTCCAATCCAATTTTCAAAATCTTGACTATAAGTTTATTTTAGCACACCTCAAAATACCATCATGTATAGGATATTGCACTAGAAAAAAAAATAATAGAATCCATCCGCAACCATCTAAAAGAACAAAAGCAATGTTGTTTATCTACAAATTGCAATTCCAAATAAGAAGATAGCAGGATATTACAATCTTAGAGGAAAATGAATGTTATATTGTTGTGTCGTAAACCTATCTTAGGATGATCAAGTCCTAGAGAAAAGATAACACAAGAAAAGCTCTAAATAAGCCTAAATGATAAGAACCAATACAAAGCTACTATTTTAACTGCAAAAATAGAGAGGATTCTACATCAATCGTCTAACTTTATTTTCTAACCATCAATTGGAATTGATTCTTTAATCTCAATATGATTTTTCAACCCATGGCCATTTATAATCTTCCATAATTTTATACTCTAACTTAGAAGTTATTGTAAGCATAATTATTTTATTTTCATAAAGAAGATTAGTAGAATGTTTATACTCCAATTATTTGGGATCTTTTTAATCATTAAATTTTCAATAAAATAATTTATCAAACATCTCCTAAAAAGATTTATAAGCCAACCTGCTTCAAACTCTCAAAATCTCATTTTCTTAAAACTTGACCCCAAGTCTTTCAATTAGAAAATTCTTCAAAACAAACTTCAACAACACTTTTTGGATTAATTTTATTTTATGATTCTCTTGAGATTAATAAAGTTGTCTAACAACTCAAATTAAATAATTTATTATAATATTATTTTTTTCTCTCCTTAATCTTTTTACATTCAACTAAGAGCATATTATTATAGCCTAACATAAAAGTAATTTGATCTTTAAATTGCAAAACTTCTTCAAAATAACTTTAACATCACTTTTTAGATTAATTTTATTTTATGATTCTACTCATTTGAAGATTAATAAAAATATCTAACTTACCACTTAAATTAAACAATCTATTAGAATAGTAATTTATATCTATCCTTAATGTTTTTGCTTTCAACTAAGAGCATATTATAGCTTATCATAAAACTAATTTGATCAAATTCCCTAATTTTGCTTCCTCTAGCTTAAATTATTTTGTACCCATCCTTCGAATCTAGCAAATCATACAAACCATCAAAAGTTAAAGCTTCATTTTTGTTTATGATATTTTTTGTAAAATCTATAATTATTGTCTATCTTAATATATTTTTGTTTACATTCGTTAAAGTACTCTTTTTTCCTTCAGCAACCTTAATTCCTCATCAATCCGCTATTTTGTCTCCTAGAATTTTTTTAACAAATTTCTGCACACAACCATTTTATTTCATGTGAACTGTGATTTAACTCTAAAATTAACCAACAAAAGAAAATTAACTCATTATCTTTTAAGTTCCATAATCCTATCCTAATAAAATTATATCTTCTAATTACTTCTCTCAAATTTGTAAATTACACATTTTCAAATAATGCTTTAAGACATTCAGTCAAGCAATCTCCTAGAATACGTCACGACCTTTGCAAGAAACTTTCCTTCCCTAAAAAGTAAATAATATTTACAACTTAAATCAACCAGGAATTCCTATTTCGAAAAAGCCAAATGCTCTCTTCCACTAAGTTTGTTATAATGATCCATTTCTTTTCTTTTTTTTTCAAAATTGGTTTTGTCAAGCTTGCTTCCAATCAAATTTAAAAAGTAAAATAATTAATTTATAATTTGATTGCCAGTAATTAACTTAATATTGATCACCCTATCGCCAAATCTATTTACCTCTAGGGGCGGACCAAGGCACAGTTGAGGAGTGGCTTGCCCCACTTGAACTTTATAATTTCTCTTATATGAGATACCAAATTAGTCATTTGTCTTCCCCTAAAAATTTTTTTTATCCTTTACTTTTGTCTTAACATATAAATTTGCCCCTCCTGAAAACTGATGATAGTTCCACCCCTGTTTACCTCAAAAATTATCTTACAACTCTATACTTGTTAATACCATTACTCTACTCTTATAGATGACCTTGCAAATGGACAATAGTTTAAAACTCTTTTCACCATTTACAATTTGACATTTTTTCAAGCATACAATATTAATTCTTCTTCTAATCATTTGTCCAACAACACGCTAGAAAAATCAGTTCAAGCACCCCTAATATCTTTCAAAATTCATCTTACATGGATACATGGTCAACCAGTGCCAGTTTTTTCAGCATGATTTATATTTTAGTATGCCACTTATCATTGATGTCCTAACCAAGGTTCTTAAACTCACTTTCGGCATGCATCCTGACACTATACCGGAAATACTTGATTAGATGTCAAACTTCAAAAAAAAATCCTGAAGTTTTGGAAACACGAATGAATCCCTACAATATGACTTGAGAATACAAGATTGCAAAATAATATTAATCAACACTAGATTTACACCCAAAATCGATTAGACAACTATTAATCTGCACAAGGGAACTATAAAAACAGTTAGGCTAAATAAATTCTACACATAAAAAAACAAAACAAGTGGAAAAAAAACACTGTTGCACACTCAAAAATCAGTAAGCTACTACAGGCTACCGCTCCTAGCAAAAAGGGTCAGGATCTACCTAGGAAAGACAGCTCCTATTCACCACAGAAAACATTATGGTTTGGACAAGCTCTCATGTTAAACTCTCGCTTAGTCCTAAGAAAACCAAAATCAAGAAGATGCCTGTGCCTTGAAATCGATCAACCCAACAATTGGGGATCTTCCATCATTCCCGCCAGTAAGAAATAGAAGATTAGATAGCTACTGTTCCAAATACCAATGCTGTAATCAAATACCATGCATTGGAAATGGAGGACCTGAGAACAACCCCTCCGTAGTTTCCTATAGAAATTTTTTGGTAATGAACTCTTATAATATGACTAAATGTAAACCTCTTTCACTGAATGGAACAGAGATCCATTAGACAACAGAAGACAACAGGAGGTCAGCTAAAACATAGTGACTGCGGCTGATTTTTTCCTATCTAGGTTCAGTAATTTGAAATTTGAGGAAGTTGCAGGATGCTAGTTCTATTACTTGATGAACCTGATATAGGAAATTTTTTTTTTTAAATTTGAATTCCCTCTAGATGATAGAACATCCCTTCTTTTCTTCTGAGGGCTTCTCCTAATTGTTGCCCATCCCTTCTACAGGTTTTCTGTGCATGGGAAGGTAAATTACAGCAAACTACAGTGGGAAAGATCCCAAAAGGATCATTCTTGGTAAGCCCTAACGACCCGCTAAGATCTCCTAGCTCTTTCATCCCTCTTCCTAAGGAATCCACCCTAGAGTTAGTGAATCCTCCCTAGAGAATGTCAAGAATCCTGAAAACTAAAACCCAACAAGAGAACTCCTCTAACTCCTAATGAAGTGGTGTTTAAAGACTTCCTAAGAAAAGACCCCTTTTTTATTTACAAGCATACCCCTAAGGGAGAAAATAATAAATAATGGGATGAAATAAATAGAATGAACACATCCACCTATTTATTGAGAATCCATTTCTAGCTTCAGGTAGGAGAAGATTCAACCACAACGTCTAATGTATCACCATCAATGTAATAGGTTGATAGATCAAAACATTAAATATGGTCGACATATTCATGTCTCCACGTAAATCGATTTTACATTTTTCTCCTATGTGCTCAATTATCTGAAAAGAGACATCAGCTTTAGGTTATGTTTAGAAAAAGGTCTTGGAGAAAGACATTCAAGTTGCAGATGAATCAATATATGAAACTAAAATGATAGATTTATTGGCTTGCCTCTAATTCTATAATTTTTTCTTTCTAATCATATCTTTCAACTTATTGATCAACAACAACAACAACAACAACAAGAAGCCTTAATCCCACTAGGTGGGGTCAGCTACATGAATCCTTCGTCTCCATTGTGTCAAATTCTCATTTAAATCAAGTATACTAAGATCATTTTTTATACATCTTAACCAAGTCTTTTTAGGTCTACCTCTACCTTTCTTAACATAAGACAAATAATCTAATGTATCTACTCTCCTAATCGGACTGACGGCGCTTTATGTGGCCAAACCATCTAAGGCGACTCTCCCTAATCTTATCTACCACTGGAGCTACTCCAACTTTTTCCCGAATATACTCATTTTGCATTCTATCTCTAAGAGTAAAACCACTCATCCACCTAAGCATCCTCATCTCTAAGAGCTACTCCAACTTTCAACTTATTGATCAATCTTTTTTAATTTTTTGATTCATGTATTTGCAACAACACTGTATTCAAAAACAATAACCACAGATGTTAAATCCAACAATGCAAAGAGATTCTATTCATAATACTATCTCACATGAGCTTTACCCCATAATTTAGTTAATATACCTATCGTCAGCAAACTCAGTCTAAGCTACAGTGAAATCTTAATATTTTATATTCTTCCTAACGAAGCATCATAATAGATTTCCTAGACTATGATTGAGAGCCTCTGTTTAGTCATTAATTTATGGATGGGTAATAAAACAAAATTAAAAGTTGGTGCCTAATTTTTCTCATTTTGTTCTCCAAAAATGACTAGAGAAGTGCATGTCATGGTCAGAAGTAAATGATTTGGGAATACCAAATGAATAATCCCCCTAAAATAAAGATTAAGAATGTAGAAAGCAACATGTTTTTTGGCATGGAATAAATTGATGCATCTTAGAAAAGCAATCAACAATAATCATGATAGAATTTTTATGATGTTGAATATTAGGAAGCCCCACCATAAAGTCTACACTCACATCAATCCAAGGTATGTCAGGTATGAGTAAAGAAGTGTAAAGTCCAATTTTTTTATTCTTGATCCTGGCCTTATAGCACACTTTACATATATTAATACATCGATCAGCATCCCATACAAATATGACTAACAAAAATATTCTTTAACAAGGATAGTGGTTCTGTTACGATCGAAATGTCCTCCTAAGCCCTAGTCATAACTTTTAAATAAAATGGCTTCCCTTAAGAAACACTTGTGAATACAACTCAATTGTGGAAGAACCAATATTTTTTTTGTATTTGAAAAAATTTATGAACTCCATGTTGACAACATTCAAATTTCCTCAAAATCTACTTCTATTGGATATAGATTTTAAAATATTGACGCCAATGACTTTTAACTCGGTGCATTCGCCACCCTATTTTGCATGTCTGATTTATATTTTTACGTATGATGAAAAGCAAAAGGAAACTCAGCCTACTTGACATATCTCCCTTTAAGTTTATTTCAACTATGCAAATATTTTAATGCTTCATCCGAAGTATATAACAAATTCATTAGATAATAAATAATGATTACAATCTAAGGTTTGAACAATTGCATAAAATTTATTATCATAAATGGAGTATTTATAATGAATTGTATTTAATTTCTCATTAAAATAATCAACTAGATGCCCATTCTGACTTAATACTACGTCAATACTAACATTTGAAGCATCACAATCAAATTTAAAAACTGTATTGAAATTTGGCAAATAAAGTATTAGCACAATAGTCACCAATTGTTTTAATTTGTCCAACTAGAATAATCTATAGTGGACCAAATAAATTTTTCACTATTAACAATTTTAGTCTACAGAACTGCTATAGAGCTAAAATTTCTAATGAATAGGCGATAAAAAGACACTGTCCCTTGAAAGCTTCGAATAACAATAAAAGATTGGGGTATAGGCCAAAATAAAATGGCTTAGACCCTTTCAAGATATATTTCTATCCCAACATTAGAAATGATATATCCTAGAATATTTTTTATTGGCCAAAAATTTTTATTTATTAGCATTAGCAAATAAGTTTTCTTGTCTTAAAACTTCAAATAGTCATCATAGATATTGTAAATGCTCTTCTAACATATTATTGTATACTAGAATATCATCAAAATAAATTATTGAAAATTTTCTCATGAATGATCTATAAATATGCATTGTCAAGCACATAAAAGTATTGTGTGCATTTGATAGCCAAAAATGTGTCACCATCTGTTCATATAATTCATCATAGATTTTAAAAAATTATTTTTCATTCGTCACTGAGTTCTATTTTGACCTAGTGATATCAGCTATGCAAGTCAATATTAGAAAATTAGAGGTATCATGTAACTAATCAAATAAATCGCCTAGTTGTGGAACAGGAAATTAAAATTTAATTGTGATCTTATAAATGACTTGACTACAATGCACATTTGTCAGTTGCCATCTTTTTTAGAATTAATAGGGTAAGGACCGCACAAGGGTTAGTGCTCTCTTGATTCAGACTCTTGGCAAAGAGTTCTTCTGCCGAACGTCATAATTCTTCATACTCCTTGAGCTCATTCGATAAACAGGATGATGAGGAATTGCTACCCTAAGGATAAAATCAATCATATATTGTACATCTATTAAAGAAGGTAAATTTGGAGATAAGTTAAGAGAGAAAACATCTTAGAATTATTCTAATAATAACATACCTATCATATTACTAGGGACTACCTACTAAAAGATAGCAAGCATCCATGGGAACAATACTACACCAAATCTCTAGTATTTTTTTTTCAATGACAAAGTGTGCTAGACATTGCTTAGTAACCTTAATTTTGTTGCCCTTTTCAATCCAAGACAACTTCTAAGGCGTAGGATGGTCTTAAACTTTAATTTTTCAACCATAAGATTGAATACAATATTTTCACAATTACAATCATCAAACGCTTCCTCTTGCACTGTACATCAAGTATCGAAAATATTATGATGAAGCCAATCAAAATATAAATTAGTAGAGGTGGTTAAGATCTTTCAAACTACTAATAACTCCGCTTCATCAACATATAATAATTGTTCATCCTCATTTGGTCCAGATCATCCTTAATTTCATTTTCATATTTAGCTAGAACCTCTTCTACTAAAGACGCATCTCTTCTATTTGGGCAATTAAAGAGAATATGTCCAAATCCTATGCATCGGAAGTATTTTATTAACAATTTTTTAGAATTCGATGGGTTGGTCTTATTGTTTCCTGAAGTTAAAGGACAAGTAGGTAAAATGTAGGCAGGATGCCTCCTCTCGAGTTTCCTTGCCTACTCTTTTGAAATCTTGCCCTACATTAAAAGAAAATTTTTTTGCATGACTCTATTGACGTTCAACCCATAGTGCTAATTTAGTAACATCAAACAACATCCAATATTATTACAATTATATACAACATTGGCGATAGTTGAATGCAATCATCCCATAAACCTAGCAATAATATGCTCTATAAGTTAAGATATTTTATAGTTTAATACTAATTGTTCAAATTTAACTATATATTCTTCTAAGGATAGACTTATTTGTTAAAAATTATGAAAATTTATAAAAGCATTTTATCTAAAATGTGAAAGAAAATATTTCTTCAGTAATTCTTTTTTTCATTTTTCCCATGTATTAATTTTACTTTTTCTCTCCCTCGCCATAGTTCTTTTTAAGTTTTCCCACAAAATTGATGCAATTTTTTTAGATTTAATAGCCATCAATTTCAAGCACTTGTCATTAGGAATGTTTTTATAATCAGAAATACACTCAATTGTATATAGCTAATTAATAAAATTATATGAATTTAAACCACCCTCAAAATCATATAGGAGTTGTCTCTTAAAGGGTTCCCCCTTATGATAGACAAGTATCATCTTCATCAGATGATCATTCAATAATCTTGATGGAAAGGATAATCCATCTCACATTCAAAGTGACGTTCATCCAAATGAGTGAATCGTGATCCCTTTCACGTCATTCATAGGCAGATAACCTACCGTGTAATTGTTGTATTTCCTTATGATATTCTTTCATAGCTAAAGTTTGATTTTGGCGGTGTTGAGTTCTCCTATTGGGCATTTTGACCAAAAGCTCTCATACCACTAATTGACACGGTATTGAAAAGACTTTGTTTGATGTCAAACTAAAACAAAAAATCTTGGAGTTTTGGAAACACCAACGAATCCGTACAATATCGCTCGAGACTACAAGCTTACAAAAAAAAAAAAAGCCAAAACTAAATTTACACTTAAACCTGATTAGACAACTATTAATCTGCACAAGGAAATTCTGAAAACAGTTAGGCTGACCAAATTCTACACATAAAAAAACAAAACAAGTGAAAAAAAAAAATTTTAACTGTACACCCAAGAATCTGCAGGCTAGTATAGTGTACCACAACTGACAAAGAAAGGTCTAGATCTGCCTAGGGAAGACAGCTCCTATTCTAGTTTGGACAGGCTTTTAAATTAAACTCCAGCTAGTTCTAGGCAAACCGAGATCAAGAAGGTGCCCATGCCTTGAAATCGATCAGCCCTGTAGCTGGGGATCTTCCATCACTCCTGCTAGCAAGAAATAGAACATTAGGTAGCTACCGTTCCAAACAAAAACAATGCTGTAATCAGATATCATGCATTGGAAACAGAGAACATGATAATATCCCCTCTCAAGTTGAAGGTTTCTTGCTTCAAGAATTTCAAAATTTCAAACAGAACCTGATTTTTTTATGTTTGTCTAGCATGGGTAGTCTCTTTTAGGAAAGTTTTTGGCGATCAACTTTTAATATGACTGAATATAAACCTCTTAGACTGAAAGAATTGCAGTTTTGTTCGCAAGAATGGAGCAAAGAAACCATAAGACAACAGAAGAAAGCAGAAGGTCGGTTGAAACAAAGAGGTTGCGGCTAATTTCTGCCTGTCCAGGTTTGGCAAATTCAGATTTGTGGAAGTTGCTTGATGCTGATTCTTTTACTTAAGGACCAGGTTGAAGTCATTTCTTGAATCTAAATTCCATGGATGATAATACAGTCCTTTTCCTCAAGTTGACTTCTTCCTACAGTTGCTCAGACTTTTTGCAGGTTTTCTGCACTTGGGAAGGTAAATTACAGCACACTACAGTGGAAAGATCCCAGAAGGACCAATCTTGGTAAGCCATAAAGACCCACTATGATCTCCTAACTCTCTCACCCCTCTTTTCAAAAACATCCAACCTAGAGCTAGGGAATCCTTCCTAGAGAATTTCAAAAATCCTGATAACTAAAACCCAATAAAAGGCCCCATCTAACTCCTAATGAAGTCGTATGCATAGACTGCTAAGACAAGACATCCCTCTTTTATTTACAAACATACCCCAAAGGGAGAAAATAATAAATAATGAGCTAAAATAAATACAATGAACATATCCACCTATTAATTGACACTCTGTATCACATCCTCTTATGAAAGTTTCTTTTGATTATTTAGATATAAGATGCTCATATTATTTTCAAAAGGGTTTTAATGATTTGGGATCAGTTTCTGGCTTTCAATTGCTTTTGCTCAATTAAGCTAAGTTTTGTCAATTTCAACTACAATCATTTTTCACTAATTTTGACAGTTTCAACTTTCAAGTCAACCACCAGAAATGGATGAAATTGATTTACAAAGAACGGATGTAGGTCTGATATTAGCCTATCCTTCATTATTCTCGCACAATCAGATTAGCTCATGGCATGTCGATTCAAAGGCTAGGTATAACCTAGTGCTAGCATATATTATATTAGGATTCATTTCATGAATCATGGCACAAGATTTATGAAATGTTGTAAACCTTAATATTAACCCTAAACCTTTCTAGTTGAGCTTCAAAAAGGCGATAATAGTGTTTTAGCAGATAAACGTGTGCCCATTCACCTAAATGAATGAGAAAATAGGCATGTAGAGACCACATAACACTAGCCAATAACACTTTCAATTTCATACTCATCCAAGATCTCCTATCACTGAAGTCAAGTGTCAAGTGTATTGTTAAGCAACAGCCTTCAAGAGTGAAACAAACTTTGCATTTCAAATTAAAGCTTCCTTATTATTGTTAAGCTCATTAGAAAAGTAATTACTATGTAAAATCAAATTGTCATACCCTTAGTTTCTTAGTAGTTGCGAGCACTTGAGGAGGAACAAGTGATGATAATTCACATAATGGCCTGGTTAAAGCAGAATACGTTGGATGCTCAATAGCCCTGTTGATAAGATAAAAAGGATGGAAAATCCATAACATGGCAAGATTAAAAAAAATTAAGGATATCACCGTGTTGCATGCTAGTAGACATTTGACCAAAGAAATGCCATTTTTACCAAATGTGAGAATCCTTGACACAAGTAAGGATATCTAGGTTTGGTGCCCGAGGATGACACCAAGAAGCAACACTATGGCAAGCAAGTTTTGGAACAGGTTTTATCCGTCTCAGTTCCTGTGTAGGAGAAACCAAAATAAGATCAAATAACTAGTATAAGGCTTTGTAATCTACAATAGAAAGAGTATATGTACTACCTTAAATGAGATAGTATCCCAAATTGCCAAGGTTTTATCTGCGCCTATTGTAATAAGCTGCGGAGCACTTCCCATCACCCTAGAAAGTTCAATAGCCACAACTCCACCATCATGTGCCTTGAAGAAACATTACAAAAGTCAATACAACTCAAAGAACAACTATAACTTAATTTCTGAAATACATCCATAGAGTGGTTAATTAGTCAAGGAAGCCTTTAACTCACAATACCACAATTTTTCTGTGATTATAGCATGAATTTTACCATGTATTCAAAATGACTTTGCAAAGTTAACAACAAAATGGTAAAAAATAAGACAAAACCTTCAAGCTGAGTTTCGGCACAAGTTCACGTGAATCATGGATATGGTCTGCGCTCCATATTATAAGTAAGCCATCAGTGGCCCCAGAAACCAACAGTGCCTAAAAGTTCACAGTAATAGTTAGAAAATATCCTCAGAAAACTCAGACTACGTTAACAATAGTTGAACAAAGTATGAAAAAACTGTCTCTTTGGAAAGAAATATAGCACTGCAACCAAAAATGTTATCAAGGCAGAGCAGATTAGCTTTGGATCTTTAGATCAAGTTTAATGTTTTCTCCTATTTTGGCAAAAATAGTACAATGTAGCACACATGATGCTGAGAAACTGCACTAAATTGCCATCACCACATGACAAGAACTCTTCATAAGTTAGGAGGAGGGAAGAGTAAATCATAGTTTTTAGGTACCAATTAGTACCATAATTTCATATCATATACCAACACATACAGAAAATGCAGACTTGGTATCGCAGATGACAGGAAAGAGAACAATGCTGATATCTGATTCATTTTAATTGGAATGTTATTGGTAATTACAAAGCAAGGAATGGGTACATGCATTGTAAATGTACTCTCAAAAGGCACAACCACCCCAAGTATTCTGAGGGCATGGCACCCCAAGGTGTACAAATTTTTTTTTTTTCTCCCTGGAAATCATGAGAAATCATGCGAATTGTAGTTGATACCCAAAACTAAGGATACACATCATTAATCATCATTCATTATGCCTTCTCTAAGACTTCAGCAGATAGTCTGCTAAAACTAAGAATGATAATTTTCACATTACTCATATCTTCAAATCTACCAACAAAATAATCCAGCACAGGTATGCTAGAGGCAAATTGTAGAAAAGGTTGAGAGAAAAAGTGAATTAATATTGCTCCTATCTCATGGTTGTTAACTGAAATGCCATGTTTATCAAGTCATACTCTCCATAGCATAAAGACAAGTGCCGAGAATTTTAAAAATTTCCAGAAATGTATAGTGGAAAATCTTGCTAAAGATTATCAGCAGTTCTGAATGTCAGATTATGTGAGTCTTTAAGTAGCTTATTCGGAAAATTACAGTAAAGTTGCTATTATAAGGAAGGATAGGGATCTCCCATTATCATTCATTGCACCTTCTTTTCTAAACCATTGGTTTAGAAAATTGACTATTCATAGAGTTTTTGGTAGAGAACAGGATGCCTTTTTTTTAATAATAATCTCATATGCCATACAGAGCTGTTTTTAGATTTTTTGAAAATTTCCAAGTGTGTATACTGAAGAATCTTGATATATATCTTCACAGTTTTGAATTCAGATGCAAGTCTTTGAGCAGCTTATGGCTCAAGGTTTTAGCTGGGTCCTAAACAACTGTTTGATAACGAACATATTCCATACAATATTACACATTAATGACCAAAATAATAGTAGGCTGTCATATCATAGTCAGATCCCTGTAACAAAACACCATGCTGTTTTGATAAAAACATTCATTGATTATCAAGAACAAAATAACTGGAAGATTGGGAAATGTGGAATAGAGTTTGTTTCCGATTAATGCAAACTCAAAACTATCAATGTAATTTCAACTTCTTCAAGCTAATGTGTCGAGAACGGCAATCAACATATTTAAAGAAATATTAAAAGCATAAAAGCAGTGGTTGATATAAGTCAGATAAAAAGCAATCAATGTCAGGTTTCTAGTGTCATGTCATGTTGAAGTATTACCTCGCCAGAAGATGCCATAAATGTCATCAAGCATGAGATTGATCCCTTATGACCACCCGTATACCTACGAACAAGCTGCAATAAAAAAATTTTATATCACAATCAATACAGATAGTTTTTGACATATGAAGTTGTTCAAAAGACAAAGTTGTCTTAACCTTCCATGTTATCATTGAAAGAACTCTTATTACACCATCAGATGAACCAAAGGCAACAAGAGGAGTATCACCTGCAGCAGATCTGGAGAGAAATTCCATGCTGCAATGACAGGACTTATTCAGAGAGATTTATGCTTGAAACATTATGCAAAAGAAAACTGATGAGCTTATTAGTAACATATTAACGGATCATTTGGGGCTAGTGGAGAGAAAATATGCGTTAGAAAGTAATGATTTAATTTCCACTGGTTTTGTGGGTAAACATGAAATCCTCAGATCTGAGGGGGTTTGAAGGTGTTGGGAGTTAGAAACCAAAACTAAATAACGGAATCAAGTAAATTCCATATTTTTTTAAGACATGTTTTTTTAACTTCAAGCTACTAAATAAGCCTGAGAAGTAGAAAAAACAACCTTACAATTAAATATGAAAATATTTTGATGCTTAGGTGAACAGAAACTGCAAGGGGACGTTTCTTTGTGCTATGACCCCAACAAACATCACTCTCACATAAAGTTTGCATATAAGAATTAAATTGTCCAAGTCTGTTAGATAGGCATCCTAAACCTTTAAAAATATCATTGTCAAGCTTCAACTTGATAACTCCTTACAAGACATAAATCCCACTTCAAGCAGTAAGTTATTAAGTAATGTTTCAACAATTTCGATCAGCACAAAAATCAGTACTGAAGATGACAAATAATGGCTAATACTTACTTCAATTTTCAGATAAAAGTAAATAATTTATAAGAAAATCTCAATCTTCAATCTTTATCTTTACCTACTACCAATGCCACACAAAATAACAAAATCGTAAAATGCTCGTGACTCTGGCAAATGCAAAAGTTTGTCGAGTATGAAAACAAACTAAACAAAGGCAAATGACAAAAAGTATGAGCAACCCTCCACGGCACCATATATTCCTAGGATTGAGCTGACCACACATGCTAACCTCCTAATCCAATCAAATCTTCACATCCACACCAAACAGAAATTTTTGCATATAAATACATATATAGGACATCCATAAATAATATCATCAGTAAATATGGTCTATTATCCTATTAGCATGGTGTCATTCATAAAAATTCTTGATTTGCAAGATATAACTCTCAGGGTTCAATAAAAAAATAATTTGACATCCTTTTAAATAAACTTCTTTATGAACGCTATAAATAAAATTTAAGAGATCTTGTGACTTTCCTTATTTATATGGCCCTCCACTATATAAAACGTATTATTGTAATTCCTTTTTTGGGAATAATAACACAAAACATGATTCAAACATAAATATCCTCCTCTTCAACACTTAAGCATCCTCTCACTCAAAAGAAAAAAATTCAATCATTCTCTTATCACTTCAACAACCAAGCAAGAACATTTTGTTATTTTACAGGCCAAGATGCAACAAGACTCGGAGCACCAAGTGCATGGTACTCCTATTAACATAGGGTCTAAGTTAAGGCTGATGTATGTAAAACTCAGCATGCATTTGCAAAAAGGCTAATTTCGTGACTCAAACTTATGGACTCCAAATTATACTAGAAGCAACTCAATCCTTGTTCGAAGCCCACCCTTTATCCCGACAGACATCAAAACTCATAATTTCAAGCACGCACCCTTTTTGGCAAAGTAAAATGGAGTATTAAAGCTAACATTTTTTTATTCAATCAAAAACATAAGCATACCTTACCAAATCTCCATTTCCTCTCTCTGATGACAGTAGTTTCTCTTTATATTGTGAAAGATAAAACATAAGCTCTACCTTCAGCAAGATAGGAGTTCACCAAAAAAAAAAACTCACCTTCAAAACCATGTACCTTCTTCTATTAAACAATCTCCGCTATGAAACCGAACAAGTTCTATTACAAATTCTGCTAATTTCACTTCAAGTAAAACTTTTTTTTATTCTAAAACTATTAGCTTTACTATATAGAAAATTGACAAACAAATAATTATCTCATCCAAGTAAGGTTTGGACAAACCTTTGGTCCTCTTGGCTTTGAACCACCACATCTGTCTACAACACAATTTTATATGAGGTGACACGTGATTAAACTATATTAATGCACTAAGATTAAATATTCTAGTCAAACTAAATCAACTATATAACCCATGTAATACACTCTGATAAATTGTCAAATCCAATAAAAATCCAATTACGATTTCTTTCATTTTCAACAATACAATTAACAATCCCAGTGTCAACAAAGCTTGAAATTTTCACTTCAGCTAACCAAATATTCCATGATATGCTGATTCTAAATTATTTACGTTAGGTATCAATGAGGAATGCAAATATGTATCCATTTAGATCAGTCCAATGACAAGAGAAAAAGAAATACCAAAGAAGAGATCTATTGTCAAGTTCTTGCTTTGGAACATCCCGCCCACGCATAGTCACCAAATCCAAAAATATAGCTTTATTCTCACAGCATATGACAAGAAAATGCCTCCCTCGAGTGCTTGGTGTAGGAGAATTAAAAGCAGGAGAACTTTGACTAATTGCAGATGGACCCTCAGCAGCAGCAGATCTATTTTGCCAATGTTTCCAAAATCGCACATCATCATCGTAAAAGCTTACCTGCTTTACACTAACATACCAAGAACAACCAACATTAATGTGCAAATTTAAGAATATAACAAGATTATTGCCTTAATAGAATAGATCCGAGTGATGTAACAAAACTAAATCAATACCTGCCTCCCCGAATAGCTTCTGTGGGTTTTCCTCTAGACTCTATAGACAATAAACACAACATGAGAAGAGCATTTTACAACTAGCAACAACATACAAAGAGGAAGAACAAATCAAAAGAGATGTCAACGAAATCTAGCAAATACTCTAAACAATGATAACAAATAATTTTAAATATATCTAAACAATATTTACATTGCTTCAATGAGAGTTAGAACCAAAGAACTAAGGTTGGCTCTCAACCCCTGAATTTTTTTTTTAAAAACACTACAACAACAACAACAACAACAACAAGCCTTAATCCCACTAGGTTCTACATGAATATATCATTTGTATTATGTGTCAAATTCTCATCTAATTCAAGTATACTAAGATCATTATTTATACATCTATACCAAGTCTTTTAGGTCTACCTCTACCTTTCTTAACATAAGAAATCAATGCATCTACTCTCTAATCTCATGACTGACGCTTTATGTGGCAAACCACTAAGGCGACTCTCCCTAATCTTATCTACACCGAGCTACTCCAACTTTTTTCCCAACATACTCATTTTGCATTCTATCTCTAAGAGTAAAGCCACTCATCCACCTAAGCATCCTCATCTCTGTAACACTTAACTTAGTCTTATGCTTCTTTATTAATAACATTCTGCACCATAAGTCATTGCGGTCTTACCACCATCTTATAAAATTTTCCTTAAGTTTAAGTGGAACTTTTCTATCACATAATAGGCCAGATGCATTCCTCCACTTCAACCATCCAACTTGAATTCTACTAATATATAATGAAAGTTTTACACTTAAATTCTATTAGAATCATGTATACTATAGGAGCTTCACCCATCCAAAATTTTGGGAAAACCTTTACACCATGTCTCACTTGAAATCATAGTTCCGCCACTGGCTTCATGTAACATCTAAACCATCAGGGATAAGCAAGTATGCACCATTTCACTGAAAGTTCAAACAAGTGTTTGATGCAAAGCACCTATGGAAATACCGACAGCCAACTTAGAAATAGGCAAACCTTGAAACTGACATGCATATAGGTGCATCATGCGAAGGCTCTAGCAAACTAAACTGATTTGAACACGAACAAACAACCACATAAGCATACCTAAATGTACCAAAAGTTGAAACCCATATGCAAAAGTCATGCAAGCACTCAGACTTTATTTTAACGCATTTGTGCCACCCAAAGGACACCATACATGAGACAGCCATGATAACCCTGACTAACACAGACTCAAACATTTAAGATAGCTTCCATTCGAGCATTGGCAATTGGGATAATTACCATTTTCTGCCATGTAGATAACAATTCATCACATTCTGCTGATGCTCTTAGTTTATTAAAATAATTAATCAGAGCAATTATCTACAAACAACAAGATTTGAACTTGAATCTTTATGAACAAGTTATGTATAAAAACAAAACTTGCAATCTCCAACTATCAGTTTCTAATGACAATAAGATAATCTGCCTAAATCACACCAGCAAACTACCAAAGCTTCGCAGCCACATACCGGACTCTCCCTCAGCGAGCTTCTCCAGCTTCACGCCAACCAAACGTCTTTCATCCACCCCGCCAGCTTTTAGCTCATAGATCACCTGGAAAGAACGGCAACAAGAAAAAGGAACCAAATCGATAAAAGGAAACACAAAATTGTCTCGCGAAAACATCGAGAGATGTTTGAAGATTCAGACCTGCCTATGCTCCCAATTCCAGACGGAAACGTGATCAGAGTCATCCGCAGTCACAAGCCAAGGATGCGTGGGGTGGAGCTGAATCTTAACGATCTTGTCGCTAGACGGACGGAATGCCCTCAATCGGAGCATCACGACTTGCACGTCTTCGAATCAATCGGGATATCGAAACCAAGGAGGTATGGAATTCGGAATTTTACAGATCTCTTTGGGGGCTGTTTGGTAGCCGGATCTAAGCAGGATTTAAGCAGTGAGCAAATCTTGCCAAATAGCAAAAATGGCAATTTAATTCCAACAAGATTTTAAAATCATGTTTCTCCTCCGTTTTCCGTTAAATCCCGGATTAAGTAAATTCCGCTGTAAGGTGGATTTACGGGATTTATAAATTGAAGCGCGCGAGGAGAGGTTAGAGGGAAGACGAGGATTACCTTCGTGACTTCCCTTCGGTTTCGGGTGAGACTTGAGAGCGGCGCCGAAGTAGAAGAAAGGGTTTTTAACGCCAAAATCCTGTCGATCCCTCTCCCCAAGCGCGTTTCGGCCACCACAGTTCCACGCTTTTTTTTTTGTTTTCCGGTGATTTTCGCAGGACGAAGACGGAAGGGGAGAAAAGGTCGCCATTACTACTAATTAGTTAGCATTAACGAAAAATTTAAAGTTAATTAAATTAACATTATTTTTATAATTTAATTTAATTATATAATAGTTTATATTTAACTATATTTATAAATTTATAATCAATAATTGATTAAAACATTATATTATATTAATTCCTAACTAATTATTAACTAAATACTATATTAAACTATTATTGTTTCTAATTTAAATTATTTAACTGAAAATTTTAATTTTAATTAATTTCAGAATTTACTAGATAATGATTGATCCGGTTATTATTAAATTGAAATTATTTTTAATTTAATTGACTGATAAATATATTATTATAAACTAATTATAATTTAATAAATATATTTATAATTATTATAAATTTGATAATTAATTAATTCGTGATATAGCTTGCCCGGAAAGAATGGATTCAATGAGAATTAATTTAAAGAATAATGCTTAATTTATTTATTAAAAATCTAATTAATGATTAATTAGTTTAATAAATAATTAATTAATAACTAGTAATGAATAAAAAAACTATTAATAAATAATTAATATAATTAAAAAATATTAAAGTAAATTATATTATGTTTATTTTCATAATAGCAGTATTAATATGTAATATTTATATTTATATTTACATGCTTAAATCCTAAAATAAGCTCTCAATCAATATTATAGGATTTAACTAGGTTTAACATCTCGCATGTCAAATAATTTTCAAGATGTAATTCTCTTGGAATATACTAAATTCAGATTTATAAGATTTACTATAAACCTTGACTAAAGTTTTAAAATATATATTTTTATTTTGAAAATAATAAATTAGATATTAAAATAATAAAAATTTAAAATAGGTATAATCTCTCGTTAAATGAGCTTACTGCTAACATGATAGTTTAGTTAAGAGTTTATAAGATGATTGATATAAAATATCACATGTATCATTAGAAATGCAAGTCGTTAAAAGACAACTGCAAGAACTTATGTGACAAATAAAAATTATATTATAAAATTATAAAATTAGATTTTATAAATTTTAATTTTAAATCAAATAAAAGTAAATTTTAAATTATTTGATAAATTAATAATTATTTGCACTTATCTCAAAATAATTTTATTAATTTTGATATATTTAATTTTTATAAGCTATTATTTTTCATTCTTTATTACTTGTTAAAATTTTAATCATTTAATATTATGTGAATTTATATAAATGTAATAGTTCATTAATATAAATTTTAAGTATTAATTAAAAATTTAAATAATTCTTTATTAATTTAATTAACAAAACCATTTTACAAATTATTTAAAATAAACCATTACATTTGTATAATGCACATATTATAATTATTTTTTTTACAATTAACTAAAAAAATTAGTAGTTTTTAAAAATTTTAAATATATTAAAATAAATAAATTTATTTTGAGATAAGTGTAAATAATTATTATTTTATCAAATTACCAAATTGATTTAAATTTTACTTTTACTTGATTTTAAAATTAAGTTTTATAAATTTTAATTTAACAATATTATTCTCCCTAAATCACCTGTTTAACAGGTAACTAATCTATTTTTTTTTTAAGAAAATTAATATCTAATTTATTAATTTTAAAATAAAGAATATCTATTTTAAAAATTTTCCCTTTAAATCTTATTTGCAGCCAAACAAGTTATTGGTTGTTTAGATTTCAAATATCTAAACATTACCAATATGCATGGCAATGTAGAGGAAAAAATCATCACCACTGGAGATTTTGGAGTCAAAGTCCAAATTTGGTTGATGCAAAGAGACGAGCAACTCATGTTTTGAAGGTTGGCATCAAGCCTAAGATAAAACCACTGAAATGTTTGCTTCGACAAATCATGAATTTGCATTCAGCTATAAGGAAAAATTGGTTCCACTCACTAAGTTGCTCATATCTAATTCATTTATTTAGTAAACAAGTCAATAAGCATCATTATTTTGAGCTCGATTTATAAGCAAACTGAACAATTCTCTATTCAATCGTATTTTGACTCATTTTGACTCGAAATAATAAAATAATTAAATTATTATTATTTATTATTTTTGTTAAATTAGACTGGAATTGAATAGGAGTGCATTTTAGCATTTTGGTTTTGAGCATTCTACAATTTGAAAGTGGAGGAATAGAAGCATTGAATTACATCAAATGATTGGTGGAGTGGAACTCCTAAGCTGTATACCTTAAAATGAATTTTTTCCATAGCCAGCTATCCCTATGTCTCTTCTCTTATTTTGCAACTTTTGCTTTTTATGGTTTAGGGGGTTTATCTATGTTCCTACTCACGATTCTTGCCCTCTCAGTCATAGCTCGTGGCATCCCTAAATTAGTTTCTTCTCTTCTTGATTACACTTTTTAACACTACCATTGTCGGTCCCAAGTCGGATGTGAAAAGTGGAGGGTTGCGTTAGGTAGTCGACAACATAAAACTTATCGAAATAATCATGACATGAATCTTTAAATCATCATTGTGTTAATGCTAGGCGTCCCTTGGAAGCAATCGTATGACGAATCTGATGAAAATGTCTTTAGTACATCGGCCAGTGCGTGTTAAATAAGCAAGGGTTCCCACATTATGGACGGATGCGGGCAAAGAAGTTAGTCCATGAAACTAGAATTAGGTTAGGATCTTGAAATATAGGTACTCTTACAGGTAAATTAATGTAATTAATAGATATTATGGTTCATAGAAAGATAAATATTTTATGTGTTCAAGAAACTAAATGGGTTGGGGAGAAGGCCAATGAGATTGATAGTTTAGGTTTTAAACTTTGGTCTTCAGGTAAAAGTCGAACTAGAAATGGTGTATGTGTGATTATAGATAAAAGTTTAAAGGATAATGTTATAAATATTAATAGATGTGGAGATAGAATTATAGCTTTAAAGATTATTATTGATACTAAAATTATTAATATTATAAGTATCTATGCTCCTCAAGTAGGTTTGGAGGTAAGCACAAAAGAAAAATTTTGGAATGAATTAGAGGGATTAATACAAAAGATACCTCTTGAAGAAAAAATATTTATTGAAGGAGATTTAAATGGACATGTTGGTAGAGTGGTAGAAGATTTTAAAATATTCATGGTGGTTATGGATTTGGAGTGACTAATGAAGAAGGTAGGATTATATTAGATTTTTTTTAGCTTATGATTTTGTAGTTGCTAACACTTTATTTAAGAAAAGAGATGAACATATTATTACTTATAAAAATGGATCTAGTAAAATACAGATTAATTATTTTCTGATAAGAAAAATAGATCATTTAGATTATAAAGATTGTAAGGTCATTCCAAGTGAATATCTAAGTACCCAACATTGATTGTTAGTTTTAGATTTTAAGATGAAAGGTTATAAGAGAAAAAATAAACCAAATTATTATCCTAGAATTAGATGGGGACACTTAAAAAACACAAATAAAATATTTTTTAAGCAAGCTAAAAGAGATTAGAATTTGGGATGTTCATGAAAGCTAACATTATGTGAGAAAAAATAGCAAGTGAAATTAAGCAAGTTCTAAAGATGTGCTTGGAGAATCAAAAGGAAAAGCTTCTTTTAGTAAGAATAGTTGGTGGTGGAGTCAGAGTGTGCAAGAAAAGATAAAAAATATGAAGTATTGTTATAAAACTTGGTTTAGATGTAAAAACTCGGAGAATTGGGTAAGATATAAAGTGCCCTGTAGAGATTCTAAGAAAGCAGTATATGATGCAAAAAATTTAGCTTTTAGTGATTTATACAATAGATTAGATACCAAAGAAGGTGAAAGATGTATGTATAAGTTAGCCAACTAAAGAGATAGGAGAATTAAAGACATAGTTCAAGTGAGGTGTATTAAGGATGAAAATAATAAAATACTTTTTTTAGAAAAGGATATTAAAAATAGGTGGATGAGGTATTTTGATAAACATTTCAATGAAGGATCTGAAAATGCGATTGATTTTAAACCTTAATACCTAAACAAAAATAGAAATTTCATTTTATGTCGTCATATTAGTAAATCGAAGTTAGTGAAGCTTTAAAGAAAATGAAATGTGAAAAAAAGCAGCGGATAATATTCCAATAGAAGTGTGGAAATGTTTAGGAGATCAAGGAATTTCTTGGCTTACAAATCTTTTAATGTCATTTTAAAGACTAAAAGATGTTAGATGAGTGGAGAAAGAGTTTGTTGGTTCCTATATTTAAGAATAAAGGTGATGCACAACAGTGTGCAAATTATAGAGAAATTAAGTTAAGGTGCCATACATTAAAATTATGGGAGAGAGTAATTGAGCATAGGTTACGATGTGATACAGAAGTTTCTCACAATCAATTTGGTTTCATGCCATGTAGATCTACTATGGATGTTATACATTTGTTAAGGGGTTTGATGGAGAAGCATAGAGAAAGTAAGGAGGATCTACATATGATATTTATTGATTTAGAGAAAGCTTATGATAAAGTTTCAAGAGATGTTCTTTGGAGAGTTACAGAGCAAAAGGAGTTAATATTGGTTATATTGAGTCGTGGAAGGATATGTATACTAGAGTGTTACTTGTGTCCAAACACAAGGAGGATTGACAAAATATTTTCCTATTTCAGTTGGATTACATCAAGGATGCCTTTAAGCCCTTATCTTTTTTTTTTATGGATGGATGTTCTTACTTTTACAAGAAGATGTACCTTGGTGTATGCTTTTTTGTCGATGACATTCTTCTTGTTGATAAGACTAGAGAGGGAGTCCAACGTAAAACTTCTGAATTATGGAGTCAACTCTAGAGACAAAGGTTTTCGCTTAAGTAGATCTAAAATTGAATATATGGAGTGTAATTTTAGTTGTAGAAGTTTTAGTGGTAGTGTTGTGACATTAGGTGAACAAGTCATTAATAAGAGTGAGCATTTCAGATATTTAGGCTTTATTGTTCAAAATGATGGTGAAATAGATGGAGATGTTATTAGTAGAATTCAAGTCGGATGGTTGAAGTGGAGGAATGCATTTGATCTATTATGTGATAGAAAAGTTTCACTTTAACTTAAGGGAAAATTTTATAAGATGGTGGTAAGACCTGCAATGATTTATGGTGCAGAATGTTGGCCAATAAAAGAGAAGCATAAGACTAAGTTAAGTGTTACAGAGATGAGGATGCTTAGGTAGATGAGTGGCTTTACTCTTAGAGATAGAATGCAAAATGAGTATATTCGGGAAAAAGTTGGAGTACTCTAGTGGTAGATAAGATTAGAGAGAGTCGCCTTAGATGGTTTGGCCACATAAAGCGTCTGCCGTCCGATGACCCGATCAGGAGAGTAGATGCATTAGATTTGCCTTATGTTAAGAAAGGTAGAGGTAGACCTAAAAAGACTTGGTTAATATGTATAAAAAATGATCTTAGTATACTTGATTTAAATGAGAATTTGACACATAATAGGACACAATGGAGATGAAGGATTCATATAGTCGACCCCACCTAGTGGGATTAAGGCTTGTTGTTGTTGTTGTTATTATTGTGTCAGCTTATCTCTAGATCATAAAATCTGCTACTCTTTCTCTGTTTATGTCCTAGTCATTTTTCATGTTTACTGCAAAATATATATTATCTTATCGAATAATTTGGGAACCTGCAAGCTTTTTGCTAGATGTTGTTTCCAGTGGCAGATAAGATTAGAGAGAGTCACCTTAGATGGTTTATCCACATAAAGCATTGGTCGTCCAATGACCCGGTTAGGAGAGTGGATGCATTATATTTTCCTTGTGTTAAGAAAGATAGAGGTAGACCTAAAAAGACATGATTAAGATGTATAAAAATGACCTTAATATACTTGAATTAAATGAGAATTCGACACATAATAGGACATAATGGAGACAAAGGATTCATGTAGCTGACCCCACTTAGTGGGATAAAGGCTTGTTGTTGTTGTTATTGTTGTTGTCTTCTTGATGACACTTTTTATTTATCCTTGTCTCTATCTTTGAATTTTTTATGTATGTTGATACTCTTCATTGACTAAATAAATTAATTCTTTACAATTTGCCTATTCCACTGTTGAAACTTGAAAATTTTTATCAGAATCATGGTTTCGTGAAACCCCAATTATCTTTGCTTCATGCATGTGATGATTAGTGAAAGCATTTAGCATATTCATTTAAGAAGCTTTTAATGGCTGTTTGAGGTGAAGGACTTATATTCTATTGTTATCTTGCTTTTATTCATTTATTTTTGTAAAGATTAAGTTGCAAAATCTTAATTTTTTTTAAGAGTATGTTTATGAAGCTTATTTTAGCATTCAAATCTTTAGTAGCATTTCAATAATTAGATCGGTTAGCTGCCTTTTATAAAAATAATGATATATTAAATTTTTGGGGAATTCACATATATACCACCTCAAACTACACTAAAAACACCTCTAACACTTAAACTATCTTATTTACTTTACTACCACACAAAACTCCCTCTACCTTTCTAAAATACCACTCTGTTACCTCCCGTTAACTCGTGCCCTAGTTTACTTACTTTTTCCCCGCAGCAGTTTTTCTCGCGTGGGATCCTGTTCGATGAAGGTCGTCTGCTGTCCGATGAAGGTTGCCTAAGCCCCTCGTCACGGATTCCCGCATTGCATGCCGATTATCATTCATAATTGTTTCGGTGAGGTAAGTAGTTATTTTATTTGCAAAAAATTGATTCTCGTGGGTAATGATGTTCGTTGGGGCTGTCAAAAAAGCTCGTTGTTTACAAACAGCTCGTGTTCGGCTCGTTAAGTAACGAACAAATATTTCAAGCTCAATTTATAAACGACCCGAACATAAACAATCCTTTGTTTGATCGTGTTCAGCTCGATTTTGCTCGAAATAAAAAATTATATTATATATTATTATTATTATTATTATTTAATTATTTTATTTTTATTTTATATATATATATATGTCATAATTGTAAACATGGCATAGTGGTTAAAGCTTTTGTTATGCAAAAGATTGGCCCGGGTTCGAATTCTCCCTCTTACAGATTTTTCGGATTATTATATTTTGAGCCATTTCGAATACGAGCCAAACACGAACAGTGAAATTTCGAGTCATTTCGAACACGAATAAAGCAATTTTCAAACGAGCTGAACACGAATATGGGTTTAGCTCGCTCAAACTCGGCTCGTTTACACCCTTATCCCCAACCCATCTTCCTCATTGCTCCTCTTCCACATAACTCCTATCAAAACCCCAACCCCGTGCCCTAGTTCTTCTCTGCGAGATCATTGTTGCTCGTGGGTAATGCTATTCTTCTTTTCCGTTTTTTTCTATGCCACGTTTTGCATTCTTTATTATTATTATTATTATTATTATTATTATTATTATTATTATTATTATTATTATTATTATTATTATTCTGATTGTAATATAATCAACAAAAACAGATTGACACGGTGAAATGAGTCACTCGACGACATCAATAAGCAACATAAACCATCCAACTTATTGTCGTTGCAATTTACAATGTATAATTTTCACCTCTTGCAAAGGCGTAAATTGCGGAAGAAAATTTTACAGATGTCCACGGAGTAGAATAGAAGACGATTGTGGTTACTTCAAATGGCTTGAGGAAGTAAACAATGTGACGACTCATATGAATCAGCTAAGAAGGATAAATACAGAAGAAATTAGTCCAACAAATGTTGAATTCATTAAACTTGAGTTTTTACAAATTAAGCTCTTGTTAGTGCTCCTAGTTGTACTTGTAGCAATTGTTGTGATTTTTCTATCAAAGATTTGTTATTATAAACTATGAATGTAGGTAAGATGAATGTGATTTAAATTTAGTTATTTATGTACTAAAGATTGCTAGTTAAGTTGAAATTATGTTCTTGTAGTGAACCTATGTTTATGGGAAAACTGTCTATGTATAAGTTTAGATTATGTGGCTATTTAAGTTGAAATTATGCCTTTGTTATGAAAATATATTTATGTAATGAAATTATGTTCTTATACTGTTTATGCTTGGGCGGCTGTTTGTTTTTGAACATTAAAGCTTGTTCAATTAAATTTCAGAAAATAGATAATAATATTTAATAATTCTTATATATTTATATATCTAATAATTAAATTTTACTATTTTGAACAATCAAGTATATTATTACACAAGTTGAACACACTTACCTCTTAACAACAATCCATTGTGATATTTCAATCGCAATGAGTCAAGTCAAATCTCTTGATTTTGAACGAACCTTCTAAACTCTTAATTGATGCTAATCAATTAAAGCTCATAAAGCTTAGGATGAAATATACTATATTATCTAAGCACATCTCAATAAAAAGCATGTTACATATGTATGATCAAGTATAAGATTATATCAGAGAGACCACCATCATTATCTTAAACAGTTTTTCTCATCATCTGAAAGATTCCGATACAGCAAAACAAACTTCATCAACAAAATCTCAGTTATTACCAAAAGAGTACAAAATCCTTAAAGGGGAGTAATCTCTAAACTAATGCTCGAGGAGCTACAATAATCCTAAAGAGATAAATCCCCAAACTAGTACGATAATAGAATAAAGTTTTTTTAAAAAAAGGACCAACTCAACAATAGCACTTTATGCTTATGAGAAAATAGATACTCTTCCTATAAGATTCCAAACCTGTCAAAAACCTCTGCAATACATTAAAGAAAAGATAAGCACAAATAAATGAGAATAAAGATAAAGAACAAAGATAAGGAGCAGAGTAAGAGGCTCAGTCAAAATCATCTCAGGGAGCAAAAATATATGTGAGCATCCAAACTTTATAAATAAGGGTTACAATCACATATAATGCTACCAACCAAGGATAAAAGAAAGAGAAAACATCAAAGCCATCACAGCCAGCATACCTTAGAAAATGTAGTCAACCTTTTCAAATAAGCCGGCCAAAGGGCCACCCAACCAACCAAAGCCACCAAGCCATCCCAGGTAGAGAAACCAACAGCCACCAAGCTAACCCAGGCCACTAGAGCACCAACATTCAAAGCCCATAGGCAGAGAATGCAACAACCACCAAGCAACAGCCACCAAACCATCCTAGAAAAAGAAAGAAACAACCACCCAACATTTAAAGCCCCAAGGCAGATAAGGTAACAACCACCAAATAACATCCACCAAACTATCCCAAGAAAAGAAACAAACAACCACGTAGCAGCCAAAATCAGAAACTAAAACCAACAACTACCCTGCATTCAAAGCCCCAAAGCAGAGGAGGCAACAACCACAAACAACAACCACCAAACCATCCCATGAAAAGAAACAAACAACCATTTAGCAGCCAAAATTAAAAACAATATCAGAAACTAAAACCAACAGCCACCCAGCATTCAAAGCCCAAAGGCAGAGAAGGCAACAACCACCAAATAACAGCCACAAAACCATCTCAAGAAAAGAAACAAATATCCATCCAGCAGCAAAAAATCAGAAGGCCTTTCCAAATATAAAAGCCATCACAACAAAGGATAAGAAGGAGAGAAAATATCGAAGCCATCACAGCCGGCATACCTTAAAAAATGCAGTCAGCCTTTCCAAATAAGCTGGCCAAAGGGCCGCCCAACTAACCAAAGCCACCAAGCCATCATAGGCAAAGAAACCAATAACCACCAAGCTAACCCAAGCCACCAGAGCAAAAGCATTCGAAGCCCTCAAGCAGAGAAGGTAATAACTACCAAGCAGTGGCCACCAAACCATCTTAGGAAAAGAAAGAAATATCCACCCAACATTTAAAGCCCCAAGGAAAATAAGGCCTAAATCATCAAATAATAGCCACCAAATCATCCTAAGAAAAGAAACCAACAGCCACCTAGCAGCAAAAATCAGAAAGCCTAAATCAGAAACTACAATATCAAAAATTTGTGTGATCCAAAATGTATTGTCTAAAATAAAAATTAAAGGCCGACTACAAAATAGTGTAATCCAAAAATGTATTATCATAAAAAAAAAGGGAATGATTAGTGTCATCCCAAAAAAAGTCAGCCTTTCTAAATCTACTATATGTCTGAAGTATTTGTACACCAAATTGGGAGCTTAGCTTGACACTTATGGTACCACCCGTAGCATTGCTAGGTTCAATCGATTGATGAACTTCTTCTGTTTCCACATACAATGAGTTCTTACAAGTTCTTCTGTGGTGTCCCCATAAACCACAACGATCACTATTGACCTCACTTTTGGAGTGAGTTCTAAATCTTCTCATCTTAGACTTAGAAGTCTTCTACACACTAAGACTTCTTTAGTCATAAGATACTTCTAGTAATTTGGTAAATACTTAACCTAAGCCTAGAGACTTAGAAGGGTTAATCATTAGATTAGGCCATGCATTAGGGACTTAGGAAAATCACCTACCCTATAGCCCAAACCCAATCCATGTACTCCTTCTTAAATTCAATTCAAATCCAAATTTCAAACCATACCTCAAATTTGATTTGAACTCAAATCCAAATACCAAATTCAAATATAAATTCCAAATTAAACGATTGAAGCCCTTGATCAAATATTCCTTAAGCCTTATAATTGGATCCCATGGATTTAGCCAAATTTTCATTCAATTCAATCCAAACTTGATTGATCTCTTCATGAATCAATTATATCTTCAATCATCTTCACAAATATAATTGAAATCTACGCTCAAATCATCAAAACTAAATCAAATCAAATCAAATCCCCTTCTAAGACCTTTGGACCTATCTCCATGGACTTAGCCAAATTTGCCCTCAAACCCCTTTAAACTCAATTTATTTCCTTATAAATTAATTGTGCCTTCAATTATCTTACCAAATATAAATAAAATTCACAATCAAATAGCCAAAACTAAATCCAAATTAAATCAAACAAAAATTTGAACCCTTTAAGCCAATTCCTTGGACTCAACCAAATGACATCCAAATTAAGCCAAAACCAATAGATTTTCTCTTGAATCAATCATTCCTTAAATTACCTACCAAAATATAAATGAAATCTACAATCATCAAGTCAAACTAAAATCAATCTAAGTCAAACCCAACTTAGCTCATTTGACTTGAAATATTCAAATGAACTAAAACTCATTTGAACCCAAACCAATTGTAATTGGTTTTATATCAATCTCAAATCCATATATAAACTCAACTAAATCAAACTCAACCCAAAATCAAGCCAACTAAATATAATTGGTTCACTTGACCTAAAGTGGCCAATTTGACCTACATGAATCAAAACCCAATTCAATCCAAATCAAAGCCAATTAAGCCAATCCAAACTTCATGACACGATTGTTGATCACCCTAGAATGATCAACTGATATAAATAATTGACCCAATTTGACCTAAATAGCCAAAATGAGTCAAATCAAAATTCAATCCAAATTGATTCTAACCAATGACTCAAGTTCATTCCAAATTGATTGTTGAACTTGGCCAAAGCCTCAAGTGAGCCCAATTGACCCATTAGACCCAAATGACTTATTGAACCCAACTTGATCTAAATGGTCAAGCCAACCTAAAACCCAATCAAATACAAATTGAACTCAATCAAAGCTCACAACACATTCCAAATGATTAACCAAAACCAAACCAAGCCATGACCCAAGCCAATTTGGTCAATTGGGTCAAATTGGTCAACTTGACCCATTTGACCCAAATGAACTCAAATGGACCAAAATCAAATCTAAACCAAATTAAACTAAACAAATGACACCAATATACTCCAAATGGTCATGTGAAACTAACTCTACCCTTGGTTTGACCCAATTAGATCAATTGGTCAACCTAACATGATTTGACCCAAATGAGTCAAATTGAACCAAATGAACTCCAGATAACATGAAATTTTGGCCCAACCCACTTTTGAATCATTCAAAATTTGTCCAAATCAAATCAAATATGAAATGAACACTCAACCCTTAGGATAAGGGTATCACATGAGACAAAACACCTATGTGAATGATCATTCCTCTTCCTTGTCCACTTGTCACTCATCTATTGCTCCACCTAGGCACCTAGGACACTATTCACCTGACCCAAGGAGTGGTTGGGTCGGTCATGACCCATGGGGAGGTGAAATCACCTCGTCATTCCTAATGACATATTTGGAAAGCTTAAGGACTCCCACTATCCCCTTGGTAGCCACCGTCACTCCTTCCTCCACTCAAGCCAAGCTACCTAGGATAATTTAATGCCCAATTCGTGCTCCCCTTGGCAGCCACTTGATCAAAATGGAAGAACCAGCCATGGCCGTCCGATCCAAGGAATGAGGGGGTATACCCCCCTCATTCTCACTCAAATCGACACACTTGCACTCCTCACAACCCTAGTAACTAGAGACACACATCCTAGAGCCATTTCCAAGCTTCCCAAGTGCTCCCATTTCTCCTCTTATCGATTTTACGAAAAATCAAAATAGGGCATACCACCTTTGATTCCTATTTGCTTAAATCTCCACCAAAGTGCCATTAACTTTGCACACACCTTCCTTAGAGCTAGACAAGCAAAGATGAATCATCCCCTGAGCCCTCCGATCACCGGACGACGACTTTGATCAAAGCCGACCACCTACACCGCATGCATTGGCCTTCCAAGCAAACCACACCAAATCAAAGCTCGTGTGGTTCAACAAGTTTACGTCTCTACTAGACGAAGCTTCCTCAATCGATTAGAACTGACGGTCTTAGCTTCAGTGAGGTATGCCATCGAAATTGACCTTTAGGTAGAAATGGTTTGGTCCTTTGTGAAGAAAAGTTGTATGCCATGAGGTTTCCACTGTTGGATCTCTTTATTTTGCTTCTATAATGGTGTGGGATTGATTTAAGCTTAATCCGAGCTCAGGTGAGCTTGGATCAAGCGACGAATGATGGACGGTCTCCATTTCTCACCACTCGGGAGAAGATAGATCATGGACCATCCATTCCGCGTGATTGGAATGGACGATCTTGATTAGAACACACTCGATTCATCTGAATAATCGTATTAAACCATAGTTTCGATCATGGCCGATCGGCGATGCACGAGAAAGAGCGTCTCTCCGTCGGATGAGTCAGCTACTGGATGTGACTACTTAAAGAACCAATCCTACAACGCCATGTGAAAGCTCTCCGCATTAGCGTGCCATGTGGCGCTGATGGGATTAAGGTTAATTAAGGCTAATTAAATGCATTTTAATCACTGAAACTTACAAAATTCACCATAAATTTTAAAAAAATTCTAAAAAAATATAAATAAATATTCACTTTAAAGGTATTTTAGATGAGAATTTAATAAAAAAACTCTTAATTGATTTTAAATAGTAAATAAAGCTTTATTAAGGTTTAATTAAAAATTTAATTAGCTTAATTACTCCCTAATCACTAAAGTGATTAATCCCAAAAATTTCAAGATTGTTTAGGTGGATGACCTCTGTCTCCTTTAATTTTCTTGGGATTTATTGCTTGCTTAATTAGGAAAATTGATTAATTTAGTATTAATTACTCTCCTAATCTAATTAATGGTTAATTAATCCCATGAATAGTAATCAATTAATCCCATGGCCTCCTTCCTAATATATTTTTCTAAGTTTATTTTATTAATCAAATTAATCAAGGCTTAATTAATTGATTAAACCACTTAATTAATTAAATTGAAATCTTTATCATATAAAATCCAAATCACTCCAGATTTAAATTAAGTCTTGGGTAGACTCTTAGGTGTCAATAACCTAAGAAAATTATAATTAGCCCATGTGTGTGGGAGAATTATAAGAGTACTTGATTAAGTTTTTTAACTTAATTAACTATTAATCATGAGCTAATTGCATTAGGCCCCTTTTATTTTTTAGGATCATTGCAAATTTATTTTCCATTTATGTGCATATCAAGTTGGCTTATAATTATTTGGTTAATTAAATTAAGGTAACATAGGTAAGGGTTAATTAATGGATTTATGTTATAACCTAATTAATTCATAAAATCAACTTAATTACATTTTATTAAACCAAGTTAATTCACAAACATGGGAATGGTTTAAGATTAGCAAACATCTCTTCTCACATCTTTAAATCAAATCAAACATGAATACATAAAAAAGCTTTGGTTTATTTTAAGTGGTGTTATTTGACATGATTGTCCTTAGGAATTAACTTAATTGAATGAAATCATATGTTTATGTTTATTTATTCTTTTCTAGTCATGTTAAATATTGTATGTCATTTGAAACCATGCATTCATCTTTTCAAAGTTAAATTAAATCAAATGATTTTCCTTTATGTAAAGCTTGCATGTGTTGAATTAACTTAATATATGTATGACTATTATCACTACTAAATCCAAATATATTTTTCAAAAGTTTATAAATGAATATTAATGAGTGTCATGAGTTTCTTAGTCTTAAGACTAGGTGAACACTTAACCTAAGCCTAGAAACTTAGAAGGGTTAGTCATATGGTATGTTATGCTTTAGAGATTTAGGGAGACTTGCTCGTCCTATTGCCTAAACCCAACCTATGTTTACCTTCTCAAACTAAACCTCAAATTCAATACCAAATCCAAATTCAAATTCCAAATCAAATGATTGAAATCCTTAATCAAATCCAAAATTAAAATCATGCTTAAGCCCTATGATATTATCTTATGGACTTGGCCCTTAACCAAATTCAAACCAATCCAAATTCAATTGATTTTCTCAAAGATAAATTCAATCCCTAAATCATTTATCAAATTCAAATCCAAACTTAATTCCCAATGATTGAAACCCAAAATCAAATTTAAACTCCCAATTCCTCCTTCGCCTTATGATTGAATTCCATAGGCTTGCCCAAATCTCAACCTAATTAATTCCAAACTTGATTGATCTCTTCATGAATCATTCATATCTTCATTTATATTCACAAATATAAACAAAATATAATTCAAATGACCAAAAGTGAATCAAACTAAATCAAATTCCATTCCATGTCCCTTTAACCTACCTCCATGAGCTTAGTCAAATTTGCTTCCAAATCACTCTAAACTCAAGTGATTTTTTCATAAGTCATTTATATTGAAAATATAAATGAAATATAAATTCAAATAGCCAAAACCAAACCCAAAATCAAATCAAAATCCAATTCAAGCCCTTTATGCCATTTCCTTGAACTTAGCCAAAACCCAACTAAATCAAGCCAAAATCAATGAATTTTTTTCTCGAATCAATCATTCATTCATTCAATCATCTATCCAAATATAAATGAAATCTACAATCATCAAGTCAAATTGAATTCAACCCAAGTCAAGCCCAACTTAACCCTTTTGACTTGAAAATTTCAAATGAACCAAAACCTATCATAGCCCAAATTGATTGCAATTGGATTTATATTTCAATCCTAAACTCATATATAAATCCAACTAAACTGTATCAAACCAAAACCCAGCTAATTAACCCATTTAGGCCTACTTGACCCAAAGTGGCCTAAAGAACCCATATGAACCAAGTTCTAATCCAACCAAAATTGGATTGAACCAAGCCCATCCAAACCTCATACCATGACCATTGATAACCCTGAGATGATCAATTACCTTAAATTGGGTCAAACCAAGTCAACTTGGTCATTTGACCAAGTCAACCCTTAGCCATATGAAACCCAAACTAGCCAAAATCTATCCTACACAAATTGATCGAAACCATTGATTCACATCAACCCATAATCAACAATTGAACATGACTTGACCATCAATTGAGCCAAACCAAACCCAATTGGTCATTTGACCCAAGTTGACTCAAATTGACCTAAAAGGCCAAAATAGGTCAAATCATGATCCAACCAAAATTGATTGCAACCACTAATTCAAGTTCATTCCAAATTGATTATTAAACTTGAACAAAGCCATAATTAAACCCAATTTGGCCAATTGAGCCCAATTGACCAACTTAGCCCAAATTGACCTAAATGGTCAAATTTGCCAAAATCTAAATTAAATCAAATTGATTCAAACCAAAGCCTACAATCATTTTCAATTAACCAATTGAACTTGAACTAACACCCAACCCAAGCCAATTTGGCCAATTTGGTCAAATTGGTCAACTTGAATCATTTGACCTATATGAATCCAAATGAGCCAAAATTAAACTTAGGCCAATGGTTGAAATCACATGAACCAAAACACTTCAAATCATCATTTGAACCTAACCCAAGCCTTATTTTGACCAAAGTTTACCAATTGGTCAATCTAGCCCATCATGACCTAAATTAACCCAATTCGACCAATTTGAGCCAAAACCCATGAAACCAATCTATGGTACCTTGGGAGTTGACCTAACCCAACCCAAACCCATTCTAGTTAAGCCCAAAACCATCCCAAACCTAATTGGAGCCAAACCCAAGAAAAATCTCTCTTTGATATGCCTCCCCATGTGAGATTTTGCCAAAATTGGCCATTTCCACTCTCCTATCATCCTTGGCAGCCATCAAGAATCCAAATTGGATATCACCTACCCACCTAGCCCACCTAGCCCACCCTAAGTGGGCTAGGCTTGCCATGGACCAAAGTGAGGTGCCTCACTCCCAAGCCGAGAATCCAATGGTTCCAAGGAAGAGCCAGCAGCCATAGCAAGCCTTGAGCCACCTCCCAAGCATTCCTCCACTCATAGCGTGCCATGTGGACTCGATTGTGACCCCTCTAATGCTTTGACGGCAACTAGCCAACAAAAATTGGGGAAGCAATCCCATCCGTCCACCTCAAATAATTGAGGGGGTATACCACCTCAATTCTCACAAAAAAATTAGAGCATTTGCTTCGTCTGAGCTCCCAAGAGAGAAACGAAACTCCCTAGCAAGCTCTTGAGCGATTCCAAGCCCTCCCCACTTCAAATTTTCTCTTCCCACGCAAAGCTGAAACATGGGAGCTCATCCTTGATTCTAATTTCCCCATTTTTCAATCAAAACCCAATTACTCTTACACACACCTTCCATGCATGTCATCGAAGCCAAGGGAACCTTCCCTCAAGCTCCAAGCCCACCGGAGGATGAACTTCGATCAAAGTCGAGTGTCCAAAGCACCATTCTTGGCCAACCAAGCAATCCATTTGGAACCAAACCAATTGCTGCTCAACAGGGCTTCGTCTCAACTAGATGAAGCTTCCTTAAGTATGCGAACTGCCAGTCTTAGCTTTGGTGAGGTAAATCCATTGAAACTGAGCTTTAACTTAAAATGTGTTGGATCTTTGTGAAGAAAATTTGCATGTGAGCCGATCTTAGCCGTTGGATCTTTGTGGATCCCTCGCGAAGGTGTGGGTTGAATTGGAGTGAATTCGAGCTTGGGTGAGCTTGGATCGAGCAATTCATGATGGATAGGCTCTGTTATTTATCGCTCATGGGAAGATAGATCATGGGCCGTCATTTCACATGATTGGAATGGACGGTTGTGATCAGATCACACTAGATCGATCGATTAATCATTCTTTAACCACAGGTTTGATCTTGGTCGTCTAATCTTAAATCAGACGGGTCACAAGAAACCATGTCCTATCGCCATCCGAGTCAGCCGCAGATGTGACTACTTAAATAGCCAATCCTGCAATGCCACATGAAAAGCTCGTCGCATCAGTGCGTCACATGGCACCAATGGGATTATGGCTTAATTAAGGCTAATTAATTAGTTTTTAGGGCTGCAACTTTCATAATTCATAATAAATCATAGAAAAATTCCAAAAAATACAAACAAATGCTCATTTTAAAGGTATTTTAGAGAATCCATAAAAACTATCCTTAATTGATTTTGAATAGTAATTTGGGCTTAATTAAAGTTTAATTTAAAAGTTAATTACTCCTTAATTAATTAACTAATTAACCTCAAACTTTTTGAGATTATTTAGGGGGATGACCTCTGTCTCCCTAATTTTTCTTGGAATTTATTGGTTAATTTATTGGAAAATTTGATTGATTATTCCCTAGTTACCTTCTTAATTTAATTAAGTGATAATTAAGTGCATGAACATTAATTCATCTAATTAATTGAGTTCATTTATCTTTGTTTAATAGTGTGGAGGCTTAGGGAATTGGATTGGGGTTTCTATCCTAATCTTTTCCCTAATTTCCCTTCACTTTTCAAGATAAATTAATTAAGGATTAATTAATTACATAATTAGTTTAATTAAATTTTAAAACACATCTGAACCTAATTAATTGATTTGGTGGATCTTTAGGTGTTCAATAACCTAAAGAGATTTAATGAAATTATGATTTGTCCATATGTGTGAGAAAATAAAAAAAGTAATTAAGTAAGTTCCTTAAACTTAATTAACTAATAATTGTGAGACAATTGCATTAGACCCTTCATTTCCTAAGACCATTGTTAATTTACTTTTCAATTCATTTGCATATTACTTTGGCTCATAATTATTTAGTTAATTACTTTAAGGTAACATAGGTTAGGGCTAATTACTTGATTTAATTCATATCTTAACTTAATTAATCCATAAAATCTACCTAATTATATTTTCATTAAATTAAATTAACTTACAAACATAGGATGGGATTAGGATTATCAAACCTCTTTCTCTCTTTCCTTAAATCAAATTAAACATCAAATTAAAAGTGATATTAAAAAGCTTTGGTTTGCTTTAAATAATTTTATTTGATATAATTGTCCTTAAGAATTAGTTTGATTGAATGAAATTATATGCTTATGTTTATTTATTCCTTTGCAATCATATTAAATCTTGTATGCCATTTGATTAAATCATTCATCTTTTACAAAATTAATTAAATTAAATGGTTTCCTTTATGTCAAGCTTGCATGTGTTGATTTAATTTGATATATATGTGGCTATTATCACTATTAAAACCAAATGTATTTTTTCAAAGCTTATAAATGAATGATTATATATGCTCTGAATACTAGTTATAAATACATAGGAGTTGTATGTGATTATACCATAAGTGTGTGGATTGAAGCTTTCTTTTCTTTGATTCATGTGTAGCTTTACATGTATTTGAATATTAATAGGTATATAGTTCGGACATCCCAAAAATATGAGGCTTTAGTTAACCCCAAGGAGGTTATTTGATTACCTCACTTCCAGTTAATAATGACAAGTACTTATTTGAATTCATTTACATGTATCTCTATATTAGAATTTGAATAAGAACTTTAATCCACATGCATAAATATTTCAATCAAATAAAAATATAATCTTTGCATGGTTTTACTTCCTTTACTTATGCATACATCCATATGTATTTGATAAAAGCAAATATTTAGTCTAGACATCCCGGGAATACAAGGCTTTAAGTAGTCCCAAGGAAGTCATTTGATTACCTTACTTCCCTGGTTAACAATGACATGTACTAGTTTATGTCTCTTATGCATGTGTGTGTGTATTTAATTATGAAATTAGAACCCCTTTTATTTTATCAAAAATACATGTATTTGTAATTGTTCAAGTGATTAAATTAATTGATCATGTGATTTGAAGCTCTCTTTCTTATGTTCATGTATGCAATTTTACATATGGTTGAATATAATGGTATTTAGTCTGGACATCTCAGGAATACGAGGCTTTAGCTAGCCCTAAGGAGGTCATTTGATTACCTCACTTCCTTGGTTAACAATGACACATACCTATTTAATTTCATCCTTATGTATTTTTTTGTAAGAATTTAGATAGAGCTTTAAATTAATATGATGAAATAATTCAATCAGATGAAAAAAATATAAACTTTAAATATACATACTCACATCCATCATTCAAGTGTGCTAAAACATATTGTATGAGTAGGTATACTTAGGAATTAATAATATGCATGTTACATATGATGGAAATGAATGAGTTAACATATGTTATGTGATAGTAATTCAATCAAATTAATCTTAAGACACCTTTCATATTGAATATAGAATTATTTATAGTGAACCTAAACTTAGAATTAATTTAAAATATGTAATAAGCCCTTCACTAAAGAGAACTAATTGATTGACATGCTTTAGAAGTGACTTAAGGTAGGGATGAAAGAGAGTAATCCTCTCTTTTTCTTCTCTTTATAACACTTAGTTGCTAGGTGTAAGTCAAATAAAATAAAAGAAAACACTAAGTAAAATTCTCAAATCAATTAAACCACTTAAAGTGAAATCAAACTCTTATGATTAAATGACCTTTGACATTTATTAATCATAACCTTAATGCCTAGTTAGGATATATCACACAAGCCTTAACACACACATTATAACTAAGTCATAATTTCTAGTTTTATGTTAGGGCGGTGCATGATATGATGTATATTTTATTTTGTGATGTATTATTTTAGACTCGATGTTAGGGTGTATATTTTATAGACTAGATGTTAGGCCGATATTAGCCTAATCATATTTTCTACATGGAATTATGCTTAAGGGGTGCTTAAAATAAATATAAATGCTCTCTTTGTAGGTTGCTTAAACCACTAAGCATAATCCAAGTTAGGACAGGTGGACTTGGTTACCCATGTGCAGGGTGCTAAGTCCAAATTATATATATAACTGCTTAGGATCATATGTGCATTCAGCTAACACTTATTTTGCAGGTTTAGCTAGATTTAATTTTCCTATTTTTACTGTAATTTTGTACTAGAAATTAAGATTAATGTTATGGGGATAAGGATGAGCATTGGCCAGAAGGTATAGTCCTTGGGTGCCATGTGATGCTTCAAAGTGGAGTAAATTAAATGGAGATATGAAGATTAAGAATGAAGACCCCCCCTAACATTCATTCATTATAATTGTAATTATTCTTTTGATAATTTTGGATTGTATAGGGGTAGAGCTCGGCTACTCATCTTTTCTTTTCGGGTTGTACGACGGTACTCGATCGCACTGGTCTCTTATTCTTTTGCGGTAGCTATAAAATTGTTTGATGTTATGTTTAGCTTGTGCTTTAGAAACAACATGCTTTTTCATAATTTCTTATAATTGATGCTTTAATGTGTGGCATGGATGCGATTAGGCTCTTAGGATAAAAATAAAATTTTTACCCAACTATAACTAATAACTAAAGTTTTAAATAATTCATAACCTCACCATAAAGCCTAGGAATTTAATAAGATAATTAAAAGATTTAGCAACCCCTTAGCTGAATGGTCGAATGTTTCATAATATGCATGTCATATTATTTCATTCTTGATAGGGTTTCCATCCTTTGCGTTAGGAATGACTTGACCTTTGAGGTCTCCACTTATGGTAGAAAACACCAATTTCTTATTGACTTAGCCAATGATCTACTTTCATCATGCATATAGGAATCAAAATTCTAAAGCCTTTGTCAAAATGAAGTGTCAAAATTGGAATAAAATTTGAAAAAAATTTTGCATTGAATTAAGTCATTGCTCATACCACTCATGCTCTAGTCTCTTAGGGAGTGAGTTTTGAACTTAGTCTCTTTCTAAATAAATAATAACCTAACTATTTTGCAAATTTATAAGACTTGCTTACATGGTTTTAAAATCGTAGGAGGAGTTAGCTACCACTACATCAGATTAACAAATGTTATCCTCTCTTATGGAGCTAAAGCTCCCGAGATTTAGGATTCAATGTAGCTATTTTATTCGGGCTACAAGCATAAATTCTCACCTCTTAGATATTTTCACAACTTTGTGTTGATGGATTATAAGCCCTAGCAATCTAATAAAATTAAACTCAAACAAAATAAGTCTCTTCAACTTTAATTATGTAAAGCCCAATTATAGGATAGATTGGAATTCTCACTAGACTTCATATTATCATGAGCATTCCCTACTCATCCCTTTTGGCTTCCAAAATAAGTCTTCTCCTTAAACTTTTCCAATTGACTTTCCAAATATAACCAATCCTTTGATAGTCTTAACTTTGAAATCTTTTGAGATAATAATTGTATACTTTAATCGAGAGTATTCCTAAGGAATTTATCTTCTTTAGAATGTAATTAACTATGGGGACTTTCCCCATAAAACTTTAGAACTTGGTCTAATATAAACCCTACTTTATTCATCCATGCAAAGTAAGGGAAAATCTCTAGTACATTCGAAGACCCATCATGCCTTAGGGGTCATTATTAAGTGATTAGGTCAATTGAAGGGTGATGCCTCTATCTTTCATGATAGTATATCATACCTCAATGTCGTACCCGATCACTTCAATAAGTACCCCCTCTGATCTGCATGGTGTCCCCTCCTATATTCCAAAAATAAATACCACAGCCTCAAGGAGCGTTATCCCACATCAAAGTAGCCCGAGACAAAATACATGTATTTGTTTGATATGTGTTTGTGTGTGGTTTATGTTTTTATTGTGTTGATGAAGGATAGGATGCCACTTGGGTTCTCTTACACCTACCCTAAACACATCATGAAAAATTCACAAATAAAGATGTTTTCAAAGAAGAGTATATTTGACTTGAATAGAGATTTTTATTGATGATGAAAATTTTAAAACATGATTTTAAGGATAATATTTCTTTAAATAAAGCCCATTAATTGAAAGAATCGGACGCTCTCCTTTGTGATTAATGAGTTGATAAGATCCTTCTTAGTAGGTCTTCTCTATGGCAAAAGGGCCTTGCCAAGTGGGTTCAAACTTGCCTCCCATCTTGTGATGGGCAACAATTAGTCTCCTTAGAACTAAAATAAGCTCTCCTACTTGAAAAGCTCTAGAATGGACAAACTTGTTGTGAGCTTGAATCATTTTATCCTTGTACAACTCGAGGTTCTGACATGCCCATAGGCGTCTCTCCTCTAAACCTTCGAGCTCTTCTAATCACAACTTGGCATTCTGCTCCACTGTATCTTGCTTCCCACATCTATCCTTAGTAATGGGAGTTAGACTTCTAAAGGTAGAACAACTTTGGACCCATATACTAAAGAGAAAGGGGTAGACTGAGTTGGAGTTTTGTAGGTAGTGCGGTAGGCCCACAAGGCTTCAACTGACTGCTCATGCCACTACTGTTTGTTATTGTTGAGTGTCTTCTTTAATATTTGGATGAAAGTTTTGTTGAAGGCTTCACCAAGCCATTTTCCCTTGGGTAGTTGATGGTAGAATATCTCCAATCTATGCTGGCAAAATTATTGATCTTAGTGCTCTTGAATGCAGTACCATTATCAGATATAATTCATCGAGGCACCCTGAACCTATATACGATATGGTTCTTGAAAACCTAGAGCACATACTGAGCTGTGACCTCTCTGAGTGGAACTGCCTTTGCCCACTTAGAAAAGTATTCGATAGCAGCTAAGATAAACTGATGACCTTTGGAAGAAGGAGGGTCAATCAGACCGACTATATCGGTACCCCAATACTTGAATGGCCATGAGGCTAATGTAGGGTGTAGAATGTTGGGTGATTGATGTAGGACCACATTGTGTACCTGACATTGGTGGCATTGCCTAGCTATATCCATGTAATTTATAATCATCGACAGCTAGTAGTATCCTAGTCTCTTGATCTTAGCTTTCATCTTCAGACTAGATTGATGAGCTCCTCATAGACCTGAGTGTACCTCAGTCACGATCTTATGGGATTCATGTTTATATAAATAATGTAATCACATATGATCAAAAGATTGTCGGTATAAGGTGCTACCCACGAGAGTGTAAGAAATGACTCTCTGCTTCACTTGATGTGCTAGTGACTTCTCTTGAGATAGTTTATGAATATTTAGGTAATCCATGAATGGTTACCTCCAATCCAACTACTTGTCCTTTTTGGCAATGACAAACTCCCCTTCAAGAGAGTATTTTCGATGAGTTTAGTATTAATAAGGGATATGACTTGTCTATTTTGGACCCTTATCAATATGGACTCATCCTCCAGATATGCCAACTCCTTAATAAGTTTGGCTAAAGCATATGTTACGACATTTTCTCCTTGAGGAATCTTGTAAATGGTAACCTCGAATTTTGGCCAATAACTCTATGGTGTACTTCAGTGACAGAGCTTGGGCTTAAGAACCTTGTAGGACCCAGTGATCTGATTGATTACTAACTGAGAATCCTTGAAGATGTTGATGTTCTAGATGCTTTGAGTAATGGATAACTCTTGACTGGCAATCAAAGCCTCATATTTGACTTCGTTGTTGGTGCAAGGGTTGGAGAGATGGTAAGAAAATCTCATCTCATCGCGGTATGGAGTTAGGAAAACTATTTATACCTTTATCTTTTTTGGAAGAGTAGATTATGGTTCTTCTCCTCTTTAAGAGGAAGCCGCACCATCAAAGTACATCTCCCAACAGCGAATGCTAGTGTCCCCTAAGTTTATAATTTGCTCATTGGGGAGGTCATCACTAAGCAGAGAGTCAGTAGGAAGTGGGTGTGCTGTTAAAAAAATTTGCTAGTGCTTATCTTTTCACCGCACAGAGGAGTACAAAACTTATATCAAAATGTGATAAAATTATGGACCAATGCGCCAACCGTCGGGATAGCGTCAGTCATGTCATGAGTTATTGTAGTGAATTGATCCTAGAGATCAAGTTCACCTTATGAGAAAGCATGTAGTGTCATAAATTTTGGGATGCAAAGATTAAAGCTAGGCAATATTTCTCAATGGGTGGATAATTTGCTTTAGTAGGGACTAGATGATGCCTGAGGTAGTAGAGAGTTCTCCTTCTCTTTGTCATTGGCTTGGGCCAACAAAGCACCAAGAGAGTCATTTAATGCAGTAAGAGGATGAGTGGCTTGCTCGGGATAGGGGCTACTAGAATTGACGGCATCATCAGGTAGTGCTTGATGTCTTCAAAGGCATGCTAACACTTGTTATCCCACTTAAACTTGGCACCATTTTTGACAAGAGCTAAAAATGGATGACACATTCCAGATAGGTTGGATATGAAACATCATAGATACGCCAACTGTCCTTAAAATGATCTGAGTAGAGTTATAACTTTAGGGGGTGGCATTTCTAATATCGCTTTGATCTTTTCCAGATCGATCTCGATTCCTCGATGTCAGACAGTAAACTCAAGAAATTTCTCTGAAGCTACTCTAAATGCACACTTCAGAGGGTTTATTTTGAGATTATATTGCCTTAACCATTCAAAAATTACTCTTAAGTCAAAGAGATGGTCTTCCTTTTCTTTACTCTTGATAATAAGATCATTAACGTAACATTCAACTTGATGATGAATGAGTTCATCAAAGATTCGAGTCATGGCTTACTGGTAGGCAGCACCGACATTTTTAAGGCCGAAAGGCATGACCTTATAGTAATAAATTTTGATCGGGGTTTGAAAAGCAGTGTTCTTCTCATCTTCAGGGGCCATCTTTATTTAGTTATATCTAGATGAGCCATCCATGAAGGAGAAGACTACGTGAGATGAGGTAATGTCCAACATCAGTTTTAGTATCGGTAGTGAAAATTTATCTTTTGAACATGCCATATTTAAGTCCCTAAAATCGACTCATATGTGAATTTGTCCATTCTTCTTCTTAATAGGGATGAAACTGACCAACCAGGTAGGGTATTTTTCTTCCCTAATGAAGCCAGCATTAATCAGTTTCTGGACTTTAGAAATGACCTATTGTTCAATATCTAATCGCATGCATCTAGGCGCTTGCTTGATAGGGTTAGTCCTAGGCTCTATTACTAGTTTGTGGACTACTACATTAGGAGATAAATCAGGTATCTCTTTATAACTCCATGCGAAATAGTCCTTAAACTCAGTCAACAACCTAACTAAGTCATTAGTTTTAGTTTCATTCAACAGGGAACTGATGTATGTCGGATGTGGATTGTCTTCAGTTCCAAAGTTAGTTTCTTTGAGGTCATCGATGGTTGATCTGATCTCCTCTTCGAACTTTGGTGCATCTTTAACTTCAAAATTATCTAGAGCATCTGAAGTTTCTAAGCACACCTCCTCATATGAGTTACTATAATTTAAAAAGAATCTATCAGAATCTAAATGATTAGTGATAACTAACCCGTAATCATATCATCAACTGGACCCACTATACCGAATCCTTGTCGTAGTCTTGATTGAGAATGTTTGCATTTATTGTCCCATAATCTCTTGAAGTATTCTGACCTGCGTTTAGACCAAACATGTGGAATCAATCCTTTCTTTGCTAAATTTAGAAGACAGAATGAGTACCAATTAAAAGGTAATTCTATTAAATCTTTATATGAATCATCCTCAAGTTCTACATCAACTTCTTGACTTGAGGATGATGCTCCTAGAAAGAACCTATGAGTCTTTACATCTATGGATGACTTAGGAGCTTCCTTAATTACCAATCTCTCAACTTTCTATGAGGAATGTGGGGTTAGAGCTAAGGTTCCAAACTAATGTCTAATTATTTCACATATAGACTTGGATATATTCATGTTTAGCTTTGGAGCTCGATCTTCATCACTATCTGGCTCACATGTCACCTCAAAAGGAATTTGCTACTAAGAAGAGTTGGCTAGTGTGCTAATCATATAAGACTCATCAGAACTAGATTCTAAGTATATATGGATAATAAGTGTACTCCTGGTGGCTAGCACATACCTCTTATTAGGTGGCCAATATGGAGGCTCTTCACCTCTAGGGCTGGCTCTGAACTGTCCTCTTCCTCTGCCTGATGGAGGTCGAGTCATCCTACCCACATGTTCGAATGGGGTAACGAACTATGGGTGGAATCTAATGTCAGGCTCCACTCCTCCTCCAAGTCTATCTCTCGCTCTATTTTATTTTCTTTTTCATTTTCTTTCTCTTTTTCTCTTTTTTTTTCTTTCTTTTTTTCTTTTTTTTTTAACTTTGGCCAAGTTTACGAGAATATATTTGTTGATTTTGAGGGAGGTAGTAGGCCGCATCTTCATATATGCCAACCTCATGAACTATAAATAGCTTGAGATCTCCTTTGACATAGTAGACAATCCCACCTCTCATAAACTTCATACATTGATGTAGAAAGAATGGTACCATTTTGTTTTCATGTATCCACGGTCTCCCAAACAAAGCATTGAAGAATCTAAGTAAATAATGTGAAATTTAGCTTCAATCTTCCAACCATCTATCTCTAAAGGAAACACTATGGAACCTAAGGCCCTCTCACCTTGTTCATTGAATCAACTTTGATTTCATCCTCCACAAGCATATCTATAGGTGGAGAATCCTGTGGAGGGGCTATATGCTCACTAGAACCAATGACTTGCTTACCCTTACCCTAAGGTGCTACCCTAGGAGGTAGAACTTTGCCACTATGTAGGTTGACTTCAGTGACTTCATGTGGCAGGTTGGTGGAAAGTTCTAGCTACTCGTTAGGTGTACCTACAACTTCCCCTACGGGACCCTCAGAGTTAGATAACTACAAGTCAATCTCAATGGGTAAACTCGATTGATTCATAAAAGAAAAGTCTGATTCTGAATCATAAGAAAAGGGATCAAAATTATTTGTGCAATTATTATTATTTATACTTGGAGAGCTTTCAATTGAAATGATATCATAAAGACTATCAAAAGTAGAGAAGATATAAGTGAAATCTGCTTTCTTCATTGATTTTTTTATAGGTAGAGGTACATTATAGAAATCAAGTAAAGTAAGCGGAGCGAGAGATTTAGTGCCCTTTTTCGTAGATACAATGTTTCTGCTGGATGAAGTGGTAGTAGCTGCAATGGTGGAAGGAATGCTTGACTTGGACGGTGGTTGTGCTACTCGGCTATCCTGAGCAAGTGTGGACTACTGCTGCTACTGCTGAGCTCCCACCCTCTCTGAGTTATCTTTAACAACTTGCAAAGCTTCCTTGATGTTGGAGGTTTGGCTGCCTCAGGCACCTGTAAGAAAAATTTCTTGATCTTAAAAATGATCTTTTTAGAGGTTCAGGATAAGGAGATATCCCAACCTTATTTTGTCTTAAGAGGATCACATGTATCCACAAGGATTACCCTAATAGAGCTATATGGTTGTTCTAACAAGTAATCCTTAGGGATAATTGTGGCACCCGACTTGTAGCTGCGCTCAAGCCAATCATTAGAAGTGATGCAATCTTCTAAGACATGGCCTAATATGCGATAGTAGGGGCAAAAGTTAGGATTATTACTCTTGCCGACTTCCTCCTGCCTCCTAGGCTCTGATAGCTAGAAATTAGGCTTCTTTAAAGATTCTTAAAGATTTTATTGACTTCCTCCCTCTTGAATGAATATGGTTTGTTTAATCTATCGACAAGAGTAGGAGGATAATAACTACCCGGCGACAGATAGGAATATCGTTGCTATGTATACTGCTGAGGAGGTGGCATTGGCAATGGCCGTTGAGGTGGCTGTGGTGGCTGATATGACGGTCGAGATGGTGGTAGAGGAGGTGGTAGTGGAGGTTGCTGAGCTCGGGGTTTGTCTCAACTCTGGTTGGTTCCCTCATTAACCGATATGGTTTTTTTTTTGAAAGCTCTTTACGGCTTGGGCTTGGATGAATGGTCTTGGAAAGATAAATGTTTGTCTTCCTCTTATGTTTTGTTATGTTTCATATGATTATACTTAGCAACTAAGTGTTATAAAGAGAAGAAAGAAGATTACCCTCTTTCATCCCCACCTTAACCCACTTTCTAAAGTACATTAATTTGATTTAGTTCTCTTTAATGAATGACTTATTACATATTTTTAAATTAATCATAAGTTTATTTTTCACTTTAAATTACTCTATTTAATATGAAAGGCATCTTAAAATTAATCTAATTGAATTACTATCACATGAATATGCTAATCCATTCCTTTCCATCACATGTAACATGTGTATGATTTTAATCCTAAGTGTACCTATACATGCAATATGTTTTAGCACAATTATATAATGAATTGTATACATGTGTATTCAAAGTTTATATTCTTTTATGTGATTGAATTATTTAATCATATTAGTTTAAATCCCGATCTAAATTATTATACAAAAATACATAATAATGAAATTAAATAGGTACATGTTATTGTTAACCAGGGAAGTGAGGTAATCAAATGACCTCCTTGGGGCTAGCTAAAGCGTCATATTCTCGGGATGTCCAAACTATATACTTATTTGCATTCAAACATATGTAAATTTATATACATGAATATGAGAAAGAAAGCTCCAAATCACATGACTAATTAATCCAAACACTTTGGTGATTATGAATGCATGCATTTTTAATAGAAGAGATGGACTTTCATCCTTTAGTCACATATACATACACATGTAAAGAGAAATAAGCTAGTATGCGCCTTTGTTAACCAAGAAAGTGAGATAATCAAATGACCTCCTTGGGGTTAACTAAAGCATCGTATTCCCGGGATGTCCAGACTATATACTTTGCTATCTCACTACACATGAATGTATATGTAAATAAGAGGGCGAAAATCATGTAAAAAATTGTATTTTGTTTGGTTGGATTGTTTATGTATATGAAGCAAAGTTTCATCCAAATTGTAGTGTAAAAATACATATAAATTAAATAAAATAAGTTTGTGTCATTGTTAACCAAGGAAGTGAGGTAATCAAATGACATCTTTGGGGCTAGCTAAAGCCTCGTATTCCCGGGATGTCCAAACTATATACTTTTAAACATTCAAATACATGTAAAACCACACATGAATTAAGAAAAAGAAAGCTTTACTTCACATACTTAAGTTATAAAAACATAAAAACCTATATGTATTCATAACTACTATCACCCTAATCAATGTAACTGATTTATTAACTTTAGGAAAGTAATTTGAATTTATTAGTGATAATAACCACACATTATGAATTAATCCAACACATGCAAGTTTACATAAAGGAAAACCATTTAACTTAATTTATTTTTGAAAAATATGAATGTATGATTTCAAGTGACATATAATATTTAACATGATTGAAAAGGAATAAATGAATATAAACACATGATTTATTCAATTAAACTAATTTCTTAGGACAATCACATTAAATAAACTCATTTAAAGAAAGCCAAAGCTTCTTTATTAATTTAGTTTTTGATTTTAATTTGATTTAGAAGAGTAGGAGAATTTATCATTTGCTAGTTTCAAACCCATTCCCACATTAGTAATTTGATTTGGTTTAAGAAAAGAAAATTAAGTAAATTTTATGAATTAATTAAGTTGGATCCTCAATTAAATCAATTAATTACCCTTACCTAAGCTTCTTTAATTTGATTAACCACTTAATTATGAACCACAAATGACATGAACATGTGAGAAAATAATATTGTAATGCTCCTATAAGGACCTAATTCAAATTTCTCATAATTAAGGGTTAATTAAATTAAAGAACATAGTTAAGTGCTTTTATAATTTTCTCACACTTATGGGCTAATCATAATTTCCTTAAAGGGTCTTTATATTATTAAACACATAAAGTGGAACCATTAAATTCATTGTTGATTATCTGATGTGATTAATATTTCAATTTGATTTGATTTAATCATTTAATTAGTTAATTAACCCTTAATTAATTTTTATATTAATTAACTTTCTTTTAAAATGAAGTGGACTTAAGAGAAGAAGCTAGGAAAGAGGTCCTAACCCCACTCCCCTTCTCCATTCACTATTAGACAATGATTAGTGAGTTTAATTAATTAATTTATTACTATTTAGGGTGTTAATTAACCATTAAGTAGATTAAGACAGTAATTATGGCTCAAATGATCAATCTTCCTAATTAACCAAGCAATAAATTCCAAAAAACTTATGGGAGGTAGAGGTCATCCCCATTAAACTAACACATAAAATTTGGGATTACTTACTTAAGTAATTAAGGCTTAATTAAGCTAATTAAGTTTTTATTTAAACCTTAATTAAACCTTAATCACTATTCAAAATCAATTGGAATCCATTTTAATTGAATCTCCTATGAAATACCTTCAAAAGGAATATTTATTTGAATTTTTATGATTTTTCTATGATGTTTTATAATTTTTCAAAGTTTTAGCTGATTTAAATAATTTTTCATAATTTTTATAAAGCCTATTAGTTTATTTTACTAAAATAGACTATTTAAGCTTTAAAATTCAACATCTCTCAATCAAGAAATTCTTTTGACTTGAAATTTTTATGGTAGATGTATTTTAACTTCAATTTCAATTCTTGAAAAATTTCAAATCAATCTGATGTGTATTTTTGGTTAATTAATAAAATTTGATTTTCACTAAAACCTAAATTAAGCTCAGAATACCCAGTAAAAATTAAAGATTTTAGGTTTGTTGGATTCCTCTCAAGATGATGGATCTAGCAAGTCATTATTTGCAATTTTTGGTTAAGTATTTTATTTTCTATGAATTTCAAAATTTTCAGATGATTTAATTAATTTTTAAAAGCCAAAAATACCCTAATTTCTTACTTAACCTAGTCAGGGCTACGCGATGCTAACGGGGCAACGCGATGCCACGCTGCACTGCATGATTGAGTGTACAATTATGTGTGGATGTGGTACCACGCAGCGCTGCGTGATTGGCTGGCTCAGTACTAATGCGACAAAAGAGCGGGAAAAGCCAGAATCACGTGGGGCTCAATTTGACCCTCTGATCACGGATCAGATGGTCCAGATTGATTAGCGTAATCTAGGGATAAAATTAGATAGATTTGGCATTTAATCACAGTCATCCATCCCTAAAAGGATTGATTGCGCTTCTCGGGACGAAAGTGATGTGCGAACAGTAAAATTGAGAGCTGGAAAACATAAAAAATGCATAGAAGAGTCCATTTTTGAGCTCGATTTCATGACAATTTTTGCCAAAAAACTCCTATTTTTACATTAGGATTTTTCAAATGAAAGATGCAAGGGATATCTAAGGGAAATTCCTAGAATTGAACAAACATCATCACAAATAAAAGAACCCATGGTTGGCTAAAGGATTTGTAAATTACCTCATTATAGATGATTTTCGGTGGCTGTGTTGATCCGAGCACACTCCTAGATGCGAGAAGAAGCCTTGGGATGAACCTAGACCCTAGCCTACACTTTGGAATATTGTATCCACCAATTGTCATCGCCTCCTTGCTGAAATTCACTCGGTTTGGTGTTCTTCTAGCCCAAAGGAAGTAGGGAATGGGTTTCTTGTTGCTTAGGAGAGCTCCAAGAGTGTGTGTGATAGCAGAATAACTTCTAATGAGGCTTATCTTCTCTTGTGCTTGGTTTTGGCTGAAAATCACCATTAATGGTGATTTTTGGCTCCTAGTGGATGTCCTATGGCTTGGGGTGGTTGGGAATGGTAGGGAATCATCCTAGATGGCTTAGTTTTGTTGGCCAAGGCTTGAAAGGTGGCTTCCAAGAGAGATTAGTGGGTGTCCTATGAGTTTTAAATGCTCCAATGGAGGAGGTGAGGTGAACTCACCTCCCCATGAGTCACGGCCAACCCAACCACCTCTTGGGTCAGGTTAGGCAGTATCCTTGGAGCCTAGGTGGAGCAATGGATGAGTGTCAAGTGGCAAAGGAAGAGGAATCACCATTTACATGGGTGTTTTGTCTCATGTGATACCCTTAGCCCAAGCATATAGTGGTCATTTGACATTAGATTTCATTTAAACAGATTTTAAATGATTCAAAAGTGGGTTAGGCCAAATTCCATGTGATTATGAGTTCATTTGGCTCAATTTGGCTCAATTTGACTCAATTTGTCAAATTAGGTCAAATCAGGTTAAGTTGACCAATTGGTCAAATTAGGTCAAACAAAGGGTTAGGTCAAGTTCATAGGACCATTTGGAGTGTATTGGTGTCTTTGGTTCGTTCAATTTGGTTTAGATTTGATTTTAGCCCATTTGAGTTCATTTGGGTCAAATGGGTCAAATTGACCAATTTTTGCCCAATTGACTAAATTGGCTTGGGTAATGACTTAGATTTGGTTTGGATGATCATTTGGAATGTGTTGTGAGCTTTGGTTGAGTTCAATTTGGATTTGATTGGGTTTTAGGTTGGTTTGACCCTTTAGGTCAAGTTGAGTTCAATAAGTCATTTGGGTTTAGTGAGTCAATTGGGCTTAATTAAGGCTTTGTCAAGTTCAATAATCAATTTAGAATGAACTTGAGCCATTGGTTGCAAACAATTTGGATTGGATTTTAATTTGACCCACTTTCATTTAGGTTTAGGGTCAACAGGGTCAAGAGGGCCAATTGGGCTAGGTTGGGTTTGACTTAGGTTGATTTTGATTTGGCTTTATGATTGTAAATTTCATTTATATTTAGAATGGTGATTAAAGGTATAATTGATTTATGAGAAAATAAATCAAATTTGGTTTGATTTAGATGGAATTTTGATTAAGTTCATGAAATTGATTCAAAGGACTTAGGAAGGGTTTTGATTTAATTTGATTTAGTTTGTTTTAGTTTTGATAATTTGAATGTAGATTTGATTTATATTCAAAATATAAATAGATTATGAGAAAATCAATTGATTTTGGATTGATTTAGATAAATTTTTGGCTAAGTTTATGAAATTGATTCAAATGACTTAGGAAAGATTTCAAGTTTGGATTTGATCATGGGATTCAATCATTTGGCTTAGGATTTGAATTTGAATTTAGATTTGGATTTAAAATTAAGTTGATTGTAGGTTTGATAGGGTGAATCTGGATTAGATTTGAATCTGGATTAGATTTGGGTTGTAAGATAAGAGAATTATCCTAATCCCTAAGGCATAGCCTAATCCTATAATTATCCTTCTAAGTCTCTAGGTTTAGGTTAAGTGTTCATTTAATCACTAGAAGTGTCTTATGACTAAGGAAGTCTTAATGTCTAGAAGACTCCTAAGTCTAAGATGAAGAGATTGAAAACTCACTCCAAAAGTGAGGTTAACAGCGGCATTCACTCATTAGCTGCTCTAGGTCGAGTTGACATGTTACCCTGTTAGTGCATCACTCCAGTGGTCCCTCGTTCAGGAAGATGTAAGTCTACTACACTTTCTTTGTTGATTTGACTGCTGCACACCGATGAGCGCCTTGTTAGTATGGTAGTCCTTACTGCGTGATCGGTAAGCTGACATCATGTTGGCTTTGTTTAAGAGCATATAAGCCTGCTACACCTTCTTCTTAAACTAACCATCGTGAACTGACTTGGTCGAGTAGAGGATTAGGGTAAGTCCCTCAGCGGCTCCATTCCTCTTGACAACAATCCTTCTTTGTGACTCCCTACTTACTAGTCTCCCTTAGGTCGGGTTGATCTATTGTGCCATTAATGGGTCACCCTAGTGGTTGATCCCTACTTTGGAAGATGTAAGTCTGCTATGCTATCTTCTTAAGTATAGTCATTACACATCGACAGGTAATCCTATGTCGGATACCACCTGTCAAGTGGACGATAGACTATCCTGATGATTAGTTCCACTTTAGGGAGATATAAGTCTACATGCCTTCTTCTTAGACCGATCGTCGTACACCGATGGGCACTTAGGTTGGTGCTGCTAATACCACCACCGGATACACCACTCTTAGAAGATGTACGCTTTCGCTTTCTTGAGTTAGCAACCGATAAAGTTTTCTTATTTATAAGGTCTAAGATAATTCCCTGAGTTTCACCTCTCATATGGACACTTTACTTGGATCACGTCATTTGTGACCCTTTTTAGACACTACCCGGGTTACTCCTAGATTGAATAGTCCTCATTTCCTAGTAACCACCCCTATGATTGGAGATTCTGTTCGGCGGATACGCAGATTCTCCCTTGGTCATGTAAATCTGAGATAGGTCAAATTTGACATAGCCCCTTCTCAAGCTACACCAATAGGTTCCACCCAATATAAACAAATATATATTCACTTGTGGATTAGGATGTAATGCTCTTAGTCACACTTTTCCCAAGCAGGCATCCTATCTTTATGACAGTGTCAACAAAACTCCCTATAAGATTTGTCTTACTACTCTTGAGTTGAGATAAGTCCCCAGCAGCACTCTCTAATTAGTCGCCCTTAGGTCGGGTTCAACTTATTGTGCCACCAACAGGTTACCCTAGCGGTCGTCTTGCTTTGGAAGATGTAAGTATACTATGCATTCTTTCTAGCATGATTGTTACATAATAATGACCAGCCTTAGGTCTGATTCTATCTGTTGTACGTCAATGGGTCACCCCAATGGTTAGTCCCTGCTTAGAAAGATGTAAGTCATCTACGATTTCTTCCTAGCATAGTCGTTGCACACTAAAAGGCACCCCTTAAGTCGGATAGTCCTATCTTTTGACTAATAGACTACCCCTTTGGATTGGTAAATTTGAGATAGATCAAGGACAACATAGCACCTTCTCAGTGTGATCCATTACACATCGACAGGGTCCATCAAATTAAAATGAAATTAATTTTGACTACTCTTGAGTTATCATAAGTCCTCAGCGGCATTCACTCAGTAGTCACCTTAGGTTAGGTTTGATTTGTTAACAGTTGTTCCCCGCTTTGGAAAATGTAAGTTTGCTACACTTTCTCTCTAGGCCAATCATTGTACACTGAAAGGCAACCCTCAGGCCGGATAGTCCTACCTAGTGGCCAATAGACTACCCTTTTGGATTTATAAATGTGAGTGAGGTCAAGGCCAACATAGTCCCTTCTCGATGGGTCCATCACACGCCGAAAGGGTCCACAACATAACACACCAAACTAAATCAAATTAAATTATATTTAACCAAATCAAATTAAAATGAAATTAATTTTTGACTGCTCTTGAGTTGAGGTAAGATCCTCAGTTGCACTCCATCAGTAGTCGCCTTAGGTTTGGTTCGATTTATTGTGCATCCAATAGATCACCTTAGCGGCTTTCCCTACTTTGGAATATGTAAGTTTGGTACACTTTCTTCTTAGCATTGTCGTTGCACACTGAAAGGAAACTCATAGGTCAGGTAACCCTACCCTATGGCAGGTGGACTACCCCTTCAGACTTGTAAATCTAAGACAGGTTAAGGTCTCCATAGCTCCTTCTTAGTGCAGTCCATCGCACACCAATAGGGTCCATAACAAATCAAATTCAAAACCAACCTCCCCAGTGGGGTCAAATTAAATATATCGAGAAACCAAACTTGTCCCCAGCGAGGCACAAATCTAATTAGCCTCCCTAGTGGAGCCTAGATCTAAATCAAAAAATCTAACCGAGTGCACATCCCCAACGGATATGTCCTCAATCCAGAATCATTCTCTCCAATGGAGCCATCAAAAATTAGACCAACCTCTCCAGTGGAGTTTAAATCAAAGAAAATCCAATCAAACTTTAATCCCCAGCAGATACATCCCCAAACAAATCTATGAAATCAAACTCTTATCCCCAGTGGATTTCCCAAACCTGCTTCCCTAGTAGAAGAATCACACTTCCAATCCCTAACAGATATGCTTCCACATCAATTAAGATAAAAAATCCAAATTAATTTGATCTTGATTCCTAGTGGATTATAGATTCTTATCCCTATGAGATACACACCCAAACAAATCATATTCACAATCAAACTCAAATTCTTATCCCTTAGCGGATAGCTTGAACATGCTTTCTTAATGGAAGGTTCACATCGAATCCCACTGGATTCCTTCTGACTCTCTTATGACCTTGGCATAAGTTGAGTTGCATTACACTAAGATCTTGATTATATCTACCTTTTGGGTTTAGGTATAGATCATTTTCATTAGCACTTGTAATCTTTTGGATATTATTGATCACCTCAGTCAATGCCAATACATGAGGTGTGCCTTGTCAGTTACACCACACCTACTAGGGGTCCTTCTATTGACCTCACTTTTGGAGTGAGTTCTCAATCTCTTCATCTTAAACTTAGAAGTCTTCTAGACACTAAGACTTTCTTTGTCATAAGACACTTCTAGTAACTTGATAAATACTTAACCTAAGCCTGGAGACTTAGAAGAGTTAATCATTGGATTAGGCCATGCCTTAAGGACTAAGGAAAATCACCTACCCTATAGCCTAAACCCAATCCATGTACACCTTATTAAATTCAATTCAAATCCAAATTTTAAACCGAACCTCAAATTAAATTTAAACTCAAATCCAAATACTAAATCCAAATCCAAATTCCAAATAAAATGATTGAAGCCCTTGATCAAATCTTTCTTAAGCCTTATGATTGGATCCCATGGATTTAGCCAAATTTCCATCCAATTCAATCCAAACTTGAGTGATTTCTTTGTGAATCAATCATATCTTCAATCATATTCACAAATATATTTGAAATCTATACTCAAATCATAAAACTAAATCAAATCAAATCAAACCCCCTTCTAAGCCCTTTGGACCTACCTCCATGGACTTAGCCAAATTTTCTCTCAAACCCCTTCAAACTCAATTGATTTCCTTATAAATCAATTGTACCTTTAATTATATTCCCAAATATAAATCAAATCCATAATCAAATAGTCAAAACTAAATTCAAATCAAATCAAAACACAAATTTGAACCCTTTGAGCCAATTCCTTGGACTCAACCAAATGACATCCAAATCAAGCCAAAACCAATGGATTTTCTCTTGAATCAATCATTCCTTCAATTACCTACCCAAATATAAATGAAATCTATAATTATCAAGTCAAACCAAAATCAACCTAAGTCAAACCCAACTTAGCCCATTTGACTTGAAATATTCAAATGAACCAAAACTCATTTGTACCCAAATCAATTGCAATTAGATTTATATATCAATCTCAAATCCATATATAAACTCAACTAAATCAAACTCAACCCAAAATCAAGCCAACTAAATCCAATTGGCTCACTTAACTCAAAGTGGCCAATTTGACCTACATGAACCAAAACCTAATTCAATCCAAATCAAAGAAAATTAAGCCAATCCAAACTTCATGATATGATTATTGATGGATGATCAATTGATATAAATTGTGTTAAACCAAGTCAACCGTTTAACCATATGAACCTAAACTAGAAAAATTACAACCTAAGCCAAATCTCTTGAAACCAATGACTAATACCCATCCAAAATCAACACTTGAACATGACTTGACCTTCAACTGAGCCAAACCTAACCCAATTGACCCTCTTGACCCAAGTTGACCCAATTTGACAAAAATGACCAAAATGGGTCAAATCAAAATCCAATCCAAATTGATTCCAACCAATGGATCAAGTTCATTCCAAAGTGATTGTTGAACTTGAGCAAAGCCTCAAGCGAGCCCAATTGACCCACTATACCCAAATGACATATTGAACCCAACTTGACCTAAAGGGTCAAGCCAACCTAAAACCCAATAAAATTCAAATTGAACTCAACCAAAGCTCACAACACATTATAAATGATAAACCAAACCCAAACCAAGCCATGACCCAATCCAAATTGGTCAATTGGGTCAAATTAGTTAACTTGGCTCATTTGACTCAAATGAACTCAAATGAACCAAAAAAAATCTAAACTAAATTAAACCAAACCATATACACCAATATACTCCAAATGGTCATGAACCTAACTCCCTTGGTTTGACCCAATTTGACCAATTGGTCAACCTAACCCAATTTGACCCAATTTGACCCAAATAGGTCAAATTGAGTCAAATTGAACCAAATGAATTCCAAATCAAATGAAATTTGACCCAACCCACTTTTTAATCATTCAAATTCTTCCAAAATCAAATCCAATGCTAAATGATCACTCTACCCTTAGGCTAAAGGTATCACATGAGACAAAACACCCATATAAATGGCCATTCTTATTCCTTCGCCACTTGACACTCATCCATTGCTCCACTTAAGCACCTAAAATACTATTCACCTGACCCAAGGAGTGGTTGAGTCGACTATGACCCATGGGAAGGTGAAATCACCTCCCTATTCCCATTGGCACATTTGGAAAGCTCAAGGACTCCTGTTACCCCCTTGACAGCCACCTCCACTCCTTCCTCCACTCAAGCTAAGCCATCTAGGATATTCCCTGCCCAATTCGTGCTCCCCTTGGCATTCACTTGATCAAAATGGCAAAACCAGCCATGGACATTTGATCAAGGAATGAGGGGGTATACTCAAATCGACGCACTTGCACTCCTCACAACCCTAGTAACTAGAGACGCATGTCCTAGAGCCATTTCCAAGCTTTCCAAGTGCTCCCATTTATCCTTTTCTCGATTTTATGAAAAATCAAGATAGGACATACCCCCTTCAATTCCCATTTGCTTAAATCTCCACCAAAGTGCGGTTCTCTTTGCACACACCTTCCTTGGAGCTAGTCGTGCAAAAATAAATCATCTCCCGAGCCCTCCGATCACCGGACAATTGACTTCAATCAAAGCCGACCACCTATGCCTTATGCATTAGCCTTCCGAGCAAACCACACCAAATCAAAGCTTGTGCCGCTCAACAGGGATTCATCTCTACTAGACAAAGCTTCCTTAATTGATAGGAACCACTAGTCTTAGCTCCAATGAGGTATGTCATTGAAACCGACCCCAAGGTAGAAATGATTTGGTCTTTTGTGAAGAAATGTCATTTGTCGTGAGGTTTCCACTGTTGGATCTCTTTGTTTTGCATTTCTTATGGTGTGGGATTGATTTGAGCTTGATCCGAGCTTGAGTGAGCTTGGATCGAGTTTCGAATGGTGGACGATCTTCATCTATCGTCGCTCGGGAGGAGATAGATCATGGACCGTCTGTTCTGCATGATTGGAATAGACGGTCATGATTAGATCACACTCAATTCATCTTTAATCCTATTAAACTGTGACTTTGATCGTGGCAGTCCGATCTTAGATCAGACGGCGCATGAGAAAGCGCATCCCACCGTCGAATATGACTATTTAAAGAACCAATCCTACGGCTCCATGTGGAAAGCATGTCGTGTTAGCGTGCCACATGGCACCTACAGGATTATGGTTAATTAAGGCTAATTAAATGCATTTTAATCACTGAAACTTCTAAAATTCACCATAAATTGTAGAAAAAATCTAGAAAATGCAAAAAAATTCATTTTAAAGGTATTTTAGAGGAGAATTTAATAAAAATATCCTTAATTTATTTTGAACAGTAAATAGAGCTTAATTAAGATTTAAATAAAAAATTAATTAGTATAATTACTTTCTAATCACTCAAGTGATTAATCCCAAAAATTTTGAGATTTTTTAGGAGGATGACCTCTACCTCCTCTAATTTTCTTAGGATTTCTTGATTCCTTAATTAGGGAAATTGATTAATTGAGCCCTAATTGCTCTCTTAATCTAATTAATGGTTAATTAATCTCATGAATTATAATCAATTAATTGATTAAGTGGTTAATCTTTGTTCAATAGTGAATAAACTCATGGATAAGGTTAGGGCCTCCTTCTTAATCTATTTTTCTAAGTTCATTTTATTAATCAAATTAATCAAGGCTTAATTAATTGATTAAACCACTTAATTAATTAAACTAAAATCTTAATCATATAAAATCCAAATCACTCCAGATTTTAATTAAGTCTTGGGTAGACTCTTAGGAGTTCAATAACCTAAGGAAATCCTAAGAAAATTATAATTAGCCTATATGTGTGGAAGAATTATAAGAGTACTTAATTAGATTATTTAACTTAATTAACTATTAATCATGAGCCAATTGCATTGGGCCCATTTTATTTCTTAGGATCATTACAAATTTATTTTTCATTCATGTGCATATCATGTTGGCTCATAATTATTTGGCTAATTAAATTAAGGTAACATAAGTAAGGGTTAATTAAGAGATTTAATGCATGTTATAACCTAATTAATCCATAAAATCAACTTAAATACATTTTATTAAACCAAGTTAATTCACAAACATGTGAATGGGTTAGGATCAGCAAATATCTCTTCTCACATCCTTAAATCAAATCAAACATGAATACATAAAAAGCTTTGATTTATTTTAAGTGCTATTATTTGACATGATTGTCCTTAGGAATTAATTTAATTGAATGAAATCATATTTTTATGTTTATTTATTCCTTTCCAATCATGTTAAATATTGTATATTATTTGAAATCATGCATTCATCTTTTCAAAGTTAAATTAAATCAAATGATTTTCCTTTATGTAAAGCTTGCATGTGTTGACTTAACTTAATATATGTGTGGCTATTATCACTACTAAATCCAAATATATTTTTCAAAAGTTTGCAAATGAATAGTAATGAGTGTCATAATGCTAAGTGCATGTGCTTATAGCTTAGACATGTGAGGTAACGCTTTCTTTTCCTTAATCCATATGTAGTTTTACATGTATTTGAATGTTAATAAGTATATAGTCCGGACATCCTAGGAACACAAGGCTTTAGTTAGCCTCAAGGAGGTCATTTGATTACCTCACTTCCCTAGTTAACAGCGACACATACTTATTTGATTTCATTTACATGTGTTCCTACATTAAAATTTGGATAAGACTTTACTTCATATGCATAAATATTTTAATCAAATAAAAATACAACATTTGCATGGTTTTCTTCCTTAATTTATGTATACATCCATATGTATTTGAGATAAATAAGTGTTTAGTCTGGACATCCTGGGAATACAAGGCTTTAGTTATCCCCAAGGAGGTCATTTGATTACCTCACTTCCCTAGTTAATAATGGCATGTACTAGCTTATGTCTCTTATACATGTTTGTGTATTTAATTATGGAATTAGAACCCCTCTTTTTTTTTTATCAAAAATCCATGCATTCATGAATGATTAAGTTGTTGAATTAATTAATCATGTGATTGGGAGCTCTTTCTTATATTCATGTATGCAAATTTACATATATTTGAATGCAAGTGGGTATATAGTTTGGACATCCAGAGAATACGAGGCTTTAGTTAGCCCCAAGGAGGCCATTTGATTACTTCACTTCCCTGGTTAACAATGACACGTACTCATTTAATTTCATCCCTATGTATTTTTGTATAAGAATTTAGATAGAGCTTTAAACTAATATTATTAAATAATTCAATCACACAAAATGATATAAACTTTACATACACATACATTCATCATATAAGTGTACTAAAATCATATTGCATGTGTAGATACATTTAGGATTAAATCATATGCATGTTACATGTAATGGAAAGGAGTGATTTAACATATTTCATATAATAGTAATTCAATTAAATTAATTTTAAGATGTCTTTTATATTGAATGTGATTATTTAAAGTGGATATAACTTAGGATTAATTTAAAATGTGTAATAAGCCATTCACTAAAGAGAACTAAATCAAATTAACATGCCTTAGAAAGTGGCTTAAGGTAGGGATGAAAGAGGGAAATTCTCTTTTCTTCTCTTTATAACATTTAGTTGCTAAGTGTAATTATATGAACAATAAAAAAACACAAATTAAAATTCTCAAATAAATTAGACAACTTCAAGTGAAACCAACCATTCATGTTAAATTAAATCTTTCTATATTTAGAGAACTACAACTCTAATGCCTAGCAAGATATACCACACAAGACTTAACACACACATTAAAATTAAGTCACTACTTCTAATTTTATGTTAGGGAAGTGCTTGGTATGATGTATGTTTTATTTTGTGATGTAATATTTTAGATTGGATGTTAGGGTGTATGCTTCTTAGACTGGATGATAGGCTAGATTAGCCTAATTATATTTTCTATAGAAGATTGTGCTTAAGAGTGCTTAAAATAAATATAAATGCTTTTTTTTGTAAGTTGCTTAAACCCCTAAGCATAATCCAAGTGAAGACAGGTGGGCTTGGCTACCCATGTGTAGGGTGCTAAGTTCAAAATTATAAATATAACTACTTGGGATTGTATGTGTGTTTAGCTAACATCTATTTTGCAAGTGTAGTTAGATTTACTTTTCCTATTTTTATTATAATTTTTGCATTAGGAATTAGGATTAGTGTTATGGGGGATAAGGATGAGCATTGGCTAAAAGGCTTTGTCATGGGTGGCCATGTGATGCCTTTGAAGTGGAGTAAATCAAATCAAATGGAGATATGAATAATGAAGAATGAAGACCCCCCCATAACATTCATTCATTATAATTGTAATTATTCTTTTGTAATTTTGAGTTGTATAAGGGTAGAGCTTGGCTACCCATCTTTTCTATTTTAGGGTTGTACGACGGCACCCAACCGCACCGGCCTCTTATTCTTTTGTGATAGTTATAAAATTATTTAATGTTATGTTTAAATTGCATATTAGAAATGACATATTTTATATAGTTTCTTTTGACTGAATTCATAATCTCACCATAAAGCCTAGGCATTAAATAAAATAATTAAAAGATTTAACAACCCCTTAGCTGTATGGTTATATGTTCCTAAAGCCTTTTATCCCAATGAAGTGTTAAAATTGAAATAAAATTCAAAAATATTTTTCATTAGATTAAGTCATTACTCATGTCACTCATGCTCTAGTCTCTTAAAGAGTGGGTTTAAGGACTTTAGTCTCTTTCTAAATAAATAACTATCATAACTATCTTGCAATTCATGTGACCGGATCACATGGTTTTAAAATCGTAGGAGGTGTTAGCTGACAGCCACTCCAAGCGGTTATAAGCCCAGCAGTCAGGTGATTTATCCTCTCTTAGGGAGGTAAACCTTATGCCCATCTTGGCTTAGATTTAAGCCGTGCTTTGGCTCTTACTAGGGCTCCCTAGATTTAGGATATGAGGTTACTATTTTCTTTGGGCTACAAGCATAAATTCTCACCTCTTAGGTATTTTCACAATCTTATGTTAATGGATTATAAGCCCCAATAATCTAATAAAATTTAACTCAAATAAATAAATCTCTTCATTTTTTAAATATATAAAGCCCAATCATATGATAGATTGGAATGCTCACTAGGCTTTCTAGTATCATAAACATTCCCTACTCATCTCTTTAGCTTCCAAAGTAAGTTTCTCTACTTGATCTATCCCGATTAATTTTCCAAATATATTCAATCCTTTGATAGTCTAGCTTTAAAATCTTTGGAGACAATAATTGCCTACTTTAATCGAGAGTACTCTTAAAGAATTCAACTTCCTTAGGATGTAATTAACTATGGAGGCTTGCCTCCATAGGGAATTTTAGAACCCATTTTAATATAAATCCTGCATTATTCATCCATATAAAATTGGAGAAAATCTCTGGTACATTCGAAGACCCATCATGCTTTAGAAATTTTTATTAGGTGATTAGGTCCATTGAAGGGTGATGCCCCTATCTTTTGAGATAGTACATCATACCTCAATGCCATACCCAATCACTTCAATAAGCATGGTGTCTCCCCCTACATACAAAAATAAACACCACTACTATATTTATGACCAATCTTTGTTTTCTTTGTGCCCTCCAAAAAATTCTTGATTCTCCTTTTTTTTGGTCTACCTCATGGACAATGAATTGGGAACACTAACATGCACTCCATCAGTCACTATTGTCCACTGCTCCTTCCCTAGAAGTGTTGAAATTGCCCCTTTGTTGGCTATTTTATATCTATCCAAAATTAGATAATAAGGCATACAACAGAATTAACAACATTAATGTTAAAAGCACAACATTACCTATGTATGTAATAGTGTTCATCAATGAATGTGTGCCATAAGTTGTGTTATTTTGTTCCAATGAATGCGACACTATGTATATAAGGGAGTCCAGTTAATTGCCAAAAGCCACAACTACATTCCTTTTCCTCTATGTCCACTTCATGACATTCATGTGTACCTTCAACCTTAGCCTTGGTTATTGTGGATTGTCTAATAATAAAATATTCCTTTCTTATTATAATATCTCTAATGTATTCTTCAATATGAGGTACTAGTGGCCCTTTCTAGGAACTGGACTTTAACTTCCTCTGAGCATGTTGCTCCATTATCGTCCCTCTAATCATATCAACTAAGTCAACCACAGGTTTACTTCTAGCTTCTCATATCCAAGAATTGAAAGATTCAAACATATTATTTGTGTTATAATGATTTTTTATCTCACTAAAGAAAGTGGCCTTGGACCAACTGAATGGCAATGAGGTCAAATATAAATACACCTCTAGACTAATATTGAAGATCTCTTTAAGTTTAACACTAAATTCATGCTTGCTATAAGCATTGGCGACTGTCCAAACCAAACTCTGGAGCTTGTGGCTATCATCACAATGAAAGTGCTTTTTCATTTTCTTCCATAAGTGTCTCATGCATACCCTGTGCTTGGCATTGGGAAAGACAATTTTCATGGCCTCATTGAGCCCATTCTCCATATCCGATATGAAAGCCAAATGCTCTATTTCACAACCCTTTGAGACAAATTTATCATAAACCACTCCCAACTTCTTTTGGATTCTGATTCAGCTACTCCAAATGCAATAGTGGATAGCCCATTATTGCCATCCAAACAATTTGTAGATAACAATACACCTAGATTTTAGGTGACAAGCATCGACTCTAATTAAATATCTACACCCAGCAAAGAAACCATCACTACAGACCTTGAAACTAACAAAGAAACACTTGAAGGAACTATCATGAATGTCACACATGTATGTTATGTGTGAACCTAGATTTCTATTTATTAACTCTGACTTTAGAGTAGGAATCTAAGTATAGTTATCATCTATTGATCTGAACGTGAAGGCTCCTACTTGTTCTCTTGAACACCATATTTTCATCTATGGTAAAGATAATCCAAAAGCTATCTCAAAGTTATTATCGATGTGCTTTGGCATGATGTCTGGGTTCTTCTTGACAATATCTTTTATTTGATGTGCAACCTAACTTATAGTTGCTTGCTTGTTTCCGGCTCTATTGATGCCTGGGCACACATGTGTGGCATTTAATTTCTAACTTCAAATGAGTGACCATCTAGACATACTGATGCATGTATTCTCTATGGACAACTGTGATACGCACAAGTAGCTATTACTCTAGATTTATCACTAGCCTTTATCTTAACAACAAAATTTTGTAAAATTGTAGTAATTTGAAGTACTTGTTTGAAACTTGTGGCATCCCCAAAATGGGAACCAACAGATAAAGAGTTTGCCTCATCACTATACCAATTTAAAAAATTATTAGACATACCATCAAGCATAATGTTATTGTTGTCTCCACTCTCAGAACTTGAATAAGATAATTCTAATAATTGATTATTATTTGCAATCTTAATATTTGTGATTGAACCACATCTTCTTCATGAATTTTCACTGCAACCACCACCTCTATTCTATTATTTTCATTGGAAATATTAAGCATGTCAAGTACATTAGCATCACCTGTAATAGGCATGAACACTTTTGGCGAAGTTCCACTGATATGATAGTGTAAGTCAAAGGCATGACCTCTAAGCAAAAGACAAAGTAGATCAGATTGTTCTTTTAATAACAAGAAAGTGATTTTGTTTATTTCAAACTTCATAATTTTCTAACTGCCACCTTCATACCTCATTCTGGTCTAGCCCCTGACTATAGTCCAATATCCACCAAATTTAAAAATAATATAACAGAACTTAGTCATATCCATAACTACATGTGCAAATAATACAATATATTAAAAAATTGCATTCCCAAAATAAAATTTCAAAATAACTGTATAGAGCTAGAGTCATTTCTTTGCATTGAAATAATAAAATACATGGAAATATATTATTAAAACTAAAACTAATACCGCTAAATATCTCTATCTACTAGCTAAACCTTATAAGTTTATTTAAGTACTCTGTTCTTTCACCTATATGAATCTACGTTGTATAGCTCTATCCACTCCAATTGTATTAAAAGCAAGAAAACTCAAAAGGGAAGTAATGCTTTCCAAAAGAAACAATAACTAAAGAATGCAAAATGCGGCATAGAACCCTAAATAGAAAAGAAAAACATACTTGCTCTCATAGAACCCTAAACAGAAAAGAAAAACATACTTGTTCTCAATTACGAAGACCAGTTTGATGAAGAAGAGGAGCAATAGAAAAAAATGGAAAAAAGAACAACATTACCCGCGAGCAACAACAATCTCGCAGAGAAGAACTAGGGCACGGGGTTGGGGTTTTGATAGGAGCTATGAGGAAGAGGAGCGATGGAAGATGGGTTGGGGAGAACAACATTACCCATGAGAATCATTCTTTTTACAAATGAAAAAACTACTTACCTCACTGAGACAATTAAGAATAATAATCAACGTGCAATGCGGGAATCCGTGATGAGGGTTGCGATGGGGTTAGACAGCCTTCGTCAGACAGGAGGTGACCTTTGTCAAACAGGATTCCACGTGGGAAAAATTGTTGCAGGGAAAAACTGAGTAAACTAGGGAACGGGGTTAACGATAGGTAACAAAGTGGTATTTTAGATAGGAAGAGGGAGTTTTGAGTGGTAGTAAAGTAAATAAGATAGTTTAGGTATTAGAGGTGTATTTAGTGTAGTTTGAGGTGGTATGTATGTAAATTCCATTAATTTTTTTTGCTCTAATATATTTGGATATTAGATATTATTTATGTTGCTTTCATACTTTGCCTTTTATAGGAACAATTCCTCTAAAGTTGATTTTATCATTGTCTCCTGAAAGTTTAATATTTGATAACATATTAGAAGAATCTCTAGTTTTGATTCAGGTTTTGCTTTTATTTTTAATTTAGTTGTTGTGATGTCAATGTTGGATATTTCTCAGTTATATTATATAATAATGAATTACTTGTAAATTTTGAAAATAATAATGAAATTACATCGAGACTTTAAGATATAGGTTGCTGAAATTAGCAATAAAGAAGTCCTTATTAAGAAGGGTAGGTAGGGAAAATCTACAAGGAGGAGCACTTTGTTGAAGCTACATCTACGACCCAATGATTTATTATTTATTTTTTATAATGTATATGTTGTCATACAAAATTTCATAAGTATAAAACTTACACTACATCTTAACTCATTAAACATGTGAAAGAATATACAAAAATTAAGGCTAAAGTAAATGAGTTGTTGATTCATTAGATAGATAGAATAAAAAATATTGATTTTTTGTCATTTATTATTTATGTAGAAATTTAAATCTCTATATTCCATTGCACAAAGAATTATGATAAGTGTACCACAAAGAGATTCTCTCACAAGAATCTAATCAAGAAGACTTGAAGTGAAACTTGGTGGGAAATGAAGATAGATGAAGCTTGAGAATTGGAGAATTAAGTCCTTTTTATTTTATGTAGTTTGCATATTGTAATTTATATGTGAGACTTATGTTTTATTATGTCACACAAATGATATGTGTGTGATTTAAACAAAATAATTTTAAAAAAATTAATGCATTAGAGTGGCCGGCCTATGGAGAGAGAAGCTAGGAAGTTATGGTGGTCTAGTCCCTCTAATGCATCCCTCTTCACTTAAAATTTTAATTTGTTGTTCTATGGATATTTAAAACATTTTGTGTCGTGTAATGAAGGTTTTAGAGACTTTAATTGCAAAACAAGATTAGAATAAAATCTAATTATTGGGGCTTGGTGGCCTGCTAACTTGAAATGGGGGATTTGGTGACTATGAAGCAAAGATCACTTCAGCGAGTGATTCAAATTATTGTGTGCTTTTATTTTCCTTATTGCTTTTGTAGTGTTTTTGTTCATCTTCTTCTTTACCATAATAAATTGATTCTCACATAAATTATCTATATAAAAGCATTAAAATCTTAATTTGGAGAGTTTGGGGAGAGACAGGACAACTCAAACCTAACCTAATTTAGGTTCAAGTAGGATCTTGTGGTCTTAAACCACATTATTTTTAAACATATTGAAAAGACAATAAAATTATTTCATGTAAAACCAACAAATAAACAAGCATTTATTTCTTTGCAAAAGCCTAACTTTGAAATCCAACCAAAGTGTGGTTATAAGAAAAATATAAAATTTCAACTCATAGTGATATCAATTCCTACTACTAGGGAGACTACTTCTAAACTAGTCCTTGACAGTCCTACCCCACCACCTTTACTTTTAGACATTAAAGTAGAAAAGGTAGGTTTCAATGGTATGATTAAAGAACATTTAGACCTCACTTCATGATATTTACATTATGTGAGCAAAGTTGCATAAGAGGCACTTGAGTATCACATATCTTCTATAACATCTTCCCTAGTAAGTTTAATGATTTATACCTTGATGACCTATCAAATGGATTACCATATATGAGAGATATTCAGCATGCCATTAATTTTATACTAGATTCTTAGTTTTTCAAATTACCACATTAATCTATAAACCCTACAAAATATATTGAACTTAAGAATCAAGTAAATAAACTGCTAAGGATTTCATTTAAGACAGTTTAACCCTTATGTTGTACCAACACTAATGACACCAAAGAAAGATGATACTTGAAAATTATGTATTAATAATAGAGTGATCAATAGGATCACCATCAAATATAAGTTTATAATCCCTAGATTGGATGATATTAAGAGTGTAAATTAGCTGAGTTAAGCTCAACCAGACAAAACTGAGCTCGACTCAACTCCTCAATGCTTAGCTCAAGCCTAAACTCGACTCAAGCTCAGAAGCTAAGCTCGATCTCAACTTGTTTTAAAAACTCTAAGCTTGACCTCGACTCATTAGCCCAGCTCATGAACTTGGCTCGTGAGCTCAGCTCACTAGTTTGACTTATTAGTTTGACTCACTTCCTCAGCTCATTTGCTCGACTCGACTATTAAGCTTCAATATATATATTTTTCACACTATTTTTTTTGTATATTTACACTTGAATATATGTTTTGACTAAAGAAATAAATATACTATCATAAAACAAGTGCATAATAATTTTCGAGTAACCTAGTAGAAAAATTGGAAAAAAATTTCATGCTTCTAACATTAGCAATGATAAACACATAAAAAATTGCATACTTCCAGCATTAGCAATGGTAAATATTCTTAAAGCAGTTCAAGTCAAAACTAGTACACCAAGAATAACAAGTACTTAAAGTCAAGAAAAAGTTTATAAACTAAAACCTCATATTAAAATGAGTACAATAGACAAAAGCACAATCTCTAACTATCAAATTGGAGTATAGTAAACAAAGAAATGAAAGAACGATGAAATGTGAGTTTTTTTTACCTACGTAGTGAGCACAATAACGCAGCCATATAAGAAGCTTAAAGTCACACCATGAACAGATAGACCTCATTCAAAGCTGAAACTTATGCTGCTGCTAATGAAAGAAGGAAAGTTAGCACATTGCACAAAGCTGTAATCCATAAAATTGTATAATTTATCATATGGTAATCTAAGTGCAAAATTTTGAAGGTTTGCAAGAAACAAAAATAAAATAAAATAAATAAATGGTGTCTTCCTTTGCTTGCATAAACTTTCTCAATTTCAGTAAGCGTTGGTATTATTAAATTTGTAATTGATTCTATATTATATAAGATACGTCCCAAATATTTTGCTTTAGCAATCAACATATCACCAAGTAGGATTATAGTAATACTATTGATGGATGAAACAAAAAACCTAGCAAGAACAACTAAAGATGACAAAAACAAGCCAAAAGATAAAATATACATTATCATTAATAAAATTGATTAATGAAGAACATCACTATCAAGTAGATGACTAGTAAAGAACAAAACATGCCACGTAATAATATTTAGATACATTTCAATATAGTTTAGCATTACCAAAAAAATCACCAACAAAATAGTCATAAGCATCTCTATCAAAGGTTTCAAAACCTATAAAATAAAAATCAATAGCAACAAATAAAAATAAGTAAACACTTACAAAATAAAAATCTTTACCTACATAGCATAAAAGATAGAATGACATATAAAATAAATTCCATAAATTGATTTTATTGTGGAGGCAAGAGAATCTCCATCTCTTCATCTTTCTCTTCTTCTTAAAGCAACTTTGTACAACAAATTTTATCATAAAAGAAAATGTAAATAGTAGCTTTAGGTATACTCTTTTCTACCATTGCCTTTGATTGGGATGTAAAGTTCATATCACACTTTTGAAAAATATTATGAAATTTAATGGGCACACTATTGAAAGTTTGTTTAGCCTTTTACCCAAGAATTAATAGACAAACTTACGTCGTGAATAAAATATTAGAAATTTTTTTAATGAGTTTGATATATAGTAGTTTAGGCAATTGGATCTTCACCATTCTATAGTTAATTTTGCTTATAATAGTAATATCTTCAGGGCTAGCAATAAAATATAATTTGAAATAGTCTTGATTATAATCTAGAGAAGTTATTTGATGTTAGTAGCATCCTATTACATGCATTTTTGGAGTTAGCATTTACATTTACAAAAGACATTTAAAGACCTTACAAAATGTTAAATAATAATTAAAAATAACTAATGCAAAGTATGTTGAAGCTAAAAATAATTTTAAAGTATATAATGAATTCAATGTGGAGAATCACATGTTAATAAAAATTTGCTTGAGAGGTATCCTTCAACTTAATTTAAAAATTTGCAAATAAGGAAAATTGTAGCATTTGAGCTTATTAGAAAACTTAACATAAATGTATATGTTCTTGAATTATCAAATGACATATTTATTAGTTATTCTTTTAATATAGAAGATCTAATATCATTTATAAAATTTTGCAAACCACCAAATGCACAAAATAATTTTTTGCAAGAATATAAATCGCCCTTTACATGCATTAACTCAACATGTATTTTTTGGGGTGGATCATATTATTATAAGTGAAACAGATCAACTGGGGATCACATATTTTTTATAAAATGAAAAGACAAGCCACGTGTAAAAGATATTTAGTTAACTAAGAATAAGTTGGAGAAACTAGCACTAAAACTTGCAGAAGATTACTTAGATTTCAACTCTTTAGAGAAGAGTTCTTTAAAGCCTAGGAGAAATGGTATAACACAAGAAGTTTTAAGGCCCCTATAGTTAATTACATCTCAAGGAAGATGAGTTCCTTAGGAATACTCTTGATTCAAGTCAAACTTGGAGGTAAATGAAGAGAGATGAAGCTTGAGAATTGGAAAATTAAGTCATTTTTATTTTATGTAGTTGCATATTGTAATGTATGTATGGGACTTTTGTTTTATCATGTCGTGTTGATTATGTGTGTGATTTTAGAGAAATAATTTATTAAATTATTATGAATTAATTAATATTAATTTATTATAATTAATAAAGTACTTGAGTGATTGACCTATGGAGGGAGGAGTTAGGCAATTAGGGTGTGCCAACCCCTTCAAATTCTCCCTCTCTTTTCAAAATTTCAAATTATCTTTTGTATGGATATTTAAAATATGTCGCATCATTGAATGAAGTTTTTAAAGATCTTGATTGCAAAGCAAAACTGAAAAAAAAAACTAAATTTCAAAGCATGGTGGCCAACCAACATGAGAAGGGGCATTTGATGATCCTTCAAACAAAGATCACTCTGATGAGTGACTCATATTGTTGTATGCCTTTATGTTTTCTTATTTCTTCTAGAGTATTTTTTTTTCCCAATTTTGTCTCTACCATAGTAAATTGATTCTCACATAAATTCTCCACACAAAAATCATTGAAATCCCAATTTCGACTGGGTTAGATTATGGTCAAACTAGACCTATTCTAGTTAAATCAGAATTTGGTGGCCTTAAATATCTATAAAATTCTTATAAAACTTCAAAATCATACTAAACATCTTATATTTTCAAGCATAAGTGTTTCCCTAGATTTTTCTACACTTTATGACCAATTTCAACAACCCCAATCCATCAATCAACAACTAGGAATTCTAACATCCAAGTGTTTTTCTATTGATGTATCAAAACAATGGTACTCAACTTGCTTATTGCTTAAGTCTGCATTTATTTATGTGCTATCTTGAGTCATTATGTAGCTCAAGATAGAAATTATTAGTGACTAACATTTGATTTAAAATGATAAAATATGAGAAAATTAGATAATTCCAATTACACTTTTGTGGTGTTTATTTTTGATATGTATATGGGGACACCACGCAGATTTTAGGGGGTACTTATTGAAGTGATCATATATGACATTGAGGAATGATGCACCATCTTGAAAGATGGAAATCATCACCCTATAATGGACCTAATCACCTAATAAGGACTCCTAAGGCATGACGGGTCTTCGAATATACCAGAGATTTTTCTCCTACTTTACATGGATGAATAGAGTAGGATTTATATTAAATTGGATTCTAAAATTCCCTATGGGGGCAAGCCCCTATAGTTAATTACATCTTAAGGAAGGTGAGTTCTTTAGGAATACTCTCGATTAAAGTAGGAAATTGTTGTATCCAAAGATTTCAAGGGTAAGACTATCAGTAAATTAGTTATATTGGAAAATCAAATGAGAAAGATCAAGGAGAAGACTTATTTTGGAAGCAAAAGGGAATAAATAAGAAATGGCCATGATGCTAGAAAACCTAGTGAGCATTCCAATCTATCATATGGTTGGGCTTTATATGTTTGAAATTGAAAGGGATTATGTGTTTGAGTTGAAATTTTATTAGATTTCTAGGGCTTATAATTCAACAATACAAGATTGTCAAAATGCCTAAGAGGTGAAGATTTATGCTTGTAGTTCGAAAAAAATAGCTACCTCAGATCTTAAATCTATGGAGTGTTGATCTCACTTTTGGAGTGAGCTCTCAACTTCCATATCAATGATCTAGGACTCTCATAGACACTAAGAGTTCCTTAGTCTTAAGACACTCCTAGTGATTAGGTGAACACTTAACCTAACCTTACATACTTAGAAGAGTTAGCCATAGGGATAGGTTGTGCCTTAGGGATTTAGGAAGACTTGCCTACCCTGTAGCCCAAACCAAATTCTTGCTTCCTTCTTTCAAATCAAATCTCAAATTCAAATCCAAATTCTAAATCAAATCCAACTATCAAATGATTGAAACCCATGATTAAATTTAAACTCCAAATCCCTTCCTAAGCCATTTGATTTTATCTTATGGATTTAGCCTTAACCAAATTCAAATCAACCCAATACAATTGATTTTCTCAATTATCAAATTCAATCTCCAATCAAATTTCAAATCATAAATCAAATTCAAATGATTGAAACCAAATCAAATCAAATTCTCGATTTTAGCTCTTTTAGCAAAATTCTTGAACTTGGTTAAATGATACTCAAATCAACTCAAAACCCATGGATTTCTTCATGATTCAATTACTACTTCAATCATTGTTTCAACTATAAACATAAACTACAATTATCAAATCAAATCCAAGTCAGCTCAAGTCAAACCCAACCTAGTCCATTTGACTTGAAATACTCAAATGCACCAAAACTCATTTGAACCCAAACCAATTGCAATTGAATTTATATGTCAATCTCAAATCCATATATAAACTCAACCAAATCAAACCCAACTCAAAATCAAGCCAACTAAGCCCAATTGGCTCACTTGACCCAAAGTCAATTTGACCTACATGAACCAAAATCTAATTCAATTCAAATCAAAGTGAATTAAGCCAATCCAAACTTCATGCCATGATTGTTGATTATCCTAGGTTAATCAATTATCATGAATTAGGTCAAACCAAGTCAACCTATCCCATTGACCAAGTCAACCCTTTAACCCATATGAACCTTAGCCAAATTGCAGCCTAAACCAAATTTATTGCAACCAATGGCTCAAGTTCATTCCAAATTAATTATTGCACTTGACCAAAGCCTCAATTGAGCCCAATTAGACCAATTGGTCAACCTAACCCAACTTAGCCCAAATTGATCTTAAGGGTCAAATCAACCTAAAACTCAATCAAATCCAAATTTAACTTAACCAAAGCCTACAATATATTCCAAATGATCAACCAAACTCAAACTAAGCCATGATTCAAGTCAATTTGGTCAATTGGGTCAAATTGGTCAACTTAGCCCAAATTGACCTGAAGGATCAAATTGGCCAAAATCCAAATTAAATCCAAATTAAATCAAATTGATTGAAACCAATTGAACCAATATAATCCAAATGATCATTTAAACTTGACCCAACCATTAGTTTGACCTAATTTGACCAATTAGTTAACCTAACCCATTTTGACCCAATTTGACCCAAATGGGCCAAATTGACCAAAATTAAATCAAATGGACTCCAAATGACATAAAATTTGGTCCAAGTCACTTTTGACTCATTTCAAATTTGTTCAAATCAAATTTAATGTCAAATGACCCCTTTGCCCTTGGGTCAAGGGAATCTCATGAGAAAATACACTTGCCCAAGTGATCATTTCTCTCCCTTGGCCACTTGGCACTCATCCATTGGTCCACATAGGCACCAAGGATACTGATTTTCTGTTCCAAGGAGTGGTTGGGGACTCATGTGGAGGTAAAATCACCTCACCTCTCTCATTAGAATACTTGGCATGAAGGACACTCACCTCCCCTTTGCTAGGACACCAATTTGTCCTTCATGGCAGCCACTTTCCATGCCTAAGCTAACAAAAATGTGCCACCTAGGATGATTCCCTTTCATTCCCAACCACCCCAAGCTAAATGACAATACTTTGGAGCCAAAAATTCAAAGAAAATGTGGATTTTTGGCCACATTCAAACCAAAAGGGTTAGAAGCAGCAAAACTCATTCTATTCCTCTCATTTTCATCCTTTAGAGCCCCCAAACCAACTAACAATCATTCACACTTGAGTTTGGGGTGAAAAATACCAAAAATAAGTGGATTTCGACGAGGAAGTGGTAGGGATTGAACGCATCATCCGAGTGAAAGCAAAGATCTAAACTCATTGAAGGCTTCTTCCCCAACTCAAAAGTATGCCCGGATCATCACCGCAACCAGAAACCATTCTCGGTGAGGTAATCTTTAAAAATTCATAGCCAACCTTTGGATTTCTTATATTTTTGTGCAATTTTAGGATTTTCACTTAGAAATATCTCACATTCTTTATTTTATACAATCCCAATATGAAATAGAAGTTTTTCCAGTGTGAATCGTCATAAAAACAAGCCCATTCGGGTGAAAATTCATTGAGATTTCGCATTTTTTCCATGTTTCCGTCTTTCGCCGTTGTGTTGGATCCCATGTTTTGGGATCGGTTGATCATACTGCGTCGGATCTGTCGACCCTAGATCATGCTGCAGTCTTTAGATTCCGTGGATTGGATTTGAATCATCTGATTTGCGATCGGACAGTCCAGATAGATCTGCGTGTTGCTCTCTCATCTCCTGCAATTTCTCGCCCACACGCGGCGTCAGCGCCACATGCCCAACCGCGCAGCGTTGCATGGTGCCATGTGCCCTGCGGCACCATGTGGCACCATTACTCGACATCGCAGATCTTGGAGGTTAGCGGAAAATCAGTTCGATTTTAAAATTACTTAAATCACCTCAAACTTCAAAAATTCATAGAAAATAAACTACTTAACAAAAAATTGCAAATAAGAGCTCGTCGGATTTAACTTTCCGAGAGGAGTCCAAAAAACCCAAAATCCCCAAATTTTACTAAATATTTGGAGCTTAATTTGAGTTTTAGTAAAAAAAATTTATTAATTAAAATAAAAATACATATAAGATTAAGTTGAAATTTTCAAATATTAAAATTAAAGTTAAAATACACCTACCATAAAATATTTCAAGTAAAAGGATCTTTGAATTAGAAGATATTAAAGTTTGAATTTCAAATGATTTATTCTAATAAAATAAATTAACAAACTTCATAAAAATTATCTTAATCAACTAAAACTTCCTAAATTCATAACTAATTATAGAAAAATAAAAAAAAAATACAAACTCAAGTTCATTTTAAAGATATTTCAGTAGAATCTAGAAAAATTATTATTAATTGATTTTGAATAGTGAATTTGGCTTAATTAAGATTTAATTAAAAATATAATTAGCCTATTTACTCCCTAATTAACCATCTAATTTATCTCAAACTTTCTGTGTATATTTATAGGGATGACTTCTACCTCCCCTATATTTCTGGAAATTTATTGGTTGCTTAATTAGGTAAATCAATGGATTAAGTCTTAATCACCTTCTTAATGTAATTAGTGATAATTAAGAAAATGAACTGTAAATTAGTCCATCAGTCAAGCTTGTTAACCTCTATTAATGATGATGAAGTCTAGGGAAATGGATTGGGACTCTCTCTTCTAACTTTTCCTTAAACCTTCTTTAATCCCTTAAATAAATAATTAATTAATACCTCTTAATTAATTGATTAACAAAATTAATCAAAACCCAAATCATACCTGAACTTTAATCAATTAATTGAAAGGATTTAGAGATTGAGACTTAGACTCTCTTCTTTGTCTCTTTCTCTAAGCCCATCTCATTTGAGTTGGTTAAGGTTAATTCAAATTTAATTATTTAATTAATGAATCCATTTAATTGATACTCCAATCTAATCAATTCATAAAATTGACTTAATCACTTCTTCATTAAACCAAATTAACTTATACATGGGGAATAGGGATTAGGACCAGCAAACTTCTATCACATCCTTTAACTCAAATCAAAATCAAAATGAAATGACATTAAAGAAACTTTGATTTATTCTAAGTGACTTTATTTAGTATGATTGTCCTTAGGACTTAATTGGATTTGAATGAAATCACATGGTTGTGTTGTTTTACTTCTTTCCACTCATGTTAAATGTTGCTTGCCATATGTAATCATTCATTGATTTCGTTTAAAATTAATTAAATGAAATTGTTTCTTTTATGTCAAATTGCATGTTGATTTAAAGTAAATAGGTATGGCTATTATCACTACTAAATCAAATGTTATTTTAAAAAACCTATAAATAAATTACTATAAATAAAGTGATGTCAATACATATAAGCTTGCATGTGTTGATAATATAAGACATGTAACATGAAGTCCTCTTTCCTTATCTTACATGGCTTCATATAGGATTTGTAAATGTATAGTTCATTTGAAAAGAATACAACATTTGCCTAAATCAATCTCTATACATCTCCATGTCAAGACTTTATAAATCAGATTACATATATAAATCACATAACCAAATCAAACATAATTTTTTTGCATGATTTCTTATTCTTGTGGTTCTTTTTATACATCCATATGTACTTGAGAAAAGTGGTATATTAGTCTAGACATCCCGGGACTGCGAGGCTTTAAGTAGCTCTAAGTAGGTCTTGTACCTTACACCTCAGGTGTAGAAAATAATGGCATCGTACTCACTTAAAACTTATATACATATGTATGTGTGATGTGGTCAATGAATAAGAATCATTAATTAAGTAAATAAAACATAACTTTTTGCATGGATTTCTATCCTTATAGTTGTTCATACATCAACATGTATCTAAGAATGTGGTATATTAGTTTGGATATCCTGGGGTTGCGAGGTTTTAAGTAGACCTAAGTATGTCTTGTACCTTACACCCCTGGTGTAAAAAATAATGGTGACGTACTCACTTAGAACTTTTATACATGTGAATGTGTGTATAGCTAATGGATGAAAAATCTCTTTTCAATTAAAAAGGCATGTATTCATAATTCAATTAAATGAAATATTTGAATTCCAAACATACTTATTTACATTCATCATTAAAGTGTGCTAAGATTTACATTGCATGTATATGTATGCTTAGGATTATTCATATACATGATATACATGATGGAAAGAAATGAATGAACATGTGTTATGTGATAGTAATTCATTCTAATTAATCTTAAGATGTCTTTCTTATTGAATAGGGTCATTTAGAGTGAACCTAAACTTAGGATTAACTAAAACATATAATAAGCCATTCACTAAAGGAAATTGGTTAATTAACTTGCTTTAGAATTGACTTAAGGTAGGGATGAAAGAAAGATTCCCTCTCTTTTTTCTCTTTATAACACTTAGTTGCTAAGTGTAGGCCATATGAAATAAAAGAAAATATTAAATAAAATCTTCAAATCAATTACATCACTTAAAGAGAAATCAACCCTTTATAAATTAAATCCCTCATACTTAACAAATTACAACCCTAAAGCCTAGTTAGGACATACCACACAAGCTTTAATGCACACACATTAGACTAAGTCACCATTTCTAGCTTTATGTTAGGGCTGTGTATGGTTTGATATAAGCTTATTTTGTAATGTATTATTTTAGACTAGATGTTAGAATGTATGTGTGTAGATTGGATGTTAGGCCGATATTAGCCTAATCATGTTTTCTACAGGGGGTTATGTTTAAGGGGACGCTATAATAAAAATATAAATATTTTTTGCTATGCAAGTTGCTTAGCCCCTGAACATAACCTAAGTTAGGACAGGTGGGCTTGGTTATCCATGTGTTAGGTTGCTAAGTCCAAATTATTCATATAACTGCTTGGGTTGTATGGTATGTTTAGCTAACATTTATTTTATAAGTATAGCTAGATTTACTTTCCTTCTTTTAATGTAATTTTTCATTAGGATTAGGATGAATGTTATGGGGGATTAGAATGAGCATTGGTTATAAGACCAAGTCTTATGTACCATGTGATGCCTTTGGCGCAACCATATTCAAATTGAGCCAAAAGGAAGAAAGAAATAAAATGAATCAAAATGAAGAAATGAAAGTGAAGAAATGAAGAAGGAAGAATGAAGAATGAAGACCCTCATAACATTCATCATTCTTAATTGCAATTATTTTCTTGTAATCCGTGTTGTATAAGGGTAGAGCTTAACTACTTATATTTCTTTCGGGTTGTACGATGGTACCCAACCACATCGGCCTTTTATTCTTTTGCGATAGCTTTATAAAATTATTTAATAATTTATTTAGCTTGTGCATTAGAAAAAGCATGCCTTTTCATAGTTTATTTATGATTGGTGATTGTTGTATGGTCTAGATGTGATTAGGCTCTTAGGATAAAAATAAAATTTTTATCCCACTAACCAACTCATAACTAAACTTTTAAAATAACTCATAACTTTCCTAAAGCTTAGGTTTTAAATCAGGATAATAAAATATTTAACAACCCCTTAGCTAGATTTTATATATTTAACAACACACATATCATCTTGTTTCACTCGTGATTAGAGAGGGCTTCCATCTATGCTAGATAGAATGGGCTTAACCTTTTAGTGCCCATGATGGAAGAATACCTCTTTCTCTCTTGATTTGGCCCATAATTAATTTCTCATGCATTTCGGCATACAAAATCTCATAGCTTGTGTCAAAGTAAAGTTTTGCATTAAATTTAAGTCATTATTCATACCCCTCATGCTCTAGTCTCTTAGGGAGTGGGTTTAAGGACTTAATCTCTTTTCTAAATAATAATAACCTAGCCATCTTACAAAAAGCATAAGACTTGCCTACATGATTTTGAATCATAGGAGGAGTTAGCTGGTTGACACTCCAAGCGGTAATAAGTCCAGCAGTCGGGTGGTTTACTCTCTCTTATGGAGATAAACCATATACTCATTTTGGCCTTAGATTTAGGTCATGCTTTGGCTCTCACCAAAGCTCCCTAGATTTAAGATATGATATTGTTATTTTTCTTTGTGGGCTACAAGCATAAATCCTCACCTCTTAGGAATTTTCAAAAATCTTGCATTGTGGAATTATAAGCCCTAGATTTCTAATAAAATTTCAACTCAAATAAATAAATCTTCCTAATTTCAAATCTATAAAGCCCAACCATAGGATAGATTAGAATGTTCACTAGGCTTCCTAATATCATGAGCATTCCCTACTTATCTCCTTTGGCATTGATAATAACTCTCTCCTTTTGATCCATCCTACTTGATTTTTCAAAATACAATAAATCCTTTGATAGTCCTATCTTCGAATTCTTTCGAGACAATAATCGCCTACTTTAATTGACAGTATTCTTAAGGAATTCATTTTTCTTAAGATGGAATTAACTGTGAAGGCTTGCCTCCATAGGAAACTTAACGAACCCAATTTAAATAAACCCTATTTTACTTTTTTATGTAAAGTAGAGAAAAAATCTCTAGTATATTCGAAGACCCATCATGCCTTAGGAGTCCTTAATAGGTGGTTAGGTCCATTATAGGGTAGTGATTTCTATCTTTCGAGATAGTACACTATTCCTCAATATCATACTCGATCACCTCAATAAGTACATCTTTAGATCTGCATGGTGTACATATACACACACGAATGAAATTTGAAATAAACACCACATGGAACTTTAGCAAGAGCTAAAACATGACCTAAATATAAGCAAATATGAGTATATGGTTTACCTCTATAAGAAAGGGTAAACTACCTGACTGCTGGAATTATAACCGCCTGGAATGGCAACCAGTTAACTTCTCCTATGCTTTAAAACCATGTAGGCAAGTCTTATAATTTTGCAAGATAGTTGAGCTGTTGTTATTTAGAAAGAAACTAAAGTCCTTTAAGCCACTCTCTAAGAGATTAGAGTATGAGTGGTATGAGCAATGACTTAGTCTAATATAAAGCTTTTTAATTTTTATTTAATTTTTGACAGTTCATTTTGACAAAGGCCATAAGATTTTCATATGTTTAAATGCATGATGAAAATGGATTATAGGCTAAATTAGTGGAAAAGAGGTGTTTTCCACCACATAGGAGACCCTTAAAGGTCAAGTCTTCCCCTATCCTGCAAAGATGGAAATCCTCTCTTAGCAAGAGTAAAGAAATATGAATGCATGATATTATACATACAACATTCAACTAAGGGGTTGCTAAATCTTTTAATTATATTGATTTAATGCCTAGGCATTACGTGAGGTTATGAATTATTTAGAACTGTAATTATGAGTTGTAGTTGGGGTATAAAAATTAATTTTTTCCTAAGATCCTAATCAGATTTAAGCCATATAACAAACACTAATCATAAAAAAACTATGAAGAGGCATGTGATTTGTAATGCACAAGCTAAACATAACAATAAATATTTTATAGCTACCATAAAAGAATAACGGGCCAGCATGATCAGGTACCATCGTACAACCCGAAAGGAGAAAATGGGTAGCCGAGCTCTACCCTCATGCAACCCAGAATATGAAAAAATAATTACAATTTATAAATGAATAAATGGTATGGGGAGGGGGGGGGGGTCTTCTTCTTTTTTTCATTCTTCTTAACTTCACTTCTTTCTTCATGTCTTTGCTTCTTCTAATTTGGATATGCTTGCTTCAAAGGCATCACAGGGCTTCCCAAGACAAAGCCTTCAAGTCACTGCTTATCTTAATCCCTCATAACACTAATCCTAATTCCTATTGCAAAATTACATTAAAAAATAGGAAAATCAAATCTAAGTATACTAGCCAAGTAGTTATATATATATAATATGGACTTACCACCCTGCACATAGGTAACCAAGCCCACATGTCCTAATTTGGATTATGCTTAGAGATTTAAGTAACCTATAAAGAGAACATTTATATTTATTTTAAGTACCCATTAAGCATAATCCTCTACAAAAAATATGATTAGACTAATATCAGTATAACATCTAGCCTACAAAATATACACCCTTATATCCAGTCTAAAACAATACATCATAAAACCAAAAATATATCATACCATGCATCGCCCTAACATAAAGTTAGAAATGATGACGTAGTTCTAATGTGTGTGTTAAGACTTGTGTGTTATGTCCTAACTAGGCATTAAGGTTATGATTTTGTAAATGTGAGAGATCATTTAATTATAAGAGGTTTATTTCACTTTAAGTGGCTTAATTGATTTGAAAATTTTACTTAATGTTTTATTTTGTTTCATTTGACCTACACTTTGCAACTAAGTGTTATAAAGAGAAGAAAAAGAGAGGATTACTCTTTTTCATCCATACCTTAAGTCATTTCTAAGGCATGTTAAACAACAAGTTCTCTTTAGTGAATGGCTTATTACATATTTTAAATTATCCCAAAGTTTAAGTTTACTTTAAATAATCCTATTAAATGTGAAAGATATCTTAAAGGTTAATTTGATTGAATTACTATCACATGACATATGTTCAATCATTCATTTCCATCACATGTAACATGCATATGATTAAATCCTAAGTGTACCTATACATACAACATATGTTTCTTTTATCACACTTTAAATGAAAGATGCATATGTGTATTTTATAGAAAATGGGATTTTCACACATTAGATAAATGCACATACAAGCGTATAAAAGTTTTAAGCAAGTACTTCATCATTGTTAACCAGGGGAGTGAGGTAAAGACCTCCTTGGGGCTACTTAAAGCCTCGCGTCCCCGGAATATCTAGACTAAATATATCAACTATTCTTTAATACACATAAATGTACAAATGACTATAAGAATGGAAAATCATGCAAAAGTTATATTTCTTTTAATTAAATTATTTATACATGTGAGCTAAAATTCTTTCTAAATCTTAACATAGAAATACATCGCAATGATTTCAAACAAACGTTGTGTCCTTTTTAAATGGGTTATATACTTGTTAACATTCAAATCTTATGTAATTTTATATATATTAAGGAAAGAGAACTCCATATCACATGTTCTAAGTCATAGACACATGCAAGCTTATAGATATCTATAACTATTATCACTCAAAATATTATAGTTGACTTATAAACTTTAGAAAATAACTTTGATTTAATAGTGATAATAGCCACACAAATATTAAATTTAATTCAACACATGCAACCTTGACATAAAGAAAACCATTTGATTAATTAATTTTGCAAAAGATGAGTGCATGAATCAAATAACATATGATATTTAATATGATTGGAACGAAATAACTAAACATAAATATATAATTTCATTCAACCAAACTAATTCATAAGGATAATCATATCAAATAAAATTATTTAAAGCAAACCAAAGCTTTTTAATGTTACTTTTAATTTGATGTTTGATTAATTTAGGGAAAGAGAGAAAGAGGTTTGGTAATCCTAATCACATCCCATGTTTGTATGTTAATTTGATTTAATGAAAAGAAATTAGGTTAATTTTATTATTTTATTAAGTTAAGAAATGAATTTACTCAATTAATTAACCCTTACCTATGTTACCTTAAAGTAATTATCTAAATAATTATGAGCCAATATAATATATAAATAAATTGAAAAGTAAATTGGCAATAGTCCTAAGAAATGAAAGGGCCTAATGCAATTAGCTCAAATGGTTAATTAAGCTTAAGAAAATTACTTAATTACTTTTCTAATTCTCACACATATGGACAAATCATAATTTCATTAAATCTCTTTAGGCTATTGAACACCTAAATATCTATCCATGAATTAATTAGGTCATGTTGTGTTTTAAACATTAATTAAACTAATTAAGTAATTAATTAATCCATTAATCCTTAATTAATTTCTCTTGAAAAAGTGAAGGAAATATAGAAAAAATATTAGGATTGAAGCCCCAATTCACTTCCGTAAGCCTCCTCACTATTAAACAGTGATAAATGAACCAATTAATTAAGCAAGTTACTATTCATATGGTTAATTAACCATTAATTTTAAGAAAGTAATTAGGGCTTAATCAATCAATTTTCCTAATTAATTAACCAATAAATTCCAAGAAAAATAGGGGAGGTAGAGGTCATCCCCCTAAATAATCTAAAAAAGTTTGAAGTTAATAGGTTAATTAATTATGGTGTAATTAAGGTAATTAACTTTTTAATTAAACTTTAATTAAGCCTAAATTACTATTTAAAATTAATTAAGGATAATTTTGATGGATTCCCCTTTGAAATATCTTTAAAATGCGCCCTTACTTATATAATTTTTTATTTTTCTACAATTTGTTATGAATTATGGAAGTTTCAACCTTAAAAACTAATTAAATAACCTTAATTAAGCTGTATTCCCATCGACGTCATGTGGTGCACTGACGTGGAGCACTTTCCATGTGGTGCTGCGGGATTGGCTATTAAAGTAGTCACATCCATGACTGACTCAGCTAGCAACGGGACGTGGTATTGATCTCCACCGTCCGATCTTGAATCAGATGGCGCAGATCAAACCTACAGTTAATAATGGCTCGAATCAACAGATCTAGCTTGATTTGATTAGAGCCATCCATTCTAATCATACATAACAGACGACCCATGATCTCTCTTCCTACAAGCGATGAACGACGGAGCCCGTCCGCCATGGATCGCTCGATCCGAGCTCACTCGAGCTCGGATTCACTCTAAAATAACCCCACACCTTCACGTGAGGGATCCATGAAGATCCAACAGCTGGGATCGGCTCACATGCAACTTTTCTTTAAAAAGCTTCAACTCATTTTAAGCTAAAGCTCAGTTTCATGGAAAATACCTCACCGGAGCTAAGATCGGTGGTTCGCACACTTGAGGAAGCTTCGTCTAGTTGAGACGAAGCCCTATTGAATAGCAATTGGATTGGTTCTAAGTGGATCGTTCAGTTGACCAAGAACAGTGCTTTGGAGCTTCATCTTTGATTGAAGTTCATCCTCCGGTGGCATTGGAGATCAAGAAATGACTTGGGTGGCTTCGACGATGTATGTGGAAGGTGTGTGAGCAATTAAGTTTTGATCGAGAAATGGATAAGTTGTAATCAGATATGAGCTACCTTATTTCAGCTTCACACAGGAAGAGAAAATTCAAAGTGAGGAAGGCTTGGAAATGCTAGAAAATGCTATGGGTTTCAAAATGTCTGAATCATGTGATCATTGAAATTTATTTCATTGAGGGATATCTCTCATTACCATTCATTAATTTGGTAGGCCAACCACCGTCAGAGCACCAGAGTTGTCCCCATTAGGTCCACGTGGCTTGGTTTGAGTGGAGGAGTGCTTGGGAGGTGGCTCAAGGCTTATCATGGCTAGTTGTAATATCCTTTTGTCCATGGGTTCTTGGTTTGGGAGGGAGGTGAGTTAACTCACCTCCCTTTGGTTCATGGCATGTCTAGCCCACTTAGGGTGGGCTATGTGGCTTAGGTGATACCCCATTTGGGTGCTTGATGGCTACCAAGGATGATAGGAGAGTGGATTTTGCTAATTTTGGCAAAATCCCACATGGGGAGGCATATCCAAGGGGGATTTGCCTTGGGTTTGGCTCCAATTTAGTTTAGGCTAGTTTTGGGCTGACCTAGGATGGGTTGGGTCAATTTTGAGCGAGGTTGCAATGTCCAATGGGTTAGTTTTATGAGTTTTGGCCCAATTTAGTCAAATGAGTTAATTTGGGTTCGACTTGAGTTAGGTTGACCAATTGGTCAAATTGGGTCAAACTAAGGCTTGGGTTAGGTTCAAATGATGATTTGAAGAGTTTTAGTTCAAGTGGTTTCAATCAATTTGGCCTAGATTTAATTTTGGCTCATTTGGATTCATATAGGTCAAATGGGTCAAGTTGACCAATTTGACCAAATTGGCCAAATTGATTTGGGTTGGGTGTTGATTCAAGTTCAATTAGTCAATTGAAAATGATTGTAGGCTTTAGTTTGAATCAATTTGGATTTAATTTAGATTTTGGCTAATTAGACCCTCTAGGTCAATTTGAGCTATGCCGGTCAATTGGGCTAGGTTGGGTCCAATTGATCAAATTAGGGCTTTAGTCAAGTTGAACAATAAATTTGGAATGAACTTGGGCTATTGGTTGCAATCAATTTGGGTTAGATCATGATTTGACCCATTTTGTCCTTGTTGACCTCACTTTAGAGTGAGTTCTCAACCTCCTCAGCATAGATCTAGGACTCTATTGACCTTACTTTTGGAGTAAGTTCTCAACTTTCTCATCATAGATCTAGGACTCTTGTAGACACTAAGAGCTCCTTAGTCTTAAGATACTTCTAATGATTAGGTGAACACTTAACCTAAACTTCTTAGGACTTAGCCAGGACATTAGACTCAATCCATGCTTCCTTCTTCAAACCAAATCTTAAATCCAACTAAAATCCAAATTATAAACCAATTCTAAATCAAATGATTGAAACCCATGATCAAATTCAAATTCCAAAACCCTTCCTACGCCTTTTGATTTTATCTTATGGACTTAGCCTCTATCAAATTCAAATCAACCCCAATTCAATTAATTTTTTTTAAATATCCATTCAATCTCAAATCAAATTCCAAATCAAATCCAACTCCAAATGATTGAAGCCTAAAATCAATTTCAAATTCCAAAATCCCTTCCTAAGCCATATGAACCACCTTCATATGCTTAGCCAAAAACTCTTTTAAACCAAATCAAACTTGGTTGATTTCTTTACAAATCAATCATTACTTCATTTATATTCATAAATATAAATGAAATCCAAATTCAAATAAGCCAAATCAAATCGAACAAAATCAAACCAAATCAAGACCTTCCTTAATCCATATGGACTTACCTCCATAAGCTTAATCAAATCACAATCCAAATTAACCCAAACTCAATTGATTTCTTTATAAATCAATTATTCCTTCATTTATATTCATAAATATAAATGAAACCCACCCTCCAATGACCAAAAATAAATCAAACTAAATCAATTCCCTACTTACGTCCTTTTGACCTACATCCTTAAGCTTGGTCAAATTTGCTTCCAAATCACTCCAAACTTAAGTGATTTTTTCATGAATAATTTATATCTTCATTTATATTCACAAATATAAATGGAATATAAATCTACATGGCCAAAGCTAAACCCAAATCAAATCAAAATTTAAATTTTAGCCTTTTAACTAATTTCTTGAACTTGGCTAAATGATACCCAAATTAATATCAAAACCCATGGATTTCTTCATGAATCCATCATTCCTTCAATCACTCACCCAATATAAACATAAACTATAATTATCAAACCAAACTGAAGTCAAACCAAGTCAAGCCCAAGTTAGCCTTTTTGACTTGAAAACTTCAAATGAGCCAAAATCCATTAGACTCCAAATTGATTGCAATTGGATTTATATTTCAATAATAGGCTCATATATGAGTTTAACTAAACTTGAATCAAGATAAAATCAAACCAATTAACCCATTTAGGTCCACTTGACCCAATGTGACCTAAAGGACCTTATTGAGCCAAATTCTAATCCCACCCAAATTGGATTGAACCAAGGCCATCCAAATCTCATATCATGATCAACAATCACCCTAGGGTGATCAACTACCTTGAATTAGGTCAAACCAAGTCAACTTGGTCCTTTGACCAAATCAACCTTTAGCCCAAATGAAACCCAAACTTTCCAAAAGGCCCAAAACCCACCATATACTAAATTGACTAAAACCATTGATTCAAACACATTCATAATAAATGATTGAACATGACCAAACCCTAAATTGAGCCAAACCAAGTATAATTGATCATTTGACCTAAGTTGGCCCAAATTGGCCTAAAAAAGACAAATAGGTCAAATCATGATTTAACTCAAATTGATTGCAACCAATGGCTCAAGTTCATTCCAAATCATTCATTGAACTTGACCAAAGCTATAATTGAGCCCAATATGATCAATTGGTTAACTTGACCCAACCTAGCCCAAATTGACCTAAAAGTCAAACTGGCCAAAATTCAAATTAAACCCAAATCAAACTAAATCAAAGCCTACAATCATTTTTAATTAACCAATTGAACATGAACCAGCACCTAACTCAACCCAATTAGTCAAATTGGTCAACTTGACCCATTTGATTTCAAATGAGCCAAAATCAAACTTAAGCCAAATTAATCAAAACCACTTAAACCAAAACTCTTTAAATCATCATTTAAACCTAACCCAAGCCTTAGTTTGACCCAATTTGACCAATTGATCAACCCAACCCAATATGAACCCATTTGACCAAATGAAGCCAAAGCGGCCAAAACCAACCCATGGGACCCTAAGGGCTGACCAAACCCAACCCAAATTGATCTTAGGTCAGCCCAAAATTATCTTAAAAGTAAAGTGGACCCTACCCAAGGGAATTATCCATTGGACGCACCTCATTTGCATTGGATTCTCTCCATAAGAAGCAAAGTCCACTCTCCCATCAACATGGCAGCCATCCAATTGCCATATTGAGCACACCTAAGCCTCCTAGCCCACCCTAGAATAACTATAACTCACTATGGACCAAAGGGAGGTGAACCAAGTCACCCACCTTCATATGAGCACCCAAAGGACCAAGCAAACTCAATCCCCCCATATCTTACCTTGGGCTGCCTGCCATAGCTTCCTCCACTCCTAGCATGCCACATGGAGTCGATGGCGACCCTCCCACAGGCTGACGGTGGTGAATCGGTCAAAAATCGGGAACCAATCCCATCCGTCCATCAAGTTCAATTGAGGGGTATACCCTCTTAATTCGAGTGACAAACAACACGATTCACATTATGAGAATTCCCTAAGTATTTTTGAAGCTCCTCAGAGCCTCCCCAAGCTCCCATGATCAGAATTTCCCTCTCCCGTGCGAAACTGAAATAGGGGAGATCCACCTCCAATTCATTCTCTCAATCCTTCACCTCGATCCAATTCCTTTTGCACACACCATCCTCATGTGTCGTTGAAGCCATTAGAGTCATTCCTTGAGCTCCAAAGCCACCAGAGATAGGAGTTCGATCAAAGCCGAGGCTCCCAAGCACATGAATTGGTCCTTCGAGCGATCCACACCAAATCAAGGCCCAAGCTTCTCAATTGGGCTTCATCTCTACTATACAAAGCTACCTCAGTCGATCACACCGCTGAACACTAGCTCCGGTGAGGCAATTTCTCAAAATTATAGTTTAGGTGAATTTTTCAAGGGCTTTTGTGAAGAAAAGTTTCATGTGGATCGATCTTGGTCATTGGATGTGTTTGCCTTCTTCTCCTGATGGTGTGGGATCAATTTGATCCCAATCCGAGCTCTGGTGAGCTTGGATCGAAGGGAGAAAAATGAACGGTATCCATCTTTTGCCATTCACAAAGGAGATAGATCACAAGCCATCCATTTCACATGATCGAAATGGACGGTCTTGATCTGATCACATTCGCTCTGCCAATTTAATCCTATTAATCCATGTAGTTAATCGTGACCATCCGATCTTAGATCTAACGGCCCACGTGAAACCACATATGCCCAAAACTGAGTCAGTCATGGGATGCAACATTTTAAGTAACCAATCCTATCGCGCCACATGAAAAGTGCACCGTGTGAGCTGCCACGTGGCACCGACGGGATTAGGGCTTTAATTAGGTTAATTAATCCATTTTTTAATGCTAAAACTTCTAAAATTCATAACTAATTATAGAAAAATCCAAAAAATAAAAATGAGGGCTTATTTTAATGGTATTTTAGAGGGGAATCTAATAAAAATGTCATGAAGTGATTTTGAATAGTGATTTAAGTTTAATTAGAGTTTAATTAAAAATGTAATTATCCTAATTACTCTCTAATTAAGCATCTAATTAACTCAAAAATTTTAGAGCATGTTTAGGGGGATGACCTCTGTCTCTCCAATTTTTCTTAGAATTTATTGGATGCTTAATGAGGGATATTAGTTAATTGAACCTTAAGTATCCTCTTAATTCAATTCATGATTAATTAAGCAAATGAACAGTAAATTACTTCACTATTTAAGCTTATTGCCATCTGTTAACAGTGAAAAGTTTTAGGGAAATGGTTTAGGTTTACTCCTTATGTCCATGTCATTAAGCCTCTTCATTTGTTTTAAATTAATTAAAGTTTAAGTAATTAATCAATTAAAAGAAAAGGGAATCTACTTATTTCAGAGCCTAATTAATTATTTGAAATAACTTAGGATTGGGATTGAGGCCTCTTCCTTGATCTCTTTCCCTAAGTTAACTTCATTATCCTAATTAAAATATAATCAAAGGATTTAATTAACCAATGAAGGGCTTAATTAAATTAATTTAAAATCCAATTCATTCTTAACTTTGATCAATCAACTTTGGATAGATCTTTAGATGTTCAATAGTCTAAAAAAAATTAATGAAATTATAATTAGCTTACATGTGTGAAAAAATTATAAAAGTAATTAAACAAATCCCTTATGCTTCATGTGGGATCCGAAAATTCACCATCGACCTCTTTTTGATTAAAAAGAGTCATTTAAGTTGTCGATGAAAATTTCAGAAGGTAGATGAATAGTATATAAGACACTACCCAAAGATTTCATCCTCATTTTGTGACAACTTTTTAGATCTAGTTCTAGGTTTTCTATAGGCGCAAGCCCTTATAGTTAATTATCCCTCCCAATATTGAGAAAGAACTTTCGATTAAGGCTAGTTGATAAATCGTTAAATAACGAGTATATAGTAGCAGTGAGTGGAGTTCAAAATTTATGAAATTTATAACTCTAATTTAAAACTTTTGGTTGGGGGAACAATGATGTGCCTGATCTAAATCTCATGGTTTCGTCATCTCGGGTTGTCACGGTCCCTGATCCGCTTAGTGAAAGGAGGTAGTCGATCCAACCTGACCGAAGGATTCTTGTCAGCAACACATGGGTTATATCATCTAAGGTGTCCTTGTAGACCTAGGGTGGAGTTTATCTAAGGAGACAAATATAAGTCAATCTTAGCTAACAGATGGCTTTTTGCCCAACCAAATACATTCTATATTTCACAGCTCAAAGAGCAAAGCCATTGGGGAACATATGGGCTGCGACCGTGACCGTAATTTAGTGGTGTCATATCACGATGAACCATCCGGTCGAGGGTTCTGGTCGGAACTGCCATTTATGTGGTGTCATTTTACAGCAAAATCATGTGAACATAGGACATGGACCATGTCCTTACGGGCTTAAGATTATTTGAGTGTAAAAATAGTTATGTATTTGATTTAACATTGGCTCTTTGTGAGCAAAAGTTTTCTTAATTCGTCACCCCCAGACAAACAGTTGCCGAGGGGTGGATTGATTTTAAGTTTTAATTTAAATAATTAATTTCATTGCATTTATATTTTATTATTTTATTTGAATTTTGATCATTTTTAGGATTGAGTTAGATTTAAATATATGATCATTTATCATTTAAATCATAATAATCATAATATTTTGAATATAGTAGACCTTGTCAACTTTGTCTGCTTCCTTACAAAGGATCGGGTCTAAATTCAATGCTCTCATATTTGTAATCCTCTAAATGTTGTCAACTCTAGCTTGAGCGTAGAGGATCAAGTTTGGGACTTTTCTCTTAGGAGTTTGAATTTGAGAAGTGTCAATAGATTTATAATTTATCATTTTTATGATAGAATTAGCTTCTCAAATTTTATTATATGAAAATTCTTATAATATCATAATCAGATTTTTAGGTTTTTTGTTAACCTAGACCTGGTCCTAAGACCAAACAGGGGAGTGTAGTATCTGTTCTTTCATTTTGCACATGACTAATATATCTTTCTAGATACTTGCTCTAATGAATACTTCAACATACATGCAGGTATCTGTTCTTTTAAAAATATTGTATGGACATTTAGATGTCTAAGTTGAAGTAGTTATGTTTGACATGACATATGTGTCAAAATGCAAACATAAGTTTTGATATGAATTTTTAGGTTTTATTAACTCGACTGGTCCTAAGACCAAATTGGGAAGTGTAGTTATCTATTCTTTTGTATCTGACTTAATGAATACTTCAACATACATACTAGTATCTGTTCTTTTAAAATATTGTATGACATTAAGATGTCTAAGTTGAAGTGTAGATGTCAAATTACAAGTTTTGATTTTATTGTGGCTTTTTGGGTTTTGTTAACCCGGACCCTATCCTAAAACCAAACCGAGAAGTAGATATCTGGTCTTCCTCTTTGAGTTTGGTTTGCATATTTCCCTTAAATGTTTGATCTAGTAAACATTTCAACATACATACGAGTATCTATTTTTTTTTAAATTTTTGTATGAACATTTGAATGTCTAAGTTGAAATGACTATGTTTAATATGACATGTCATCTTTAATACATGTTATAAAAATAAGTAATGATCTATTTTTGATCAAGCATGCATCTATTCTTAAATTCAACATTCCCAAATGCAAACCAAAGGAGTATCTATTCTAGATGATCAAGCATGTATCTGTTTGAAAGATGTAAGACATCTACTTTCACATCAAGTGAGCATTTATTCTTTAATGATATGAATTTAAACCCTTCTCGACTTATCATGAATCAAATTTATATATCTTTATAAGATATATGTTTAACCTTTTAAAACAAGTGCTAAGTATCGAGTGCAATATCTATCTTAACAGAAATTTGAGGAAAGATTATGAATCACGCATAATTTTGCACATCACATCCAACCTCCTTTATGCATATTAGAATTTGGATGGATAGAGATCAATTCAAATGTATACTTGTATATGAATTTTCATTCGATGCTTCTTTGAATTTGAAAGAGAGCTTCATGCTTAATGAATGACCATTCTTTCTTCAATACACCCTTTCACATATTCAGAGAAAGGAAAAAATGAAGTTTCTAATGAAGCTACCTACTTACTTCCCATCTTTCATTCTCTCATTCTTTTAAATAATATTTCATTAGCATTTGGGCTTCATATAAAATAAGTAATTTTGAAATCTTATGTCCTATTTTATGCAAAATATAAGCTTAACACTTGTTTATGGGTGTAACATGAACATTTATTAGGTAAAATGCCACTTTAATGTTACCAATCAGCAAGGTAAATGAGGCTTCAAATGGCATTTTAAAAGCCTATTAGCTCAAATACGAAGCCATTCACTTTTTCTTATTCTCTTCCTTACCTCATGATTGAGAATAAAATCTAAAATCTTTCCTATACAAGGTTAAAGAAATCTAAAATTCTCTCTTAAATAAATATTGATCCTCATGATTGCAAATGACTAAGCCATAGGAGGAGGCAAAAAGAAAGGGTAATCATGAGCTTGCAACATTTAATTCATGACAACATGACAACTTCAATATAAGTCCATCCCATTAAGCATTATCTTTATCATAATTTTCACAAGCCCATTTGTATAAGTCCATTTATGATATTTTGTATAAGCATATTTGTAATATTTTTTACAAGCCTATTTGAAAGTTTTTTTTTAGGATGGGACAAGTATGAGGGAGATAGCCCATGACATTATGATCCATTCATAATCACTTATTATATTTTAGTCATTTGTCATATTCCCTTTTTTTATCATGACATGTACTCATAAATGAGAGAAGAGGGAATGATAAAATAAGTAAAGATCTCCCCTTATATCCATGCATATTTTATGAGGCATTAAGAGAGAATGACAAAGAAATAAAAATTTCCTCTTAGATCCATGCATATGTCATGAGACATTAAGAGGTAATAACAAAGAAGTAAAGGCCTTCCCTTAAATCCATGTATATGTCATGAGACATTAAAATATAAATGATAAAGAAATAAAAAAAATTTAAATCCATGCATATGTCATAAGACATTAAGAGGTAGTGAAAAAGAAGTAAAAAATTTCCCCTTAGATTTATGTATATATCATGAGACCTTAAGAGAGAATGACAAGAAAAGTAAATCTCCCCTTAGATCTATGCTCATATCAAGTGACATTAAGAGAGAATGACAAAAGAGTTAAGGCCTCCTCTTAAATCTATGCTCATGTCATGAGACATTAAGAGATAAATGGCAAAGAAATAAAAATTTCCCCTTAGATCCATGCTCATGTTATGAAGCATTAAGAGAGAATGACAAAAGAGTTAAGGCCTCCCCTTAAATCCATGCTCATGTCATATGACATTAAAAGACAAATGGCAAAGAAATAAAAATATTCCCTTAGATCTATGCTCATATTATGAAGCATTAAGAGAGAATGACAAAAGAGTTAAGGCCTCCCCTTAAATCTATGCTCATGTCATGAGACATTAAGAGATAAATGGCAAAGAAATAAAAATTTTCCCTTAGATCTATGCTCATATTATGAAGCATTAAGAGAGAATGACAAAAGCGTGAAGGCCTCCCCTTAAATCCATGCTCATGTCATATGACATTAAGAGATAAATGGCAAAGAAATAAAAATATCTCCTTAGATCCATGCTCATGTTATGAAGCATTGAGAGAGAATGACAAAAGAGTTAAGGCCTCCCCTTAAATCCATGCTCATGTCATATGACATTAAAAGATAAATGGCAAAGAAATAAAAATATCCTCTTAGATCTATGCTCATATTATGAAGCATTAAGAGAGAATGACAAAAGAGTTATGGCCTCCCCTTAGATTTATGTTCATGCCATATGACATTAAAAGAGAATGACAAGAAAAACTAAATCTCCCCTTATATTTATGTTCATGTCATATGACATTAAGAGATAATTACAAAAAAAAAAGTAAATCTCCCCTTAGATCCATGCATATGTCATGTGACATTAAGAGGCAATGACAAAGAGTTAAAGATCTCCCATTAGATCTATGTTCATGTCATATGACATTAAAAGAGGTTGAAAAAAAGGTAAATCTCCCCTTAAATGCATGTTCATGTCATATGACATTAAGAGATAATGACAAGAAAAAATAAATCTCCCCTTAGATGCATATTCATGTCATATGACATTAAGAGAGAATGACAAGAAAAATTAAATCTCCCCTTAGATCTATGTTCATGTCATATGACATTAAGAGAGGATGACAAAAAAAAGTAAATCTCCCCTTAGATCTATGTTTATGTCATGTGACATTAAGAGGTAAATGACAAAGAAAGAAAGATTTCCTCTCCTTCTTAATGGCATAAAAATATAGAAATTAATGGGATGACACAAGTCCCATTTCCATTTTCTTTTTGGCCTCATGCTAAGGGGATAATCATTATTAATAAGAGAATCCGTCTCTCATGAAGACTTTAATCTCCCACTTCTCCCCATTTTTCTTATAAAGTCTATTACAAGTCTAAGTCTCTTTAGAGAGAGTTCATCTACCCTTCAAAGGAAGAGATCCCCAACACTCAAGTTTATTCTTATCATAGCACATCAACTTGTAAGTTATAACTAACTTGATGCTTTTAAATTTATCCCTTCTCACCTCATATGAATAGATGTATCTCAATCTTATTTTAAGACTTAGGCAAAGGCGAAGCAATCATGTTATAGTCACATGCTTAGTAATAAGACAAGATTTAAACCACATGGCACATAAGTAGTTTTCTTTCAAATAAATTGTTCATGTAGCATAAGCACTATTTAGGCAAAAGGAATTTGCATTTTACACAAGTAATTATCGTATGCTATGAAGATAAAAATAATGATGAGCTAAGCATGAATAAGCATATCGTAATTACTTTCCTTCTTAAGAACTTAAGCATTTATACAAACTCCTTTTTTTACCAAAATTTTTAGCATCCTCCCGGCATCATCCCCGCATATGGGGGCTGCTTCGAGAGACTATGTCTTCCCACCATGCCAAGAAAGGCGTGCATGGTAGGTGTCGTGAGACACCACGGCCGAAAATTTATTTTGCTCGCCACGCCAAGAAAGGCGTGCATGGGTTAATACAATATAGCATAGTATTTCTTTGCCACATTGAAACAACGTGAGCAAGTACTTATATCATAAAAAGAAATAATTTTTCTACCATGTTGGAACAACTGTGAGTAGGTACTTATCACAATAGATTTTTCTGCCACGTTGGAACAACGTGAACATGTATTCATCACAAGTTTCTTCACCACATTGGACAATGAGAACGGGTACTTGTCATAACATATTTTTTTGCCACGTTGGAACAACGTGAATAGGTACTTATCGTAAGTTTCCCCGCCACATTAGAACAATGTACTTATCACAACAAATTTTCTTACCACATTGGAACAACATGAACGTACTTATTACAGTTTCCCATCACATTGGAATAATGTGAATGGGTACTTATCACAACATATTTTCCTATCATGTTGGAACAACGTGACAGGTACTTATCATAAGTTTTACCGCCACATTGGAATAATGTGAATGGGTACTTATATTATAAAATATATTTAGAAACTTGCATTTGCATACATATAGAATTAAATGCTACTCAAGCTTCTTTGCAATGCTACGATTCTTTTATCACTACTTCAATTGCATTTTACTTAAAAAAAATTCAAGTAGCAAGCTATAACATGAGTATTCAACTATATGTCGACATCTTTCAATCACTTTTACTTTGATCATGAAAAGGAAAGTATCCCCTTTCATATAACATGATAGTTATTTGTAAGTGGCACACAACACAATACTTAAATGAAACCCAAAGCCTATGCCATCCAACAATAGATGTAATATAAATAAACTTCCTTCAACCCTTAGTATCATGAAAGAGGCCATGGGATGCTATACACATAAACTCCCCTTTTCTTATTTCATTTGAAAAGGATTGACTTAAAAAAAAATTCATATTGGATTCATTTTGGACTTACACCAAACAACAACATGCTTTATAGAGTAAGCATCACATAGACTTGCATGGCAACATGGGTTTACAATTCCAGATTTGGACAAGGGAGATGCTTGCACATTGACAAAATTCATTAGGGGTAGAGTTTACTACTAGCAAGTAGTGTAAAAAAAAGTAAACAATAAACAATCTTTTTTTTTAGTTTCAGATTTAATCATAGAGAACACTCATATGCCCATTGATTCCATTAAGGGTAGGTTTTTCTATCAACTTGTACTTATGAAGTAGACAAACAATTTGACCAAACTTCTTATTAAGAAGAAATGAAGGGTTTCATTTTAGATAGGGCGTCATCTATACAATGAACAAAACAAACCCCTTTTCCATAATAAAGTATATCAAATTTTAGTAAAGGAAAAGGAATAGAAATCTATTTTTTTTAATTAAACATTTATTTGCATGATAATAAGAAATCAAATGACAAATGAAAATGAGGATAGGCCAAAATGAATTATCACACCAACCCAATGCACAAGCTTATGAATCCTTTTTCCATATTATCAAGATGTTCCAATACTCAAAGAGAGACTAAAACAAATCTAGATAATCTTTAGATTAGCATAGAAAAATCTCATTTCATTGCTTACTTCAAAGATTTAACATTTGAATGAAAGAAATCATTAAGAAGAAAGTAGATAATACTTGATGAATCAAAATCATACTTTCACCCCTTTTTCCCTTATAAAAACATAAGACATTTTAACATCATCCACTCTCCTTCTTACAAGACTTTGCATATTGTGTCATATAACGTTAGTCAAGGGAACATCTTTAAACCCATTTTGAACATTTAAAAGAGGAATAAAGAATGCTATTCCATCCATAGAAAATAACTAAAATTTGAAAAGAGAAAGGGGCTCACAAAAAATTTAAGCTTCAAGCCATCTACCATTTTAAAACTTGCTTTCACATTCCCAACTTCAGTTTAAACATGTAAAGTATTTTAGCAAGTGTTACTCCATTCAAATAACCTAAAATTAAAACATAAAAGGAAAGAACTTGCATAAAACTTTAGGGCTTAATCCATGCATCATGTCAAACACTTTTTTTCACATTTCTAGCTTCCCTTTAAGCATATGTAGAAAGCTTAACAAGAGTTATTTCATTCAAACAGCCAATATTTAAGCATAAAAGAGAGGAAAATACGCATGTAGCCTTAGGCATGAACCACACAACATCTCTAAACGCATCTCCATGCTTCTAATCTAGTTTTCAACAAGTAAAAATAGTTCCAACAAATATCATTTCATCCAAACAGCAAAAACTGAAGTGTAAGGTGAAAGAAAACTTGCACATAGCTTAGGGTTTGAGTCATACATCATCTCAAAACCCATTCTAAATTTCAGATTTCACTTAGAGCTCATAAAAGAAGCATAGCCAGCACAATTTCATCCATGAAGAAATCATTTTAAGTAAAGTGGAAACATGAAAATTCATAGATAATAGCAAATGATATGAGATTTGGGCCATGCATCATCTCAAATCTCAAGGTTAAAGCCATAGCGTCATCTTAAGCATATAATAAGAGATTTACCAAACCCTAACTTCTAAAAGAACTCAAATACATGAGAATAAGCTTAGGGTTAGAGAGAGATGACCTAGAGGTTTTGATTGCTAGGGAAAGAGGAAGAAAAAGGGTTCTATTTGCTTGAGAGGATTGGTCGGCCGACAGAAACTCAAGGATTCATGTTCGACTCCTTCAAGTGTACAGAAATCGGAGCTTGATCAAACCTTACCGTGCTAATTGAGATTAATGGAAGAGGATAAAAGAGAGAGGGACTCGAGGGAGAGAGGGATTTCTGGAGGAGGATCGCACGAGAGGGAGAGGTGTTGCCCAGAGAAGCAGGGATCAGCGGCGAGTATTAGGTTTAGCCGCTCATTTTGATTGGACAAATAGGCGACAAAGAATAGAGGCAAAGGGGCGGCTGATTCAATTGGTGGCTTTGGGCGGTCGGATTAGGATAATGATTAGAGGATTTTAAGAGATTAAGCAGCTGCTAATCACTTTAGTTGCAAATTAACATAATTTCATGTCAAATAGTATGAAATTATTTTGTGCGATAAACCCTAGCAATATGGATGTCAATTTCAAGTATTTCTATTATACCAAATGCAACGATGCAGTCGATTCCACGATCGGAGGTCGTTTGGGCCACATCGACGATGGTCAAAGTAAAATTGGGCTTAAATTGCACGACTTTGCATTTGAATAGCTCGGCTTTCGCGTAGACTTTGCCGAATTGACCATGGAAGGTGTCGTTTGATAGGTTTCGACATTTCGGCAATAATGGCACAATCAATTTTGTGAACGGAGGTCGTTCGGACATCCTCGGGGCTTCCTGACTCTGATATGCGCGTAATTTCATTAAAAATCAACATTGATCATTTGGATATTTATTAATTGATCCAATAAATTTTGTTTAATTAATTTTGACATTTTAAATGCAATTACAAAGCTGAATTTTAGATTGAGATAACTTTTTTTTATCAAATTTGATCGCGATTAGGACATTTTAAATCTGATTCATGCGGTGTTTCTTCTATTAATTATTGGTTTTAACTTAAGTGTTTCGTTTCATTTGTGAATCATATGTGGAGGTCAACACTTAATTAACTATTAATTATGAGCCAATTGCATTAGACCCCTTTCATTTCTTAGGAACATTGCTAATTTACTTTTCTATATGGTTACATCTCATATTGGTTCATCATTATTTAGTTAATTAACTTAAGGTGATGTAGGTAAGGGTTTAATTAATTGATTTAATTCGTACCTCAACCTAATTAAGCCATAAATTAATTTAATTACTTTTTATTAAATCAAATTAACTTACACATATGAGGAAGGAGATTAGGATTAGCAAACCCTCTTTCACATCCCTTAAATCAAATCAAATATGAAATCAAAAAATGGCTTTAAGAAACCTTGGTTTATTTAAAATAAGCTTATTTAATGTGATTGTCCTTAGGAATTAGTTGGATTGAATGAAATTACATGCTTATGTTGCTTTATTTCTTTTCAATCATGTTAAAATATTATATGTCACTTATAGTCATGCATTCATTTCTTTCAAAAATTAATTAAATAAAATGATTTCCATTATGTCAAATTTGCATGTGTTGACTTAATTAGAAATATGTGTGGATATTATCACTATTAAATCTCAAATATATTTTCAAAAGCTTATTAATAAATTATATATATATATATATATATATATTGTGACTTTATTTACATATACATAGGAGGTGCATGTGAATATAAGCTTAGTGTATGAAGTGAAGTCTCTTTCTTACATTCATATGTTGATTTGCATAAGTTTGAAGGTTAATGGGTATATTAGTCTGGACATTCCGGGGATGCACAACTTTAAGTAGCCCCAAGGAGGTTCCTACCTCACTCCCCTGGTGCAGAATAATGGTGATGTACTCGTTTGATTTCATTCTTATGCATCTTGACATTAGAATCGAGATAGAGCTTTAATTCATTTACACAAATAAATTAAATAAATCAAATTCTACTTTTGCATGGGTTTTTCTATTCTTATAGTTGTTTATACATTTATATGTATTTAAGAATAGTCGGTATATTAGTTTAGATATTCCAGAGACGCACGGCTTGAAGTTGCCCCAAGGAGGTTCCTACCTCACTCCCCTGGTGCAGAACAATGCCGATGTACTTGCTTAAAACTTTCATACATTTGAATGTGTATTTAGCTAATAAATGAAAACCTCCCTCTTTCTATTAAAAAGACATGCATTCATATTTTGTTCAAGTGGTTGGATTGATTAGTAATTTGATTTAGTGTTCTTTTCTTATACTTTTGTATAAAAGTTTATATAGAGCTTTAAATTAATATGGTAAAATAATTCAATCAAATGAAACATCAATTCCAAGTATATTTACTTACATTCATCATTTAAGTGTGCTAAGATACAAATTATATGTATAGTTATGTTTAGGACTTAATAATATGCATGTTATATATGATGGAAAAAAATGACAAATATGTATCATGTGATAGTAGTTCATTCCAATTAATCTTATGTTGTCTTTCTTATTGAATGAGATTACTTAAAGTGAACCTAAACTTATGATTAATTTAAAATATGTAATAAGTCATTCACTAAAAAGAATTGATTAATTAATTGACTTTAGATGTGACTTAAGGTAGGGATGAAAGAGAGTGATCCTCTCTTTCCTTCTTTTTATAACATTTCATTGTTTAGTGTAAATCAAGTGTAACAAAAGAAAATACTAAGCAAAAATCTATAAGTCAATTAAACCATTTAAAGTGAAACTACCCTTTATAATTAAATGTCCTTCATACTTAGAGAATGATAACTCTAAAGCCTAATTAGAACATACCACACAAGCCTTAATACACATATATTAGATTAAGTGGCCATTTTTAGCTTTATGTTAGAGTGGCGCATGGTTTGATGTATGTTTATTTTATGATGTATTATTGTAGACTGGATGTTAAAGTGTATGCTTCATAGACTGGATGTTAGGTCGTGATTATCCTAATTATGTCTTATGCAGGAGACTATGCTTAAGAGGTGTTAAAATAAGTATGAATGCTCTCTTTTGTAGGTCGATTAACCCCTGAACATAATCTAAATTAAGACAGGTGGACTTGGTTACCCATGTGCAGGGTGCTAAGTTCAAATTATACATATAACTGCTTTGGTTGTATGGTGTGTTTAACTAACACTTGTCTTGTAGGGGTAGTTAGATTTACTTTTTCCCATTTTTTATGTAATCGTGCATTAGGAATTAGGATCAGTGTTATGGGGGATTAGGATGAGCAGAGACTAGAAGGCTTTGTCTTGGGAGGCCCCATGATGCCTTTGAAGCAAGTATATTCAAATCAAGTCAAAGGAAGAAAGAAGAAGAGATATGAATGAAGGAGATAAGAAGACCCCTCATAGTATTTATTCATTTGTAAATTTATAATTATTCTTTCATATACCGGGGGTATAAGAGCAACCCATTTCTCTTTCAAGTTGAGCGTGCAGATTACACAAACCTATTACGTTGAATTTATAAATTATTTGATGTTTTGTTTACAATTGTGTAATAGAAATGGCATGTATTTTTTTAGTTTCTTCATATATGATGATTTAATGTGTGGCCTGGATTCGATAATGCTCTTAGGGAAAATTAATTTTTTTACCCCAACTACAAACCATAACTCATTTTTTGAACAACTCATAATCTCATTTAAAGCCTAGGCATTAAATCAAGATAATTAAAATATTTAGTAACCCCTTAGCTGAATGTTGTATGCTTAATATCATGCATATTATATTATTTCATTCTTGCTAAGAGAGGGTTTTTATCCTTGTACGATAGGGGAAGACTTGACCTTTGAGGGTCTCCCTTGTGGTGGAAAACACTTTTTTCTCTCTGATTTAGTCAACAACCCTATTTTATCATGCATTTAGACATATAAAATCTTATAGCCTTTGTCAAAATGAAGAGTCCAAAATCAAATAAAATTTGATAAAATTTGCATTAGGCTAAGTCATTATTCATATCACTCATGCTCTTATCTCTTAAGAAGTGGGTTTAAGGACTTTAGTTTCTTTCTAAATAATAATAACCTAACCATCTTGCAAAACATATGACTTGACCACATGATTTTAAAATGTAGGAGGAGTTAGTTGGCTGCACTCCAAGAGGTTATAAGTCCAACAGTCAGGTGGTTTATCCTCCCTTGTGGAGGTGAATAATATACTCATTTTTTTGCTTTAGATTTAGGATGTGATTTGGCTTTCGCTGAAGCTCCCTAAATTTAGGATCTAAGGTTGATGTTTTCTCTTAGGATACAAGCATAAATCCTCACCTCTTAGGCATTTTCATAACCTTGTATTGTGGGATTATAAGCCCTAGCTTTCTAATAAAATTTTAACTTAAATATATAATTTTCTCCAATTTCAAATATATAAAGCCCAATCATAGGATAGTTTGGGATGCTCACTAGGCTTTCTAGTATCATGAGCATCCCCTACTCATCTCCTTTTGGCTTCGATAATAAGTCTCTCCTTTTAATCTATCTCACTTGATTTTCTAAACATAGCTAATTTATTGATAGTCCTATCTTTAAAATCTTTGGAGATAATAATTGTCTACTTTAATCGAGAGTATTCCTAAATAACTCACCTTCCTTAGGATGTAATTAACTATGGGAGCTTGCCCCCATAGGAAACTTTAGAATCTGATTTAAATAAACCCTACTTTATTAATCAATGTAAAGTAAGAAAAAATCTCTACTATATTTGAAGACCCATCATACCTTAGGAGTCCTTATAAGGTGATTAGGTCCATCGTAGGGTAGTGATTTCTATCTTTTGAGATAGTGCACTATTCCTTGATGTCGTACCCGATCACCTCAATAAGTACACCCTCAGATCTGTGTGGTGTCTCCCATATACATATATTTTAAAATACACATCACTGGTCAATTTGGGTCAAATGGTCATCTGAGTTTGGTTTAGCTCAATTGATGGTCAAGTCATGTTCAATCATTGATCATGAGTTGGTGTGAATCAATGGTTTCAATCAATTTAGTGTATGGTGAGTTTTGACTAATTTGGATTTCATATGGGATAAGGGTTGACTTGGTTTGACCTAATTCAACATAATTGATCACTCTATGGTGATTGTTGGTCATGATATGAGGCTTGGATGGGCTTGGTTCAATCCAATTTGGGTTGGATTAGAACTTGGCTTAAATGGGTTCTTTAGACCACTTTGGGTCAAGTGGACCTAAATGGGTCAATTGACTTGGTTTTTGTTTGATTAAGATTTAGTTAGATTTATATATGAGTTTAGGAATAAAATATAAATCCAACTGCAATTAATTTGGAGTTAAATAAGTTTTGGTTCATTTGAAATTTTCAAGTCAAAAGGGCTAAGTTGGGCTTGACTTAGGTTGATTTAAATTTGGCTTGATGATTGTAGGTTTGATTTATATTTGGATAGATTATTGAAGGAATGATTCATTCAAGAGAAAATCCATTGATTTTGGCTTGATTTAGGTGGGTTTTGACCAAGTCCAAAGAATTGGCTTAAAGAGCTTGAATTGGGTTTTGGTTTAATTTTGGAGTTTGTTTTTGCTATTTGAATTTATATTTCATTTATATTTATAAATATAAATAAATATATAAATAACTTATGAGAAAATCACTTGAGTTTGGAGTAATTTGGAAGCAAATTTGACTAAGCTCATGGAGGTAGGTCAAAAGGGCTTAGAAGAAAATTGATTTAGTTTGATTTTATTTTGATCATGGGAATGTGGGTTTCATTTATATTTTTGAATATAAATAAATAAATAATTGACTTATAAATAAATCAATTGATTTTTGGTTGATTTGGGTTAAGATTTGGTTAAGCTCATGGAGGTAGGTCCATATGGCTTAAGAGGGATCCTGGCTTGATTTGGTTTTGGCTATTTTAATTTATATATCATTTATATTTGTAAATATAAATGAAGGAATGATTGATTTATAAAGAAATCAATTGATTTTTATTTGGTTTAAAGGGGATTTTGGCTAAGCTTATTTGTCGATCATATGGCTTAAAAAGGATTTTAGAGCTTGGATTTGATTTTGGGTTCCAATCATTTGATTTGGGATTTGGATTTAGATTTAATTTTAATAAATGATTGAGATATTGAGTTGATCTTTGCAAAAATCAATTGAATTTGGATTGATTTGGACTTAGCTAATGGTAAAACCATGGAATTCAATCATAAGGTTTAAGAAGGGTTTTGGGCTTGGATTTGATCATAGGATTGATTGTGAATTTGAAATTTTGATTTTGAATTTGGAATTTGAATTTGTGGTTTGATTTAAGAATAAAAGCATGGATTGAGTTTAGGCTATATGGTAGACAAGTCTCGCTAAGTCCCAAAGACATAACCCACTCCTATGACTAGACCTTCTAAGTTTCTAGGCTTAGGTTAAGTGTTCACCTAATCACTAGAAGTGTCTTAGGACTAAGGAGCTCTTAGTGTCTATAAGAGTCCTAGACCTATGCTGAGGAGGTTGAGATCTCACTCTAAAAGTGAGGTCAACAACTTTGTAACAAAATCACAAAGATGAATTTTAATTCTTATTATCTAATCATAAATAATTTTCTTTTTACTATTATGCATGCTAAAAAGTTGTCAATAGAAGAATTTACTTCATCAAATGAGTATAAAAGCAAAATTACTATTGTTATGAAAAATCAAATTTTGTAAATATTGGAGTGAATGCAATTTATGTATGTATGTTATAGCTATATTAGATTCATGTTTAAACATAAGGTTTGTCAATTTCAAACTTCTTAAAATATAATCATATTTTGAACTAGAATCCAAAATTCAAGTAGTAGATGATGTTATTTGAAAAACATATAATCAATACATGGCTGGTGTTTCTATTTTCAACAAGTGTCAATGAATCCTCACATATATCAAGCAACACAATCTTTTCATTTAGTTTTATTATATGCTTAAATTTGCTAATTTTATTGTATCATTGAGTTCCATTCAACCTTTTAAATCTAATTTGTAAATATTTATTGAAAGGGTCATATATATCTAAGAATTATCAAATTTGATATACTTGATTGGTAGAAGTTGAATACTTTCAAGTGCTCATATTCATCCAAAATGACTAAAGATGCCTTTAAAATTCCAATAACAATAAATGCATCAAAAAGTTCATTCTTATCCCTCTTCAAGCCAACCTTATTGAAAGAATGGAAATGAAAAGAAAGAAATAGTTTGGATTTAGAAAGCTTAAGACTAATTCAGAACATATATTGAGTACATAAGTTCTATTAATTTCAATTGTATTTGCGAATTTATGCAAATTGGTTCAATATATATCATGATTGGTGCTACTTATGAAACTATTAATTATTTTATTTATGTTTTGTGGAGCCTAAACATATAAAATAAGCTGGTTAGTTTTTTTTTTTTTTTTGAGTATATTATATTCTTTATGTAGAAGGGTGAGCATGTAAACTATTTTTTAAATATTTAGATATTTGGTATTAAATTTATTTTTAAATTAGAGTTCATTAAACTCCAATTCAAATTATGTAAAGTATTATCTATTTAGCCTGGCTAGTCCCATACTAGACTAAAACTTATGATTTTATCCAATTTCATTTAACTTCCAAAGATATCACATTTCTAAGAGTGCTCCACCACAAACATGTTTGACAATAAGTTTTAAAAATGGAATCCACATACTACACCAAAAGGCATCTTGTGCATGTAGTGTTTTAGTTTGGATGTGTTCGTAGAGACACCAGGCATATCTTATTGAAATGATTGAGTACGACATTAAGGGATAATGTACTATTTCAAAAGATAGAAATATCACCCCATAATGGGATTAATAATCTAATAAATACTCCTAAGGAAGATGCATCTCGTATATAATAGAGATTTTTCCTCCACTTTACATATATAAATAAATTAAGGTTTATTTTAAGTCGGGTTATTTAGTTCCCTATGGAAGCAAGCTTCCATAGTTAATTACATCCTAGAAAATAGAAATTGCTTAAGAACACTCTCGATTAAAGTAGTCAACTAATGTCTCCAAAGATTTAAAAGATTGATAATCAAAGAATTTAGAAAATAAAAATTTTCTAAGAACACTCACGATTAAAATTGTCAACTAATGTCTCCAAAGAATTCAAAGATTGATAATAAAAGAATTGGTAATTTTTTAAAAGCAAGTGAGAAGAATTCGAATGGAAAGAGTTATTAATGAATTTTAAAGGATAATGAGCAGGAAGCATCCATAATTATAAGAAACCTAATGAATACTTCAATCTATCATATAATGAGGCTTTATATTTTTGAAATAGATAACTTATATTTATTTGAGTTAAAATTTTATTAGAAGACTTGGATTCTAACAACACATGATTGTGAAAATGCTTAAGAGATGATGACTTACACCCATAACAAAGAAAAAATAAGTAGCCTCTGAACTTATATCTAGGATACTCTAGCATAAGCTAGGAGCTCAACTTAAATCTACTCGAAGAAAGTGAGATATATTGGTTCACTTTCACTAGAGAGAGGATCATCCCCGACTCTTCTATGCTTACAACCACTTGGAGTGGCTATCACCTAATACCTCATATGATTTAAACCATGTAGAGTCTTATGTAAGTGCAAGATAGCTAGGTTGTTATTTATTAGGAAAGAATCTAGAGCTCTAAACTCATGATTGGTGTGCAAATTATGACTTAAACTAATGTAATAAAATTTATATATTCTTATCTCATTTTGACTCATTTTTTTGGACTCACGCTTTAAAGAATTTATGCTTAAATGTATGATGAAGTTAGATTATGGGCTAAATTAGAGAGAATGGGTGTTTTCCACTATAAATGACTACTCTCATAGGTCAAGCATGTCCCTTATCATGCAAAAATAGAGACCCCCCTATTTGCAAGAGTGAAATAATATGTATTCATATTATTACAACATATAACCATTCAGTTAAGAGATTGCTAAATCTTTTATTTCTTTATTAAAATTCTAGGCTTTAAAATGAGGTTATGAGTTGATTAAAATTTAATTGAAGTTGTTACTTGGAGTAGAAAAATTATTTTTTTCTAAAGAGCCTGCCGCATCTAGGTCACACATCAAACAATCACATTTTAAGAAACTTATGAAAAGCATGTCATTTCTATTAGTAATCAAAGTCAATACAATAATAAAAGATTAATCACTTAGAAGAATAAAAGGTGATGTAGCTCTACCTTTAACACTAATTACAATTAATGTACAAATGAAAAAAAAAGCTATGGGGGTAGGGGTGTACATTATTTGGTTTTAACAAAACTAAACTGAACCAAAGTTTTTGAGTAATTTGGTTCGATTTTGAACTTAGTAATTTGGATTTTGGTTTTAATTAATGAAAACTTTGGTTTTTGGTTTTTGGATCGGTTTGTTAAATAAAATTTTGGATGGAACCAAATAAACCAAAGTAATTATATGTAATATGGTATTATTAATTTATGTATAATAAGCTTATCTATTATACATTTATTTTTATTTATTTTTGAATACAAGGTAGGTGCTTTTTTGGAGGACCATTATCCAATTTTTCAAAATATTTTGATCTCATAATATGGTAATATGGTTTCATCAACTTCTAAGTTCAAAACATCGTTCACGTAAGTAAAAATTAGTTTTAAATATCTTTTAGCGCATGAAGTAGTTATTTGCATTTTTATTATATTTATATTCTTTTGCTTATTGCTTGTTCATTATACAATAAATAATTATGCAAATAATTTTTAAATGTACCCAACTTCAGTTTCTCCAAAACCAAACCAAAATAACCGAACCAAATTATTATTCGATTTGTTTGCTTTTGCATTTTATTTGGTCGGTTTGGTTCAACATTTTTAGGAATCCAAAACTAATTGGTTTTAAAAATTTATCATCCAATCCATCCAAATCAACCAAATGCACACCCCTATATGGGGGTCTTCAATTCTTCATCTTCATCTTCATCTTCACTTCATGGATTAGAACACTCTATGCTTTATAGGGCTTCTTAGGTCTATGCCTTCTAGCCACTGCTCATCTTAAAACTCATAACTCTAATTATAATCCTATTACAAAAATTATAATTTTTTATATAGAAAATTAAATCTATCTACGCTTGCAAAACATATGCTAGGTTAACATACATTCAATCCATGTAGTTTTACTTCATACATTTGAACTTACCACCCTACATTGGGTACCAAGTCCACTTATCCTAATGGATTATGCTTAAGAACTTAAGTAGGACCTACAAGCAAGAGGCAATCAAAAAATTTTATTATTATAGTGGTCCCTTAAACATAATCTCCTGTGAAAAATATCATTAGTCTAATGTCATTCTCACATCCAGACTATGCACAATCAATCCTAACATCCACTCTAAAGCATTATCAAAAAATAAAATGTCACATCATCATAATCAAACACTGATCTAACCCAACACTAGGATCGATGACTTAATATTCTAACATGTGTGCTAGACTTAGTGTATTATGCCTTGATTAAGTCTTTGAGTTATGAATTTTTTAAAGTTGGATGTTTAAATCCCTTATTAGGGGTTGTTTTAATTTAGATTGTTAATGATTTGAAGTATTAAATTTGAATTTTACTATATATATATATATATATATATATATATATATATATATATATATATATATATATATATATATATATATATATATATATATATATATATATATATATATATATTCATCTTTGAGATTTAAGATTATAAAAAGGAGGAAGAGTGAACCTTCATCGATTCCTATCCTTAGGTTAATTCTAAGAGATAAATTTAGTAACTTTTGCTTTTCTTAATGAATAATTCTTGAATTTAATTAAGACTTATGTTTGGATTTGACTTAAGAAAATTTTATTTAAATATGAAAGGCATCTTTGAATTAATGAAGCCAAGTTATAAGCAAGTTAATATTGTCTTCCTAGCTTTGTTTCATCACCCATTATTACTTATTATTATTTCTTTTTTATTTTTATTCTTGCTTTATTTTAATTAATACATATGCCGCATAATAATCAATACACACTTGATGAATGAATAGACTTATACACATATTATTTTACTATATGATGCATGAATTTTTATTGAAGAGAACTTAATCTAAGTATACCTTATACACATATATACATACACATGTATATTAAATCTTTACAAGTACGTGCAATTGTTGAACCAGGAAAGTGAGACAATCAAAGACTCCCTTGAGACTACTTAAAGTATCGCGCTCTTGGGATGTCCAAACTATATACTTGTTGATTCACATGCACATATACACATATAGGTATAAGGATGAGATTAAGAAATGTTTTAAATTATTTTGATTATAAAGGATAACATTTTAGCCTTAGTATATCATTTACTATAAATCTTATATACATATGAATTAGATTTGAATTTTGTCATATTTGATTTAATAGACATCTAATTCATAACTATATCATAATTATTTTTTAAAAAATTGAGATTTATTAGTAATAATAGCAATACTATTTAGTTCATGATCATGCAATTAGATGCCACATTTTAATTTTTCCTTAAAACATGAATGTGTGAGACAAATAGAATGTAAATTTATAAATGATTGAAACAAAGTAATCCGATTTACCAAATGATTTATTTGGCTTTATTAAGACTTAAGGAGATTCATACTAAATAAGCACTCCTTAAGTTAAATCAAATTAACTAAGATTTAATATTATGTTTTGAATTAATTAATCCTAAAGAGAAGATGAAATAATTAAGATTCAACCCATGTTCATCTCTGTTCGTTGAGTGTTTTAAAGTTATCTTAGATGACTTCTATGATTTAATTAAGATTACTTATGTTGTTAGGTGAATTAAGCCCCAAAGAGGCCCATAAATTTAATTATCCATTGAATATAAGCCTAAAAATATGACAAAATTAATGAAGATGCATAAGCATAAAATAAATGTGTCTTAAAAATCTCTAATGCAATTAGGCTTACAATTAAAGACTAATTAAACAAATAAGAGAAACCACAATCATTAATTACCCTCAAATATACCCTAAATCAATTATGGATTTTGATTTCATTAGGAAGCTCTTTGCTTATTGAGCACAAAGTGAGTTTAATCAGAATTTTTAATGATCTATGTTAATTATCATGAATTTTTAAATTTTGAGTTAAGTATTATTTTAATTAATTTATTAGTGGCTTATTAAAGTGTCTTTAGAAAATAATTGGATTTAGATGTCCTAATTTCTTTAAACACTCTTATTGTTCTAATGATTAATTAAGCTTTCATAATTAATTTCATACTTTTTAATTTTAACTAATTATTAACTATATAAAATAACTAATTATGATTTAAAAAATTAGATTCCCTAAATCACTAGGGAGGTAGAGATCATCCTAAGGATTTATCACGCCAAATCCTAAGCCAATTGGCAAGTAATTAAGGCTTAATTAGGATAATTAAGGCTTAATTAGGATAATTAAGGCTTAATTAGGATAATTAAGTAAAATTTTAAATTTTAATTAATCACTGTTCATTGGGCAAAATTTGAAGATTTTATTTTTCTCTAATTCTTCTATGTCTAAGCTTTCCAAAAATGGGTTTATTTATATTTTTAGAAGTTTTCTATAATTAGTTATGATTTTTTAAAATTTTGGCTAATTAGAATATATTTTAATCTCTAATTAATCCATTTACACATTCGACGCCACGTGGCCGCTGACATGGTAGCACTTTCCACGTAGCACCGCAAGATTTGTTGATTAAATCGTCCGACGTGGTTGAAGACTCAGCGGCGACATATGCACTTTCTTCTCGGTCGTTCAATCATGGATCCAACGGTGAAGATTAATAACGTGATTTTAAGAGAACAAATTAAATAAATCTAACACGATTAATCATAACCATCCATTTTAATCATGCGGAATGGACGACTGATAATCCGTCGTTTACCCACAGCGAGAGACAGACATGGTCTGCCTTTTATCACTCGATCTAAGCTCGTTGGAGCTTGTTCAACGGTGGATTCGACTCCCAATCGACTAAGGGGAGATTCTAAAGGGATTCTATGGTTGAATCAACATGAAACGCACATTTATCTCACAAAAGACCAAAAATCCTATGGTTTTCTATGGTTGGCTGAAAATTATCTTGTTAGAGATAAAAATCGGTGGTTTGCTTACAAAGGTAGCTTTACCTTGAAGAGGCAAAGCCTTGCTAAGAAAATCACGAGTTTCCTCCCCACTAGTTGTCCTTTGAACTAAGCACCACCGCAAAACTCGTCAGAGTTGATCTTGGAATGCCTTCTAGTGCTCGAATCAAGTGCTTCTCGATTCATTTTGACTGGCTCGAGTGAGGAGAAGGTGTGAGAAGATTTAATTTGGGTTTGGTGTAGTTTTGTTGAAGTTGGACGGTGAGGTGTTTGGGCAGAAGTGGAGCTTGGCCTAGCCAACGATGGGGTGCTCAAATCGATCAAATTAAGCTCGAGGACTGATGGTGAGGCTCTTGTGAGCGTTTGTGTTGAGTTTGAATGGGAGAGAATGGGTATACTTCCCTCCCCAAATGAACCAAGCCATGAGATTAGTTTAACCTTTGGCAGCCGTCTAGTCGACAAAAGTGGTCGGAGATGGCGGAGGACTACTGAGGTGGATGACCTTAAGTGGCTTGAGGAGCCTGGTGGCCTGCCATATGGTGTACACCTCTTTTGAGGTGGACTAATGGTTGGCCAAGGGGAGGAGGCCCTCCCCTTGGTCAAGGACTGAACCCAACAACTTTGGGTTAGGTTGGGTCAGTGGGCCTATATCCAAAGAGAGCCAAAGGTGGTTGCTAAGGGGTAGGAAGGTGGGTAGGCATTCAAATGAGGCTTTTATCCTATTTCGAACCCTTGATTCACTTGGATTGAACTAAACTAGGCTCACCATAGGTTGGGTTCACTTGGGCAAGTCAATAAGGACCTAAGGATGAGTCTTGCCAAGTTTGGTTGGGTTTAGACTTAGTTTGAGTTTAACTCAATTTGACATATTCAAACTAATTTGAGTTCAAATAGGTTAGGTTAACTAATTGACTAAATTGGGTCAAGAGGGTTATTGGTTTATGTTCCAATGATCATTTAGAATATATTAATGTAATTAGTTTGATTCAATTTGAAGTGAATTTAGATTTAGGTCATATGTGTTCATTTGGGATAAATGGGTTAAGTTGTTCAATTTAGTCAAATTGACCAAATTGGATTGAGTGAGAGGTTGATTCATATTTTATTGATCATTTGAGAATGATTGGAGGCTTTGATTTAATTTGATTTGGATTTAAGATAAGTTTTAGCTCAATTTGACCTTTTAGGTCAAATTGGCTAAAATGGGTCAATTGGGTTGGTTTAATCAAATTGGTTTTAATTGATGATTGAAACATGTTCAATAATCAATTTATGATTGATTATATGCATTGGTTGCAATCAATTTGGAGTGAGATTTAGCCCAATTTGGCCATTTAGGTCAAATTAAGTCAACTTAGTCCAATAGCCCAAACTAGCTTGGTTAGGCTCAATTGGTTGCAATTAGACGATCGATGGTGACCAATAATCATTTTAGAGGAGTTTGAGTGGATTGGATTGATCCAATTTGGGTTAGATTGAAATTTAAACCAATTTGATCCTTCAAGTTAAATTGAGTTAGGTGAGCCAATTAGCTTGATTGGGTTCAATTGAGGTCAATTACATATTAAAAAATATTTAATGATGAATTTAGAGTTGATTGATGGCTTTGGTTGTAATCAATTTGAGTTGGATTGAATTTTGACTCATTTGAACCCTTTAGGTCAAATGAGTCAAATTGGGTTAGTTGAACCAATTGGTGGAATTGAATGGGTTGGAGTGATATGAAATGCTTAACTTGATATTTGAGATGAACATGAGGCTTAGATTAAGTCAATTTGGCATTAATCAAGTTGGATGGAGTTTTGGCCTTATAAGGTTCAAATGGGTTGACTTGAGCTAAGGGCCAATTTGGCTTGATTTGGTTCAACTGGAATTGAAGTCAAGATTCAATCAAGTTCAATTGATATCCAAAAGAGTTTGGATGAATTGAATTTCAATTAGATTGAGTTGATTTCGGTTTAGTTTGTGATCATTTGATCAAATTGAACCATGATGGGTCAAATTAAACATAGGATAAATTGATGTTGGTTGAGATTTAATCTGTGATCATTTAGTATATGGTTTAACTGAGTTTAGGATAGGTGGGCCCTACATATTCTAAGATGAGGTCCAATCATATGGCTAGGTCCAACAAGTCTTCTAATTTTTGGATTAGTATTCACCTAACCACAAGAACTATCCTACTATTATGAGAATCTTAAAGCATAGATGAATCCTAAGTCTAAGAAAGAGGTAGTTAACCTAACTCTAAAAGTGAGATCAACAATGCATTACAATATGACTATTTACTTAAAATAACTCAAGATCCTTTTTTTATCATTCTGATGTAGATTTGAGTCATTCATGGCCCATTTATCTTAGAAGCATGTCATTCTAGAGATATCCTAAGAGCCACTCATTTTCATATTGATGATCACTCCCCACCCTTATACATGACGGTCTACTTCAAATTCAATATATCATGAGCCCACCAACTTCCAATTGGTTTGTCATTTAGCCACCCAATGTGTTACATGAGGATATCGATTGTAACACATGAACCAAGCTAAGCATGTATCATCCATTTTATCTCATAACGATGACTTTGATTTATTGATTAGTTGTTAATTATTTATGTTATGTTCTTTCTATAATATATATATATTAACATTTTGATTTTAAACATACAGTAATAAGCGAACAACTTTTAAACCAATTTAATTTGGAATTATTTATGAAATTCATCTAAATAAGAAGAAGAAGAAGAAGCACTCTTAAGGGCAGTTTGAGATCACTCTTATTTTTCATTTTTTAATTTTGATTTTATTATATTTTATTTATATTTCAATTTGAAACAAAATATATTTTAACTGTGATAGTTATTTTTCAAAAATACAAATAACATCCAATAATATTTTGCATAATTTTAAATTTGTTTTCAAAAATTAAAAACATAAGCACACTTAAACAATATGTTAAAAAAAAAAAAATTATATATATAAAATAAAACTGATCCCATACATGCACTTATAAACTCAAACAAACTGTTGATTTACACAGACTAAAATGAGAGTTTTCAAGAAGAAGAGCAGGTGATGCAAGAGTGTTAGTGACAAAATGAAATAATATATTGTACTGATCAAATTTTCTGTTCTTTTCACAATGTTTTATGAAATATTTCTTAAGCCTTATCAATCATAGAACACCTCTAAATATAATGCTAGTCACCTGTGATTATCTTTAGAGAAGACTGAATGAAATAAGAGCATAGGACCTGTGCTGCGCCACTCACTGTCAAAATAGCGGGCGAAGGCCCTACAAATGAAATGCCTCAGTCTTAAGTTCAGTTTTTGGATCCCTAAGATGACTTATCAGATTTTTGTGCCAAATAATGCTCAAGCATTTCATCATCATCATCATCTGCACAAATCATGAAATATTTACATGATCAGTAATATATATAGCAAAAGACGAGTTTAATTAGCAATATTATATATATATATATATATAAGGTCAGACCTTCAAAGTCATCATCAAAGTCAATTTCTTCTTCTTCCTCAGAATCCTCGGAAACTGTAGTTGTGCCTTTCTGAAAAGTAAACAGAAGGTACAGGAATGAGAAGCTAGAACTTAAATTTAATTATATCAGGTTACAGTGCGCTGCAGATAGTTAGGCATAGTTAGGAATAGAATCAGTGAATAGATAGAGAAGCAGAAAGCAGAGCACAAACTTATCAGAAATTGGATAAATGACAAAATAGTCCCATGATAATTTACATGTGGCTAATTTAGCAGTAGAGTAGCACATTTCTCCAATTTAATTAATGACTATATAAAATTTATTCAAAATGATCTCTCGTGAATTAAATTGGTATCAATTTTGCATAGTTGAGAGACTAAATTAGATTGATTTTGTATCACTTTTTTTACATGAGTGATTATGGATCAATTTTGTATAGTCAAGGCTTAAATTGAAGAAATGTGCTACTCTGAGATTAAATTGGCAACATGTAATAATTGAGGGACCATTTTGAGATCTATTTCAAGAAATAAAAAATACTACCATTGAAGCCCTTCCACTCTCAAACCATTGCCTTCCCGCCAGCCTTCTATCCTTCGGTGCGGTTAGAGCTGATTCTGGCATTAGCCTGCACATAGTTACATAACAATTCATAAATTTGTCTTCTAAACAAGCAATGATTTAACCCGTCTCTAAGAAAAATTAACAAGATTAGAGAAGAGCATGTGGATCATTTGCTAGTATTAAAATAACTTAACAAAATAATCAAAGAGTTCAAAATCATGGTTTACACAACGAATAAGCATTGAGTTTATCTCATTTTTAGTAGTTATGAAGATGCTAACAAAACAATTTAAAATGAGGTACCTTAAGAGTGTACCATTTTCGTATGACATAATTTTGATCATTGAGATGTATGTTGAACAATTGAAAAGTTATAGAAATAGAGATAATGTTCAAGAGATAGGAGGCTTAAGATTTATTTAAAAATATTAAAAACATCATATAAATTTTATTTGGCTTACAATTGAGAATTAGGAGTACATATTATTAGAAGAAGTGACACTAGGCATGCTACATTTACTTAATTTGGATTTATTATAAAAAATTTAGTTATAAATAAGACTAACTTCTAGAGTTAAATGATTGAAATCGAGGTGCATCAATTGTATTATATGATTACTTAAAAGTTTATGTTATAAAACTTTGATAAGAACAACTTTCCTATGTGTATCCGAAGTTTTGGATGGTAAAAAAATGCTAATTGAATTTGGTCAAAGATCTCTTGAAAATCAAATTGACTTTTACCTCAAATCTAGTTCAAATTGATATCAACAAGCCAAATAATGGATCACGCTTTCTTTTTGCGAATCCAATTTCAAGCTATTCTCAGTTCAAATCGAGTTATCTCAAAATCAAATCAAATTTACAAGTTGTTTTTGATAATATGATATAAACAATATCATTCTATATCTACACACACAAATTGTAGTCTAAGCATATGGTTAAATCTTTGTTTTTTGCCATTTGTGGAAAAGGTTCAACCCTCAAGATATAAAAGATTTTTCAGCAATTTTTTTAACCCATAACAATTTGATCTTAAATAGTTGACTTAGATTAATTAACAATTCTAACCCTAAATCCTAATTGCCACATATCCACTAACATCAACTTACTAGGCCACCCCCTCATTCCTACACAAACAAGCCGTCTACTTTGTCTCCACCAATGGAAACATGCAATTCGGATTGGCCCAAAGATTGGGTGGTGATGGAAGAAATAAGAAGTAGAATTTAAATCCAGTTGTAATTTGATATACTTCATTCCTTAGGTTTATCAACTTATGTAGAAAAGTAGAAAAATAATTAGGATTGCCATGAATTTGGTATAATGAGTGTAGGATAGTGTAAGGTGATGATTCGTAAATATGCAATTTTTTTAAATGAAAAAATATAGAACTTCTTTAAATTTTGCTTTGTTTTATTTTTCAATTTAGAGATGGTTGGATATCAAAGTAAGTCAACACCAAATCAATCCACGATTAGATTTTGATCTTACTTTTTTTATAGATCCAATTTCAAGTACTAAATCAGCCGAAATAAGATCATTCATAGTCCTGGTGGGATTGGCAGAAATGATTGTAAAACTAAACATTGAAATATAACCATATGAGGAACTTTAAGAGTAACACATATGATGGTGGAAACTAAACTTGCGTGATTTAAAAATGTACAATAGAAGTGGAAGAGACAGGAATGAGATGGGTGGATGAATTAATGTGAACAGATTATGAAGAAAATAATGATAGACCAAAGTAACTATAAATAGAAATTAAGCAAAAATTTTACACAAAACACCTCAAACAATACTCATTAGGAATGAATGAAAAGTGAGGATGACATTGACCCAAAAAAGTTTGGATGATTATGATGTCTTCAAGAAAATGAAATCATATAAACTTTTATACACAATGGAAATGCAACATCCGAGAAAATAAGAAAATTGAAAGTACAGGTGATCCAGAATAATGTACAAATAATAAATTCAACCAACCTCCTAATGAAAGCTAAATTTGTGCTTAAAAAGAATGTAATGTATGTGTATAAGCTATACATTGTGTTGAGCAAAATATCATCTAAATTAAATAACTCCCAACACATTTAGATCAACTAAAGATGTCACATCATTGGTGGCATGAAAATTCAACTATCATATTTTCTGAAAACTTCAATTCTTACTTGGCCCGCTCCAGTGCTAGTTCTGCTTCAAATCGCTCTCTCCAAACAACAAAAGTTTCATTGGTGACAGGTTCCCCATGTGGTATAATTATCTGGAAACAACGCGCAAAGTACATTAATAATGATACTTCTGAAAAAAAAACTACTAGCAATTTGTCAAAGCAATCAACTGGATAAATAGGATCAAATAGATCCTCATAAAAAACACAATGAAGACAGACTGGAAAGATCAGTATATTGACTAATAAGTAGCAAAGATCATTCACCAATTAAAGAGTCATACATCATCTTTACTTGAAGTAGGTTCCTCAACAACCTCATCTACAACATTTTGCCCATACTTCTCATGCAACCATTCTTTAGCTGAAGTTGCAAGTGTGTAGATCATCGCCATGCCAAGACTTTCATAAGCCTGCAAAATCTTACAGTAATTAAATAAAGGACCAAAAAAAGAAAACAAAATATTATGGTACTCATGTCGTGAAAAAAAGAGTGAAAACTCAAAAAGAAAATGTAAGAGAGTTGATATTACAAAAGTAAACATGTTGAAAATCTGCAACAAATTTCCGGATTATCATTCAAAAGAAAAGATTCCCAATGTAGGCTGCCTGTAAAATGACTTTTTCCAGGGAGCTCTACAGAAGACTAGTTCACTGATGGAGTTTCAAAAGTATAATATGATGGTTTTAAGAGAATACCATGACATATCATGATGATCTCATTTTTCTGATAACTATATAAGTGGCTCAAAAAATGTTTAAAAAGAGTTGATAAAAGATATGATGTTGGATGGATAACAAATGGCCACCAGTACAAAATAGATAACTAAAAATAATAGGAAATTTCGCAAGCAAGGACAAATCATATATGTAAGAGAAGAATAATACTGAGGCCCATAAGTAATTAGATTGAGATCTTTACTGAACCAAACAGATATAAAGTGTAGTGGTACTTGAGGTTAGAGTCCAAAAGTTAGACCTGATGTGATGCAGAACATCTTAAGATCTTGGGTTTCATAATGTAAACCTTGAAGAAGAAGCACAGGAACATCCATAAAAGATTAAAATTTGTACCCCCACAAGTCTTAATTAAGCAAACCTGTTTTACAATTTGGTTAAAAAAGCTAATAAAATTAATTAATATAGCTGGACTTAATTAGCTTGATTTGATTAAAATCCAATGGTTGAAAGTAATAACTAAAAATTCATGATCAATTATACTTAATAAATTGTAATCTTAGCTTACCACCTAAAGGTAGATCCATCTAAATGCTATCAATTCAAAAAACTTAAGGGTCAAACTGCCTCATTAAGTTCCAATAACCAAAACAATAAATTAAACCTCAAGCTCCACAAAGTCCAAAGACTGAGCTTGAATATCAAGTTCCAGTTTAACAAGCTCAAGTGCCCAACTAGTGGAATCTCCTGTCACAAAGCACTAGAAACGTCCAAACTCTATCGATGCACAAACCAAATGATCAAACTATCTTGTTGATTCAATAAGCTCTAGTAACCGCATCAATCCACAAACCTTAAGCTAAATAAGTCCATGAACCAAGCTAAAAAATAAAGTTCTAGTTCAACCTCTTAGCTCATAAGCATAAGGGTCAAACTATCTTGCAACTCAACAATCGCCAATAGCCAAGTTAAAATATATCTACAATGGTTCAGTAATTCTAAAAATTGAACCACCTCATCAAATTAATAAGCTTAAATCGAAATATCAGACTCAGCTCAAAAGCCTAAGGTCAAGATATAATGCCAATTCACAAGCTACAATAGCTAAGTTGACATACATGTATAATGGTTTGACAAACCTAAGGGTTGAATAGGAAATTCAACTTAAAAGCCTAAAATAAAGCTATCATGCAATTCAACAAACTCCAACAACTGAACTAACGTACTCATGAGATGGTTCAATGACTCTAAAGGCAGAAGCAGCCAAACCATCTTTTCACTAGTTTGATAAGCCTAAGGGTCAAGCCAACCATCTTGCTTCACTAAACCTACATGATGAATTGAACTCCTTATCTCAAGCTCGATTAACATTGTTCAAGAATAAAGTTTAAGATTGCACCATTTTATAGCTACATGTCAAACTCATAGAGACAATTTATTTACTGCAAAATGGTAGTCATGCATTGCCAATTTGATTAAAAAGGCTGATCAAGCAAATGGAAAAGTAAAGTTATGATTAAATCCAAGCCTTAAATAAGTTAACTTAATTTGGCCGTGATCAAATTATACTTAATTAATCTAAATTTTCTGTGTAGCTGATTTGATGTTACATGTGATTTTTCATGGACTTAACATTTCAATAATCTACAAAGAAATAAACTAGTATTTTGAACTCTACTAGTAAAATGAAAGTAACTAATCCTATATTTTTATGAACTTCAATTCTTCTTAAACGGTAAGATATAAACCACAAAGTGCAAGGAACAACTCCGATCAATTAAAAAAATAGAAGTGAGAATAATTATATGCTTATAACAGTTATAAATAGTGTATAAAATATAAGATTATCAAATATTAAAATCAACAAATGATACTTATTATGCAGTAGAATTAATGAAAACTTATATACAAACTGAAGATCATTGCATTCAAATGTGAAAACATCCACTTGGATGCATACTGTATTTATACATCAATACATACACACACACACACACGTGTGTGTGTGTGTGTGTGTATTGTTAGTAGAACTCTTTGGACATTAGCTAGTCAAATGGACAAGTCTATAAAGAGATAACACTTCTAAGAAATCATTGAATTTTTATGAAATTAGTGCCAAGCTTTTCTGGGTGTCGTAAAATTGATTATATTAAAGAAACCATATTGAATAGACCCCACCTTAAAAGTATTTTGTTCTCAAAATTCAAAACAATCTCATATAAATTATAAGAATGTATCCTATAATCAAGCCTAGGATCTAAAGCATATCTTTAGCATATCTTTCATTGCAATAGTGGTAAAAATGTTAAAATACAAATACAAGTATCACACAGGATATTAAGTGCAAGAATTCATGGGCACAAATTCATCGAGAAGAGCAATCAAAGAAAATGAGAGGAAAGATACATTACAGATCAATTCCACGTTTTAAACATCACAACAAAAAAACATTGAAAGCACAAGATGAGAATCATTACTTTACAAACATGGAGTAAAGCTTACTCAAACTGAAGTCTCACTTCATATAACCATTCATTCATATACCCATAATAGAAGTGAGGTTAAAAAAAAATAGTAATAAAAATAATAAATAATAAATAAATAAGTGAGGTTATACTAGACTCTAACACAATCAAGACAATAAAAAATTTCAAAATGAGCAATCTCATTCAACAAGCAATCACTAGGAACATTCAGATCACAAGGTGAAAACAAAATGTCAATTAATAACCAAATTTCAAACTTATAATCAATCAATATATCTATCCTACTAAATCTTACAAGAACAAAACACTACAATACAAAAATATAACTCGCATCTTGCTCACCATAGCTACACAAACTACAGCAAGCAAACAAACAAACTCTACTTCAACAAGTAATCATAATAATCACAAACTAATGGTTATACCAAGCTATTTGCTCTCACAAACTCAACAAACTAAAATACAATTAAATAAGCACATACTTACCTCATATCATTTTTTTTTTTTTTTTGCCCACCCAAGTCCGTAAGGTAAAGCTTTATTTTAATGTAGGCAGGATTCAAACTGAAGACCTTGATAACAACTTCCAAGGCTTTTACCAACTGGACTAATTGGCAATTGCATACTTACCTCACAGTTATCGTATCACAATATCACAACATTATAAATAAGCACAACTAAAAAATTCCTAACAATTCTAGTGTCCAACAACATTATAAAATAAAAAGGAATGATAATATTTAGCACTAATCTAACTTATGACAATCTTAAACACAAAACATCAAATCTAAAAAATAAACATTATATTATATGAAGTGATCATATGACAATCTTAAGAGATGTCATATGCTCCCCACATAATACAAGCACATAAAGAATACAAACATATTCTTATTTTACCTAAGGAAAGAAAAGCTAGCACTTCCTTATATAATAAGACTAGTATTGAACACAAATCAAAACATATAGAGAAAGCAATCACAAATCAATATATGCTTCTAGGCCTAATCAAACAATACCTACAAACAAAGATATAGCGTCCACAAGCATTTTATGAAAACAATCAACCTTTTCAATGTTAAAATTAAGTTCAATCTATGAGTATGCCTAATTGCTAACAACCAAATAGTTAGAAGACATTAACTATAAGGACCGAACCGGTCCAGTTTGAAAACACCGGATCGAATCGCAATCTTTTTATTTTCCTTCGAAGTTTCTTCTCCCATGTGAGCAACCCAAGCCGAAGCCCTCGTGTGACATCTCTTTAGCTGCCACCTTTCGTCTCTCCCTCGTGCGATTCAAACCAAGCCTCCTTCCCCTCCTCTTTCCCGAAGACCTAGACGCTCGTCCGTAAGCTTCAGCCGCCGAAGCTTCTTCTTTCTTCTCTTCCTCTTCTTCTTCTTCTTGTTCTTCTTCTCTAGAAACCCTAGCCGAGATTCTTCTTTATCTTCCTCTTCTTTCGACCTAAGGCTATCGCTTACCAAAAATGTTATTGGCAATAGTAAATTTCTTTTATTCCTCCCTCCCTTCATGTGTATAGATATTTTATTCATTTGAGTTATACATATATTATGTTATATTACAAAGTTAACATCATAATCTAGGTTTTAGCTCTATGTATGTGTGTTAATCCTCTTTTTTGAAGAATAGTTATTTAGTGGTCTATGATTTACTTGCGTTGTAACATAAGAAAAATAGGTTGTATTCATCTTAATAGTTGTTAACTTTTATTATCTAATGTTGAGTGTCTATGATTAATCAAAAGTTTGTATCGCCTAAGGATTTAAAGCAAATGCGCCACTTTGACTTTGAGGAAGCAAAGGTTTGAGCACTACAACTCAAGATAAGTAATCTTTATTTATTAATGAATAAACATACCCTTCGTTGTTAGGGACATTAACCTTGTTATTTGTATTAGATTTCTTAATATTGCGTAGATTTGTCAATCCTACAATTGAGATTTTGTTACTCATTATTCTAAATGTTAGAAGACATTTACTTTTCATGTTCATAATGAATTTTATTAAAGATTCATCTTGATGTATAGTTGCATAGCTTCTTACACATCCAAACAAGTTTATACTTGTAGCTATGGTTTCAAAATTTTCCACAACCACTCGATGAAAAGAGTATTTTAAGTGTCGTTGAAAATTTCAGCAGACAGATGAATAGTAGATAAGATACTACCCAGAAATTTCATCCTCCTTTTGCTATGACTTTATATCTGGTTCCAGGTTTCCTATAAGCGCAAGCACCTATAATCAATTACCTCTCAATACTAAGAGAGAACTTTCGATTAACGCTAGCCGTTAGATCGCTAAATGCGAGCATATAGTAGCAGCATGTGGAGTTTTGAAATTTGGAGTTTAGAATTTATGAAATTCATCATTTTAACTTAAAGCGGATGGTTGAGGGAACGATAACGCGCCCGATCTAGATCTCATGGTTCCATTAGTTTGGGCTGTCGCGGTCCCTACTTTACTTAGTCAAAGGACGAATCTAACCGGCTGAAGATCCTCATGGATAGTAGTCAGTCAAGCAATTGTAGACTGGATGTGTTTGTCAAGACAAATATAAATCAACCTTAGCTAATAGAGGGTTTTTTGTCCAACCAAATATATTATATAATTCACAACTCAAAGAACAAAGTCATTGGGGAACATACGGGTTGTGGCCGTGACCGTAATTTAGTGATGTCATATCACGGCGAACCACTCGGACAAAAAAGGCTATGTAACCGCCATTTATGTGTCATTTTGGCAAAATCACGCTGAAGAAGACACGCACTAATGCTACGCTTAAGATTATTTGAGTAAAATAGTATTATGACATTGACTCTTTTCTGTGAAAGAAAATTTTCTTAATTTGTCACCCCGACAAACGACATTACATGGGGGATGGATTTTACTTTAAATTTAAATAATTAATTTCATTTAATTTATGTATTTTTTTATTTGAATATTAGATCAGTTAATAATGATTTGACATTAGAATTTGAATATATTATTATTATTATTATGAAAATTTCTCTAGTTGAAATATTCAGTCAACACGGTCATCATCGGTGTTGATCACTTAGTTTATTATTTCAGATCCTATCAATTCTATTAATTTAATAATAGAGAATCAGATCTACTGTCATATGACAAAATTAACCTCTCAGAGATTTTATTAGAATAAAAATATTATAATATAATTATTGAATTTTTAGATTTTGTTAACGCCCCAAAAAAACTAAACCTAATCAAAAGATCATCCTCGACACATTTAAGCATGTAGTGGCGTCTATGGTGTATTTTTAGATTGTTTGCATACTTTGGAGGCATTAAATTTGAATTTTAATTATACTTCATAATGTGTGCAAAGCTCATCCCAATAGTTTATTTATATGTATCTCGATACTATAAATTTGAATATATGATTGCCTCGTGCTGCATATACTTTACGTTTCATTAAAAACTTTAATTATTTGCACACATTCTGGGACGATGAATTATAATCACACTTCATAATACGTGCAATAGTGCAATTGAAATCTTAATTAACATCTTATGTTCGCTCGTAGTGTTGCGAATTCGGTGGTGTAAGTTATATGTTTCATTCATATCCAACTTTAAATCTTTTGAATATTTACAACATAATGAATTTCATCTAATTTGTTGTAGACTATTGTTAGTCAAATAAATCTAAGCCCAATCTTGTCTGTGGCTTAGTATATTAGACTTAGTTCAATTATTGATCTTATTACTCGTTTAAGCTTCAAAGATTCTTCATTAACTATTTCATTTTTTATTAATTGTTAATCTCTATTTTTATGAAATTTCGACAACCTCCCGGTATCATCCTCACATAGGGGGCTGCTTCGAGAGTGTCAGAGCCTTCCTACCATGCTTAAGAAAGCATACATAGTCAGTGTTTTACGACACTCCGCTTAAGAAATCTTCTGAACCCGCCACGCTTAAAAAAACGTGCATAGGTCTTCAAATACCTGCAATTTCAATTTTAATTTTGAGCTTAGAGTTCATTTTGCATAAAATTAATTAAGTCCTTGTCATCGAATTTATTCCCTACGCCTTTCCGTACGATCTGAGTACTGAACCTTCCTACCACGCTTAAAAAAGCTGAGAAGCACTTACACTTAATGTCCGAGGAGTCTTCTAAACCCACCACGCTTTAAAAAAAAGACGATATTTTCAATACATGCGCGTAAGAGACATCCCCATGTCAAGCGATGCACAAGTACTTAATTACAAGAAGTTTCCCCACATCGGAACAATAACGAAAATTCTATTACATTCACATGCATTTTAAATTAAAATACAATCAGTTCCCCTGGCTATAACATGATTTTTCATCACCATTTTAGCTTCATGAAATTTGCTTTGAAATATTCAACCAACAATTATACATATTCAAGATCTTAATGTTTCTCGATCCAAATAATATTCTTGTTCTTGACATGGTGCTTGGGACCATCCACTGGTTCCAGCTGTGTCATTCCTTCTGGCTCTTCAATCCGCCACTAAAGTCATTTTAATCGACTTATCCCCAAAATGAGAAGATTATCCATTTCAAATCCTATGGATGAAACCCCAGTTCGTGAACATATGACATTCTTTCGCAACATCCACTGCCCATCAGTAATTTTCAAAGGAACTGACGGCTTTTCCTCCTCATCAAAAAATCGCCGAATCGATCCACCTTGCATACTGTCATATACACCAAATCGTCATTGCAAGCCCCAATGAATTCAATTGATATGCTCGAGTGGTAAAGCATCATCACCTCTGAGTAAATTGTTGCCCATCAACTGAGTTTTTCGTGGTCGCCCGATTTTTCCAACAGCTTTTATTACCACATCTTCTCCTTTGTAGATCCCCTCAGAAGCTTCCCAAAACCCCTCAGTAAAGGGCACCTCACCACCGCTTAGATCAAGAGTCCACTCAACGTGAGTTGTCCGTGCCTATGGTTAAACCCGTCCATCGCAGGCAGCATCACCGCTAGTGGCATGCGTGATGCGCCGAAGGAAACACTATGTCCAACCGAAGCCACTCAGGCGGCAAACTGAGAATTCTGTTTCAGGAGTCGCCAACCCAACGCCGTTTTCCACCGACATAGCACCAACTCGACCGATGTCCGCCCACCGACATGTTCGCTCGCCGAAGCTGATAATATGTCATATCATAGAAGCTTCCCCTACCACCTCCGCCGCTACCAGCGATAATTCTTCCCGTGAATTTCGTCGAATCCATCATATGGTTAACTACTCCCTACTTCAATTTTGGAACTAAAGCGGATAGATCTCTCTCTCTACTTTTCCACGAACGCCTTCCCAAATGAAAACATCGGAGTAGCAAGAAGAACAAAAAAATAGAGTAACGAAGTCAACAACCACATAAAAATGGCTCAATCTACAAGCAGACACCACCGTTTTCCACTGAAGAAGTGAAGATCTCGCCTATTACAGCGAAAATCGACACAAGGAAAGTAGAAATGAGAAGCCCTCTTCCCCTTCCTTTATCGGTTCGTGGAGCTTAGGGGCAGAGGAAGAGGGCTTATAGGAGAGGGAGAAAGAAAATGTCAGCTGAGGGTTTGGGAGAATATAGAAATCAGATTAGGGTTAGGAAATGAGAGGTTTATATAGGGGTTTTTATTTAATTGTTTAATTAGCTTCAATTTAGATTTTCGCATCGATATTATTACATATGCATTAAATATGTCGATTTTAGGTTACTCGATGTCGACGAACAACGCATCGCTAACGGATCGGCCGATTCGTTTTAGGAATCGTATTTCGCAGAACGCTTACCGACGCCGATATTCACATATGATAATTGAGTTTTATTTGATAGATTTTGATATTTTGACGCTAACGGCGCAATCAATTTAACGAACGAAAGTCGTTTAAGCAACATCGCGGCTTCCCAACCTCGATATAAGGGGTTATAAACCCCATTCTTGTTCGTCGGCCGGTATAAGCATAGAACGCATCATTAACGACGTCAAGCTAAACGGAAGTCGCTTCACTTATTTTCGCCGTCGTCGTTTATTTTAACCCATTCGCATGCTACGCATTTGGTTTTTTTTATCATAATGATGCATTTTGAGATATTGATATTTACATTCAAGCAATATATATATTCATCATAATTGATTTTCGACGTCGATATGTAAGAATATTTATTACAATGATATTTATTGATTTTTGTCGCGAGCTCATTATTCTTTTGCATGATTCACCTTTATATGATTGATGGGATGCATGAGGCCAACAAATAAATATGCGCGATGGAGTAAATCATGGAAAATCTTGATTTGCCTTGATCTTCACTTCACGATGGGTTCACTAAAAAACTTCTTCTACCATCTACTCTCTGCTTCGATGGATTTGATGAAAGTCCCTTTCTTTTGTGTGTTCACAAATTTGGCTTTCCTTCGACCCTAACTTCATGCTTGACCAGGTTGGATGAAGGAATCGATTTGTTTGCTTTGAGATTTGAAATTCCTTCTGTCCTAGATTTAAGCTTGACGGACTTTAATGAAAGATTGACCTGATTTGTCTATATTGACTTGTTAGTAAGTGTATGCACGCCCTAAGTCCTATTCTTGCTGCTTTGACGGACTTGTTGAAAGGTGCATACAAATGACACATCCTTCCCATATTGTCAATAATGTTGAGTTACCCAAAGATGTATGCTTTAACAGATTGAATAACCATGAAATTTCTCTAGTTCGATCATTCTCTTTGTGTGAACTATGGAATCACTTCTTCGATCCTGTGCTTTCTGCTTTTAAGGACTTGATGAGGGAATTAACTTTAATTTGTGTTTTGTGCTTGATCAGATCATTTGAAAAAAGATTAAAATACCTTGGACAATATATAGATTGATTTGAGGCAGCTCTAAATTGACAATTTTCTCAAATTGTCTTGTTCCGTCGATCGAGTGGAAAGATCTCTTGGATTTTGGTTGCTTGTAGTCACTAAGCTATATGTAATTTGAGATCGAACAACTATCATCATTGAATGACGAAAGATGCTCTTTCACCGCCTTTTCTCTTGTTAAGTGAGGAGCGCCAGAACTCAGTTTTGGACTTGTTGAGTCCAACCTTTAGAACCTACTTCGAGTTTTTTTGACTTAAGTGATGGCTGGCAATCTTACCATTAGACGATGAACGGAGCTCTTTCACGCGAATCTTTTCGCAACTTGTTGAGTGAGAGAGCGTCAGAACGCCCATCTTGTTGAGTTCGACCTTTAGAACCCATCCGTGTCCTAAACTTGAAAATGTAAAGGTTAATGTTTTTTCAACTTAGTTGATTGAAGCTTCCAAAATTAGGAGTTCTTCTAACTTAATCTTTGATATTTGACGAATCTGGGAGGAAAACTTTTGACATTTAGGATTTCCTTTCGCATAAAAGATTCTTTTGTTCTTGTAGAAGACAATTTTAACAATAGTTATACATATATTCGTGAATATATGATAAAGCATGTCAACCCAATATATATACAAGAAGCTCTCCTGTTTTACAGGGAATAATTGAACAGCTTTGATTTATAAAAATTAAAAAAATATCCCATGTCTAACAAGGGGATGCAGACTAGTTCAGAAATGCATTACAGAGTTTGATCTTCTTTAATATAAATTAATGGAGCTCGTTCTGATTATTATATACATTTATCTAAGGATCTCGGCTTGAAGCACGATATCAACTTAGCTAAATATATAAAAATGCCCCGTCTAACAGGGGGAAGCTTTCGCAGTAACTTGAAAATGCGCTCTCATTTTACAAGAAAATCTTCAAGTGACATTACATATGTATTTGATATAAAACCTTACTAGTGCAAGATTCATTTAAGTATTTATATACTTATCCATAGTCAATTGTGATATTTCTTGAGATATCGATTGGTGATCGTTAACTCATTCTTGTCAATAAGGGTAGGCTCCTTCGACACCTTCTATGACGCGAACCTTCCCATTAGCTTCAAATTTACCACCAATCTTATGAGAGGATGATTGGCCTCCTCGCACTAACTAATTCACCTTTTCGAATATTCGAGGACAACTATCAATGCTTTTACATCCTCGCCATAAATTTCTAAACTTTGTTGAGCTTGAGTCTAACTGCATCCAACTCTTCCATTACCAAAGTAGTGTGTTCTCATCTTGAAGATTGATTAAAGTGATGACACCAACTTGTGGCGAGTACCAACTCCAAATGGGAGCATAAGGAGTGACCTTGATTGGCGTTTTGTAAATTGTCCTATATGCCCATAGTGCTTCCATCATTTTAGTGTGTCACTCTCTTTTATTCTTTGTGAGAATATTTTTGAGCAGCTTTACCAATGTCTTATTGAAAGCCTCTAAACCATTGTTGTAGATTGATGAATATCCAATCGATTTTGTATCGATCAATAATCAGATATCTTCGCACTCTTGAAATGGACCGTTGTTCAAATGATTCGTATGGAACCTCGAATCTATAGACAACATTGTTGTGAAGAAGTCAACGACTGATCAAGAGTGATTTTCTTAAACTGAACTCACCATTTGGAGAAACAAGAATCGCTAAAATGAATCGATGTTCGCTAATGATGGAGGATCAATCGCCCAATTATATTTGCCCCAACTTTGACCCGTAACGCTATTGTTGAGTGTAGAGGATTCGGAGGTTGATGAATGAGATCCCCATGGACTTGACATTCGTGACATTTTCTGGCATGATTTATACAGTCTTTCACCATTTAAGGTCAATAGTATCCCATCCTCTTAATTTTTGTTATCATTTTAGGACCTGATTGATGCGCCCCGCAAAGTCCTTCATGAATTTCGGATATAACTTTGTTGGCTTCATCCGTCTCTAAGTATCGCAGCCACATTTGTTCAAAGGATCTACGGTACAATCTATCATTGACATAAGCATATCGTAGGATTCTTTTTTTAATTTGCGTGGTTAGTAATTTATTGCTCGACAATTTACTTTCCTTGAAATAATCGATGAAGAGTTATCTCCAATCATCAGGCTATTCCACTGTGAAAGTTTTGCATGATTTGTTCGTAGTACTTTTGAATTTTTCTATCTCTTGTACTTGTCGTTCTTTGAGAGAGTGAGGAGCAATTTGAATTGCTTCCTGCTAGCTTGAGTTTGATGTCCCCTCTACCTGCGGGAAGTATGGATTTACTGGTTGCAAAACTCGACGAGTGGACACTTCAATCAACACATTGTCATCGTCTGTGTTCGTCATTTCTTTTGCTAGCTTGGCCAGTCAATCTGCTTTACTATTATTTGATCGAGAAACTCGAGCTAGTTTGATGTTTGGAATCTGCTTCATGAGCTCAAGCACTCGCATATGATAGTACGTCAATTCAAGCTTATTAATCTTATAGAGACTTAACACTTGGTTGATTACCAATTGAGAGACTTCAAAGATTCTTAAATTTTGGATGCCAATAACAACAGCTTCTTCGAGACCTACCACCAATCTCAGATTCAATTTCATGTTTTTCTCGGCCCTGTATGAACGCCTCATTATGCTGTTATGAAGACAGAATGCAATACGCCTCTTTTGGTAGTTTGGGGGGTCGAAAGGACTTAATAGATGATGCACCGTAAATATATCTTCCGATTTCTCTTTTCATGAATAAGCAAAATTTGTTCATCGTAAATCATCAATCAATCTGGATAGGATGCGCAGAGAAAATTTGCTAATTGTAACCGAGATACATATGCATATCGAATCAGTAATAGAGTCGCCCATTGTGTCAAACGATTTATCAACACTGGTCTTATTGTTAAGAACTTCAGCGGATCGATCTTTAAGATGAGTGTTATCTTATGTGACAATATGTAATGTCGAAACTTCTGAGTAGCAAAGATTAATGCAAGGCAGTGCTTTTCGATAGGAGAGTACTTTGCCTCAACTCCTGTCAATCTTTGACTAATATAGTACAGCGCATTTTCCTCGCCTTCTTCCTTGTGCTGTGGAAGCAATACTCCGAGGGATTCTTCTAATGCAGGTGTATATAAAATGAGGGGCTTCCCTGAAATTGGTGCTACAAGGATTGGTGGATTCTACAGGTATCTTTTGATGTTGTCGAATGCTTCTTGATACTCATTGTCTCATTTAAATGGTGCATTCTTCATCATCAATTTAGCAAATGGTTGACACATGCCCGACAAATTTGATATGAAGCGTGGGATGAATTCAATCTAATGAAGCTGACGAAAATTCTTCATGGCATATTCACTATCGCTTTTTTATATTAGATCGAACTCACATCCCCAAAGAAACTTTCCAGACGAAACCCCAAATGCACATTTGAGAGGGTTCATCTTGATATCGTACTGCCTAATTCTTTCGAAGACTATCCTCAGGTCACCAAAATGATCTTTTCGATCTATGCTCTTGACGACGAGATCATCGACATGACATTCTACTTCCTAAAGAATCAACACGTCGAAGATGCGTGTCATGGCCCTCTGATATGTAACTCCAGCATTCTTCAATCCAAACGGCATGACTGTGTAGCAGTATATACCAATCGGCGTCCTAAATGATGTGTGCTTCTCGTCTTCAGAAGCCATCTTGATTTGATTGTATCCCGATAATTCATCCATAAATGAGAACATGTCGTAGTTGGAAATATTATCTACTAGTAGTCATGATATTGGAAGCGAAAAATCATCTTTTGGGCATGCTTTGTTCAGATCTCGAAAATCAATGCAGATATGGATTTACCATTCTTCTTTCTCACTGGAACAACGTTGGCTATCCAATCTATATACTTTTCTTCTCGGATAAAGTCTACGACGCCTTCTTTACAATTATCTGTTTTCTTCAATCTCCAATCTCATTCTCCCAGAGCTGCTTAACTGTATGGTTTAATGACAAGTTTATGAACGCCACCTCGTGAGATAAGCTGCATTTGAGTATGTCCAAGCAAAGCAATCCCCAATTCACATACAGAGCTTTCATTTCTTCAACCTTTTCATCGGTAAGAATCGAATTTAAAGTCGAGATCATCCTCTGTTTCCATGTTGATTTCCTTCAACTCATCCATGGTAACTGATTGTCCACCATCTTCAAGCTCTTCAGACGCTGGCTTGGCTTCTACCTCCTCATCATTTGTAAGATTGACTTCATGAGGATCATTTTCATATTCGGTCTCGATGTTAATCTCTTCTTTTATTATCGCATAATAGGTTTTTCTTCGACGGTGTTTACATCAGATGTATCCAAGACCTTTAGATGTATGATCATCACACTTTCGCGAGATCTGTGGACTTTTTAGACCCCAGAGAGTATCGAAGAAGTGGGCTCGCCATTTGTCTGTTCCAATATCGACCCCCAATTTGTGCATCATCTTGCGAATCCTTGGAGAATAATATTTTGGCATTCTTGTGAGAACCATATCAACAAATTCATCAAATTGCATGAGCCAATCAGAATCCTGGTGATAACACTCCTCAGACTTGTAAAATGAAATTCCACGTTCATCACTTCCAGGCAAAGGAGACACATAGAAAGTCTTTAACTCTTCAACAATGTGGACTTCACGTGAAGTGATTTCTTTGATGTGATGAAAAGAAACCGGCAAGATCACTAATGATTCTTCTAATATCAACAGGTCTACTGTCCTTCTTGAAAAGATACACTAAACTTCACTTTCATAGGTAAGTTCAGAATCATAGTCAAGATCTGAGTATTCCATAATTTTCTTTCCTATCAAAAGAGACTTGTTGGCTCCCTTAAGCTCAATGGGAGATCATCCTTTTCTTCTTCTGTGTCACTACCCAGATAAGGGACTATCCTTTTCAACTTATGTGATGCACTAGCTGCTTTAAGAAGAATCGGCGTCGCCTTCTTTCTTCCTTTTTCCTTCTTCACTCATTTGTGTTGTTTTGCAGCCTTTGAGGTAGAAGCTTTGGATTGTTGAGGCTTGGGCTCCTTCAACAAATAGTATTTCACATCTGAATAGATTTTAATTTTAAGGGCAGCAAACGGTTGAAGATTGCCAAATTATGTGTTCTTCCTCATCTCTTATGTATTTCATGCATTGGTGCAAAATAGACAGAACTATTCCGTACTCATGTAACCAAGGACGACCCAACAAGGCCCTGAACGAGGTGTCAGCATCAATGACATGGAAATTTAACTTCTGTGTAAAGCTCCCCGAATCTTAGTGGCAAGGTAAAAGATCGGAGAGTTTTTGCCCTTTTTCATTGAAACCGTGAATCATCAATTTGTCCCGTCCTAGATGTTGAACGTCGAGAGACAATCCCTTCAATGTTTTCAGACTCATGAGATTGACAGATGAACCTAAATCGATTAAATTTTGATTGATTATGACACCATCGCTCTCCGCAAAGACGTATAACAGACAATTGTGTTCTGATGTTTCGAGCATAAGATCTTCCTCAGAGAAGGTGATTGTCAGAAGGTCTTGAGATTATAATACTTCAGTCATACAACGCTCGGCGAAGTATGCTTCATATTTATCTGAATTCTTAAGAGCCTGAATTAAGATTTCATGGATATTCTGCGACATCAAAAGGACCTTATACATGGGGTAAACGAAGCCGAGCTAACAAAACTCTTGTTGTGGTTCTCCTGCTTTGAAATTTGTTTTGTTCATGTTCGTCGCTTATATATCGAAATTGAAATATCTTTTAATTTGCTTAACTAAACGAGCTAACGAAATAACATCCTTGTTCGCAACAAATGCTTTTTTGAGAGGAGATTCAAACCTGCATTTTGCATAACAAAAGTTTTAACTACAAGTCACGCCAGATTTGATATGTAAACGTGAAAGTATATATATAATAATAATAATAATAATAGTAATAAAATAATAAAAATAATAGTAATAGTAATAAAATAATTAAAAAAATAATAATAGTAATAAAATAATAAAAATAATAATAATAGTAATAAAATAATAATAATAATAATAATAGTAATAAATAAAATAGAATATAATAATAATAATAATAATAGTAATAACAATAATAATAATAATAATAGTAATAAATAATAATAATAATATAATATAATATAATATAATTTTTTATTTCGAGCAAATCGAGAACACCTCGAACAAATGATGTTCGTTCGACTGCTTATAAATCGAAATAACGTCTGCTCATGTTATTTCATTTAGTTAATGAACGAACACGAATTACATAACGAGAACACGAATTTCAGGAACAACGAGCTTTTGACTCTACTTATACACACTCAATTATGCAGGAATCTTCCTCAAGTGCAACAGGATGTTGTAATCGATTCCTTTATCCATGTTAGATTTTTTCTTTGGATCTTTGCGAGTGATATTTTCATTAACTTATATGTTCTTGTCATTGCCTTTATTTGTCGTTCCTTTCTTCTGTGACGACGGCAAAGATTTTGCCATTTCGTATTGAGTCGTTTCCATCGCTCGATTCCTCTAAAGAAGTCTCTTCTTCAGAACCATTGTTTATACCTGAGGATAGGATGGAGCCTTCAGAATCACTTCCCAGTTTTATACCCTTCATCAATGGTGATATTGAAGACTCAGACTCATCTTCCTCCGGAAAGCACAAGTCTTCTTCCGAGCTATCATCTGTTTGTTTCACCATCAGGCAAAGCTTGAATGCTACACCATTGGTGGTTTTTCTTCTTGAATTATTTTGAAGAAGCGAACTCCGTCGAGGAGTATCCAAAGACACTGAGATAACCCGACAGGCTTCTCCAAAAAGTGATTCTTCGTTATCATCTCCTTGATCATTTGTTTCAATGATTTGGAGTCCTGAGATGAAATTAGCAAGCTTAACTGGTTATATTGCTAGTTGTTGATATTCTTCCAGATTATTAATAATCTTTTGAGTAATAGACCTCTTCTTTATCTTCTTTTGTTTGACTGGCCTTTTAGGAATTTTTGGAGAACTACGAATAGGCTGCTTCTTGGGTTGGGAAACACCAACCACCTTGACTACTTCTGAAGAGCATAACCTTTTGATGTAGATCATTCTCATGGTTCCAGTACTGGCTCAAACGGTGATCTCCACTTGACACCAGGAACGCCTTCTAACTATTTTCTTTGAGACCGCAATCTCCCATTTATCATTCTCAACCGTTTTTCTTTTGCTTTATTTCTCTGTGAGGGCACGAAAGAGGACGTAACTACCATTATAGATTCTTTCTTTGGGTGAATAAGGACACTATTGGATAGCGTAAATTCATCCTTTTCTGTACTTCCTTTCTAGCCAATCTTTGAATACATAGCAATCTTCTATAGGGTGGCTAATTACCCGATGATATGAACAGTAATTTAGGCTATCAGTTCGTCCTGACTCTTCAGGTCTTTTACACTCTGGCAACTCCAACCCTGCCTTGAGTGCTTGTCGGAATAGTTTAGCTATACTTTCTCTTTTGAAAGAATATTCTTTATTCATTTTCTCCTTAAGAGATGGTGCATTCGATCATCATCACCTAATAATTGTCTTGGGCACTCACCACTACTCGAAAAAGTTATGGGTTTGTCATTGCCTCCAAGAACTAACTTCAGTTGAGAATTGATGGGTTATTTAACTTTCTCTTCAAAATAGATAGAATGTTTCCCCTTATCTACATTGTAAGTTGCTATCCTTCCTCTATTTGAATCATATGAAACAATGTGAGATTCACTCCTAGATTCTGGGAACTTCTCTCTCTTTGTTTTATTTGGATGACTTTTAGTTTTGGAAAGATTCAACTTTTCATATTTCATCATCCGATCAAGTAGTTCTTGAAAGGTGATGATGGAAGACATGCATAAATAGGGTGTCATTTTATCATCAATGTTGTCCATTAGCAGCTAAATTGCATGTTCGTCTTCCAGCTGTTGCTCGCACTTCACACTCATGTTTCGCCAGCGAGTTATGTATTTTGTAACTAACTCGTCCTTCTTTCTCTTCTCCAGGGCGAGGTAAACTATTGTAGTCTTTCTAACTACACTAGCAAATCTTTTGATAAACATTGTCTCCATTTCAAATGTCTTGGCGAGTTATTTGGCCTCACACTCTTAAGCGTTAAAGTTACGTTAATGATTGCGGACATCACGTCATTACCCCCAGTATTATCACAAGTTGCTTTAAATTGTGTTGATGTTTATGCGGTTCTTTTCCATCAAATGAGTGGAATTTCCGGTAACCTTTAGGATCTGACACTTGATCATATTATGCGATATGGCGCTCTATTCACCAATTTCTTCATCTGTTCTGCAGCTATGGCAGCTTTAATCTTTTGACTTAAAATAGTTTCAAGTTGTACAACTGTCACTGGCTCGGATGTGCTCAGTATTTGCTGGAGAATGGGTGGAGCAGTCAATTAATTGACTTCGTTTCTATCATTATGAGCACTTTGTGCTTTGAGATTTATTGCTTACTGGTGGATTGATTAGTGTTGGTTGTTTAATGATTGGCGGGACTATTGACATGTCCTCTGCATCATTTGTATCATGAGATTCATATGTGTCATCATCTGATTCATTTTCGAATTCAGTTGAGAGATCTCTTTATCTTTAGCCTTCATCATGCATTTTCTTTTTCTGAGCAAGTAGCGATTCGGCAAATAGCGTGTTATCTTCTTCTTCGGTTCCTCTTCTTGCTCATCACGAGGAGGTAAAGGTTTCGCATTTGACCTGGTGGTTCTTGATGTGGATAGAGATCGCTCCATGGCTGATGTCGCAGGATGGTTCTCCATGTGTTGTCGTATACCACATCTACCCCCATGATATCTTCTTCATCTTCTTCTTCTTCTTCTTGTAGCCTTATCTTTGATCGACGTCTCCATCTGATTTCAGTCTTAGAGTGTGAGACAAACGTCTCCTCAATCCTTCAGGGTGTCGATCACCACGAGCCTCATTAATTATAACACTCTTTTTAGGAACTCATTCCTATTGGGCCCTATCATCAGTGGATCTCCGGATATGCAAACCGGATGTCACGTCTCTTTGCCTTTCTGTGGCAGCTTCTTCTTGAGACTTCGGCCTCCATACTTGTTTTACCTTCTATCGGGACCTTTCAGCAGCGGATTCCCGAACGCGTGGTTCAGGTGTCACGCGAAATGTTCACTGCGCAAGGCTTATTTGTAATGCTCCTGAGTTCTTACTACTTTAGATGGTAGCTTTTGCAGTGGAGCATTATTGGCTTCTCTAATAATTTGTCTTTGATATCTCTTCTTCATAAGACCTTGTTCTTTTACAACTTTCAGCACCTTGTGCACTCTAGAGGATAGTCTTATGATGCCTCCTTTGTGGGGTTGGAGCTTGATACTGTTGCTCCTAAAATGATTGCTTAATATCACCAATAAAGTTATTCCTTTTCACCCACTTGAGATTTTCAAATTTATTGTGAGTGGGAACATACGGTCCCCAACTTTGTGTAAAAGAAGGGTCAGTGATGGGCGATGGCAACTCAGCATTCCTTCTTCTCCTCTGTCTTCTAGTCAGCTTTCCTCCATATGAGGAAACTTCAGCGTCATGTTGGCCTTATACAAAGGGCAACGTCAGCAGGAAAGTAATGTTCGGATACACTACTGAAATTGTTTGCCCAGTCATCATTCTCTTCATGGCCGGAGCTTCAATGTCCCAACCTCAACAGCAGTAGCGACAGAAATTTTAATGGATTTGGCCTGCTGCACGGGCTGATATGCAAGTTGTTCATGATTGTCTCGTGCGCTGCGATAGTTTGGCGGCGATCGGAAAATCTATGCTACCAAATTGTATAGTACAAAGATCCCGGTGTTGATGGCGATGCGACGAGATGTTGGCTCGCACCGCATGAAAAGTGTGTTCTGAAGATCCATCTGCGAAATTAAAGATGTAGATTAATAATCAGTAATTGATATATCATCCCACACTTTCATGATACAGAGATATAACATAACAAACACGATAAAATATGAAAACAAGTTATAAACAAAAAAAGGTTTTCAAAACTTCAGAATCATGTTCAATATAAAAATAATTTTGAGTTTCAATCAATTTAACTTTATAAATCACTTTAACTTTTCATTTTACTATATTCCACTGCTATCATAGCTTTGATTCGACTAGCCAGAGATGGAAAAGAGAAACTTGTCCCAGAGTCGAATCGTAAAAATTCGCCCTCATTATAATGAAAGAGTGTTGTCGTGAAAATTTCGACGGATAAATAGTAGATAAGACACTACCCGGAGATTTCATCCTCATTTTTGCGACTTGGATCTAGTTCAGTTTTCATAAGATGGCACATCTTAATTATCCCTCTGTCAGAGAGAACTTTGATTATTTAGTTGTTAGATAAAAATGCGCATATAGTAGCAGCATATGAGATTTTGAAATTTGGAGTTTAGAAATTATGAAATTCATCGTTTTAGCTTAAAGCGCATGGTTGGGGGAACGATGACACACCGTCTAGATCCTGGTTACGTCATCCAGTCCTCCCAGTCTACTTAGTCAGGAGGTAGTGTGACCGATAGAAGGATCCTTGTCGGCCGGTCATATGCGTCGTCAAAGCAATCCTGTAAACTGATAGTGTTTATCTAGGGACAAATATAAGTCAATCTTATAACATAACTTTTGCTAACCAAATATATTTTATAATTAACTCAAAAGCAAAACATTGGAGAACATCTGACTGCGGCCGTGGTAATTTAGTGGTATCATATCGCGTGAACCACTTCGAGGAGCTCATAAATGCATTTATGTGATGTCATTTGTGGCAAAACCACTGGATGGAGGACCCGCGTCGCTCGAACTAAGATTATTTAAGTGTGAAAATAGTTATGTATTTGATTTGACATTAGTTTTGTGAAGAAAATTTTTAATTTTTATCTCAAGCGGTTTGGATGGAGGGATGGATTTTACTTTAAATTTAAATAATTAATTTCATTTAATTTATGTATTTTTAGTTTGAATATTTGATCAGTTAATAATAATTTAACCTTAGAATTTGAATAGATTATTATTATTATTATTATGAAAACCCTCAAGTTGAAATATTCATTCAAACACGCCATCATAAGTGATCACTTAGTTTATTATTTGAATCGGCACTCTATTAATTTAATAATAGAGGAATAGATCCACTGTCATATGACAGAATTACTCTCTCAGAGATTTTATCAGAATAAAAATATTATAATATAATTATTGAATTTTTAAGTTTTGTTAACACCCATCAAGACTAAAGCGAATCAACCCGCTTGACATCGCCCAAGGCAGCATTGCGTAATGTCGGGGCTCATCTTGAGTGTATTTTTTAGATTGTTTGCATACTTTGGAGGCATTAAATTTGAATTTTAATTAAACTTCATAATGTATGCAAAGCTCATCCCATTAGTTTATTTATATTTATCTCGATACTATAAATTTAAATATATAATTGTCTCGTGCATATACTTTTCATTTCATTAACTTTAATTGTTTGCACACATTCTGAGACGAATTATAATCACACTTCATAATACGTGCAATAGTTCAATTGAAGTCTTAATTAATGTCTTTTGTTCGCTTGTTGTGTTGCGAATCCGGTGGCGTAAGTTATATATTTCATTCATATCCAACTTTAAATATTTTGAATATTTACAACACAATGAATTTCATCTAATTTGTTGTAGACTATTGTTAGTCAGATAAATCTAAGCTCAATCTTGTCTCAATAGCTTAGTATATTAAACTTAGTTCAATTATTAATCTTATTACTCGTTTAAGCTTCAAAGATTCTTCATTAACTATTTCATTTTTTATTAATTGTTAATCTCTGTTTTTATGAAATTTCGGCAGACTCTTAATGTTATCCCCACATAAAGGGCTGCTTCGAGAGTGTCAGAGTCTTCCTACCATGCTTAAGAAAGCATACATAATCTGTATTTTACGACACTCCGACTTAAGAAATCTTCTAAACCCACCACGCTTAAAAAGTGTGCATAAGTTTTCAAATATCTGCAATTCCAATTTTATTTTTGAGCTTATAGTTCATTTTTCATTAAATTAATTAAGTCCTGTCGTCAATTTTGGAAACCTCCGATCTTTGTCGTCTTGGGAGTCCCTACAGCTTAAAAAGCGTCATAATTAATGTCTCTGACTCGAGTCTTTAACCCGCGCAAAAAGCGTGCATGAACTAATACTGCGTAGACAACTTGGTTTTTATTTACAGTACTTAATTCAGTTTCCCGTTTCAATAGCTATTACATTCACATGTGCATGGAATTAAACTACAACTGAAGCTCCCATTTTCTATAACATGATTTTTCATCATCATTTTAGCTTAATTTTGCTTTTGAAATATTCAAGCAGTAAGCTTTTTGAACCGGAAAGTAATAACAACCCCCTTTAATTGGATCTCCACTTCATGCGATGAAATGCAACGTAGCTCATATATAATCCCTCATTGAAATAATGACCGAATAATTATACATATTCAAGATCTTAATGTTTCTAATCCAAATAATTCTTGTTCTTTGACATGGTGCTTGGGGCCATCCACTGATAGGTTCCAATTTCGAGTGTCATTCCTTCAGTTTGCACTTCAATCCGGGCCACTCCAATCTCAACAATTTTAATCAACCTATCCCAAAAAATGAGAAGATTATCCGATTTCAAATCCCAATGGATGAAACCTAACCCATGAACATATGACATTCCCTTTGCAACATCCAACGCCTGTCTTATTGCAATTTTCAAAGGCACTGATCGGTTTTGCCTCCTCATCAAAAGCGAAGGCCATCCATTTGGCATACTCGTCACGATGCACCAAACCGTCTACGCAAGCCCAATGAATTTGACCACATTGATATGCCTCAGTGGCAAGCATCATCACCTCCGAGCAAATTGTTGCTCCATCAACGAGCTCTTTGGTCGTTTTGATTTCTCCAATAGCTTTATTGCCACATCTTCTCCATTGTAGGATCCACGTAAAGCTTCCCAAACCCCCCCGTGAAGGGCTCCCCAAGTTTATAAGATCAAGAGTCCACTCATCGTAGTTGTCCGCGTGGGTTAACCCGTCCATCACAACTTATGCTAAGGCGTCATTGCTTAGGGCATCGTGGCGTGGAGTGACATGTCCAACCGAAGCTTTCACTTAAGGTGGCAACTTGAAGAATTCTTGTTTGAGTCGTCGACCAATCATGTTCTCCACCAGACATGCGACCAACTCGGATCGTCCCAGACATGTTCATCTCGGAAGTTTCCAATAATATGCCATATCATAGAAGCTTCCCCCACCACCTCCGTCGCTTCCAGCGATAATTCTTCTAGTGAATTTCATCGAATCCATCATATGGTTAACTACTCCCTACTTCAATTTTGGAACTAAAGAAGATAAATCTCTCTCTACTTTTCCATGGACGCCTTCCCAGATGAAAACATCGGAGTAGCAAGAAGAACCACAAAAAACAGAGTAAAGAAGTCAACAACCACATAAAAATGGCTCGATCTACTAGCAGACACCATCGTTTTCCACGGAAGAAGTGAAGATCTCTCCTGTTACGGTGAAAATCGACACAAGGAAAGTAGAAATGAGAAGCCCTCTTCCCCTTCCTCTGTCGCTTCGTGGAGCTTAGGCGTAGAGGGAGAGGGAGAAAGGAAATGTCAGCTGAGGGTTTAGGAGAATATAGAAATCAGATTAGGGTTAGGAAATGAGAGGTTTATATAGGGGTTTTTATTTAATTGTTTAATTAGCTCAAATTTGGATCTTCACATCGATATTATTACATATGCATTATATATGTCGATTGTAAGTTACTCGATGTTACGGGCCTTGATAGCGCGTCGTTTATGTCGGAGACCATTTGGTTCAAATCGGCGTTGAATCAGGATCAATTTCAGTTCATATTTGCGCATTGTCGCTTCCGATCGCTCGATATTCACGCATACTCGTCTGAATTGAGTGTGAATAGCTTCATTTGATCGATTTTGACGTTTCGACGCTAACTGCGCAATCAATTTCACGAACGAAGGTCGTTTGGGTAACATCGTGGCTTCCCGACCTCGATATGTGCATAGGCGCTTCGACGACCGCCCTTCTTGTTCGGTCGACCGTCGAATTGTGCAATATGCATATTCCGATCAATTTCGACATTCTGAACGCGACGGCGGAGTCCGTTGGTCAATCGAAAGTCATTTCGACTAATTTTTGGTGTCGAGTGTATTTCAGCTCTGATTTGCGTGTTGTTAGTATCCAATTGCACGATATTCATACATACTCGTCCGAATTAAGCGCGAACAATCTCATTTGATAGGTTTTGACGTTTTGACGCTAACACTGCGATTAATTTTGCAAATGGAGGTCATTTGAGCATCGCCGCGGCTTCCCAACATCGATATGCATGTTAGCGCATCGGCGACCCCCCTTTTTGATCGGTTGACCGTCGAATTGTGCAATGTGCTTATTATGATCAATTTCGACGTTCTGAACACAACGGCGGAGTCCGTTGGTCGATCGAAAGTCGTTTCGATTGATTTTTGGTGTCATCTTTGGTGTCATCGAGTGTATTTCAACTCTGATTTGCGTGTTGAAACTCGTCAAATTCACCTTGTGAGCTCAACTTGACTTATGACGTATGCATGGAGGTCAGCAATAGCATTTGTTGTCTATGCATATTACATTTAGTTTAAATTTAATTCTTGCATCATATATCTGTATACAATTAATGTTGGTCATACTAGTTAAATATCGTTAATAGTCATTTATTGGTAATATGTGGAATATAAATGAAAGTAATATATAACATATATCGGTATTAAAACCCTTTGTTAATGGCTAGCCGGGCCGACGATCCTTAGAGAAATCATTGGATTTTCATGGGATTGGTGCATACCTTTCCTTGTTCAGGGTGTCGTAGAAAACCGACTATATAGATGCATAAATAACTATTATTGCATATACTCACTCATAATTGCATATTATCATACGGTAATGAAAAATAGATAAGTCATTAGATAGACATGATTGAGCATATCTGTTGAGGTAATATTTATTCTGCCATCCAAATGTTTAGCGTCGATTTTTTTGTATACACATATGAGCATAAGTATTCAAGTTGCATAATCATTTACATTTTGTTTATTGATTCACTTCTACCTTGAAAATAATAACATGAGGCATCAATTTTTATTGATTATAACTATGGAACATTTCCTTTGTTCATACTATATGCTCCATTCCTTTGCCATTTAGATTTTAATAAATGATGGTTATTTGTTGAGTTTGACTAGTTAAACTCATTGTTGTAAAATTTTTACATAGCAAGTTCTTCTAGAATAGTTGGAGAACCTTCATCACAACAACCAGCTTTTTATCAGAATTAGGATCTTCGGTACTTGAGTATATGTAGTTTCTCTTTTTATGTCTTTTGAGTTTGAGTAGAATTATTTCTTATTAATTTTCTTTCAGCATATTGTTTAGATATTATTATGTTATTGTTGGATGTTATTTTATATTGTATTTTGATTACTTTTCTACTTTCCAGTTGGACAATTGTATGATCTTTATTGATGGAGTGAAGTGTAATTCATTTATCTTGTTGCTATAAGTTCATCTTTACTTTTGTTGTATGTGAATTTTCTCTGTGAGTACAACAGTTTTCATATAACTTCATCACATCCCATATAGCCAAGGTGTACCGCCTTCCGGACCCGAGGTGTGACATTAGCTATCACGAAATAAGATATTGCATAATAATCTATAATCTAGTATGATTAAAATTTCTTTTATTTTATAAAATTAACACATGCCTATTTATTATTCAATATGTTCTAGTTTACACCTAAAACCTCCATTGAAAAAAATGCACAAATCTTATGCTTGGCCTAAATTGAATCTATAGGAGCACATACATACCACTCCTTACATCATTCATAAAAAAATAAATATGAACTTACAACACACAACTATACTTTTGAGCAATCAATTTTATAATAAGTATACTCAAAGATGTTATGTAGGAATGAACAGACCATATGAACATAAGTTCCTAGGATAAGCATATTTCTTTCCAATAACTAAGTACACATGTATGTCATCTTATTGCATGCAACACCGAGTTAAACAAATCTTTAAAATCAATGGTCATAAAATTATGCAATATATTTAATGTCCTAAAAGTGATTTAAATATTCACTTCAATTTATTATTTTTATTCCTCCACATCTAATAATTATTAAGTCCTCCAAACGATACACAAGATATTAACTTAGATATACTAAAATTATCTCATATGTATCCCTAAGATATAGGAATATTAACATATCCTCAGAGATCATTTATGAATTCTCAAAGAATTCTCATATTATAAAATTACATCATTACAGACATCTTTACTCAATACATAATCAATTAATCAATATCAAGATTCAAGCCAAATTAAATATTCCATCAATTTAACACCAAAAGAATATAATTATAGAAATCTACAATTTCTTATTTATTATATTTATACCCCAATAATAAACTAATATTGAAAAGATGTCAAATTTCTACCCACATAAAAAACACTACTACGACTAAGCTTAAAAGATCAAACTTAGGCTACAAAACAACTTTCTCATAACCCATGAAGCTTGAAAGGAAAGCACAAAAACCTAGTAGGAAGAGGTGAGATGAATATTAAAAAACAATTTTAAATTAAAAGCACAAGATTTCAACAATATTTGGCCACTAATAAGATCATCAAAACATCTACATCCAATGACACCCACTAGTTTATCCACTGAATATATGAATTGCCTTAACTACAATGATGACTAAATCAAGGAATAAACCATTATTAAATTAACTAAATAACTTCCAACCACAACCACCTACAAATAATATAACTAAAACATTAGTAGGACTCCTCCTCTACAATGAATAATTTGAAAATCATAAAATACAAGGAGTGAGTTTGAAACAAACTCAATAGATGAAACCCATTGAGTAAGATACAAACAGCAAGGCATAGGATATAAATATAAAGATTATCAATATTATGATCAAAATCTACTACGTGTCTACATAGTTCATGATTCCTATAACTAGTTGTGGTTCTTTGCAATCAAAATAATGTACATGAACTTTCTAAAAAATTTGTGTGACAAGTAAAATGGCCATACTGTCACTTCATATCAATATGATCATGTAAAACACTGAATAAATGAAGCATATTTTAAATATATTACCAACAATTAAAGCATACAAACTAATAACAAAGAATGCACTCCTAATAAGGAAGAGTAAATTTATCCCTTAATAAATAAAGAGTCAATTATCAAATAGAGGCTGTAAGTATTCTTTGCCTTTAGATCATAACAACAATCTTTCTCGCTTCAACACATGATGCTCCACAAATCCTATATTCAAAATAATCTTGATCAATCATACATTGAAAATAGTACGCATCAAAACATTAAATAAACAAAACGATCAATTAAGCATATTCTTGTAATCAAGAATTTCCCCTAATTTATACTTCATATTTAACCTATCATAATCACTAGTTATTTAAAATTTTCATAATAAGACATTATTAACACTAAGCATATGTATCCTAAAATCTATCCAACCCTTAACTAAATGTTATGCCTGTGTTATGAAATTATGAGAAAAATAAGATAAGTTTAATGCACATGACAACCATAATCTCATGCTATAGAATTAATTTAAATATATACATATTCATACATATGTGTGTAATCCTAACTTTACACACAATCTTTCTCTTGCACATAAAGCTTGATCAATATCATCCTTGGCACCTAAATTATGGTCTAAAAATAATTTTTTTTATAAAATTAGCATTAGTCTTCAAGTTAATATATAAGTCATAGAAACAATAATATATATACTCTAAAACATTGGTTTTAACCTTCTAAACAATACAATATAAGTACTAAATCAATCCATGGCTAATAATTCAACATCATAATTTAATCAAATCGTAATAGTAACAAGAAAATCTAGTGTAAAGATTTATCCGCTTAAACACATGATAAAGATGAAGATGGGGAGAGAGTGTAGATGAATCCAAAATTTACTTCCCTCTTCTCCTCCCTCATCTTCCTCTCCATTGACTTCATTGTGATTGTCAAAGCCATCAAAGGCACTTACTACAAAGTTGAGAACTCCTCTATCTCGCTTGCACGTCATATGCTTTAGTGGGAGCAAACGTCGATCATTACTTGAATCTCGCTTGAACTCTGTTCTTGAGCTCATTATCCATTCTCAAGCACTCACTTGCTCCACTCCCCTTTTTTCTTGTCTTGCTTATTTCCTAGCTCCCAATTCAAAAAAAATTTAGAAGGGACTAGATGCAATGAGGCAATCAGTTCAACAAAATTAGTTTGGTCAAAATACGAGTTAGCACAACACAGCTAGAAAAATATGCAAGATCAACAACTAATGAACTTAATATTACCCAAACAAGCACTAAACAATCAATTTTGGCTTGCTTAATTTAAGGACCTCATGTCATTGAAAAAATGGTTCAAACAAGTTTGAAGACTACTCTTTAGTCATCAATCTTTGGTCTAATATATTATATCTCCTCTCTTTAGTGATCTTTCATCTAAATACAGAGAGAGTGATTTCTTTCTTTTCGGCTATTGTATGTGTTTACAAATCATTGTCAGATGATAGTCATAGCAATCAATTGAAATTTTTGAGGCCATCAGCCAGTTTTCTCTTTAGTTACTCACCCAAAAAGAGTACGATGTCATTAATGCTACATAAACCTTCAACAACAACAAAAAACAATTCTCACTCCATAACCTATTCATGACTTTAATTAAAAAAAAGAATGGTCATGTGGCACGCATTCAGATAGTGACATATGCCATTCAACAAAGAAAAAGTTGTGTTAAAATGAAATAAAATATCTTCTTCGTAATATTAAACCAATGCTAGGAAAGATGGATATTTCAAACTATTGGATCTAGCTACATTTTGCTCACTGAGTTGGATGAAAACACAATGTGTCCTCAAGCCCATCATTATTTTATATGCAACTAGGTTTCAATGCATGGTGCCCCACCTAAAAGAGCTCCTTTCCCAAATTAAGTGGGTCTCATAGCCATCTTCTTAAGTAAATTAGAGAATTAAACTTATACAACAAGTATTGTTATCATCCCATGAGCTCATTTTCAGCGTCATAAGAAATGGGCGCAAAAAGCTAGCATATAGATACAAGCATGCGGTTACTTCTTCTACAATGAAATATATGTCAAAGCAATTTGCATTTTGTATGCTAGCAATCACGAGAAGCTTAATCAAATGTCCTAATTCTTATAAATAATAATTTTATTAACCACCTATTATGATCTTATGAAGGACTCACAACAAATTGGACCATCACTTGATCCTCTTCTTTACAAATAAATATATATATATATATTATATTATATATTATTTGGGATCATCTATAATGTGAAATTTTTACATCAGAATGTGAAATTTTGACCAATATAAGTGCAAAACAAGGAATAAAAAATAAAAGACCCAAAAAATAAAGGTGAAATATTTAGTGAGCTCAAGTTAACTTTTAAATCATGATAATTACACATGTTATGGTATGGTATAAAATATCAGCCTAGTAGACTAAGGACCAAATCATTATTATTGAACTAAGGTCCACAATAACAACAACAACAAGCCTTTATCCCACTAAGTGGGGCCGGCTACATGAATCCTTCGTCTCCATTGTGTCCTATTATGTGTCAAATTCTCATTTAATTCAAGTATACTAAGGTCATTTTTTATACATCTTAGCGAAGTCTTTTAGGTCTACCTTACATTTCTTAATATAAGGCAAATCAAATGCATCTACTCCTAGGGTCATCAGGCGCTTTATGTGGCCAAACCATCTAAGGCTCTCTCTAATCTTATCTCGCCATTGGAGCTACTCCAACTTTTCTCATACTCATTTAGCATTTTATCTCTAAGAGTAAAGCCACTCATCCCTGAGCATCCTCATCTTAGTCTTATGCTTCTCTTTTTGGCCAACATTCACCATAAGTCATTGCGGTCTTACCACCATCTTATAAAATTTTTCCTTAAGTTTAAGTGGAACTTTTCTATCACACAACATGTCGATCCTCCACTTCAACCATCCAACTTGAATTCTACTAATAGCATCTCCATCTATTTCACCATCATTTTAAACCATAGAGCCTAAATATAAGATCTTCTTATTAATGACTTGTTATTAACTTAATGTCATACACTTATACAACTAAAATTACACTCCATATACTCAATTTTAGATCTACTTAAACGAAACCTTTAGACTCTAATGTTGACCTCCATAATTCAAGTTTCTTTTGTTCTAATCTTATCAACAAGAAGAATGTCATCAGAAAAGCATACACCAAGGTACATCTTTCCCAAATGCCTAATAAGAACATCCATAACTAAAGCAAAAGATAAGGGCTTAAGGCTAATCCTTGATGTAATCCAATCAAAAAAATATTTTGTCAATCCTCCTTGTGTTTGGACACAAGTAACAGCTCTAATATACATATCCTTAATGACTTGAATATAACCGATATTAAACCCTTTTTGTTCTATAACTCTCCAAAGAACATCTCTTGAAACTTTATCATAAGCTTTCTCAAAATAATCATGACATCTGAGGCCCATTAATAATAAAAAAGATTTACATACATATCGCATAATTTTTATGTATATACACATCTAACACTTAAAGTTTGATATTTATATTTCTAACACCTTACCTATGCATGAAAAAGTGTATGCACTTTTAAAAATATAAAAATGGTGATATTTTTAATGTGATGTTGTATATATGTAGATGCCCCTAATAATAAACAGTCATACAATTAATAAGCATGCTCAAACTATGCCTAATGCACAATTTAAAATCATATGGTGTCAACTCAGTTGATTATGAATATAGGCCAAAGACAGGTATGACATTTTAGACATTTGATCTAACAATACTAGTGAGTTGTCACTTCAGCATGCTTATGTATTGATTACAGTAAAGTTGTAAAACTAATCTACGAACTTCTCTACAATCGGAGCTATAATCCCCACTTAATGGTTTTTCTAATCCTTGAGAATGCATATCCGGCTTATGGGCCTCTTTGCAGTGAGGGTTGCAAGTTACACCAATAAACCTTTCTCGCTTTGAGATTACAAGTCTCACTACTGGATTTCATCAGTATGCAATCTCTAACTTTGATTAATGGAGTTACCACTGCCAATAAGTCTATCAAATCAGAACCTTACATGAACCATTCTTAGGATGGATGTAAAACCCAACTTTCAACTTCAAATTTTATCCCAAATCATCAAAAGCGGTTTAACTATATGCTCTGCTTAATGCTCACATCTTGTGTTTGTAATGAGTGCAAACCTTCAGTTTTCATCATGACGTTTCAAGAAGCATTTGAAACTAAACAAAGAATAATAGTAACTTTTTATTCTACCTCTTGTACAAGTTTCTCTTGTAACATATTAAGGTCGTCAGCTCTTATTCCTCGTATACTGCATAGACAAGGGAATTGCAGTCAATAAATCAAAACAACCAACAATTAATTAATGCATGACATGCATTTTTACCTCCGGAAGAATAAAAACAAATTAAAAATAGGTTAAGAACCCACATAACAAGTTTGATTACTAACAGAAAAAATAACAGTAAAGTCAACATACAACCAAATTAAGTTGTGTCCTATTCTACAATCAAATGCATAAAAAAATGTTAAAAAAACAAATTAAAAAAAAAACAAACGTTTCAATATTCAGGACTGACCTCTTAACATTCAAAAGTGGTGGTTCATCTGGGTATTTTTCAGTATGCGAAAATATCAAAGCCAACTGGACTGCAGCAAAAATTCATGCTCAGCACTAAAATAAAAAATTCAACGAACAATGATGAAGAAGGCTGAAACTTTTTCAAAACTTTGATTATTGTAGGATGAAATGAGTGGTACTAAAAAAAAGTTAAATATGTATATCATTTGCCTGAAATAAATGGGCAAAAAGGTGCCGGCCAAATCAACTGACCTGGAGTATGATTTGATGCATCCAAATCATCATCCTGTCCAATAGGAGAATTACATAAATATTCTTACCAAATCATTCACGTGAGCACATTACAATTAAATAGATCATCGATGAACAGAAAAATAATCAATCTCATTAGACAACCTTGGGAGTTCAGCCGCATTTTCTATGTATTCTTATTTATGTCATAAGACTCCGAAGCCATTTAAACAAATGACTAGGTTATTTGAGTAATATTATATCTTCTGGACATCAAGATCATTTTATTATTTTATTTCAGCTATTTTATTCCATGACATTATGTTTGTAATCAATTCCTTGGCTATTAGTTATTAATTCTATTTATATACAATAAATGATCAAAATAGTCCTTATATTTTTAGTTGTATTCATTTTAGTATCAAGCTTTTTCAAATATTAAATTTTGTATCACAACTCACCAATTATGAACCAATACAATCCCCACCGTCAACAATACCCTCTTAATTGGACAAACATTGGTAGAAGAAAGTTTTCATGAAGGCATTTGATAATTTTTACGTTCAATCTTTTCAGTTTGAGTTGCCTTTAAGCAGTGAGATTGACCCTTAAAGGTCCAATATTCCTGCATGGAAATAACAAAGTTGAAGTAAGACAAATTTGATTCAGATTTAATGTGTTAATAAATTAAATTAAATATCTTAAATAGTCTAAAACTAAAATGAACGTGCTAAAAAATGTCTAGGGATTACTTTGATCATTTATGTAAGGGAATTATAGGTTATATAATCCATGAAATTTAGCTCATACAATTATTATGCATTCTTTTATTTATGTCTTCAAAAAGTCATTACTCATTCCAACAAGTCTAGCATATTTTTGAGTCATATTATGTTTTATGGGCATTAGTATTTGTTGGGGCTATCTTAGTCCATCTCATTAAAATTGAAAGAAATTTATTGGCACATTATTACTTCTTCCATCTATATACAAGGGAATTATGAGTTATGTAAGAAAATCAATGGCATGACTAAAATTATTATTTTGAATGTAAAAATCATTTATCATCTACTCCAAGATTTTGATCTTTTAATCAAGTGAGGCTCACAATATTGCAAGAGAGGTTATCTCCTTGTTAAGGTGAAAGACTTGTTTATAAGGTTGTGATTCTTTTTATTAATCTTCCCTATTTAATTTGTATCCATCTTTTCTTTGTTTACATCTTTATTATATTTTTTTACTTATTTCATAGCAGATGCATCAAAATACCATTAAAGCTGTCATTTTTTTAATCATTTAACAACATGATTGCAAACTTGAATTTAAGTTTTATTGAGGTAATATTTAAAATTTCATGAAAACAGGATAATTCTATGTTTATATTTCCCACCTTGCACCTGCCCATGAGAACCTAGTCGATAACTATTTTTCTTTTTAATTTTTCCAAGGTTTTTCTACCAAATCTGAATCCCAACTTATATTCATCTATTTGCCAACAAATCAACACTTCATCTAAACTGTGAAAATATTCCCGCAATTCATTGCCAAATTACAAAATAATCTTTCTAAAACTCTTTGTTGCATTTCTTTAAAATTTAAACCATAGATTCATCATCAGCATTAGTCCCATACCAACTTCATCCCGATTTAGTGCACCACAAGATCTAAAACCTACTTTGAGCAAAACTTGTTGCAAGACTTCTATCAACTTACCTTTATTCTACCTCTTTTTAATCATCATCTTTCAACATTAACTTTATTCACCCATCTTATTGATGCATTCTCTACCCATTGTTATATACTCCCACACCATCTAAGGTGTGTTTTGGTTCCACATATTTGACAAAAACCTTTCAAATAAAAGCTTAAATTTATAAGAAAAATATGCTTAGAAATTTATCACTTTATATGTTCACCTTCTAAAACAAATACGAATGACTTTACACAATGGGAAATTGAATCATGTGTATAGATGTTGTTTCACTTAACTTTTGTTTTCTAGTTCATTTCAATATAAAGCGTGTCAATGATGATGATTCCATTGAAAGCACAAAGTGTTCTCCAATATTGTTTGATTGAACATTTGAATTCCTTGGTACATTCTTTTCCAATTTGTTGTTTTGGCACATCTTTAGCTACAATCCAATGTCTGTTTATGAAAATAATAATGTATTGATTTCCTTCCCTATATGGGATCTCTGATAAATTTCTTTGTGTGGAATCTGTTGTAACCAATCTTGATGTAGCCCTATTAGTTGCACTTGTGGCAATTCACAAGACCTTGTCTTCTATGATATTGAATTCTCTGAATTATATCATTTATTTGTGGTATTTGTATGAGGCGTTGTAAGCTTTAATCAGTTGCCTCCCTAGGGCTACAACTTATATGGTTTCTATGATTGAACTTCTATTATTGGATTATAATCATATGCAATGTTTGCTCATACAATTGCTGAAGATAACAAACAGATTTATTATAATTGGCTAAAACAAAATTATAGAAGAGGACCTTCTTATGTTGTTGAAATTCAAGTGTGTTGAATTAAACATAAACTTTTAACTAGATTTAAAATATTTCATATTTTGAATCCTAAAATCATAAAACAATATATACTAAAATAAGAATTTCAATTTTCTTCAATTCATATGTGCGCACACTAAATAGATATATATTTTTCAAGTACTTTACAAACAATGATAATTAATTTTGCGAGATATTTTTTCGTATCAGCATAAGGTTTGGTTCTTCATCTAAGTGATTTCTATCATTGTTCATATTTTAGTTTAATCATTGGCTTATGTGAGCAAAACTTGTTGCAAGGCTTCTATCAACTTACCTTTTATTCTACCTCTTTTTAATCATCATCTTTCAACATTAACTTTATTCACCCATCTTATTGATGCATTCTCTACCCATTGTTATATTCTCCCACCATCTAAGGTGTGTTTTGGTTCCACGTATTTCACAAAAAACTTTTCAAATAAAGGCTTAAATTTATATGAAAAATATGCTTAGAAATTTATCATTTTACATGTTAACCTTCTAATACAAATACGAATGACTTTATGCAATGGCAAAGTGAATCATGAGTATAGATGTTGTTTCACTTAACTTTTGTTTTGTAGTTCATTTCAATATAAAGCTTGCCAATGATGATGATTCCATTGAAAGCACAAAGTGTTCTCCAATATTGTTTGATTGAACATTTGAATTCCTTGGTACATTCTTTTCCAATTTGTTGTTTTGGCACATCTTTAGCTCCAATCCAATGTTTGTTTATGAAATAAGAATGTGTTGATTTCCTTCCCTATATGGGATCTCTAATAAATTTCTTTGTGTGGAATATGTTGTAACCAATCTTGATGTATCCCTATTAGTTGCACTTATGGCAATTCACAAGACCTTGTCTTCTATGATATTGAATTCTCTAAATTATATCATTTATTTGTGGTATTTGTATATGAGGCATTGTAAGCTTTAATCAGTTGCCTCCCTGGGGCTACAACTTATATGAGTTCTGTGATTGAACTTCTATTATTGGATTATAATCACATGCAATGTTTACTCATACAATTGCTGAAGATAACAAACAAGATTTATTATAATTGGCTAAAACAAAATTATAGAAGAGGACCTTCTTATGTTGTTGAAATTCAAGTGTGTTGAATTAAACATAAACTTTTTACTAGATTTAAAATATTTTAAAATGTTTCTTATTTTGAATCCTAAAATCATAAAACAATTTATACTAAAATAAGAATTTCAATTTTCTTCAATTCATATGTGCACGCATTAAATAGATATATATTCTTCAAGTACTTTACAAACAATGATAATTAATTTTGCGAGATATTTTTTCGTATCAGCATAAGGTTTGGTTCTTCATCCGAGTGATTCCTATCATTGTTCATATTTTAGTTTAATCATTGGCTTATGTGCGTAACTGAAAATTTTTCAAATGCAATACATACCAAATTTTCTTTTCAGAAAATGAATTTGATCTTTGCCAAAATTTATGTCTAATGTTATTTCTTAATGAAACTTCAAATTTTACAATCATTGAATTAATATTTAAAATTAAGGAAGGATATTTGTTATTTTTATACCAATAGTCATTGATTTTAGCAAAATTTAAAAATTGGTAATGGATTGCAATTTTTGTGGTTTTTTCTATTATGCACCTTAACCTAAGTTGCATTAGTAACAACAAACCTTCAACATTCTAAATGAAATGTGTCAGAACCTAGTTTTCTATGATCATATCAACTACAAGTATGACACAAAGTCAAATAAAAATTTAATAAAACATGCACCTTAACAAAAATCAAGGAAGTCAAGGTTCTAAACAAACAAAATTTAATTATCATGAGGATCTAAATTATATTCCTACATGAGAATTATAGTTATAGAAGATTTAAAGGCTGGATTAATGATTTGGGATACTTTTTTCAGAAATTAAAAACTATTTCACTCCAACTAGGAGATTATTAGATATATGGAGCCATATGTTGCATAATAAAATCTTTATAAAATATAATTAAATCTCTTCTTTAAATGCAAATCTTTGACTAGTCCCTTTTTTTATTATTTTGCTATGGGGATATTTTGGAGATATTACATTGAAAACAACGATCACTACCAAACATATTTTATTTTGAATCAAAATATAAACAAAATAAAATAAAATAAAAAATAAAATCCAAGTGAACCAAAATAACCCCTTAGCATTTTATTTTTGCATTTCTTTTATGCCACATCATATGAAAGTTAACCTGTTGAATTATATTATAAGAACTGAGAGAGATGAAACAAACTTTTATTGACCTACTTATATTAGCCTTCGTAGTTATTTGTCTTCATGACGGATATAAAACCATTTTAACACCACTACTAGTTTCCTTGCAATGGGAAATAGTCAATGCAAAAAGACAATTTTTCTTGTAGTGCTGACTACCTAAAAGGTGTGTCACTCACATGTGTGCATAATCCAAGAGATACAAGTCATGCAAACAAAAGCAGTTCCACCTTTTGATGATAGGTACTGAAGAATGAGCAAGGATAGTAAAAATTGAAGATTAGTGAGTACTCTCGCCAAGGTTTAGTCAGTATATGTGACAATAGAACAATGATGTGGCACCATTTTAAGCCATTCTTAAATACTACTCGACAAACCCACATGATCCAATGCATTTAAATTATGAAAATATTGCAAAAGCTTTTTGCAGAATAATAAATTAGGCTGAAGGAAAACAACCATGCCAAGCTACAGACAGAAACAACACACAATAACAAACACAAGAACAAGGTATAACGCTAAGGATTTGATCCTCAATCCTGCAATTCCCATACAATGTTGTCTTGTGTACTACTAGGATTTGGAGTGACTGGTATGATCCAAATTAAACCAAAATTAACGTGACACTTACAACTAATCACGTGATCAAATTCCCAGTGTCTTCATTTCCACCCTAATAAACACAGAACAATGGTGCTGTCTTCACATAAGTAAAGATAAGCAACTTACAATTAAAATTTAAAACTTTGACAAAATACCGGATTTCATTGAATCTTAAAATGACAATTACAAGCTATAATTTTACCCCAAGTCAAGCTAAATAATATTTTTTTATGTGTTCCTCAATGACTGGAATAACGAAAACCAAAAAAAGAGTTAAACGCCAAACAACTTGGATTTATGCGAGCTGTCGGCATGTATTCCTCAGCCATAAAATGAACTAATATGATGATTTGATCTAGACTTACAAGCTTTCCTGTTACCTTCCCCATCCCCTACACACACACACGCCGGATAACATTACAACAACAAAAAAATTTTTTTAAAAACAGAGATAAAGACAAGACCAAAATATAGCAGCTTGGAAAGGCCATCCAATTCATTTCCACACTTTTCCCGTGAAATAACACTCACTTGCAGTGAAAGGGAAATCTGGAAACACCGGCTCGTGGTGCTTACTCCGCTCTCGCTGGGGTCGATTTCTGACGGTAAAAGTTCACCGATTTATAAGCTGGAACACGACACCAATCAGCCGTAACTAGAAAACGAGTTCCAAGAACGAACCTTTAAATTCATCCATAAGAATGGCTTCCAACGCCTCGATTTCCATCTCCTGCTCCTGCGCGTGATCTGCACCAAAAGATGTTCGCGGAAAACGCGAAGAAAAGGCAAGTTACAGAATAATTAGGGTATCTGTGCTTAAAAAGTTCTGGAATTACCGGTCATGATTGCTTGATAAGACGTTCACGGCCGGAAAATTTGAGTTTCGGATGTTACAATTCCTTCCTTTAAGGAAGAGAGAGACCAGACACCCGCACGGCTGCAGTTGCAGCCAGTTGCAGCCGCTGGTGAAGAGACGGAAGAGTATGCAGAATACTAAAAAATTAGAGGATTTAAGCTCAAGAGAACTGACAGTATTTCAATTTATATATATATATATATATATATATCAATAAAAAATTATCTATTTCATAAATAAATATATCTTTAATATTTTGTACCTAATATCTTTTTTTATATAATAATAAGGATCGTAAACATATTATTCAATTTGTTTATTTATAAATCTAATATTGTAGTTTTTTTATTTATAAATCTAACATTATACTTTTTTATTTATAAACTACATATATATTTATTCATATAACAATCAAATTATTAAGAATTAGATACAAGTGAAAATTTATAATTATAATTTTGTTATGCATTTTGATATTTTGTGAGACTTTGAAAATTGGAAGTAATGAGAATTGTAAATTTGTAAATAGTCTTATTTATAGTATTATGTATATAATTGTCACTTTGTAGTGGTGCATATATATCACTCAAAATATATTTATATATAAGTTAAAAATTTTCATTTTCTTAACTATCAAATTCATATATTTACACAAGCCACTATCAAATTATTAAAATTCATTTGTGTTGAAGTATGTGAAGATAGATTTTGTGGTGCTATTTTAAACACAAAATATGTGCACCATCCAATAAATCTGATAAATTTTATTATTTAAGAAGTTGGTGCAATTATAAGATTGTGATCCTTCTGTTGCTGCACCTCAAACCTACGCCAAATAATGACCCCCACTTTGCAAGTGTTTTCCCACAATGTTAGAAAAGTCAGAGATAATTGCATATAGAAAGGTTATTCCCTCATTTCCATAGAAATGAAAGAGAGCCTGCAAGTATGAAGTGCCAGATAGGGATATAAATGAGCAAAGCTTAAGAGAGTAAAAATTCTATTTGTGTTTAGTTCATATTCAAATTAGGCTCATAAAAGATGTGTTTGCGTTCGGCTCGATATTATTCGATTTATTCAAATTGGCTTATATTCTGCTCTATTTGCCGAACAAAATCAATCAAAATGAGCTATAAAATATTTGAAACAGGATTCAAATATGTACCATTTCAAAACTCCACTCTATAAAATCACTCTACCACATTTGCTGCAATGAAAATATTGTATATTATATATTGTATGTACGTATGTATCTCTGTTTGTATGTATGTATGCATATATTTATGTATGTATCTTTATTTTAAAAATAAGTCAAACATGATGGAACGGAGAGCTATTCGTGTTCGGTTTATTTATTTATTAATAAATTATACAAACACAAGCTGCTTAACGAGACGAATGAGAGTTGTTCATAAATAACGAACTTTGTTGACAACCCTAATGCCAAAAACAAATAATCATGCAATAACTATAATATTGTGAATCAATATTATCTAAGCATCTTATTTTATATAACTCTTGTATGGATAAAATTTAAAATCTATTGTTTTACAACGGTGACTTTGAAGTGTATGCAATCCAATATATTATATATTTAGTTTAAAAGAAGAATCTCTTTGAAATTACAAATGATCACACAATGTTCTTGAAGGCAAGCTTCGTGTTGACTTATTTTTTAATAAGTTAAGATCCTCAGTGTATAAAAAAATTATTTAATGATGTTATAAATACATTTATGTCCACTTTTAAATGAGCTTTGAGAATGCAACTATGTGATTAATATATTTGTGCAATTATGTATTCGGAAATTTTTAAATTTTATAACTAAAAATGATGTTATTATGAATGTAGTTATGTAGCTATGTATAAATGATGTATTATCAATGATATCTCAAAGTAGGTGTTGGTCTCTATATAAAAATAAAAAAAGGATCATAGAGTTACAAGTTTCTTTTACAATCTTAACATAGTTTAAACCTTGTTCTATATTAAATACAAGCAAAATAAGATACAAATATAGTTTGAACTTGTTGAACTGATTTCAATGTTCAAATTTTGATGGAACTTTATTATAACTCTGTTCAAATCATGCTTTGTATTAAATATGAGCCAAAAGAGAGTCTACGTTGTTCAAACCTAATTGAACTAGTTTTGAACCATATTCAAACCTGATATATCCCTTTAAAATTTATAAATCAAGCATGAATCTCAAGTTAAAGTATGTATACAATCAAATTAAACGAGTGAAATGAGTCAAATAACACTAGAATCGGATCAAATCAAGCCCAAAATATATCCATAAAAATTTCAAAACATTGATTGGATGATCAAATGACTTTCAAATTTGACGTTTATAGTCAAACCGAGCGACTCGATGAGATGAATCAATAAGCCTAATATTTCTAAAATCGAAGATCATTTGAATGGTCAATCACCAAAAAACTATTTATGATCGAATGAATCGATATAAACCGTCCGATAGAGTGTTTTGGGATTTTGACTATAATGACTAAAATGCCCCTCTGAGAATCCTATAAATAGAACATCATTCTTGTCATGAAGGGGAAGGAGCTAGAAGCAAACTTGGGAGAAAGCTGGGAAAGCTAGAAGTTCAAGCCTTTCACCACTTGTCATCGACATTGCCAACCGCCACCAACAACCGCATACCAACTACCTCCAAGATACTGTTACCGATTCTAAATTTTATTATCAGAATTTTTCATATACAATCTTGTAATCTCATTATCGAGAAAAGTTAAATTTTGTACTTCAAAGTAGATACATAGTGTAGTATTTTTATTGGGCTAGGCCCTGTGATTTTTTCACCTATTTTTGGGATTTTTTCACATAAAAATTCTATAGGATATCTGTGTTGTGGTGTTCGTTGTTAAATATGTATGTATGTGGGACACCATGCAGATCTGAGGGTGTACTTATTGAGGTGATTGGGTGCGACATCAAGGAATAGTATACTATCTTGAAAGATAGAAATCACTACCTTACAATAGGCTTAATCACTTACTAAAGACTCCTAAAGCATGATGAGTCTTTGAATATACTAGAGATTTTTTCCCTACTTTACATAGGTGAATAAAACATGGTTTATTTAAACTGGATTCTAAAGTTTTCTATGAGGAAAAGCCCCCATAGTTAATTATAGCCTAAGGAAGGTGAGTTCCTTAGGAATACTCTGGATTAAAGTAAGTAACTGTTGTCTCCAAATATTTTAAAGATAGGACTATCAATAAATTGGCTATGTTTAGAAAATCAATCGGGATATATTAAAAAGGAGAGACTTACTATCGAAGTCAAAGGGAGATGAGTAAGAAATGCTCATGATACTAAGAAACCTAGTGAGCATTCCAATCTATCCTATGATTAAGCTTTATATATTTAAAATTGAAGAGAATTATAAATTTGAGTTGAAATTTATTAGAAGACTGGGACTTATAATACCACAATACAAGATTATGGAAATGCCTAAGAGATGAGGATTTATACTTGTAGCCCGAGAGAAAATAGCAACCTCAGATCCTAAATCTATGGAGCTTTGTCGAGGGCCAAAGCACGTCCTAAATCTAAGTGGATATGGGTATATGATTTAACTCCATAAGATATTTTAAATCACTCAACTACACTTATAACTTCTTGGAGTGATAACCAGCTAACTCCTCCTATGCTTTAAAACTATGTGGTCAAGTCATATATTTTGCAAGATGGTTAGGATGTTATTATTAGAAAGAAAATTAAAGTCCTTGACTCACTCCCTAAGAGACTAGAGCATGAGTGGTATGAATAATGACTTAGTCTAATGCAAATTTTTTTAATTTTTATTTGATTTTTGACTCTTCATTTTAACAAAGGCTAAGAGAATTTCAATATGTCTAAATGCATGATGAAACGAGGTTATTGACTAAATCAGAGAAATGGGTGCTTTCCACCAGAGGGGAGACCCTCAAAGGTCAAGTCTTCCCCTATCATGCAAGGATGAAAACCCTCTCTTAGCAAAAGTGAAATAAGATGGCATGCATGATATTAAGCATATAACATCCAACTAAGGGGTTACTAAATCTTTTAATTATCTTGATTTAATACCTAGGCTTTAGATGGGGTTATGAATTATTTAGAAAATTAATTATGAGTTGTAGTTGGGGTTGAAAGTTTATTTTTTTCTAAGAGCCTAATCAGGTCCAGGTCACACATTAAATCACCATATATGAAGAAACTAGGAAAAGGACATGCCATTTCTATTGCCCAATTGTAAACAAAATATCAAATAATTTATAAACCAACGTAAAAGCATAATAGGGCGGTGAAGTCGAGTACCACCGTATAACCCTAAAAGAGAAATGGGTAACCGAGCTCTATCCTTATACAACCCGGTATATGAAAGAATAATTATAAATTTACAAGTGAATAAATGCTTATGGGGGGTCTTTATTTCTTCATTCTTCATATCTCCTTCATTCCTCCTTTGATTGCTTGCTTTGAAGGCATCACGGGCCATCCCACGACAAAGCCTTCTAGCTTTTGCTCATCCAAATCCCCCATAACACTAATCTTAATGCAAAATTACATAAAAAATAAGAAAAATAAATTTAACTAGACCTGGATGACAAATGTTAACTAAACACACCATCCAGCCCAAGCAGTTATATGAATAATTTGGATTTAATACCCTGTACATGAGTAACCAAGTCCACATGTCCTAATTTAGATTATGATTAAGGGTTAAGCAACCTGCAAAAGAGCTCATTTATATTTATTTTAAGCCCCTCTTAAGCACAATCTCATGCAGAAAATATGATTAGGCTAATCACGATCAAACATCCAGTCTATGAAGCATACATCCTAAAATACAATCTACAACAATACATCATACAATCAAACATACATCAAACCATGCATTGCCCTAACATAAAGCTAAAAGTGGTGACTTAATATAAGGTGTGTGTATTAAAGCTTGTGTGGTATGCCCTAACTAGGTTTTGTTGTATTTTCTAAGTAATGAAGGATTTAATTTAAATGATCGTTTCACTTTAAGTGACTTAATTGATTTGTAAGTTTTACTTAAGGTTTTCTTTTATTTTATTTGGCTTATACTTAGCAAGTAAGTGTTATAAAGAGAAGAAAAAGAGGATCACTCTCTTTTATCCCTACCTTAAGCCACATCTAAAACATATTAATTAATCAATTCTTTTAATGAATGACATATTACATATTTTAGTTAGTCCTAGGTTTAGGTTCACTTTAAATAGACTTATTCAATAAGAAAGACATCTTAAGATTAATTAGAATAAACTGCTATTACATGACACATATCTATTCATTTTTTCCATCATATATAACATACATATGATTAAGTCTAAACATATCTATACATACAACATATTTTGGCACACTTAAATGCAGGATACATAAATGAGTTTATAGAAAAGAGGATTTGCATTCATTAGTTAAATACATATTCAAATGTATGAAAGTTCTAAGCAAGTACTTCGCCATTACTTTGCACCAAAGAAAGACATCTTAAGATTAATTAGAATAAACTTCAACACATGACACATATCCATTCATTTCTTTCCATCATATATAGCATGCATATGATTAAGTCCTAAACATATCTATACATGCAACATATTTTGTCACACTTAAATACAGATGCATAAATGAGTTTATAGAAAAGAGGATTTTTATTCATTAGTTAAATACACATTCAAATGTATAAAAGTTCTAAGCAAGTACTTCGCCATTACTTTGCACCAAGGGAGTGAGGTAGGAACCTTCTTGATGCTACTTAAAGTCGTGCATCCATGGAATGTCCATACTAGATATACCCACTATTCTTAAATACATATGAATGTATAAGAAACTATAAGAATAAAAAATCATGCCAAAAATTGTATTTAATTTAATTGATATATTTATGTGAATGAATTAAAGCTCTATCCAAATTTGAATATCAAAATGCATAAGAATGAAATCAAACGGGTACATTGCCATTATTTTGTACTAAGGGAGTGAGGTAGGAACCTCTTTAGGGCTACTTAAAGTTGTGCGTCCCCGAAATGTCCAAACTAATATACTCACCAACATTCATACTTATGCAAATCAACATATGAATGAAAGAAAGAAGATTCACTTCATACACTAAGCTTATATTCACATGCACCTCTTATGTATGTATAGCTAATGTCACAACAAGTATTATTATTTGTTAGTAAGCTTTCAAAAATACACTTGAGATTTAATAGTAATAATTGCCACACATATTTTTAATTAAGCAAACACATGGAAATTTGGCATAAAGAAAATCATTTTATTTAATTAAATTTTGAAAAGGAATGAATGCATGAATCACAAGTGTGTTAGCCTCCACATATGGTTCACAAATCAAACAAAACACGAAAGTTAAATTTAATAATTAACGAATGCAACATCTCATAAATTGAGTTTAAAATGCCCTAATCACAATCAAATTCGATCAAAACCATTGTGATTTGAAAAATCGGCTTCATAATTATGTTTAAAGCATTAAAATTAATTAAATAAAAAATATCAGATCAATTAATAACTCATCAATTAATTAAAATCAATTTTTAATAAAATTATGTAATCGAGTCGACGATCCGAATACCTCCGTTAGTAAAATTATTTACGCGTTGTCTGAAATATCGAAAAACGGCGTCTTCGCAATCAATTTGGTAAAGTCTGCGTGACATCTCGATTGATTCGCATATGCGTTGCAATTTAAGCTAATTTCACTCGATCGTGACGCGTAACGGCCTTCGATGAAATCGATATCAGATTCTATTAATAAATATTTAAAATTGACACCCATATAGTTAGGGTTTATTATCAGGATGATTCGTCAAAATTTTTATGATTAGGGCTATATATTATTATTAAGCTATTGATCAGTTAACCTAATTAATCTTTGCCCTAATCTAGTCGCCCACTCATCCAATTAAAACAGCCGCATAATCTATACCATTGAATGTCATTTAGCCAACCAATTAAAATGTGTGGCTAGCCTAAAGGACGAAATGCCCTCCCGATCCCTCATTCACATGATCCCCTCTTTCATTTCATCTCTGGCTCTCGGTTAAATTCCCTCTCGTGCCTTTCATCTGGTGCAACTGAAGTCTTCCCCTCTCGATCTCTCTCATTTGACCCGTGCAAGCCGAGCGGCTGAAGGGAATTTCCCTCTTCCGAACTCCCCTCTTTCGGATCTTCCTCTATCCATCCATGCGAGCCGAGCAGCAAGGGACATTACTCCCTCCTTTCTCTCGTTCGACCCGTCCTACATGAAAGAATGAGCAGCCCACCCGTATGAGCCAAGCAAACGAAGGAAATTCCTCTTCCTTTCTTCCTCCCTTCTTGGCCGAGCAGCCTTAGCCGAGCAGCACACCTATCTTCCGTCTCTCTCATAGGTAGCCTACAATCCTGAGTGAAGGGTCGAATGGAACTCCTCCCTTCGATCAGCTTCGGCTGCTGTTTGAATGACTCGCTGCACCCTCTCATACTCTTTCAATCCGCTAGCTGAAATCCTGGTATTTGGTTCCACTTTCTTGATTTCTGTTGAGCTGATTTAATTTCTCTCTAAGATCAAACATTTGAGCAAGCATTGAGCATACGAGAAGGATAATTTGCAAAATGGAAGCACTTAGGATTGTCATTGCTGCTCTCTTTTCTAAACTTTGTGGAGTTTTATGCTATAGTTTTCTTTTTTCTGTTTGGTAAAATCTGAATCAATAACCAATAAAAAGAAAATGCAGTAATATGATCTTAGATTTCATAAGACTCGAAGCTTGAATTTTACTGATGTAAATCTTGCTCACATCATTCTGTTAAACTACTATTCTTGTTGTACTTGATCTAAGTTGTATTTTGACACGGAACAATTACCTTATCACTAGATTGAGCTGAAATGGGAAAATAATGAGATTTCAGGTTTCGAATTCATTTTGTGGATTATATCATTTGGCATGGTTTGAATCAAGCCAAATCCAAATTCTCTTACCAAATCAATACCCTTCAAAATAAAATAAAGAATGGGATTTCATGTGTGGGATCTAATCTTGCTCCCTTCATGTTATTAATGGTTGAAATTCACTTTCATGTTATCTCAATCTCTTTTCATATTTGAGGTTGACATGTTGTTGTTTAAATGAGTTAAATTTTGCAAGCTTTAGGATTACCTTGCTTCACTCTGCCTCTTTTCACTGTTTAATTACTTGCAATCATGAAAGTGGCTATCTTGTTTAGGCAAGATTTCAGATTTGTTGGACTTATTAAACTTAGTGTGATTGGTTAGCTTATGTGGATTAAACTTCATATAATCATCATGTTAAAGGAAGAGGATGATGGGAGGTCTGATTGACTTTGTTAGCATTGTGCCTATTTTCCTCTCTTTTGTGATCACTAAGTCAATGAGCCTTTGAAGTACAATTTGAAAGGTGGCTTTGTGCAAGTTTAAAGCTTTCATTTTTGCTGTTTAGTTTCATTAAAGTTGCATCTTGCCTAGTGCTTATTCATAATTTACTCACAAGCATTTTCCAAGTCTTTTTGTTGCATTAAAACAATTCTATGTTTATTGTCCATGAGTATTTGGAGGTTGGAATCATGCAAGATATATTATTTTATGCCTTTTTTCTTGCTCTTGAATTATGAAAGCATGTTGTGATAATGAAATCCTAGTTTCATTAGCTTAAATTTTGTCATCTTTGAAGGCTCAATTTGGTCATTGATATGTAATGCTTGTTTCTTTCTCTTGATTTGAGGAAGAATGAAAAGAGAGCAAATGTATTTTTTATTATTCATGGGTTTAATCCTATGTTGATGTTTTGCTTGAAGTGATAAAGTGAGATTGTGATTCCCACGAGATCCTTCTCATTTCTATATGGCCCTTCTTTATCATTTGGCAATCTTTAGGGAATGTATTAGCTAAATCATGTTATCATGCAAGCAAATATTTTTGTAGTTGAATTGAAAATTCAGATTTATATTCATTAAATGAAGTTGATTATTTTGTTATATGCAAATCACTACTTTCAAACAACTATCATGATTTATATTGTTCTCCTTTCCATTGTATCTTTTATCTTGCATTTATATGAAAATGTTGAGAATTGGAGACATAGGATATGCAAAAAAAATTTTGTGATTATCTATTAGCAAAAGATGAAATATATGCATATCTCTTTACCTTTAATTGCTATGTTGTGGGCTTTGAGAAAGATATTTTCTCCTTTATATTCAAAGTGACAAGGATGGAATTGTGCTCACATGTGATCTAAAGTTTATGTTACAGATTGCTATTTGAATATTCTAAATACAAAATTCAGGTAAAATGGTGATGAAAATCATATTATAGCAAGGGGGTTTCAGCAGTATTTTAATTTCATGCACATGTGAATATAAATTTGTTAAAATTGATTTGTGAGAAGTACCCGTTCACATTATTCCAATGTGACGGGAAAACATGTGATATAAGTACTTGTTCACATTGTTTCAACATGTCAAGAAAATCTGCTCTCATCTAAGTATATGTTCACATTGTTCTAATGTGATAGGGAAAACTGTTGTGTTATAAGTACTTGCTCACATTTTTCTAACGTGGTAAGAAAATATATTTTGTGATAAGTCGCTCACATCGTCTAATATGATGAGAAATTTGTGCTATAAGTACATTCACATTATTCCAACCATGAAAACCCGCTTTTGTGATAAGATTATTCACATTGTTCCAAATGTGGCGAAAAACCCGCTCGTGATAAGTACCTATTCAAATTGTTCCAACGAATGAAAACCGTTATGTGATAAGACTGCTCACATTGCAATGAAAACCTATTTTGTGATAAGTACTCGTTAACATTATTTCAATGCAGCGGAAAAACCTATTATGTAAGTACTTGCTCATATTCTTCTAACGTGGTAAGAAAATCTATCTTGTGATATAAGTACTTGTTCACGTTGTCCCAACGTGACAAAGAAATGCTATGCTATGCAAACCCATGCACACATTGCTTTGTGTGGTGGGAAAATAAAATTTTTGGCCATGGTGTCTTATGACACATATCATGCATACATTTTTTGGTGTGGTGGGAAAGTTTAGTCTCCTAAAGCAGCTCCCTACGTGGGATGACACTGGGAGGCTGCCAAAATTTTTTAATAAATCAAATCTATAAAAAATTTAAATTTGATATGATTTGAATCATACTTTTAAACTTGACATGACATGAAAGAGAAGTGAATCAAAATTCAAACTATTCATGAAAAATATTGATTAATTGATTCAATCCTAAAGGCTCAAGTTAAGTGAAATCTAAACCATAAGAGATTTGATAATTTATTCACAAGATAAAGTATAATTTGATATCTTAATAATAAACATGATTGGACATTTTCAGTTACCATTTGAAAAACAACATGCTTCATTGAATGAATTGAAAGAGGACTTAAGAGAAGCTTGAACCATATGCTTGAATGATATTAAGTTTGAACCATTGCACTAGGCAATTCTACATTTAAACTTATCGCTTTATGGTTTATATAAATGTCTGAAGGAGCTAAACTCTTGTACCTATTATAGTTTCATATGAATCTATAGCTTATGGCTTCGTGCTAAGTGTTTAATAGAATGGCTCATAACGTATACTCAAAATACGGCTACATTCCATTCAAGTTGAATAGACATATGAGCATTCAAGTGAGATGAATCATGCTTACTTCATAGAACAATGTTTTGCTTAATCACTTGATTCATGTAAACATTTGAAAAAGTCAAGCTCATGTTAGAACATATTCTCATTTGATTTACTACAAGTGTTCGAAAGAGGCAGAATTGCCTGCTTTAAAATACATGCATTTGAATTGTGACCAATGCAATGTACCTCCTTAGAATAGATATATGCTTGAATTATTATAAGTATTTAGAGAAGGTTAAATTCATACCTCATTGAATAGATGCTTACATCTGATTAATAATGTGGTGTTTATTTTTGAGATGTGGGACACTACGTAGATCTTAGGTGGTACTTATTAAAGTGATCGGGTATGACATTAAGGAATGATGTACTATCTCGAAAGAAAGAAATCACAACCCTATAATGGACCTAATCACCTAATAATGACTCCTAAGGCATGATGGGTCTTTCAATATACCAGAGATCTTTCTCCTACTTTATATGGAAAAGTAAAGTAGGGTTTATTTAAGCCAGGTTTATTAAGTTTCCTATAAAGGCAAGCCCCCATAGTTAATTACATCTTAAGAAATAGAAATTTCTTAGGAATACTCTAGATTAAAGTAGACAATTAGGGTCCAAAGATTTCAAGGTTAAGGCTATCAAATGATTGACTATTTTAGAAAATCAAAGATGATCAAAGGAGAAGATTTATTTTAAAGTAGCATTCCACCCACCCTATAATTGGGCTTTATATATTTGAAATTAAGAGATTTATTTATTTGAGTTGACATTTTATTAGAATACTAAGATTTATAATCCCACAATATAAGATTATGAAAATGCTTAAGAGGTGAAGATTTATGCTTATAGCCCGAAGGAAACAGCTACCTTAGATCATAAATCTAGGGAGCTTTAGCGAGGGCTAAAGTATGACCTAAATCTAAGGCAAAATTGAGTATATGATTTACCTCCACAAGAGAGAATAAATCACTCGATTGCTAGACTTATTACCGCCTAGAGTGGTAACCAGTTAACTCCTACGCTTTAAATCTATGTAAGCAAGTCTTATGCTTTGCAAGATGGCTAGACAGTTATTTATTTAGAAAGGAGACTAAGTTTTAAACTCACTCCCTAAGAGACTAGAGCATGAGTGGTATGAATTCATGACTTAATATAATGCAAATTTTATCAAATTTATTTGATTCTCTTGGACTCTTTGTTTTGACATATGCAATGGGATTTTGTATGCCTAAATGTATGAGAACTTCATTATGGGCAAATCAAGAGAGAATAGGGTGTTCTTCCATCAAAAGCTCTCACAAGTTAAGCTTTTATTCTCTGACACAGATGAAAGCCCTTCTTAATAAGAGTGGAAGAATATGACATACATGATATTATACATTTATTCATCCAACTCAAGGGTTGCTAAAATTTTTATTATCTTGATTTAATTCCTAAGCTTTATGGTGAGGTTATGAGTTATTTTAAATTTTAATTACGAAGTTATTAATTGGGATAGAAAATTTAATTTTATCTTAAGAGCCCACCGCATCCAGGTTACACATTCAAACATCAAACATGAAGAAACTAGGAAAAACATTATTAGCCTCATTTTTAGAATGAGCTCTCAACCCCTCCATCTGCATAAGACTCTTAGATAAGAGTTTCTTAAGACACATTTAATGATTATGTGGACACTCAACCTAGCCCTAAAGACTTAGAAGAGTTAGTTATAGGAATAGATCATGCCTTAGGGGTGCTAGGAAAATTTGCTTACCCCTAGCTTAAATCATTCCTCACTTTTCTTCATTCAAGTCAAACTCAAATCAATCTTATTTGATTTTCTCCAAACTCAAATCAACACCATATGATTGATACCCATGATCAAATCCATAAAAATTCCTAAGTCCAAATCTTTCTAAGTCCTTAACCTTCCCTTAAGGACTTAGCCAAAATCTTGATCAAAATTAATTCAAATCTTTGAGATTTTCTCATAATTTATTTATATTCTCATTTATATTCACATATATAAATGAAATATAAATTCAAATCAATCAAATCTAACCCTCAAATTCAAAATCAATTCATGAATTTTTTCTAAGTCCTTTAATTTTTCCATTAATGGACTTAGGATAAATCATCATCAAATCAATTCAAACTCATGGGATTTTCTCAAAACTCATTTATATTCATATATATAAATGAAATATAAATACAAATCAATCAAATTAAATCCACAAATTAAATTCCAAATCTAAAATCTTTCTTATGTCCTTAATTTTTCATTAATGGACTTAACCTAAATCATGATCAAATCAACTCAAATTCATGAGATTTTCTCATAATTCATTTATATTTTCATTTATACTCACATATATAAATGAAATATAAATACAAATCAATCAAACCAAATTCAAACATTCAAATCCCTACTCCAAAATTTTATAAGTCTCTTAAATCCTTCTTAATGGACTTAGCCTAAGTCATGATCAAATCACTTCAAAGCCTTGAAATTTTCTCATGATCTATTTATATTCTCATTTATATTCACATATATAAATGAAATATAAATTCAAACAATCAAAACTAATTTCAAAAATCAAATCTAAATACACTCAAAATCAATCTAAGTCTTTCAAGTCAAAATCTTGAACTTATCCAAATCAACTTCAAATCAAGCTAAACCCTTGATTTTCCTTCATGATTCAATCAACCCTATAATCATGAATCCAAATATAAATGCAAACTTCAATCACCAAATTGAAAATCAATTCAAAAATCAAACCCCAAATCCTTTCATGTTCACCCTTTGAATATGAAATTGTCAAATTGATCAAAACCTGTTTTGACTTCAAACCACTTGTAAATGGATTTATATTTCAATCATAAGTCCATATACAAGTTCAATCAAACTCAAATCGTTTCTAAAGCTCATTTTGACCACTCAGCCACTCAATTCCAAAGTCACCTAAAAATTTCTTATGATCCAAATTTCTCCTAATTAAATTGATTGAATCAAACTCACTTATGCCTCTTATCATGATCAACAATCATCATGGGATGATCAATCAATCAATCAAATTCAAATCAAGTCTCAAGGTTGACCAAGTCAACACTTTATAATGAAACTTAACATAGCCAAATTCCACCATAGGACAAATTGATTGAAACTAATGATCTAGGTTCATTCATGAACCATGTTTGAACTTAACCAAGCCAACATTTGAGCTCTTGTTTACTTGACCTAAAAGTCAAAATGTGTCAAAACTTGATCTAAGCTAAATTGATTGAAACCAATGGATCAAATTCATTCCAAATCACTTGTGGAACTTGACCAAAGCCTCGATTACTGCTTAACTTGACCCTTGACCTAAAAGGATCATATTGAGCCAAATTTGAATATAAATAAAATTTATTGGAAACAAAGATATCAATCCACTCCATATGGCTAACCAAACCTAAACAATGGGTCAAATAGGTCAACTTGACCCATTTAACCTAAATGAAGTCATATGAGCCAAAGTCAAAACCAATCCAAATTGAATCAAACCAAAGCCACCAAAACATTTCAAATGGTCATATGAGCTTGACCCAACTCATTGGTTTGATCAAATTTAACCAATTGGTCAACTTGACTCAAGTTGACCCATTTTGACCTAAATGAGTCAACATGAGCCAAACCTTATCAAATGAATTCTAAATCTCACGAAACTTGGCCAAACCAAGTTTCTTCACATACCCAACATATCCAAGTTGAAAAATTAGCAGAATGACCATCCTACCCCTAGACCATAGAATAAATTTTAGCCTAATCTATGGGTAATTTGGTCGTGCCCTCTTCATATCCATTTGATACCTTCCTAATACATCAAGGGGCCTAATGAAGAGTGGTGCACCCAACCAAATGGGTTTGGGTCAGCCCAATTGGCCCCAAGGCCAAACGTGACCTCATGAGTCAAATTGGCTCATTCCAAATCCCTCCTCCACCCAATTTGATGCACATGAGAGGTTGGCAATCCACTCCAGGCCTCAAATCGACCATGTGCAAACATCTAATAGCCTAAACAACCTTCCCATTATGGTCAATTGGATCAAAATAACAAGCCTATGGTCAGCCATTCAATCCTTCAAGGGGGAGATATACTTCCCCTAATTCAATTCAAATCCATCATTCCTCAATTCGATCAAGCCCTTGAGAGTGTTAGGAAAGATCAGAGAGCCTTCTTAAGCACTCTAAAAGGGATTTGAATTTGAGATTTTTGATTTTCTCCATTGAAAAATAAGGGAGCTCACTTGAACTTCCAACTTTCTCCACACTCAAAATCACTTCAATCCCTATTGCACACTTCCTCTGAGGACTAATTCGAGTGCACCCAAACATCCATTTGAGTTCCCATAGCAAGGAGAGAAGGAATTGGATTAAAGCCACAAGGGACTTCAAGTGGTGTTGGTCTATAGAACAATCCACTCAACCCCAAGGCCTAAGAATTTCAACAGGGCTTCATCTGCACTAGACGAAGCTACCTCATCGATCTCGAGCATCAGCGATCACCTCCAGTGAGGTATGGAATTTTCCAACCACCTAGCATAGGTGGTGTTGGTCTTTGTGAAAGAAATTTTCACGTCATGCAAATTCCACCGTTGGATGTGTTTATTGCCTTTAGATGGTGTGGGTAAAGTTTTGTTTCAATCCGAGCTCAATCATGCTCGGTTCTTCTCCTAAATCATGGACAATCTCTATTGAGTCTAGGAGAAGAACTGGGAGATCCTGGCCATCCATCCATGCATTTTGGATGGATGATCAAATTATTCCCACATTTAGAAATTCTTTTATCCCTTTTAAAATCACGGGGAGATCCATGCTTGTCCGATCTTTTATCAAATAGCAGAGATCAAAATGCATCCCGCCATCACCCCACCACATGATCGGACATTTAAGTGGGATGCTCACCTCACGATGCATGTAAAGCGCGCTGACCACTGCCACAATGCGTCGTACTGTGAGCTGAGGGATTAGTTTAGGGAGTTTAATTAATTATGATTAATCTCTTGATCTTCTAAAAATCATATCTCTCTCAATAAAAAAAAAATATGAACTAAATTTCTATGGAAAGATAATTCAACATAGAAATAATTTCAATAGATTTTGAATTATGTTTTTCTCTGATTTTAGGTTTTATTAGAAATTTTATTTTGCTAATTAACTTTTAATTAAGCATGTGATTAACCCCAAACTTTTTGGGTATGTTTTAGAGGATGACCTCTACCTCTCATAATTTTTTGGGATTTATTGAAGGCTTAATTGGGAGAATTACAAATATGCTTCCTAATTACCCTCCTTATATAATTAAGGATAATTAAGGTTTGATTAGTGGTTTTAATCCATTACTAGGTTGATTAAGGTTAGATCCAATAGAGAGGAGGTTTAGAAAATAATTTTGGGTCTTTTCCCTTAGCTATTCTCTAAAACCCCTTTCTTTCCTTAATCCTCTCTTAATTAAGGGTTAATTCATTAATTATGCCCTTAATTAATTTCTAAAAATTTTAAAAACTTCCAGAACTTAATTAATCTACTTTGGGTAGATGCTTAGGTATTTGAGAGCTTAAGTTAAATTAAAAAAATCAAAACCTAATTTATTTGTGTGAATGGGTATTTTGAAATTACTTAAGCTAAACCCTTTAGCTTAATTAACCATTAATCATGAGCCAAATTGCATTAGGCCCTTTTCTTCTTAGAGCATTGCAAGTTTAAATTCCTTGTGAGTTTTTATGTCATCTCATTGGCTCATAATTATTTAGTTAATTATGCTAAGGTGGTATAGGTAAGGTTTAATTAATTTGCTTAATTCATACTTTAACCTAATTAATACATAAAAATGAATCTAATCATCTAAAAATTAAACAAAAATATCAAACACATGTGAAAATGAGTTAGAAACAGCAAACTCAACTCATTTTTCAAACTTAAAACTAAACAAAATACATTGAATACACTTTGAATTATTTTAAACTTTCTTATTCCATAAGAATGTCTTTAGGATTTAAGTAAAGTGAATGTGTTTATATGCTTTCATTGCTTTGATTCTTTCTTCAACATGTTAAATTTGTATGTCATGTGGTTTCATGCATTCATATTTTTCAAATTCAAATTTAAAATAAAATTGTTTACTTTATGTTAAATTTGTGTTGAAAGTAGAAATAGAATTATTATTATCACTAAATTCAAATTTTTTTTAAAACATATAAATCAATTATCAAATCTAAAAGTATGCTACTTATATTTTAATTATAAGCTTGCATGTGAAGGATATAAGGGTGTGCTTAATATAGGCTTCTCTTTTATGTTGGAATGGTTTTGAATAGGAATTGGTAAGATGTATGGTTCATTTGAAAAGAACCTAACACTTACCTAATTTCATATCTTATTCATTCCTATGCTATCACCTAAGAAAGGTTACCTATACTTGCACACATAAATTTTATAAACAAAATAAATCAATTAATACAACTTTTGCATTTCTTCTTCTCAATTTTATTTCTTTTGTACACATATTTATATTTAAGAAAAGTGGTATATTAGTCTGGACAACCCCGAGATTACGAGGCTTTAAGTAGCCCAAGTAGATCTTGTACACACCTCCGTTAATGGCGATGTACCACATGATCTTACTCTTATGCGTGCATGTAAAATTGGATAAAGAAACCCTTTTCTACTTAAGAAAAATCATGCATCTTAAACTTTCAAATTTCTCTAAATGGATTACTTAACATACATCATAAAGTGTTTTAAATGTCTTATTTGTATGTATAGATATGCTTAGGATTTATTCTTATACATGTTATATATGTTGAAAGAAATAAAGTAATGTGTCTTATGTGAATTTGATTCATTTTCTTTAATCTTAAAATGTATTTCTTTTTGAATATGTTTGTTTAGAGTTCATCTAAACTTAAGATTAATTAAAATATTTAATCAAAATATTCACTAAACAAAACTAAAATGTGAACCTACTTTAAAAATTACTTAATTTAGGGAATGATCTCTTCTCTTTCCCTCTCTTTATAACTTAGTAATTAATTGTAGGATTCACTTGAACTTAATCAAAATATGAAATAAAATTAACCCAAAATAATTAAACAACTTAAATGAAACCCTTCTTTAAGTTGAACATGTTTTCACACCTAGAAAATTTGAACCTAAAGCCATAGCTAAGCATACCACACAAACCTTTAAAGCACACATTAGCCTAAGTCACAACGGCTTTAGGTTAGATGATTGATTTGATGTTGTATTTTTTTGTGATATATATTTTAGAATTTGGATGTCGAGGTGTATCTTGGTAGAATGAATGGTAGGATGCTCTTAGTCTAATCACTATTTTCTATAGGGGATTGTGGTTAAGGGGCGCTATCATAAATAAAAATACAAATATTTTTACTAGCAGGTGCTTTATACCCTTAAGCATAATTCAATAGGTCAGGTGGACTTAGTCACCCATGTGTGGGTGATAAGTCCAATATACATGCTTGGGATTTGTGTGGTTTGTTTTAGCTAACCTTTGTTTTACAGGTGTTAGCTAGATTTTCTTTCTTTTCTTTTCATGTAAATTTATGTAAATTAGATTTTAGAATGATTGTTATGGGAATTAGGATGAGCATTGGTCATAAGATCTTATCTTATGCACCATGTGAAGCCTTGGAGCATCTACATTCCAACCACCCAAAGAAGGAGCCAAAGAAGGAACCAAAGAAGAAGAAGAAAGAAAAGAAGAATGAAGAATGAAGCTTGAAGACCCCCATAATAATGAATTTCTTTCTTAATTTTAATTTAATTCATTTGTAATCCGGGTTGTATAAGGGTAGAGCTCGCCTGCCCAATTTGATATTTTTGGATACTTATTTTGAAATTTGAATTGCATTTGATTTAAGTCATTTGAAGCATGCCCTTTACATGATATAGTCTTTTTAGGTAGTGAGTTTAAGGACTTAGTCTCTTTCTAAATAAACAATAACCTAGCTATCTTGCATAAGCATAAAGACTGCTTTATATTTAAAATCATAGAGGAGTTAGTTGGCATACCCCAGAGCGGTTGTAAGTCCAAAGATGGTTTGCCCTCTCTTGTGGAGGCAAACCAAATACTCCTTTTCACCTTAGATTTAGGTTATGCTTTTGACCCTCGCCAAAGCACCATAGATATAGGTTTGAAGTCACTTTTCCCCTTTGTGGGCCATAAGCATAATTCTTCACCTCTTAGGCATTTCCTTAATCTTATATCATAAGTCCTAAATTTTTAATGAAAAATACAATTCAAACAAACTAAATCAATTTCAAAAATGTAAAGCCCAACTATAGGATAGTTTGATATGCTCACTAGGTTTTCTAGCATCGTGGGCATCTCCTACTTATCTTTCATTATGGCTTTGATAATAACTCCCCCCTTTCTGATCAATATCATTTGATCTTCAAAAATAAACTAATCGATTGATAGTCCTTTCTTATTGAAATCTTTGAAGATAACGATCATTTGCCTTAATCGAGAGTTTTCCTAAGGAATCTCCATTCCTTAGGATATAATTAACTACTATGGCTTTCCGAGAACTTAACGAATGGGTTTAAAATAAATCGCTTTTACTTTTCATGTAAAGTAGGAGAATAATCTCTAGTACATATCTTGCATCATCGTCTTAGTCCTTATTGAGGTGATTAGGTCCATTAAAGGGTAGTGACTTCTGTCTCTCGAGATAGTATACTATTTTCTTGATGACGTACTCGATCACTTGAATAAGTATATCTGTGGATCTGCGTGGCATCCTAAAAAGATGAATTTCTATATGCTTGCCTCTTCATTTCTCCTCACATATTTGAAGGCAACTCCCTAAAGAAAATTTTCACCACAAACATGCAATTCTAGTGTGCAATCTAAATATAACATCAAACAATTTTATAGACTACCATAAAAGAATAAAAGGCGATTGCGGTCGGGTTCCACCGTATACCCCAAAGAGAAAAAAAAAAGATGGGTAGCCGAGCTTTATCCTTATACAATTAGGATTACAAAAATAATACATGTTATGGGGGTCTTCTTTTATTCATTTCTTCCTTCTCTTTCTTTTGATTTGATTTGCTCCAAATGCACCACAGGGTACCCCAAGGACTAAGCCTTCTACTTGCTCATCTTAATCTCTCATAACATTAATCCTAATTTTTAATATAAAATTATATTAAAAATAGAAAAAGTAAATCTAGCTACACTTGTAAAATAATTGTTAGCTAAACTCCATACCAAGCTTATATGAATAATTTGGACTTTACACATATGGGTAACCAAGCCCACTTGTCTAACATGAGTTATGCTTAGGCTACCGCATCAAATGCATTTATATTTTTATTACATTCTTAAGCACAACCCTATAAAATATGATTAGTAATCACACTTCCATCTACAGGCATACACCCTAACATAGTCTAGATATTACATCACAAAATAAAACACATACATACAATGCCCAACTTAACAGAAGTGGTGACTTAGTATTCTAATGTGTGTGCTTAAGGGTTTGTTGGCAAGACTTTACTAGCTTGTTTAAATTTCAATTTGGGTTTGAATTTGTTTAAATTTTATCTTTGGGTGATTTCAATTTAAATGATTTAATGATTTATTTTTATTTTATTTCACTTTTATTTGGTTAAAGTGATGTTTAGGTTTCAAGAATGAAGAGTAGAATGAATTCCATTTGTAGACGAGAACTCTATTCTACATCCTAACTCCTAAAGAATCTAACTAAGGTCCTTAGGTATCTTAATTAGCCCATTTAAATTTATGTAATTGATTTGATTTGATTTAGAATTTAGAATTTGATTAATTGATTTTGGATTAGATATTTTGGTTTAATTACATATTGATAATTCAATATCCTTAATATTCTAATGAAGTTTAAGTTTATTTAAATTCATGTATTTTTGATTGATTAATTTTAGATTATATGTTTTGGTTTAATTAAATCTTGATAATTCAATATCCTTTTAATTTAATATCTAATTCTTTTCTTTGATTATGGTTATGTGACTTCACTTTATGTTTATTTGGTTCAATTATGATTTATTTATTTGTAGTTTGATCAGATTAGATTAATTGAGATTTTATTTTGATTTTAATTGAGTTGGATTCCTTGTAATTAGGATTTTATTTTTAACCTCATCTATTTCTCATGTTTATCAAAGTTTAGTTTGTATTTTGATTTCCTACATTGGATAGTTAATTAGTTCATCTTATTTAAGTGGGTTGAATGAGATTTGATTTGATTAGATATTAAATTGATGAGAGTCTTTCTTAATTTAATTTAATTTAATTTAATTTGATTAGATTAGCTTTATTAGTCTATATGTTTGCTTAGGTTCAATGTGATTATGTAATTAGTTTAATTAAGAAGTGTATTTATATTAATTATAAAGATTTTTTTAATTTTTTTATTTGATTTAATATTTATTTAGGTTAATGATGTAATTAATGACTTAATAATTTAGGTTTAATTTAGGTTTTGATTAGTATTTAATTGCATTTATGTTTGATTAAGTTTAAGTTTAATATGATTAATTTGATTGAGTTAATTAGCTTATTTAAGATGTGTGATCAAATTAATTAGTAGATTAATTAAGTATTTGATTTGAATTTGATTTAAAAAATTAATTTGGTTCATTAAGATGATGAATTAATTCAAGTTTGCATTAATTAGGTGTTTATTATTGGATTAGCTTAAGGGTAGTTAGTTTAATTTAGTGTTTTAAGTTAATTATTAAATTAAATATAGATTTATTTTTTTAATTTGGTTTATATTTATTTAGATTAATGATGTAATTAATGACTTAATGATTTATGTTTAATTTAGGATTTGATTGGTATTTAATTGTATTTATGTGATTTAGGTTTAATATGAATTAACTTAATTAGTTTTACTTGAGGTGTGATTAATTATTAAATTTAATTAGTGTTTGATTTAAGCTTAATTTAAGAGTTAACTTTAATGTAATTTATTTAAATTAATTTGATTCATTAAGATGATGGATTAATTCATTAAGTTTGTATTAATTAGATGTTTAATTAATTAAGTTTGATTAAGGGTAAATAGATTTTTAAATCATTTGATTAATTAAACGTTTATTAATTAGAGATTAATGACTTAATTGCTTACATATGACTTGTTTGGTTTGATAGTTTTAGTTAAGCATTTACCTAAATTTTGTTGATTAAGAGGTTATCATTGTTATTATCATTTGATTTGATTGATTAATTGATTTATTTTTATTTCAATTAAACTTGATTATTCATAATCATAGTTCGATTTGATTTTCTTCATTTATTATATTTATTAGATTTCATTCATGTTTGATTTAGTTGTTAGGTTTATGTATTAATGGCTAATTAATCATCTTATTCCAAATGGATTGATTTTTAAATTTGATTTAATCATATCTTAATTAAGTTTACTTTAGCTTTATTTGGTTTAATTTGATTAATATTAAATGATTATGTTGAATTGGTTTATTATTCAATTTGATTTTTTTAGTTTATTTAATGATTAATTAGTTTCAGTTTATTTATATTCATTAAGGAGTTTCATATGATTAAGATTCTATGCTTATTGTAGGTTTAGTTTTACTAGTTTGACCCATATTAAAGTTTCATATATTTGTTTAATTTTAAGTTAAATTTAAGATTTAATTATTTAATTGAGTTTTATTAATTTAATTAAGTTTAATCATATTTAATTTAATTTCCTCTAAGGATGATATTTTTCTGATTTGAGGTTTGATTAATGATTGCTTAAGTGTTATTTCATTTTTGATTTTGATTTGATATTTAAATTATTTTTATATTATATTTTAATTATTTTTTATTTGATTAAACTTTAATCTTAAGTGTTTGTTTGAGGTTCATTAGGATTCAGAAAATCACATTATTTTCTTAAGAGTCTTAAATGTCAACTGAAGTGATTTAAACCATTTTGAAGATTTTTGTAAATTTTTGAATTTTTATTTGATTTATTTTATTAAAATGGACAATCAAAACTTCAAAATTTAATTTCTCCCAATCCAGAAGTCCTTTTCACTTGAGATTTTTATGGTACTGTGTTATAACTTAATTTCAATCCTAGAAAATTTTAACTCAATCTAGGGGTGTGCATTATTTGGTTTTAACCAAAAAACCAAACCGAACCAAAGTTTTTGAGTAATTTGGTTCGATTTTGAACTTAGTAATTTGGATTTTGGTTTTAATTAATGAAAACTTTGGTTTTTGGTTTTTGGATCGATTTGTTAAATAAAATTTTGGTTGAAATCAAATAAACCAAAATAATTATATGTAATACGATATTATTAATTTATGTATAATAGGTTTATCTATTATACACTTATTTTTATTTATTTTTGAATACTTAGTAGATATTTTTTTGGAGAACCATTATCCAATTTTCCAAAATATTTTAGTCTCATAATATAGTAATATGGTTCCATCAACTTCTAAGTTCAAAATATCGTTCAAGTAAGTAAAAATTATTTTTAAATATTTTTAGCATATGAAGTAGTTAATTGCATTTTGATTATATTTATATTATTTTTCTTATAGCTTGTTCATTATATACAAAAAAATTATGCAAATAATTTTAAATGTAATAACTTTGGTTTATCCAAAACCAAACCAAAATAATCAACCAAATTATTATTCGGTTTGTTTGGTTTTGCATTTTATTTGGTCGGTTTGGTTCAATATTTTTAGGAATCCAAAATAAATTGGTTTTAAACATTTATCATCCAATCCATCCAAATCAACCAAACGCACACCCCTAACTCAATCTGACTTATATTTTAGAGTTATTAATGAAACTTTATTTTCACTAAAACCTAAATTAAGCTCAAAAAATTCATTGAAATTTAGAAATTTTTGATTCTTTGGATTCCTCTCAAAAATATGAATCCAACGAACCTTTATTTGTAATTTTCACTAAATATTTTTTTTTAATGAATTTTTAAAGTTTTAGGTCACTTAAATAATTTTTAAAAAAAAATAGGTGATTTTCTCACTTAACCTAGTCGGCGCCGTGCAAGCGATGAGGCAACGCAGTGCCACGTGACGCCATGCGATTGGGTGCGTAGTGCCGCATGGCACGCGGTGCCAGCGTGCTGGTTCACTATGCCGACACAACGCTGCGAGCGGAAAACACGGATCGCAGTCGATCCGGACCATATGATCACAGATCGGACGGTTCAGATCAGATACGCAGGATCAGAGAGTAGATCGTGTGTACCAGGGGTTGGAAGATCGTAGGGTCCGACGCGATCTGAGCCGTCCGATCCGTTGAATGTGGGATCGGGTGGCTGTTGCTCATCGACAGACAAAACTAATGGGAAAAATGCAAAACAAATGCAGAATAAGGTTCGATTGAGCTCGTTTTCACGTCGATTTTCTTCAAAAAAATTCTACTTTGTATTAAAATCAAATAAAATAAAAAATGCGGGGTTATCTAAGAAAATTTTTTAAAATTGTAAGAAAATTAACACAAAAAGTGAGAAATCCTAAGGCCGGCTAAAGTTTGGCGAAATTTATCTCACAGGGAATGGTTTTTGGTGACGGTGAAGATCCAAGCGACTTCTAGGTATGTCAAAAAACTTTGAAACGATTTTTAACCTTTACCTCTCTTTGGAACATCGGCTTCTTCAATATTCACCGTCGCCTCGCCGGAATAGCTTTATTTGTATTTTGAGCTCAAAAATAGCCCAAAGAGATGGGAGATGGGTTCCTTTTTGCTTTGAGGAGCTCTTGGGGACTAAATGGTGGTAGGAGGAAGAGGAATGAAGCCTTATTTTCCCCTCCTTTAATAGTGGCCAAAAATTCTTTCCTTTTTTGAATTTTTTGGCTCCAAAGTATTATCATTTTACTTAGGGTGGTTGGGATGGATGATTGTTTGATTGAGGACTTTGAATTTTTTGCTTCAAAATCTTCTCTTTCTTTCATATGATCAGCTCCATTGAATGCAATTGTTGAGGAGTTAAATGCATGTGATGAGGAGAATTAAATGAGGTTGGATGGAATCCTATGTGGGGGGAGGATCCATGAGAGATTTAATTAGGTTGGGTTAATTCTGGGATGATCTCAAATGGGTTTGGGTTGGGTTTGATCAGCCCCCAATGGGTCATGGCTTGGTTTCAAGGGATTTGGCTCAATTTGGGTCATATGGGTCATATTGGGTCATATTAGGTTATGTTGACCAATTGGTTAAATTGGGTCAAACCAAGGCTTACGTTAGGTTCAAATAATAATTTGAAGAGTTTTGATATGATTAATTTGATTTAAATTGGCTTAGAATTGATTTTGGCTCGTTTAGAATCAAATAGTTCAAATGGGTCAAGTTAACTAATTTGACCAAAATTGGTCAAATTGCCATGGGTTATGGTTGATTGATGTTCAATTGACTAATTGAAGATGAATGTGCTATTTGGTTTGAATTACTTTAGATTTAATTTGAATTTTGGCAAAATTGACCATTTTGGCAAAATTGACCATTTAGGCATATTTGGGCTTAATAGCTCAATTGGGCTTGATTGATCAAATTAGGTTTAGTTATGACTTTGGTCAAGTTCAATAATCAATTTGGAATGAACTTGAGCTATTGGTTGTAATCAATTTGGGTTAGAACATGATTTAACCTAATTTGGTCCTTTAGGCTAATTTGGGTCAACTTGGATCAAATGGCCAATTGGGCTTGGTTTGACTCAATTGATGGTCAAGTCATTTGTAAATATTGATTTTGGGTTGATTCAAATCATTGGTTTCAATCAATTTGATGTAGAATGAGTTTTGACATGTTTTGATTCATTTGGGCTAAGGATTGATTTGATCAAATGACTAAGTTGACTTGATTTGACCCAATTGATTGCAATTGATAATCCTAGGGTGATCAACAATCATGGTGGAAGGTTTTGGTGAGCTTGGTTCAATCCAATTTGGGTTGGATTGGAAGTTGGCTCAAATGAGTCCTTTAGGTCACTTTGGGCCAAGTGGTTTTGGTTTGATTCGAAGTTTAGTTGAACTTATATATGAGCCTTGGATTGAAATATAAATTCAAAGGTAATCAATTTGGAGTCCAACAGGTTTTGGCTCAATTAAAAGTTTTAAGTCAAAAGGCCTGAGTTAAGTTTGACTTATGTTGACTTAAATTTGGTTTGATGATTATAGGTTTTATTTATATTTGGATAAATGATTGAATGAATGATTGATTCGAGAGAAAATCCATTGGTTTTGACTTAATTTGAATAGAATTTGGCTAAGTCCAAAGAATTGGCTTAAAGGGCTTAGATTGAGTTTGGATTTGATTTTCGATATAGTTTTGGTCATTTGAATTTGAATTTCATTTATATTTGTAAATATAAATGAAAGAATAATTGATTTATAAAGGGCTCAATTGAGTTTGATTTGATCTAAAGGGAGTTTTGGCTAAGCTTATGAATGTGGTTCATATGGCTTAGGAAGGGTCTTAGGATTTGAATTTTATTTTGGGTTTCAATCATTTGGAGTCAAATTTGAAATTAGATTTAGAATTAAAATTTGAATGTGAGATTTGGTTTGAGATTTGAATCTAAGTTTGATTTGAGAAAGTGTATCTAGATTGAGTTTAGGCTATGAGATAGGTAGTTTTCTTAAGCTATAAGGCATAACATAATCTTATGATTAACACTTCTAAGTCTCTAGGATTAGGTTAAGTGTTCACATAATCACTAAATGTGTCTTATGACTAAGAAAATCTTAGTGTCTAAAAGTTTCCTAAGTCTAAGAGGATGGTGTTGAGAGCTCACATCAAAAGTGAGATTAACAAATAACAAACATTTGAAAGATAGCAAATGTGCACCTTTTATAGAAGAGATCAATACTTGATCAATGTTTGAAGGTATTGAAAAACCCATACTTGCAACTTGACATATTTTTACCATGCCAAACACAAATACTTCAACTTTGACATTTCAATTTCTATACAATATTTTAAAGAATAGATACTTGTATGTATGTTGAAGTATTCATTAGATCAAGCATCTAAAAAAATATGCAAGTCATATGCAAAATGAAATAATAAATATCTACATCCCAGTTTGGTCTTAAGACCGGGTGTAGGTTAACAAAACTCAAAAATTTATATCAAAACTTGTAATTTGACACATATGTCATGTCAAATATAACCACTTCAACCTAGACATCTTAATGTTCATACACCATTTTAAAAGAGCAGATACTTATATATATATTTGAAATATTCGTTAGATCAAATACCGAAAACAATTTGCAAGTCATATGCAAAAAAATGAACAAACACTTACATATCCCGGTTTGGTCTTAGGACCGTGTCCGGGTTAACAAAACCTAAAAATCTATATCAAAACATGTACTTGTAATCTAACACATTCACATATAAACATATACTTCAACCTACATCTTAATGTCATATAATATTTTAAAAGAAGCATTAATTTGTATGTATGTTGAAGTATTCGTTAGATCAAATACCAAGAAAAATATTGAAGTCAAATGCAAAATGAAAGAACATATAACTACACTTCCTGGTTTGGTCTTAGGATCAGGTCTGGGTTAACAAAATTCACAAATCTATATTAAAATATGTACTTGCAATCTGACACGTATGTCATAGCAAACATAATTACTTCAACCTAGACATCTTAATGTTTATACAAAATTTATAAAAAGATAGATACTTGTATGTATGTGAAGTATTCATTAGATTAAATACCTAAAAAAATATGCAAGTCAAATTCAAAATGAAAGAACAGATAACTACACTTCCGGTTTGGTCTTAGGACCGGATCTAGATTAACAAAACTCAAAAATCTATATCAAAAGTAATAATTTGACATATATGTCATGTCAAACATAACTACTTCAACTTAGACATCTAAATGTCCATACAATATTTTAAAAGAATAGATACTTATATGTATGTTGAAGTATTCATTAGATCAAGCATCTAAAAAGATATGAAAATGAAAGAATAGATATCTACATCTCGGTTTGGTCTTAGGACCAGGTCTGGGTTAACAAAACCTAAAAATCTAATGATGTTACTATAAGAATTTTAATTTAATAAAATCTGAGAAGCTAATTCTATCATATAATTACAAAATATGGATCTATTGACATATCTTCTCAAGTTCAAGTTCTCAAGAGGAAAAGTCTCAAGCTCGATCCTATATGCTCACGCTAGAGTTGACAAGGTTGAAGGACTATAATTCTTGAAGCAATGAATTTAGATCCGATCCTCTACAAAGAAGCAGACAGAGTTAATAAGGGCTACTACATTCAAAAGATTATTATTATTATGGTTTAAATGATCAATGATCATATATTCAAATGTAAATCAATTATGCAATGATCAAATTTTGAATAAAAAATAAATAATAAAATATAAATTAAATGAAATTAATTATTTAAATTTAATCTTAAAATCATCCACCCCTCCACAACTGTTTGTTTGGAGTGACAAATTAAGAATACTTTTGCTCACAAAGAGCCAATGCCAAATCAAATGCATAAATATTTTCACATTCAAATAATCTTAAACCTATAAGGACGTGGCCTGTGTCCTCTGTCTGCATAGTTTTGCCACAAAATGGCACCACATAAATGGCAGTTACGACCAGAGCCCTCTGACCGGGAGGTTTTCGCTATATGACACCACTAAATTACAATCACGACTGTAACCCATGTTCCCCAACGATTTTGATCTTTGAGCTATAAATTATAGAATGTGTTTGATTGGGTAAAAAGTCCTCTGTTAGCTAAGGTTGACTTATATTTTTTCTCTTAGACAAACTTCATCCCAGGTCTACAAGGACACCTTGGATGATGTAACCCATGTGTTGCTGACAAGGATCCTTCAGTCAAGTTGGGTAGACTACCTCCTCTGACTAAGCGAACCAGGGACTACGACAGCCCGAGATGACGGAACCATGTGATCTAGATCAAGCGCATCATCATTTCCCCAAACAAAAGTTTTAAATTAAAATAATAAATCTTATAAATCCTAAACTCCACTCACTGCTATTATACACTCGCTATTTAGCGAATCATCGACTAGCCTTAATCGAAAGTGCTCTCTAAGTATGAAGAGGGGTAATTAGCTATAGGTGCTTGCACCTAAACTTGGAATTAGATTTAAAGTCCTTGCAAAAATGAGGGAAAAATATCTGGGTAGTGTCTTATCTACTATTCATCTGCCTTCTGAAACTTACACCTACACTTAAAACACTCTTTTCATCGAAGAGGTCGATGGAAAATTTTTGGATCCCATAGATTTTTGGCGACTGCGCTGGGGACATGTTTCTCTTTCCATCTTTGGCTAATTGAAAATAAGTTATAATCGCAGTGGAGTATAAAAAAATGAAAAGACAAATGAAATTGAAATTGAAAATGAGAAGTTGAAAGAGAAAACTTAAAAGCTTTCTAGATAGAGTCTTAAGTCATTTAAGATTTTATTTATAGCTCGTGCTTTAGTATGTTCTGGCTTATTATATCTATATTTTTGAAAGAAAGGGGATAGTGTAGCTATTTTCAATTGCTAATCTTTACCTTTAAATCTCCAGAATGGCTCTATAGAATACTCCCATTAATGTTACTCTCAGATGGCACCAACATCCGCTTGATCAATGCCATCATCAATGCTGGAAGCACCGGGGCTACCATCCAATTTGTTAGCATTGAATTTCCAACCATCATGGCCCAAGGTCATACTGCTAGGCCTCAATATGTTGAAGCCTGTGCACATCCCCTCGCCATGTAAAGAATATCAAGAGGCTGGCTTACTACCGCTCGGCCTCAAGAAACCTTCTATCTTTGAGAGGCTTGGTCGCTCAGAGACCCCCATCATGAAGAGGGTTATTACTGGGAGGACTGTCTCTTTAGTTTTTCAGAACAACACAACCTTACCAGCTGAATCCTTTGCCACGGGGAGGCACGATGTTGAAGCTTCTTCATTTGGAAGCAAGCTCAGTCGGAGGTAAAGAAAAAAGAGAATTCTTAAATTGCATGCTCAACAATTACTGCCTGTGCAGCCAGCTGCACAACCAAGTATGGAACTAGCAGCGAGTGTTCCAACTTGCAATAGGTTTGATAATCTTAAGTGGGTAATATGGAATAACTCTACTAGTTAGATTAAGTAGTCCTTCTAGACTCGACAGTGTCAAGCTCCAGCCTCTCCATTAAGGAAACCAAACTATATCTATAATAGTGCATCGGGTCCTCCAAGTTGCTAAGGAGAGAGGACAAATAAAAAGAAAATAGCAAGATTCTCTTATCAGGGATGCTAACTGCTCCTCTAAAGAGACCTCATCCATAATCCTAGTAAGATGCCAACCAATTCATGTCCCATGTGGTGGACATCGGGTGTGACACTTAGACTTGTGTCTAGGAATTCACCACTGAAAGGTCCCTGTGAAAGGCAAGCATATATGGAGGCCTAGCCTCAAAAAGAGATTATCTTAGAGAAAAGATATGACGTGACATCTGGTGTGCATTCTCGGAGATCCCCAACTCAAATTTATCAGTGATGAGAGCCTAAAAAGAAAGCCCTATATGATAAAATTTCTGACGGTCGACACTTTGGAGAATCATCCAGGGGATCCCGTCGTGAATCAACTCTATCTTTATGAGAAGAGGTTAGCTTGATCGAAGCCCTCCAATCGAAGGAGTCTTGATTCTACACTTGGATCTGGAAGTCCATTGGAGATGCCGATCAGAGATCCATGTCCAAAAGAATGAAGAGAAAGAGGAGGATACAACGACTGTTGAAATAATCTACATGGTAGAACAAGTCGATGAGCTGTCTGGCATGCACCAATATCAATATAGGCGTCATACAACAACATCTCCCCCTCAGCCTAGAGAATAATAAAATATTCAAATAGAAGAAGCATCCTCTTATTCTTCAGGAGAGGAATAATAAGAAGAAGAAGAAGAAAAAGGAGAAAGGGAAGAAAATCCCACCTTCCAAGACAACCACTTTGGCAGAGGCGTAGAAAAATTTAGCCAAATGAAAGCCAAGGATAAAGAAATTGCTCTCTTAAACACAAAAATGAACGAAATGATGATGCAGATGATTGCGATGATGTAGTTAATGCAAAGAAATATTGCGGCAACTCCAACACCTATCCCTTCAAATAATCATCAAGGGTCTAACAGTGCCCACGATAACCCTCTAGTAAACTTAATCTCACATGCTTCAAGAGTGCAAATTGAGCCCAAAGCGAGGGTTGAAGTGAATGAGTCAGCTTGGCAACTTGCTTCTCAAAATGTACATAGCACATATGAAGTTGTGACATCCTCTCAACTTGATACTATGTTGAATGAGAAGATCAAAGCTGTTATAGTTGTAGCGCAAGCAGAAAAATTGGTGAGCAAAGGTCATCCATATAATGAGGAATACGATCAAGTTCCATATCCAAAGGGGTACTCCATGCCAAAGTTTAATATATTTGACAGTAATGGTAACCCTAAATAGTATCTAGCACAGTTGAAAACATCATGTGGTAACACATGGGGTAATGATGTGTTATTGTTCTGCTAGTTCGTCAGTAGTTTGACTTCCACTGCTTTCGAATGGTATGTTGAGTTGCCAAATGACTCAATCAAGATTTTGTCAAACTTGAAACCATGTTTGTCAAAAAGGTTTGCTAGATAGTTAAGAAGATAACTATTGTTGATCTCTCCCTTGAGAAAAGGAAGAAAGATGAGTCAGTAACTAGGTATATCACGCGCTTGCGAAACATGAGCATGAAATATGAACAACAGTTAGAAGAAGAGCATGCAATTCAATTACTTAAGAGAAACATTGATGAAAAGATGACTTCTTATCTTTGCATGGCTTCAATTATCACATTTCAAGAGCTGCTTGATATGGTGGCTAAATTTGAGAAATTAAATTTATCATACTCTGATAGGAATCAAGATAAATCCAAAAGAGGAAGAGCTCAGATCCAAAGAAGGGTGAAACACATTTCATCTCCATCAAAAAAGATACAGGAAACCAGATAGTCTATAACACAGACAAAGAAAGGCTACATGCTTACCAAGAAAGACCAAAGCAGTCATTCAATTCTACTCCACAACCCAAGCTTATACTTGGGGCAATAAGGTGCCTCGAGGCCGCTTCAATGAAGGCAAGCGACCAAAGCAAATAAAAGGAACGAATGGCTCAATGACCCTAACCCTCAAGGAAAAGCTGAACAAAGAGTATTCTTTTAAGAGAGAGAGTGTGGCTAAACTATTCAACCATGCACTCAAAGCAGATCTCCAGCTACCAGAGTGTAAAAAACCTGAAGAAGCTGGACAGGCTGATAATCCTAACTATTGCCCATACCATCGGGTGCTCAGCCATCACATTGAAGATTGCTACATATTCAAATATTGGCTAAAGCAAAAATATAGAAATGGAGAATTCACACTATCGGACTGTGTATTGGTGCGCCTAAAGAAAGAATCTACAAAGGTAATCACCTCCTCCCAATTCTATCAAGCAAAGAGAAAGGCAAATAAAAATTGGTTGATGATGAAGGGTGGAAAATTACAATTTCTAAAAAGACTACAAAGATGTTGAAGCGATTGGAGAGCGTATTAAGTGAAAGTCACCACTTGAGCCTGTACTTGAGTTAAAAGAAAACTTGAGTTGTGAAAATGTTAGTTCATCTCATGAAAGACAACCTAGCCAAAGCCCACATGGGAAGGCCAAAAAGTCTGTCAAGCAAAAGAATAAATCAAAGAAAAAGAAAAAGACTGTAACACAAAAGATCATCAACAACATGAATGATTACATACTAAAGCAAAAGATCATCAGAATTATGGATGATTACATACAACCAGCAAAATGACCAATCACACTTGCTGATTTCATTACCAAGCTTCAGATCAGTGAAGAAGCAGGGGAAGAAGATGAATAACTTCCCACTAAATCTTGCTTGGTGGTACATGAAGCTGATAACAGCTTAGAGGAACTCAATTTCTCAACTGAAGATGAATCAGAGCCCACCATGTTGGCAGACATGAAGAATGTAAAATTGGGCAGTGATTCTGAATCTTCTTGCCCATCATTAGATGAAGCAGAAGAAGATGTTGAAGCAACTGATTCATCTGAAGATTCATATTCAAAAGAAGTAGCTCAAGTGTAGTTGAGAAGTGGTCGAATGCTGCCATCTCAATGGAGGAAAGAGCTAATAAATAAAGATAAAGAAAAATAAATTAAAATCAATGGAAAAGTCATCCCTAAGGATTCAAACAAGAAGCCTTCACCAAATAAAGGGATCGTCTACAACATTTTATCCCACTTAAGGAAATTTTGGAACTACTTAGCATATACGAATCACTTCTGATGTCAGAAGATCTCCGTAATACTTTAATTGAAGCTCTCAAAGAGTCGAAGAAGTTTGAGGCATATTTCGTTGAGTGCTATATAATGGAGACCTTGCATGTTCAGGATCCTCAAGCCATCACATTTTCAGAAGAAGATCTTATGCTTAGAACTGTAGAGCACAATCACCCTCTGTATGTTATAGTTGAAAGTGATAAAGTTATAATACCATGGATCTTAATTGATCCAGGTTCCTCCGTGAATCTTATGAACCTAAGGACCCTCAGGTGGCTATCTCTAGATGTACAACATCTGGGACGAGATAAAGGTTTGGTCCAAGGTTTCAATTAGAAGGGATGAAAAACTGTTGGATCATTTTTCCTCCCTCTCAGATTCGAAGACCTCTACACAGAAGCCAAATTTCATATGGTCGATGCAGATACTTCATTCAGAGCTCCTCTGGGCCGACCATGGCTTCATGAGTATAGCATTGTCCTATCTATGCTACATCAATGTATGAAATATACAAAGGATGGGGAAGAATGCAAAATTGTGGGTGATATGCAACCCTTTGTGGTGCATGAAGTGAAAATATATCAAGATGCCAGTTACTTTCTTCTAAAAGAATTAAAACTAATTGAACAACTAACAAATATTGCATCTACTTCAAAACTCATAAAAGGGCAAGTTAAAAAGAAGGATGAAATTAAATTAAATAAAGGAAAAGAGATTGTTTCAAATATCTCTAAGGATAGAAAGAAAAAGTCTAAAATAAGTAGCATTGTCCCTCATTTAGGCAGTGATACTAAAGAAGAAGAGGAATGTGTCCCTTGCAAATCCAAAGACCCACGTGAATCTTCAAGTAAAGCACTGATTAAAGAGGATTATTTTGACTCTGATTATGAGTTTGAATCTGCTTTTGAAGGTAAGGTGCAAGGTACACCTACTTTAAAATAATCATAGATCCATTGGGAGAGACTCATAATCACTCCTGCTCTCCTCAACATTTCAAAGAAATCACTCGAGAAACTCACAAAGTCAGGAACTTATGACTTTCTGTACCTCTCTCCTGGAAAGCATGTAAAAACCTATTTTATAAATCTGAGGGATGTCAAGGAGAAGATCCTGATTGGGTAATGCAGTTATCTGAAGAGGAAGAAGCTATGCCCACAAGGATACCAAAATATTATTCTCCAAAGATGCAAAACCTAATGCGCAAGCATGGAGTCCATGTTGGAGCAAGTAATCAAAGGACTAAGCTCTTTGAGATGATGTGGTACCCAAAAGGCTCTCAAACCATTGATAGAAAGCACACCACCAAAGGCCTTGGGTTCATCCAAGACAATGGTCTACAAGAATACACCTATTACGCTATAACAGGAATATAAGTTGAGAGTGATAATGAAAATGAGAATGACATTTTGGAAGTCAGTCTTGCAAATAATGAAGAAGTAGAAGCCAGACCAGCACCTGAAGAGCTTGAAGATGATGGGTAGGCAGCTACTATGGATGAACATAAAGAAATTAATCTGGGAAATGAAGAAGAGCCTCGCCCAATGTTTATTAGTGCCCTACTTTCTGAAGATAAAGTGGAAGAATTAAAAGCGCTGCTCTATGAATTCAGGGACTGCTTTGCTTGGACATATGCCGAGATGCCAGACTTATCCCCTAATGTAGCAGTCACATTAGCAATCAAGATGCAACACGCCAAGCAAGATGGCAATAAATGAGATGGAGATTGAAGAGCATGTGGTGGCAGAAACTAAGAAGCTCATTGAAGGTGGTTTCATTCGAAAAGAAAAGTATGCTGACTGAATAACTAATATCATCCCCGTGAAAAAAGAAGAATGGTCAGATTCGTATCTGTATCGACTTAAGGGACTTAAATAAAGCATGTCTAAAAGATGAATTTTTGTTCCCTATATCATAACTATTAGTGGATAATAATTCAAATCACTACACATTCTCATTTATGGACGGATCATCAGGTTACAATCAGATCAAAATGATTCCTAAAGACGAGAAACATACCTCATTCAGGACACCAATCAGCATATATACTACTACACAGTCATGTCCTTTGGCTTGAAGAATGCTGGAGCTACATACTAAAGGGCTATGATGCACATCTTTGATGAGTTAATTCATTAAAAAGTAGAGTGCTATATTGATGACCTTGTTGTCAAGAGTATAGATCAAAGATCACCTCGGTGACTTAAGGATCATTTTTGAAAGAATCAAAAATATGTTCTCAAGATGAATCCTCTCAAGTGCGCCTTTGGAGTCTCCTCGGGGAAGTTCATTGATATGCGCCGCAGAGGGATTGAAATCCATCCCAACAAAATTATGGCGATTGTTGAAATGCCTCCTCAGAGGAGTCTTCGTCAACTCCTATCTATACAAGGACTTCTTGCATTTATTAGAAGATTTATATCAAATCTGTCAGGCAAATGTAAACCCTTTGCAAAAAAAAATGAAGAAAGACACTCCTTTTAAATGAGATGAAGAATGTCAGGAGGCCTTCAACAATATCAAGAAATATTTGTTGAATCCACCTATTCTTGCAGCACCAATCTCATGAAAGCCTCTTTTCTTGTACACAACAACATTAGAAGAATCCCTCAGTTCTCTGTTGGTGCAACATAATGAAGAAGAAAAGGAGAACACTCTGTACTACAGTAGTCGAAGACTAATAAGAGTGGAAATACGTTATTCTCCATTTGAGAAGCATTGTTTGGCGTTAATTATTGCTGTTCAAAAGTTACGTCATTACATGTTATTTCATAAAATTACTCTCATCTCAAGGATTGATCCGTTGAAGTTCTTGATGACAAGACCAATGTTGATAGGTCGATTGCGATGGGTTGTCCTTCTGTTACAATTTGACATTACATATGTTCCCTAGAAAGCAGTGAAGGGGCAAATTCTAGCAAATTTTCTTGTTGTGCATCCCATCCCAGCATATTCATCACTTAATGACGATCTTCCTAAATGAGATCATGCATATATATGAAAAAGAAAAGCAACAAATGTTAGAATTGTATTTTGATGGAGCTTCATCCATCAAGTACACTCAACCCTGAAACCTTCCAAAGGCTTGAGCTGGCATCGGTCTCATCTTGATCATGCCATAAGGTGGTATAATGAGACACTCCTATAGACTGACTCAACCATGAACCAACAACAAAGCAAAATATGAAGCTTGGTGGCAGGTCTAAAGGAAGCCATTTTCATGGGAGTCTAGAATCTGTAAGTATATGGCGATTCTCAACTCATCATTAATCAAGTGTTGGCTTTACAAAATCAACAAGCTTGAATTGGCTTACTACTACAAGCAAGTTCTTGAACTTATAAATCAAATTTCAAATGTCATTATGACTCGAGCCTCCAGAGCTAAGAATAGTAAAGCAGACTATTTAGTTAAGTTAGCTAAAGAGATGGCGAGTATGGATGATGACCACTACATACTAATTAGTGTTTGCACTCGTCGAGTCCTAGAGTCAATAAGTTTAAAATCCTCACTAAAAGAGGGGTCATCAAATGTAAATCAGCATGATGCAGCTCACATTGCTCCTCACACTCCCTTATCAATTACTTCTCAAAGTCAACAAGACAAGCCTCAAGCCATTCAAGAGGAAAGACTTCAACTTGAGGAAGTGCCAAAACCACAAAATGAAATCCTTACAGTAAAAGAGAAGGAAGATTGGAGACAACCCTTCATCGACTACTTCAAGGAAGGAAAATTGTCAAGCAATAAGTCGATAACTGCACAACTTGAGAAAATATTTTGACTATGCTTATGTTGGCAATACCCTTTATCATAGATCCTTCAAGCAGATGTGACTACGATGTTTGAGAATAGAAGAAGCCAACAAAATAATTATTGAAATTCATCAAGGACTTTATGGTGCACACCAATCAGGGCACAAAATGGCTTTCAAAATCAAAAGAATGGGATATTACTGGCCATCCATGGTAAAAGATTATATCAATCATGCCAAAAGATGTCATGAGTGTCAGGTCCACGATAACATAATTCATTAACCTCCAAATCCGTTGCACCCAATGATATCATCTTGGCCATTTGAGGGGATGGATGTAATTGGACCAATTGATCCACCATCATCACCGCCACCACTTCATCTTTAGTAGCCACCGATTATTTCTCTAGCAATAAGCTCCATTCAAGAAGTCACAACCAACAGACCAACTCATCCGTAATATTGTCTATAGATTTGGTGTGCCATGTAATCATTTCATAACCTTCAAAAGCACTAAAGTCTATAGATTTGCTGATCGGCATAAGATTGATTGACGATATTCATCAATTTATAATCTGAGGGAAAATGATTTGGTTGAGGCTTTCAACAAAACACTAGTCAAATTACTTAGAAAAATTCTCATAAAAAATAAAAGGGAATGACATACCAAGCTTGTGGAAGCGTTATGGGCATACCACACCACTTACAAGACTCACAAATCTACCCCCTATGCAGTAGTTTTGGGGTCAAGCAATTCTACCACTCGAAGTTGAACTACTTCCGCTCCGAGTAGCCATTCAAAAAAATCTTACCCAGTATGAGATTGCTCATTTATGGATGGAGGAGCTTGATGCGCTTAACGAGATTAGGCTCCAAGCTCAACAAAATTTAGAAGTCTATCGAGCGAGGATGTCGAAAGCATTCGATCATACAGTATGTCCTTGAGCTTTTCAAGAAGGGAATTGGTCCTAGTGCTGAGAAAACCAATCATCCCTCATCACAAAATTTGTGGTAAAATTGAGCCTAATTGGGAAGGACCCTTCATCATTGAAAATGTATATCAAGGAGGAGCATACCAGCTCGTTGACTTCAAAGGTAAAAGGTCAATGCCACCAATTAATACGATATTTAAAAAAATATTACACATAAAAGTGTAATCAAACAAATTATGTACTTAAAGTTTTCATCATCAATCACATATGTAAGTTTTAGTTGGAAAATCTCTTGTAATACAAGAATGCATTTCTGAAATAAAATAAAAATCTCCTTGTCATATAGGGGGCAATTTTTTAAAATTTTTATAGTAAAATGTCAGGGTTTCCCTGTGAGATAGGGGGCCTTCCTTTTCTCTTTAGGTTGACATCGCCTAGTGCCGAGATCTTCATATACATACTCAAAATTATATATTCAAAATGCATAAGTCTCAAAGTCTTATTGACAAAGAAAAAAGAAATTTTCAAGTCTACAAATTTTAACAAATCAAGTTGGAAATACATCTTCCATCATACATCAAATCTAAAGGCTCGTTGGTATAAGGTCGACTAAACACAAATAATGTCATAAGTCCTCTTACTTAACACGCCACAAAGGCCGTAGTAAGAGATCCCCATCTCGTTAGCCCAATGATAAAATCCTCCCTTAATTGCTCAAGTCCAAGACTCAAGTGAGTGCATAAGGTCAGACTCAACATCCCTGTCGAAGTCACAGTATGCTTACTCATACGCCACAGTAGTAAGGGATCCTCCTACTTCATTAGTCCAAAGGTAAAAGCATCCAAACCTCCAAATCCTCCAACTTGAAGAGTTTAAGTGGCTTAGACAGGAAAATCATTTCTATTGGTTGTAAGGTCATTTTTCAAAATCCAACAAAAAAAATCCTCACTCAAGAAGGCACTAAGTGGAGATTGGTACCAATATCAAATAAATAAAAATATCAATTCCTTCAACAAGTAAGCATAAAGCAAAGACCAAATAAAACTCTTTTTCAGCAAGTCCAATCAAATAAAAAGTAAATGACCAAAGAAGTAATCCCAATGTTCATATAAATCTAAAGGTTGAACTACGGGAGTATGTCATCATGTCCATTACGCACAAAACGCAGAACTGGTGACTCTTCTCCATTGACCTAAAATAAGCTCTGAGAGGTAGGTCATCGCTAGACATCCTTCCATAAGTCCACAAAAGCAGAAAGCTAGGGCTAAAGGTAATTTCATATCACCTAACAAATTTTTAAGACAATTCATGAATTTTCTCCATCAAATTCAAGGTATGAAGCTAGATAAAAGGAAATACAAGATACAAATCTTCGAGATGAAATCTTCAACAAGTCCGTCAAAGCACAAAGCGTAGGATCAAAGACATTCTCATCTTGCCAACAAGTCATCAACTCCATCAAGTCCACTATGGCACAAAGCCAGGATAGGAGAAAATATGAATTTTAATTTTTGAGATTGATATTCAACAAGTCTGTCAAAACACAAAGCATAGGACTGATGACATCTTCATCTCAACAATAAATCATCAACTCTGTTAAGTCCACTAAGGCTCAAAGCTAGGATATGAGAAAAATACAAATTTCAAATTCTCAAGAGGAAGTCTTCAACAAGTCGCAAAGCACCAAACTAAGTACCGAAGACATCCCAAATTATCTCAACAAGTCGATAATGAAAAGTTAAATCATCTCCTTCATCTAGCCCATCAAGCACAAGGCATTGTGATAACATACTCGGTCAACGAGCTATTATCAAACCAATGAAATTCAAATGCCAAGAGTTATACTCACTTCTATTAGAGGGTAGTGGTAAGGTATTATTAAAAGTTATTGAAATTACAACTTCAGCGTGACATCCAGGCAAATCTCTTGGAGATCCAAGATCAACTTATTCGCAACAAACACGGTCTGCTCCATGTGCGTATCATATTTGTTGGGAGGTATTCGTTGACCTCCACATATGGTTCACAAATCAAATGAAACACATAAGTTAAAATTAATAATTAACAATGCATCTCATAAATTGGGTTTAAAATGCCCTAATCGTGATCGAATTTGATCAAAACCATCGATTTGAAATTTGACTTTGTAACTGCATTTAAAATAATAAAATTAATTAAATAAAAAATATCGGATCAATTAATAATTGATCAATTATTTAAAATTAATTTTTAATGAAATTACATGCATATTGAGGTCGAGCAGCCCCGACGATATCCAAACGACCTCCGTTCGTAAAATTGACTATGTCGTTGTCATCGAAACATCAAAATCTATCAAACAATGCCTTTCGCGATCAATTCGGTAAAGTCTACGTGAATGTCAATCGATTTGAGCACGTTGTCACACAATTTAAGCCCAATTTCACTCAATGATCATATGCATGGTCCAAATGATCTCTGATCGTGAAATCAACTATGTTATCGTGTTTGACACAACATAAATATCTAAAATTAACACCCATATTATTAGGGTTTATTATCAGGATGATTTGTCAAAATTTCTACAATTATGACTAATTATATTATTATTAAGCTAATGGCCAGTCAACCTAATTAATCTTTGCTAAAAATTCAAGCAAAAAAAAACCTAATTAATCTTTGCCCTAATCGAGCCGCCCACTCATCCAATTAAAACAGTCGCCTAATCTATGCAATTGGATGTTGTTTAGCTAAACAATTAAAATGTGTGGCTAGCCCTAAAGACCGAATTGAGCTCCCAATCCCTCATTCACGCGATCTCCTCTTTCATCCGCTCTAAATTCACTTCTCTTCTCTGAGTCTTCTTCGATCTCTCTCATTTGACCTGCATCGAAGGAAGAATTTCCCTCTCCCAAAATCCCCTCTCTTGGTTCTTCCTCCTTCCATCAGGCCGAGAAGGGGACATTCCTCCTCTCTCCTTGCTCCACCCACCTCTCAAAGAATGAATACCCTGAGTAGCAATGAAGAAAATTTCTCTTTCTTTCTTCCTCCCTTCTTGGCTGAGCAACCATAGCTGAGTAGCACACCAGTCTTCCGTCTCTCTTGCAAGTAGCTTCCAATCCCGAGTGAAGGGCTGAACGGAACTCCTCCCTTCGAACAGCTTCTCCTGCTATTTGAATGACTCACTGCTCCCTCTCATGCTCTTTCAATCCGCTAGCTAAAATCCTGGTAGTTGGTTCCAATTTCTTGGTTTCTGTTGAGTTAATTTATTTTCTCTCTAAGATCTAACATTTAAGAAAGCATTTAGCATAAGAGAAGGATAATATGCAAAATGGAAGCACTTAGGATTGCCATTGCAGCTGCTCTCTTTTCTAAACTCTATGGAGTTTTACGCTGTAGTTTTCTTTTTGTTGTTTGGTAAAATCTGAACTAGCAACCAATAAAAAGAAAATGCAATGATCTTAGTTTTCATAAGGCTCGATGCTTAGATTTTACTAATGTAAATCTTGCTAACATCATTCTGTTAAACTACCATTCTTGTCATTTGCTTGATCTAAGTTGTACTTTGACACAGAACAATTACATTATCACTAGATTGAGCTGAAATGGATAAATAATATAATTTCAGATTTCTGTAGAATTCATTTTGTGGAGCATGCCATTTGGCATGGTTTGAATCAAGCCAAATCCAAATTCTCTTACCAAATCAATACCCTTCAAAATAAAGTAAAGAATGGGATTTCATGTGTGGATCTATTATTGTTCCCTTCATGTTATTAATGGCTAAAATTCACTTTCATGTTGTCTCAATCTCTTATCAGATTTTAGGTTGATATGTTGTTGTTTAAAAGAGTTAAATATTGCAAGCTTTAGGGTTACCTTGCTTCGCTTTGCCTCTTTCCACTACTTGATTACTTGCAATAATGAAAGTGGCTATCTTGTTTAGGAAAGCTTTAGATTTGTTGGACTTATTAAACTTAGTGTGATTGTTTAGCTTATGTGGATTAAACTTCATATAATCATCATGTTAAAGCAAGAGGATGAGGGGAGGGTTGATTGACTTTGTTAGCATTGTGCTTGTTTTCCTCTCTTTTGTGATCACTAAGTCAATGAGCCTTTGGAGTACAATCTGAAATGTTTCTTTGTGCAAGTTTAAAGCTTTCATTTTGTTGTTTAGTTTCATCAAAGTTGCATCTTGCCTCATGCTTATTCATAATTTACTCACAAGCAATTGTCAAGTCTCTATCTTGCATTAAAACAATTCTATATTTGTTGTCAATCAGTATTTGGAGGCTGGAATCATGCAAGATATATTATTTTATGCCTTTTTCTTGCTCTTGAATTATGAAAGCATGTTGTGATAATGAAATCCTAGTTTCATTAGCTTAAGTGTTGTCATCTTTGAAGCTCAATTTGGTCATTGATATATAATGTCTGATTCTTTCTCTTGATTTGGGGAAGGATGAGAAGAGAGCAAGTGTATTTTTATTATTCACGGGTTTAATCCTATGTTGATGTTTGGCTTGAAGTGATAAAGTGAGATTGTGATTCCCATGAGATCCTTCTCATTTCTATTTGTCCCTTGTCTACCATTTGGCAATGTTTAGGGAATGTATTAGCTAAATTATGTTATCATAAGCAAATATTTTTGTTGTTGAATTGAAAGTTTAGATTTATATTCATTAAATGAAGTTGATTAATCAAACACTACTTTCAAACAACTATCATGATGCAAAACATGATTTATATTGTTCTCCTTTCTATTGTATCTTTTATCTTGCATTTATATGAAAATGTTGACATTTGGAGACATAGCATATGCAAAATTTTCTTTGTGATTATCTATTAGCAAAAGATAAAATTTATGCATATCTCTTGACCTTTAATTGTTATGTTGTGGGCTTTGAGAGTGGTATTTTCTCCTTTATATTCAAAGTGACAAGCATGGAATTATGCTCACATGTGATCTAAGGTTTATGTTGTAGTTTGCTATTTGAATATTCCAAATGCAAAATTCAAGTGAAATATTGATGAAAATCATGTCATAATAAGGGGATTTCAACAGTATTTTAATTTCATGTACATGTGAATGTAAATTTGTTAAAATTACTTTGTGATAAGTACTCGCACATTGTAATGTGACAGGGAAACATGTGATATAAGTACTTGTTCATATTATTTTAATGTGTCAAATCTGCTATGATATAAGTACCCATTCACATTTCAATGTGACAGAGAAATCTGTTGTGCCATAAGTACTTGCTCACGTTGTTCCAATGGCAAGAAATATGCTTTGTGATAAGTACCCATTCACATTATTCCAATGCAAAAAATTTGTGCTATATGTACCTATTCACATTGTTCCAATGTGGCAGGAAAACATGTTCTGTGATAAGTACCTGTTTATATTATTCCAATGTAGCAAGAAAATGTGTTCTGTGACAAGTATCTGTTTATATTATTCCAATGTGATAGGAAACATGTTCTATGATAAGTATCTATACACATTATTCCAATGTGGCAGGAATACCTATTTTGTGATAAGTACATGTTCACATTTTTCCAATGTGGCAGGGAAACCTATTTTATGATAAGTACCCATTCACATTGTTCCAATGCGGTGGGGAAACCTTTGATATAAGTACTTGCTCATGTTATTCCAACGTGAAAAAAGAAATATGTCTTGTGATATAAGTACTTGCTCATGTTATCCCAACGTGGCAAAAAAATTCTATGCTATGCAAACCCGTGCACACCTTTTTTGGCATAGTGCCCAAATAAAATTTCTGGCCATTGTGTCTTATGACACCTACCATACATGCCTTTTTTGAGGTGGAAGGTTTAGTCTCCTGAAGCAGCCCCCTACGCAGGAATGACGCCGGGAGGCTATCAAAATTTTTTAATAAATCAAAGTATAAAAGTTTGAATTTGATATGATTGGAATCATACTTTTAAACTTACATGACATGAAATGAGAAGTGAATCAAAATTCATACTATTCATGAAAAATATTGATCAATTGATTCAATCCTAAAGGCTCAAGTTAAATGAAATCTAAATCATAAGAGATTTAATAATTTTTCACAAGCATAAAGTATAATTTAATATCTTAATAATGAACATGATTGGACATTTTTAGTAATTATTTGAAATACAACATGTGCTTCATTGAATGAATTAAAAGAGGGCTTAAGGGAAGTTTGAACCATAAGCTTGAATGAACTTAAGTTTGAACCATTGCACTAGGCAATACTACATTTAAACTTATCACTTTATTGTTTATATGAATGTCTGAAGGAGCTAAGCTTTTGTACCTATTATAGTTTCATATGAATCTATATATTTACGATTTATGCCAAGTGTTTAATGGAATGATTCATAAATACTACTACATTTCATTCAAGTTGAATAGACATGAACATTCAAGTGAGATGAATCTCATGCTTACTTCATAGAATAATGTTTTGCTTAATTGCTTGATTCATGTAAACATTTGAAAGTTTCAAGCTCATGTTAGAACAGATTCTCATTTGATTTACTACAAGTGTTCAAAAGAGTCAAAATTATCTACTTTAAAATACATGCATTTGAATTGTGACCGATGCTATGTATCTCCTTAGTATTTGGGGAAGGTCAAATATATACCTCATTGAACAAATGCTTACATCTGATTAATAACAAATATTTGGAAGAGATCAAATGTGCACCTTTTATAGAATAGATCTATACTTGATCTATGTTTGAAGGTATTAAAACCCCATACTTGCAACTTGACATGTTTTTACCATGCCAAACATAAATACTTCAACTTAGACATTTCAATATCTATACAACATTTTAAAGAACATATACTTATATTCATGTTTAAGTATTCATTAGATCAAGCATCTAAAGAAATATGCAAGTCATGTGCAAAATGAAAGAATAGATATCTACATCCCGGTTTGGTCTGAGGACTAGGTCCGGTTAATAAAACTCAAAATCTATATCAAAACTTATAATTTGACACATATGTCATGTCAAACATAACCACTTCAACCTAAACATCTTAATGTTCATACAATATTTTAAAAGAACATATACTTATATGTATGTTGAAGTATTCGTTATATTAAATACCTAAAAAAATATGCAAGTCATATACAAAAAAAAATGAACAGATACTTACATATCCCGATTTGGTCTTAGGACCATGTCCGAGTTAACAAAACCTAAAAATTAATATCAAAACATGTACTTTCAATCTGACACATCTGTCATAGCAAACATAATTATTTCAACTTAGACATCTTAATGTCCATATAATATTTTAAAAGAACAAATACTTGTATGTATATTGAAGTATTTGTTAGATCAATACCAAGAAAAATATGTAAGTCTAATGCAAAATGAAACAACAGATAACTACACTTTTTGATTTGGTCTTAGGACCGATTCCGGGTTAACAAAACTCAAAAATTCATATCAAAATATGTACTTGCAATCTACATGTCATAACAAACATAATTACTTCAACCTAGACATCTTAATGTCCATATAATATTTTAAAAGAATGGATACTTGTATGTATATTGAAGTATTCATTAGATCAAATACCTAGAAAAATATGCAAGTCAAATGCAAAAAGAAAGAATAGATAACTACACTTCTTGGTTTGGTCATAGGACCGGGTCCATGCTAACAAAACTCAAAAATTCATATCAAAACTTGCAATTTGACACATATGTTATGTCAAACATAACTACTTTGACTTAGACATCTAAATTTCCATACAATATTTAAAAGAATATATACTTGTATGTATGTTGAAGTATTCTTTAGATCAAGCATCTAAAAAGATATGCAAGTCATATGCAAAAAAAAAGAATGGATATTTAAAAATTCATATCAAAACTTGCAATTTGACACATATGTTATGTCAAACATAACTACTTTAACTTAGACATCTAAATGTCCATACAATATTTTAAAAGAATATATACTTGTATGTATGTTGAAGTATTCATTAGATCAAGCATCTAAAAAGATATGCAAGTCATATGCAAAACGAAAGAATAAATATTTACACCCCGGTTTGGTCTTAGGACCGTGTCTGAGTTAACAAAACCTAAAAATCTAATGATATTATTATAATAATTTCAATTTAATAAAATCTGAAGCTAATTCTATCATATAATTACAAAATATGGTTCTATTGACATAGCTTCTCAAGTTCAAGCTCTCAAGAGAAAAAGTCTCAAACCCGATCCTCTATACTCAAGCTAGAGTTGACAAAGTTTGGAGGATTATAATCCTTGAAGTAATGAATTTATACCCGATCCTCTACAAGGAGGCAAACAGAGTTGACAAGGTCTACCACATTCAAAAGACTATCAATATTATGGTTTAAATGATCAATGATCATATATTCAAATGTAAATCAATTATACACTGATCAAATTTCAAATTTCAAATAAATAATAAAATATAAATTAAAAGAAATTAATTATTTAAATTTAAACTTAAAATAATCCACCCCTCCACAATTGTTTATCTAGGGTGACAAATTAAGACTTTACTTAAAGAGCCAATGTCAAAATAAATGCATAACTATTTTCACACTTAAATAATATTAAGCCCGTAAGGACGTGGTCCGTGTCCTCTATCTACATGGTTTTGTCATAAAATGGCACCACATAAATGGTGATTATGATCAGAGCCTTTTGATCGAGTGGTTCACTGTGATATTACACTATTAAAATATGGTCACGATTGTAGGTCGTATGTTCCCCAACAGCTTTGCTCTTTGACCTGCAAATTATAAAATGTGTTTGATTAGGCAAAAAGCCCTATGTTATCTAAGGTTGACTTATATTTTTTTTTTAGACAAACTCCACTCCAAGTCTACAAGGATATCTTGGATGACGTAACCCATGTATTCGACAAGGATCCCCTGGTTGGGTCGACTCTCTTCGGTCGGGGATCGCGGATCAGGATAACGGAACCATGGGATCTAGATCGGATGCGTCATCATTCCGCCAAACAAAAGTTTAAAATTAAAATAATAAATCTCATAAATCTCAAACTCCACTCACTATTATTATACACTCGTTATTTAGCGATTCATCAACTAGCATTAATAGAAAGTGCTCTCTCAGTATGAAGAGGGGTAATTAACGATAGGTGCTTATGTTTATAAAACCTGGAACCAGATTTAAATTCCTCACAAAATTAGGGCAAAATCTACGGGTAATGTCTTATCTACCATACAACATTTAATACAATTGAGGAGAAATTAAAGAATATAAGCACATAATTTCATTCAATCTAACTAATTCCTAAGGACAATCACATTAAATAAGCTTATTTAAAATAAATGAAAGTTTCTTAAAGTCATGTTTGATTTCATGTTTTACTTGATTTAAAAAGATGTGAGAAAAATTTGCTAATCCTAATCTCATTCCCCATATGTGAATTAATTTGGTTTATTGAAAAGCAATTAGGTTGGTTTTATGAATTAGTTAAGTTAAGCATGGATTAAATCAATTAATTAAACCCTTACCTATGTTACCTTAAGGTAATTAATTAAATAATTATGAGCTAATATAATATGCAAATGAATTGAAAAGTAAATAGAAATGATTTTATGAAATGGAAGGGTCTAATGCAATTAGCTCATAATCATTTAATAATTAAGCTTAAGGAACTCACTTTAATTACTTTCATGATTTTCTCACATGTGATCTAATCATAATTTCATTAAGCTTGTTTAGGCTCTTGAACACCTAAAGCTCTACCCAAGATGGATGAAGAAAAATCAAATTTAATTAGATTTTTCAAATCCATTAAACCAATAATCCATTAATCCACCTCTCCTTAAAGGAGATTAACCAAAGTTAACAATTATCTTGAAATAAGATGGGCTTAAGGGAAAAGGTAGGGAAAGAGGTCCCCACCTATTTCCATAAACCATCCACTAAATTAAGCATAGTTTTAAATGATTTGAATTCCAATTTAGCTAATTAAGTTTCTAATTAGTTAATTAATTAATAATTAAAACTTTAGTTGAAAATAGATGGAAAATTAGAGAAAGGATTAGGAGGGAGGCTCCAAGATACTTTCTTAAGTATCTTTACTGTTCAACTATGGTTAGGGAGTACAAATATTAATTAATCACTATTCATATGTTTAATCACCCCTTAATGAAGTTAAGAGAGTAATTAGGGCTTAATCAATCAATTTTCTTAATTAAGCAACCAATAAATTCCAAGAAACATAGGGGAGGCAGAGATAATTCCTCTAAGTTTGAAATCGATTGGATGATTAATTAAATATTAATTAAGCTAATTAATTTTTTAATTAAACCCTAATTAAGCTCTATTTATTATTCAAAATCCATTGAAAATATTTTTATTAAATTTTTCATTGAAATATCTTTACAACAAGCTCTCATCTGCATTTTTTAGATTTTTCTACAATTAGTTATGAATTTTGAAAGTTTTAGCCTTAAAAATATATTAATTAACCCTAATTAAAGCCCTAATCCCATCGGTGCCATGTGGCTGTTGACGCGGCTCGCTTTCCATGTGGCGCAACAGGATATGTTATTTAAATTGTCACATCGCGCAGCTGAGTCAGCTGACGGCAGATGCGCTTACTCATGGACCGTTGTTGACCTCACTTTTAGAGTGAGTTCTCAACTTCCTCATCATAGATCTAGGACTCTTATAGACACTAATGACTCCTTAGTCTTAAGACACTTCTAGTGATTTGGTGACCACTTAACCCAAGCCTAGAGACTTAGTAGGTTTAGCCATAAGAATATGTTATGCCTTAGGGACTTAGGAAAACTTGCTACCCAATGGCTTTTCTTTCTCAAACCAAACCTCAAATTCAAATATCAATTCAAACTCCAAATCATAAATCAAATTCCATGCCAAATGATTAAAGCCCTTGATCAAATCCTTCCTAAGCCCTTTGATTTCATCTTATGCACTTAGCCTTAATCAAATTCAAATCAACCCCAATTCAATTGACTTTCTCAAATATCAATTCAATCTCAAATCAAATCATAAATCAATTTCAAACCAAATAAATCAATCTTAAATGAAATCCAAGATCAAACTTCCCTCCTAAGTCTTATGAATCACTCTCATAAGTTTAGTCAAATATCAATCCAAACTATCTCAAACTCAATTAAGTTTTTTATAAATCAATTGTTTCTTCATTTATATTCACAAATATAAATGGAATCCACCCTCCAATGACCAAAATCAAATCAAACTAAATATGTTTCCTTTCTTAACCCTTTTAACCTACACTCATAAGCTTGGTCAAATTTGCTTCCAAATCACTCCAAACTCAAGTAATTTTCTCATGAATCACTTATATTTTTATTTATATTCCCAAATATAAATGAAATATAAATCCAAATAGCCAAATCAAACCCAAATCAAATCAAATTTCTAATTTTAGTCTTTTTAGCCAATTTCATTGAACTTGGCTAAATGATACCCAAATCAATTCAAAACATATGAATTTTTTCATGATTCAATCATTCCTTCAAGCATTATTCCAAATATAAATATAATCTACAATTATCAAACAAAATTCAAGTCAACTCAAGTCAAGCCCATGTTGACTCTTTTTGACTTGAAAATGTCATATGAGCCAAAATTCATTTGACTCCAAACCAATTGCAGTTGGATTTATATTTCAATCCTAGGTTCATATATGAGTTCAACTAAATTTGAATCAAGCCAAAATCAAACCAATTGACCTATTTAGGTTCACTTGACTCAAAGTAACCTAAAAGACCTTTTTAAGCTAAGTTCTAATCCAACCCAAATTAGATTCAACTGAACCCATCCAAACCTCATATTATGATAAACAATCACTTTAGGTTAATCAATTATCTTGAATTGGGTCAAACCAAGTCAACCTAGTCTTTTGACCAAGTCAACCTTTAGGCCAAATGAAATCTAAACTAGCCAAATTGCACCATAAACTAAATTGATTACAACCAATGACTCAAGTTCATTCTAAATTGATTATTGAACTTGACCAAAGCCATAATTGAGCTCAATTTGACCAATTGGTCAACCTAATCCAACTTAGCCCAAATTGACCAAAAGGATCAGATTGGCCAAAATAGAAATTAAACTTAAATTGATTCAAACCAAATCCTACAATCATTTTCAATTAACCAATTGAACTTAAACAAACACCCAACCCAAGCCAATTTGGCCAATTTGATCAAATTGGTCAACTTGACCTATTTGACTATATGAATCCAAAATAGCCAAATTCAAATCCAAAGAAAATTGAACCAAACCAAGACACCAATACACTTCAAATAGTCATGTGAACTTGACCCAACCATTGGTTTGACCCAATTTGAGTAATTGGTCAACTTGACCCAACCTAACCCAATTTGACCTAAATAGGTCAAATCAAGCCAAATCAAACCAAATAAACTCCAAATTACTTGAAATTTTGGCTAACCCACTTTTAACTCATTTCAAATCTACCCAAATCAAATCCATAGCTAAATGACTACTTTTCCCTTAGGTTTAGGGCATCCCATGAGATAAGACACTTGCACTTTTGGTCATTTCCTCCCCTTGGCCACTTGGTACCCATTCATTGGTCCACTTAGGCACCAAGGACTCTAGCTAACCTGACCCAAGGGTGGTTGGGTCGGCCATGATTCATGGGTAGGTGAAATCACCTCCCCATTCTCATTAGAGCACTTGGCATCAAGAACACCCACTTCCTTTGCCATTGGTAGCCACCTCCCACCCTTCCTCCACTCATGAAAGGAAAAATTGAATCATTCTTTGCCAACCCTGACCTCCCCATCACAACAATTGATCCAAAAAGCCAAAATAACCATGGTTGTCAGATCCAAGGAATGAGGGGGTATACTCCCCTCATTCTCATTGAAACCAAGACACTCACACTCGATTCAATCCTAACACACTCTCCTCTCCTTCCTAAAGCCATTCCCACTATTTCTTGAGCTCCCCAAATTCCCCATTCTCGATTTTACATGAAACCGAAATAAGGGAGGATACTAATGATTGTCATTTTCTCATTTCGCAACCAAAGTGTAATTAACTTTGCAAACACCATCCTTGGACCTAGACGAGCCGAAATGAATTGCCTGTCGTCACCTCCGGCCACCGAAAGTGGGATTTCGACCAAGGTCGATCACCTATGTGTCATGGGTTGATCTTCCGATAGATCTACATCAAATCGAAGCTCATGCAGCTCAATAGGACTTTGTTTCTACCGAAGCTTCCTCAATCATTGGAACTGTCGGTCATAAGCTACTGTGAGGTATGCCATTGAAATTGAGCTTAAGCTTAAAATAGGTTGGTTCCTTTGTGAGGAAAAGTTCTAGTTCATGTAATTTTCACTATTGGATGTGTTTGTTGTGCTTCCCCGAAGGCGTGGGATTGATTTGATCTCCATTCAAGCTCGGGTGAGCTCAAATCAAGCGATAATCGATGAACAATTTTTGTCTCTCGCCTTTCGGGAGGAGATAGATCATAGACCATCTGTTCCACATGACCGGAACGGACGGTCCTGATCTGATCACACTTAGATCCATCGCTTAATCCTTTAATCTACACATTTAATCGTGGTTGTCCGATCTTAGATCAGACGACCCACATGAAAATGCATTCCACCACCATCTCCTCAGCATTGACGTGATAACTTAAATAACTAATCCCGTTGCCACATGGAAAGCGCGCTGCATCAATCGCCACATGGTGCCGATGGGATTAGGGGTTAATTAGGTTAATTAATCCATTTTTAATGCTAAAACTTCCAAAATCCCTAACTAATTGAAGAAAAATCTAAAAATACAAATGATGACTCATTTTAAAGGTATTTTAAAGGAGAATCCAATAAAATTTTTATTAATTAATTTTGAATAGTAATTTTACTTAATTAAGATTTAATTATAAATTTAATTAGCATAATTACTCTCTGATTAATTATCCAATTAATTTCAAACTTTTTAGAGATATTTAGGGGGATGACCTCTGCCTCCCCTATTTTTTTGGGATTTATTGGATAATTAATTAGGGAAATCAATGGATTAAGCCTTAATTACTCTCCTATCATAATTAATGATAATTAAGCAAATGAATAGTGGATTAATTAATTAATTAAGCTTAATGATCTATGTTAATAGTGGAGAAAATTAGGAAAATGGATTGGAACTGCTCTTCTAATCTTTTCCTTAAATCATCTTCATTCCTTCCTTAAAATTTAATTAATTAAATATCATTAATTAATTAATTAACAAAATAAATCTAAATATAAATCATATCTGAACTTTAATTAACTATTTGAAATGATTTAGGGATTGAGACTTAGGCTTTTTTCTTTGTCTCTTTCCCTAAGTCCATTTCATATTGCTGATTAAGGAAAATTAAGATTTAGTTAGATAATTAATGAACTTAATTAATTTGATTGAATCTATTTTCCATTATTAACTCTTGGGTAGCTCTTTGGGTGTTTAATAACCTAAAGGGAGAGCTAATAAAATTATGGTTAGTTCATGTATGAGGAAACTATAAGAGTAATTAAGTGAGCTCCTTAAGCTTAATTAATTAATAACTATGAGCAAATTACATTATGCCCCTTTCATTTCATAGAAGCATTATCATTTACTTTTCATGTGGTTGCATATCATATTAGCTCATAATTGTTCAATTGATTACCTTAAGGTGACATAGGTAAGGGTTAATTAATTGATTTAATCCATGCTTAACTTAATCAATCCATAAAATCAACCTAATTGCTTTTTATTGAATCAAATTAACTCACATATATGGGAATGAAATTAGGACCAGCAAACCTCTTTCACATTTCATAAATAAAAAATGGCTTTAACAAACTTTAGTTTAGTTTAAATAAGCTAATTTAATGTGATTGTTCTTAGAAATTAGTTGGATTGAATGAAATTACATGCTTGTGTTTCTTTATTTTCTTTCAATCATATTAAAATATTGTATTCCACTTATAGTCATGCATTCATTCTTTTCAAAAACTAATATTAAGTAAGAAATGATTTTTTTTTATGTTAGTTTGCATGTGTGGACTTAATTAAGAATATATGTGGCTATTATCACTATTAAATTGTAAATATATTTTTAAAAAGCTTCTTAATGAATAGGAATATGTGTTATGACTTTAGTTATATATGTATAGGAAGTACATGTAAATATAGACTTAGTGTATGAAGTGAAGTTTCTTTCTTATATTCATATGTTGATTTTCATAAGTAAGAATGTTAGTGGGTATATTAGTGACATCCCAGGGATGCACGGCTTTAAGTAGCTAAGGAGGTTCCTACCTCACTCCTTTGGTGTAGAATAATGGTGACGTACTTGATTTTATTCTTATGCATTTTTGACATTAGAATTTAGATGAAGCTTTAATTCATTTACATAAATAAATCAATCAAATTGAATCCAACTTTTGTATAGTTTTCATTTTTATAGTTGCTTGCACACACACACACACTATATATATATATATATATATATATATATATATATATATATATATATATATATATATATATATATATATATATATATATATATATATATATATAAAGAGTAGTGGGTATATTAGTCTAGACATCTTAGGGATGCACGGCTGTAAATAACCCTAAGGAGGTTCCTACCTCACTCCTTTAGTGCAGAATAATGGCATCATACCTACTTAAATTTTTTATATATGTGTATGTGTGATACAACTAGTGGATTAAAACCATAATTTAATCAAATCAAAATCTATTTTTGCATAGTTTTTTATTCTTATAGTTGTTTATACATCCATATATATTTAAGAATAATGGGTATATTTGTCATTTCGGGGACGCACGACTTTAAGTAACCCCAAGGAGATTCCTACCTCGTTCCCCTGATATAGAATAATGGTGACGTACTTGCTTAAAATTTTTATACATTTGAATGTGTATTTAACTAATAAATGAAAATTCATCTTTTTATTAAAAAAAAAGACATGCATTCATATTTTGTTCAAGTGGTTGGATTGATTAGTCATATGATTTGAAGTTCTTCTCTTATGATTTTGTATAAGAATTTAGATAGAGCTTTAAAATAATATGACAAAATAATTCAACCAAATGAAACATCAATTCCAAATACATTTGCTTACATTCATCATTCAAGTATGCTAAAATATAAATTGCATGCATAGTTATGTTTAGGACTTAATCATATGCATGCTACATATGATAGAAAGAAATGAATAAATATGTGTTGTGTGATAGTAATTAATTCCAATTAATCTTAAGATGTCTTTCTTTTTGAATGAGTTTATTTAAAATGAATCTAAATCTAGGACTAATTAAAATATATATTAAGTTGTTCACTAAAGATAATTATTTAATTGATTGTCTTTAGAAATGATTTAAGGTAGGGATAAGAAAGAGTGATCCTCTTTCCTTCTCTTTATAACACTTAGTTATTAAGTGTAAATCAAATAAAATAAAATAAAATGTAAAACTTACAAATCAATTAAACCACTTAAAGTGAAACCACCCTTCATAATCAAATTTCTTCACACTTAGGAAACTATAATCTTAAAGCCTAGTTAGGATGTACTACACAAGCCTTAATACACACACATTAGATTAAGTCACAACTTCTAGTTTTATGTTAGGGCGGTGCATGGTTTGATGTATGTTTGGTTTTATGATATATTATTTTAGACTAGATGTTATGTATGTACTAGATGTTAGGTTATTAACTAAGTATATCTTTACAAGGGATTGTGGTTAAGGGGCCACTCAAAAATAAATATAAATGCCCTCTTTGCGGGTTGCTTAAGCCTTTAAGCATAATCCAAGTTATGGCAAGTGGGCTTGGTTACTCATGTGCAGAGTGCTAAGTCCAAATTATAAATATAATTTCTTGAGTGGAATATATATTTAGTTAACATCTATTTTTTAAGAGTAGTTAGATTTACTCTTTCCATTTAAATGTAATTTTATAATTAGGAATTAAGATTACTGTTATGAGGGGATAAGGATGAGCATTGGCTAGAAGGCTTTGTCCTGGGAGGCCATGTGATGCCTTTGAAGTGGAGCAAATTAAATCAAATGGAGATATGAAGAAATGAAGGAGATATGAAGAATGAAGATGAAGACCCACATAGCATGTATTCATCCTTAATTGTAATTTTTTTTTGTAATCCGGGTTGTATAAGGGCAGAGCTCGTCTACCCATCTTTTCTTTTCGGGTTGTACAATAGTACCCGATCGCACCAGCCTTTTATTTGTTTACATTAGCTATAAAATGCTTGATGTTATGTTTAGCTTGTGCATTACAAATTGCATGCCTCTTATAATTTCTTTCGGTATTGATACTTTAATGTGTGGCCTAGATGCAATTAGCCTCTTAGAAAAAAATAAATTTTTTACCCAACTACAACTCATAATTAAACTTCTAAATAACTCATAATCTCACATAAAACCTAGGCATTAAATCAAGATAACTAAAAGATTTAGCAACCACTTAGCTAAATGTTGTATATTTCACACCATGCATGTATATTCTCTCTCTTAAAAATAGAGATTTTCATGCATGATAGTGGAATGCATGACCTGTGAGGGCATTTCTTGTGGTGAAAAATACCCCTTCTTATTGATTTAACCAATAAGCTACTTCATCATGTATTTAGGCATACAAAAATCTCAAAGCCTTTGTCAAAATGAAGTGTCAAAAAAATAAATAAAATTTGAAAAGATTTGCATTAGACTAAGTCATTACTCATACAACTCATGCTTTTGTTCTTACTAAATAATAACAACCTAACTAACTTGCAAAACATATGACTTGACCACATGATTTTAAAATGTAGGAGGACTTAGCTGGCTGTCACTCCAGGCGTTGTAAGCCTAGTATTCGGGTGGTTTATCCTCTCTTATGGAGGTAAATCATACACCCATCTCTGCTTAGATTTAGGTCATGCTTTGGTTCTTATCAGAGCTCCCTAGATTTAAGATCTGAGATAGTTATTTCCTTTGGGCTACAAGCATAAATTTTCACCTCTTATGCATTTCTACAATCTTGTGTTGTGGGATTATAAGTCCTAGTTTTCTAATAAAGTGACAACTTTAATAAAATCAATCTTCAATTTCAATTATTTAAAGCCTAACCATAGAATATATTGGAATACTCACTAGGTTTTCTAGTATAATGAGCATTCCCTACTCATCTCCCTTTGGGTTCGATAATAAGTCTTTCCTTTTTGATCAATCCCGATTGATTTTCTAAACATAGCCAATTTATTGATAGTCCTATCTTTAAAATTTTTAGAGATAATAATTGCCTACTTTAATCGAGAATATTCTTGAGAAACTCACATTCCTTAGGATGTAATTAACTATAGGGGATTACCCCATGGGAACTTTAGAACCTGGTTTAAATAAACCCTACTTTATTCATCCATGTAAAGTAGGAAAAAATTTCTAGTATATTGAAGACCCATCATGCCATAAGAGTCCTTATTAGGTGATTAGGTCCATTATATGATGGTGATTTCTATCTTTCGTGATAGTGCACCATTCCTTGATGTCGTTCTCGATCACCTCAACAAGTACACCCTCAGATCTGTGTGGTGTCCCCCCATACACATATGTGATCTAAGATCGGATGGCCATGATTAATCCTGTAGTTTTAAAAAAAATCAAAGATTTAAACATGATCTAATCACGGTCGTCCGTTCTGATCACGCGAAATGGATGACCCGTGATCTTTCTCCTTGCGAGCAATGAAATATGGATGTCATCCATCTTTGTATGTTCGATCCGAGCTCGCTAAAGCTCGGATTGCTTCCAAAATGATCTCACACCATTAAGGGAAGGAAAGGAACACATCCAATGGTCAAAATTGCATGACATACAAATTTTCTCCAAAAAAGATCGACCACTTTTTCCTAAATCTATGGTTTTGAGGAATTAGCTCGCTAGAGCTCAAGACCGGTGATGGGATCGACGGAGGTAGCTTTGTCTAGTAGAGACGAAACCCTATTGAGGAGCTTGGGCCTTGATTTGGGGTAGATTGCCTTGGAAATTAAGATCATCCTATTCAGCATTCGGTCTTGATCGAACTCATGCTTAGAGTGGATTTGGGGCTATGGAAATTACTTCAATGGCTTCGACGACACACGAGGATGGTGTATGCAAGCTTGATTGAAGTTTGGTTGAGAGATGGATGAGTTTGAATCAAGGGAGGACTCCCCTGTTTCGGTTTGACGTAAAATCAAGAAGGGAGAAAATGGGGGAGCTTGAAAGCTTGGGAAATGTTGTGGGAAACTCTCCTTCACACTCTCTGGCTCAAATGAAGTTGAATGCCTCAATTTTCATTTGAATTGAGGGGGTATATCCCCTCAATTGCTAAGGTGGACGAACATGATTCAATCCCATTTTTTCCCCGGCCAACCGTCATCAGATTATCAAACTTGTCTCCATCAGATCTACGTGGCTCACCAGAAGTGGGGGAAGGCTTGGGAGGTGGCTCAAGGTCTGATATGGGGGATATCTTATTTCCTTTGTCCATAGGGTACTCGATTGGGAGTGAAGGGGATGAGATTAGGTTTTCTTTGGTCCATGGATGATCCTAGTATGCTTAGAGTTGGCTAGGAAGGCTAGGCATACTCCATTTGGCAATTGATGGCTACCCATGTGATAGGAGAGTGAACTTTGCCAAATGGGGGGAAGAATCTTATGTGAAGAAGCTTGTCTAATGGTTAATCCCCTTTGGTGGATCCACTTTGCTTTTGGGCAGACTTTGGGCTAACCTAGGGTCAATTTGGTTTGGGTTTGGATAGCCACCAAAGGTCCCATAGGTTGGTTTTGGGTGCTTTGGCTTCATTTGATAAAATGGGTTCATGTTGGGTTGGGATGACCAATTAGCCAAATTGGGTCAAACCAAGGCTTGATTTATGTTTAAATGATGATTTGGAGAGTTTTAGTTCAATTGATTTGGGTTGGTTTGGCTTATGATTGATTTTGGCTCATTTGAAATCAAATGGGTCAAATGAGTCAAGTTGATTAATTTGACGACTTTAGTATGAATCAATTTGAGTTTAATTTGAATTTTGACTAATTTGACCTTTAGTCAATTTGGGCTATGTTGGGTCAAGTTGACCAGCTGATCAAATTGGACTTGATTGTGACTTTGGTCAAGTTCAATAATTGATTTGGAATGAACTTGAGCTATTGTTTGCAATTAATTTAGGTTAGATCATGATTTGACCCATTTTAACTTTTTAGGCTAATTTGGGTCAACTTAGGTCAACTGAACAATTGGATTTAGTTTGGATCACTTGAGAGTTTGGACATGTTCAATCATTGATTAAGAGTTGGTTTGGATCAATGGTTTCAATAAATTTGGTATATAATGGATTTTTACTAGTTTAGGTTTCATTTAAGCTAAAGGTTGACTTGGTCAAAGGACCAAGTTGACGTTTGACCTAATTCAAGGTGGTTGATCATCTCAGGGTGATTGTTGATCATGATATGAGGTTTGGATGACCTTGGTTCAATTTAGGTTGGATTAGAACTTGGCTCAAAAAGGATCATTCAGGTCACTTTGGGTCAAATGGACCTAAATGGATCAATTGGCTTGATTTTGGCTTGATTCAAGTTTAGTTGAACTCTTATATGAGCCTAGGATTGAAATATAAATCTAACTACAATCAATTTGGAGTCTAGTAGATTTTGGCTCATTTGAAGTTTTCAAGTCAAAAAGGCTAACTTAAGTTTGACTTGGGTTGACTTGAGTTTGATTGATTCGTGAGAAAATCCATTAGTTTTGGCTTGATTTGGATAGGATTTGGCCAAGTTCAAGAAAATGACTAAAAAGGCTTGAATTGGGTTTTGGTTTAATTTTGGATTTGATTTTGGCTATTTGGATTTATATTTCATTCATATTTGAGAATATAAATGAAGATATAAATGATTCATGAGAAAATCACTTGAGTTTGGAATGATCTGAAAGCAAATTTGACCAAACTTATGGATGTAGGTCAAAAGGGCTTAAGTAGAGAATTGATTTAGTTTGATTTATTTTTGGTAATTAGAGGGTCGGTTCATTTATATTTATGAATTTAAATGAAGAAGTAATTATTTTATAAAGAAACCAATTTATTTTGGGTTGATTTGGTTTAAGATTTGAGTAAGTTTATGGAGGTAAGTCCATAGGGCTTAAGAGGGGATTTGACTTGGTTTGATTTAGTTTGATTTGATTTTGGTCATTTGGGTATGAATTTCATTTATATTTATAAATATAAATTAATTAATAATTAATTTATAAATAAATCAATCAAGTTTGAGATAATTTAGGTGGAGATTTAGCTTAGTTTATGGGAATATATCATATGACTTAAGAAGGAATTTTGGTTTCTGATTTGAACAAAGGATTGAAATCATTTGGAATTGGGTTTGAGTTGGGATTTGGTAAATGATTAAGATATTGAATTGATGTTTGAGAAAATCAATTGAATCGGATTGATTTGAATTTGGTTAAGGCTGAGTCCATAAGATGAAATCAAAGGGCTTAGGAAGAATGTTGATCTTGAATTTGATTATGAGTTTCAATAATTTGATTTGAAATTTAGATTTAGATTTGGTATTTGAGTGAAAGATTAAATTGATCTTTGATAAATCAATTGAATCGATTGATTTGAATTTGTTAAGGCTAAGTTCATAAGATAAAATCAAAAGGCTTAGGAAGAATGTTGATCTTAGATTTGATTATGGGTTTCAATAATTAGATTTGGAATCTGGATTTAGATTTGGTATTTGAGTTGGATTTGAGGTTTTGGTTTGAGAAGGAAAGCATGGATTGTGATTAGGCTATAGGGTCTTTCTAAGTTCCTAAGCATAACATATCCCTATGATTAACCCTTCTAAGTCTCTAAGCTTAGGTTAAATGTTCACCTAATCACTAGAAGTATCTTAAGACTAAGGAGCTCTTAGTATCTACAAGAGTCTTAGATCTATGACGAGGAAGTTGATAACTCACTCCAAAAGTGAGGTCAATATGTGTGTGTGTTGGATTTTCATACAAGCTAAGGCGTAAAATTTTATTCTACCGCTACTGATTTTCTGGCATACAACATAGTTTGACCATTTTGTGGGAAACATTCCCTTTACTTCTTCACAATGGTTGACAATTTAATTTCATGTTAAGAGGAGCATCATCTATATGATGGAAGAGATCTTACTTTAGAGGAGTGCATGCGAAGAATGAAGATTCATCAAACTCTGATTCTTCAACTTTGTTGAAACTGGCGCAATCCTTAATCTCAAAAGACCACCCAAATCAATATTTAGGATATCTAATTGATTATTAGTTCAAGAAGCAAGTCAATGATGTGGAGTAATTTCAACAAAAAAATAGCTTTGTAAATTATGATTCTTCAATCATAGATTCATACTCGTGGAAAAAAAAAGATAAATATCAAAGAGCAACTTTGGTTACAATCTCAAATGGATGTTTTGATTTGACCTCTTCAACACAAGTTAACTTCATCGAGTAATCTCTAACAAATAATCTTGAAAGAATCAAAATGTTTAACCTCTTCCATACATGTTAATGTTATCAAGTAATACTTTGACAAAACAACATCGAATAGAGTTAAAACTATTGACTTCTTCCACACATGTTAAATATCACCAAGTAATATTATGACAAACAACCTTTGATAGGTTAAAAATTCTTTATGGATTCCTCTTCGGAAGGCACGCCCCTGAGAAGCCTCGATGGAAAGCTAGTAGTGGACAAGGTCCTCATTAGAAAGACTTCAAGAGAGCAAGTGGCTGATAGGGTCTCCACTCATCAAAAACCTCAGAAGATAAAAGCCTCAGAAGGTACAGGTATATCAAAAATCTCAGAAGACAAAAATCTTAGAAGATATAGATACATCAAAAATCTCAGAAAGCAAATGTCTCAGAATGTACAAGTACATCACAAGCCTCAGAAGGTAAAAGCCTTAGATAGTACAATTATACCAAAAATCTCAGGATATATATATATAAATCATAATCCTTTCAAAGCCAAAGTATGGAAAAGGATATATGATTACTATATCATTGGGGGGCAAAAATTTTATATAAAAATATATACCTTTTATCCTTAGGAGCAAAGGCCTTAACAGGCATAAAAGATAAAATTAAAGCCTGTGAAAGTGATTTATGCACCGCATATCCAGGACATTTTTAAACTTTTATTCAAAAAAAAGAGAAAATGAAGGATCTCAAATTACACTAGAACCTAAATTTGGGATACGCGCCTCCTAACCAAGTTAGTTTCAAACCTCAGGATTGGGGAGAACTGGAGTTTGCAAGGGGGTTGTACACTGTCATAAAGGTCAGTGGAGGATTCCAGGATTTAGAGAAAGTTGGAATAACTTGGAAGACACTAAAGCTCAATTGAGATATCACCACTTAAGTTGAAAATGTCGAGATCGGAGAGAACCTGAGCTATGAAGGGTCTTATATATAGTTGAAGGCTACTAAAGAGAAAAAAGACACAGAGCTGAATTTATGCATGCCACCCAATTAGTAAACCAGATCGACAAACTGAGCATGAGGGTCAATCTATACGTCAAAAGACAAAGAGAAGAAAATAAGGTGTGAATGTTTTCTTACCCTTTGAGAGATATTTATACTAGAAAAAAGTGACTTTTTAAATTCTTAAAACTAATAAAACAATAATAATAAAAATAATTATGGCTCTCCCCAACCACATAAAAAAAATTCTCTCTCTCTCCCCTCTTTCATCTTTTCTATCCGCTCTCTTTCTCCACATCCCTCTCTCCCCTCTCTCTCTCTCGGCAAAGAGAAATTAAATAATAATAAATATAAATATAAAATTGAGGGGCTCATAGCCTCATCTCTTTTAAATCAAATGCCATTAAAAAATAAATAAGTAAATAATATATATATATATATATATATATATATATATATATATATATATATATATATATATATATATATATATTAATAATTAAATAAATAAATTGATACACATAATCTATATATACTTATAAATCTTAATAAATTTTAGTTAAAATGATTTTATTTTTAAAATTTTAATATATTTTGGATGAAAGAAATTTTATCATCCAAAAATAGGAGGGTAAATGATATGCCACTTTAAAATTTATAAATCAAGTATGAATCTCGTTAAAGTATGTATAATCAAAAAACTTGAAATGAGTCAATAATGCTGGTCGGCAAATCGAGCCCAAATGAGCTCGAATCAAGGTCAAAAGTTACACATAAAAATTTTAGAACATTGATTGGATTATCAAATGACTTCCAAACTTGACGTTCTTATGGATGAATCGAGCGGCTCGACGAGATGAATCCAACGAGCCTAAGATCACTCAAATCGAAGATCGTTTGAATGATTAAATCACCAAAAAATATCTATGATTAAATGAATTGATATAAACCGTATGATGGAGTGTTTTTAGATTTTGGCTATAATGACTAAAATTTTTCTCAATCTTATAAATAGGACTTCATTCTTGTCATGAAGGGGGGAAGGAGCTAAAAGCGAACTTGGGAGAAAATGAGAGCTAAGTTTGAAGTTCATCATCATCAAGTTGTCAACACAGCCGACCGCCACCAACGACGTTATGCCAATTACCACCACATTGCTGTTGTTACATGATTCTGAAATTCCTATTATCAGGATTTCTCATATACAATCTTATAATCTCATTTTCAAGAAAACTTAAACTTTGTACTTCAAAACAGATACATAGTGAAGCATTTTTATTGGGCTATACTGTGATTTTTTCCTCTATTTCTAGGATTTTTTCACATAAAAACTATGAAGTTCTTTATTCCATTTTCAACTATCTGTATCTGTGTTGGATTTTCATATAAGGTAAGGTGTGAAGTTTTATTCTGCCGTTACTGATTTTTTGATACCCAACAAAACCTATTTCAAATTTTATTCAAAAAGGTTAAAACTTAATTGAACTTTTTTTTATTGATTATGAACCAAATCAAATATGATTCAAAGCTGATCAAATCATGTTGGACAAGGTTAAAATATAATTGAAACTTTGACGGAACTTATCCAAACTATTTTAAATGTGTTCAAATTAGTTTTAACCTTATTGATCAAGGTTGAGAAAATGTTGAAAATTTGATGGAACAAAATTCAAACTATTTTAAAACTATATTATGAATGTTGCATCTCAGAGTTCCAAATGAGATTTTGACGACAATCGCATTGTGATATATTACTTCTAAAGGCATTTTCATTCTAAGCGAATGTTGGGGGAGATTTCTCCAAATGAAAATATATAAAGATATGTATCAAAATATCATTATTTTGGAGGATATAAAGCTAAATTTTCTAATGAAAAGATTAAAAAAAATGAACTTATACATTATAAATAGGATAGAAATGAGTCGAATCAAGCTTTAATCATAGTTAACTCGAGCTCTACTCGTCTACGTATTATGAGGCTCTAGCTTGACTCGAGAACCGGACAGAAGTAACAAAAAATGGTGGATTTTCATTGGCAGTGTGGGCAAGAAAAAATGACGGATTTTCTATGATGCCAAGAATGGAGGGTGATAGCCTGGCATTAAGCATTTAGTAAAAATAATAAAAAATAATAGCTATTAACAAAAGGGTGGCCGCTGCAGGTTTTTTTTAGAAATATCCAGCCAAATTTCAATGATCTTATGAATATATCACATTAATTGATTAACTAACAGTGATTTTTTAATTTTCCTACTATTAGAATGAAGCCTCCATATGAATCAATTATCCAAAAAAGTTGCTATATTTACCATTGAGCTGAGCTAAGAGACAGTGAGTGACGAGGCAGATTTTAATTAATATGAGCTGCTGCTTTATCTTTAATTTGTAAAACTGCAATAGATTACAAAAAAGCTACGACTGCACTTTAAAAATAACAAATTTGAAAATTGCAGTTTGTAATTTCAATATATATATATATATATATATATATATATATATCTGTTGACCCTTGGTTCGTCTCCATCGCAGTCGAAATCGCTCCCGCCCATCCTCCCTGGAAACCGCAAGGAACGGCAAAAACCGTTCCTGCTTTCGTCACGCCCCTAAAAATCGCAGGCGTGCATTCTCGTCCGTTCCTTCAACCCGAAAGCTCTCTCGTCCGCTCGCAAGCCTTCGATTTCGAAGCTCTTCACAATCCCTCATACGCTCGCTGCTCTCGTTCGATTTCTTCAAGCCTTGATCCGCAAGCATCCTTCCCCATCAAACCTTAAGTTCCGCTAGGCTAATCGGAATCTCCGATTTCTTCCTTCTCTCTTGCTCTCTGTGTTGTTAGCCGAGCTGACCCGAGCCGCGCAAGCAACGCGCGACTAACCTTCCCTCTCGTGTCGTCCATCTCAGCTGAACGGAAAGATCCTTCGTCCGTCCCTCTCTTGTTTCGTTCGTGCAAGCATACTGAACTCTCTTCCTCATCTCCCTCTCTCATTCGTCCGCCTCCACCTTTTCCTCTTTTCCGCTTCTCTTCTTCGTCCTCTCACCTTCCTTCGGGCGCTTCATTTTGTGTAAATTCCGTAAATCCGCCTGCGAACGCGATTTACTGGATCTGGGATTTAAGGCAAAACGGAGGAGAAACGGGATTTAAAATTCGATGGGATCTAAAGTTGCATTTTTGCTGTTCGGCGGGATTTAGGTTAAGTTTTTTTTGGCTAAGTTTTGATTAGAAAGTTGGTTAAGATTAAAAATTATTCTTTTCAAAAAGGATTAAAAAATTTTCTAGATAAAGTTAAAACTAGCTTTAAAAGCACTATTCAAATAGAAAAAAAAATTCACGCCTCAAAGAAACGCATTAAAAAAACCATCCCAAACGAAGCCTAAATCGTGCTTAAATCCTACTGAAGTCCTACAAAATAGCCAAAAACGGGTAGAAATGGGATCTGAAGTTGTCATTTTTACTGTTTGGCAAATCTAAGCTAATTACTACTCAGATCTTCTATTAAATAGCCCTTTTAATGTGTGAATCGAAGTGCAAGCTTGTCCTCTGATTTCTCAATGATGGTTTGCCATCAGGTGGACTTTACTATCATTCATAAGACGGCGATGAATCTTCCCATATAACTTTGACTTGATTCTGATTCATCCTTTCGAAAAAGTCCCTGAGTAAAGCTTTCTTTAGTTTGGGTTTTGAATACTTTAAAAGTAATCTAAATGCTTTCCGCTTTTTTTGCAAATCTAATCGAAAATTGGAGTATTCCATTTTCCCTTTTAATTTAAACGAATAAAAAAAATATAATTTAATAGTAATGGCGAGAAATGAAAATTTTACGCAAATTTTTTTTTTTTGTGAGCGGAGGAGGCTAAAAATTATTTTTTCTTTTAATTTTTTTTTCTTTTGGGAGATAGGCAAAATTTTTTTTTTTTTTAATTTATTTTTAATTTATTTAAATTGATGATAAATAATTCACGATAAATAAAAAAATAAAATAATTATTAAATTTTCTTTATTTAATAAAAAATAATTAAAGTATAAATTATTTATTAAAGAAAAATTATTTATTAAAAATTATTTAATAAATAAATATTAAATCTTGATGAATAATTTATTTAATAAAAATCTTATTAATTAATTAATATTTAATATAGTAATAAAATTATATATATATATATATATATATATATATATATATATATATATATATATATATATATATATATATATATATATATATATATATTAAATTTGAGTCATTATGTTAGTATTAATAATATTCAAATAATTAATATCTTAGAAAATTTATAAATTAATAATAATTAAATATTAGAAATAAATTTTATTTGTATTTGATTTTATTTTAATATTTTAGAAAATTTGTAAATTAATTACTAATAATTAAATATTTGAAATAAATTTTATTTGTATTTGATTTTATTTATTTTTTAGTCAAGAAAAAAAAAATTTTATTTATAATTTATCTATATTTTATTTGATAATATTTATTTTTTAATTGAATAATATTCTAATACAAATATTTATTTTATATTCATCCAACCAAATATTAAAATACTATCTTTACTTACATAGCTCAACCAAACTAAAATATAGTTACAATGTATTTATTTTACATAACTAAACAAAGAAAAGATTCGTAATTCATCAATTCACTTTTAATAATTTTTATTTTTTTTCGCATTCTAAAGCATACCAAACAAACTACTTGTTGTTTGATTTCCTCTTTATATTTCTCTATGTTCATCTCTATGTGATTCTCTGAGCTCTTCAATTCTCATGAATAAATGGCTCTTTCCTGCTCATTGTCGATGCTCAACATGTCCTCCACCTATTCAACTCAAATAATCAACTCGATAATCTCTCATATCCAATTCTTTCTAGCAATTCATGCAAAATTATTATTGTTGGTGTTGGTGGATGTGTAGAGATGCTTGAATGTGTAAAATGAAATTATATATTTGTGCTTGTATTTCTTTTTTTCAAGATTAAAATATAATGGAAATACATAAGTAATGTCACAAGACATCGCTAAATATGACATAGACCAAAATTGCTGACAAAATACAAATAATCAAGGAAATTTGACTAAAGAAGAGACTTAGAAAAAAGAAGGAGGTTTGAGTAAATTGCATTACTTTTATGCATTATCTTAAGATTTATAATAACGATAAATTAATCATGTATTTATAGGTGAATAGAGATTTCAACCGGAGGGGATACTTTCATCAAAATGTGATTGCAATTTCAAACAAAATTAACTCAAATTAAGTATCAATCCAAATGTGAAATGTAATATATCACTAAGAAATTAATGGTTAAATCAAATTTAATTTTTAAAAACTTAAGTAAAATCTAACTCAATCTACCTTCCACACCTTTTTGTTGATGATGACAAATTAAGAAAATTCAGCTACAGTAATGTCAAGTCAAAGATATTTCTATATTCACTCTCAATCAATCTTATATAACGATCGTGTCCTTTATTTGATTTACAAAGATTTTCATATGATATAATTTATAAAGACCTTGATTTGGTTGCATAACACAATTATATACGATCATATAGCGTATTCTTCTTAATACTTGAGAGGTGAAACATATTAAGAAAGAAAAATTTTATATAAGTAAAATCTTCTTGATAAACAATTCAGTGATTTCTTGAGATGCAAATGGCCGACAAGGATCCTTCGTCATAATTCCTCACTAAGTAGTGTGATCACAATAAATGATTGAATATAGAGGACGGTCATCATCATTAACCATCCGCTTTAAGTTAAAATGAATTTCATAAATCCAAAATTTAAACTCATGTACTATATGTATTGATCTAATGACTAGCCTTAATCAAAGTTTTCAATATTGAGAGGAGTCAATATGGCTTAATAGGAAAAACCATATTTAAAGTCTCAAATGAAATGAAATTTTGTAGTAAATTAATCTTTTTCATCTACCTTGAAATTTTAAACATTTAAATCATACTCTTTCATTGGGTGGCAGAATTTTGTATATCAACTTAAGAAATAGTCAAATTAGATAAAAAGTATAATATAAGAGCTTGTACCCTGAGATCGAGCTCAAGCTTGTAATAGGTTACTGAAAGACATTATCAATTTAAGTTCTAATTAATAAAAATAATAAGTCATGTTATTAATAACATTGTATTATTAAGGAATATTATGTCATCATATTATAAGTTAACATTAGAATTGCCACCTTGTTATTAAACTAGATTGTGAATGTGCTTAGCTACTTAAATCACATCATGTTAGCACCTTCAACTCCAATAAACCTTAGCTTGTTGATTAAAATATATTCAAGAATTCAAAAAAATTTATATCATTACATCTAATGTTGATTCACCTATAACCTTCATTAAAACATTTTGAACTCCATGATTCTTCCTCTTTCTTTCTATCCATTAGAATATTTATAACACTAAAACCCCTAATACAATAACCTTTTCTATTTTAATTTAGTTTGGGTCAAATTCTTTTTTAAGTTGGTTTACATTTTTGTAAATTATTATTTTTTTACAATTACAAATTTAAGAGTTCTATATACAACAACAACAAATAATAACAAAATTAATCCTACAAAGTGGATATACATAATTTCGTATTGTGTCATTATGTGTAAAATTTCATTTAATTCAAGTATACTATGCATTTTTTTTATACATCTTAATAGTATTTTATAATAACCTTTCTAACATAAGACAAATCTAATGCATCTATTCCTAATATCATTATACCAAAGCTTTAATAATAAAAGAGTTCTATATATTAAAAAAAATAATTAAAATGTTATTAAAACACACAAGCCTTAGTCATTTTTATGCAAACACATAAGAAAAATTATTTAGTTTATATGTAGAGAAATTTATATAGTAAAGTTTTTGCTAGAAACCATAGTAGAGTAAAGTTTTTATTTTCAGAATAAAATACACATAGTATTTAAAGAGTGAATAATAAAACCCGAATTTTGTGAAAAATCTCAAAAGAGGGAAAACCATGGGTCAGAATAAAAAAAGCTTCCACTATGTATCTTTGACAAAGATCTTCCCAATATCGGATTACGAATTGTATATGAGAAAGGAATAACAACGAATAATACATGAATGATGCAACGATGTGATTTGCACGACGATGTTGACGACGATGTTGACGATATGATGACGGCGATGTTGACGATGATGACACGATAGTGGCGGTGAGCGATGGTTGCAACAATGGTCGAATGACGGCAGCGAGATCGTGATGGCGGTAGGGTGGTCGACGACCGCAGTGGCGATGGTTGTGCTTGGAGGATCTTTAGAGCTCTCCTCTCTTGCTTGGGCTCCTCATATGAGGAATGAGGGCTAGTTTATAGGAGAGTACGCCTCAAATACATGTAAAAAACCACTTCCACTTGACGGCTCATGATGATCCTGATCATTGATGTATTTTGTGTATTTGAATGCTCAAATGAAGTCAGAATTGTAAGATATTTAGCTTGTTGGAACCGACTCGTTGAGACGCTCGATTTGACTATAAACACTCCATATTTGAGAGCCTTTTAGAAATTTAACTAATGTCTCAAAGTTTCAGATGATATTTTAAGTGCTTCATCTCGATTTTTGATTGCTTTTAACATCAAGATTCGTGCTTCAACTAGAGAATTTTAGGTCATATCCCCTATTTTTGGATGATATTATCTCAATCATCAAAAAATATGTCAATACTTAAAATAGCAAATTCTTCAATGAAATGCGTCCATTAATCACACATTTTGAGAGAACGATCTTCATAGCACATTATTATAACTATGAAGCATGTATTGCGGATGAGTATAAGTATGTGGGCACAAGATTGAGGTTACTGAGCTCCCCTACGAGTTGAGGGGCTAAGGCTACGTATGGGCGATGTAGTGCATGGATGCAGGGTCAGCGCGACAATGGCCGGTGGATGCACGTGGTCGGGCTCCGAGTCGGTGGCGGCCGAACGCGGTGGGTCTGGTAGCGGCTGACGCGACGCGAATGCTGGACGGTCAAGCGCAGGTTAGGCACACGGGCCACGACGGATTCGCATGTCGTGGCACCGCACGCTGGCTGAGCTGGCAGGCGGTGCTGCCGGGCCCAAAACGACGTTTTTCGGGCAATTTTGATTTTGGGCTTATGATGCTTTTTTACCTTTTTTAAGGGTCTATAAAACCCCAGGGCTGGGGAGAAGGCACACTTCTTCAATGCTCTTTTCTTCTTGAGTGAGGTCGTTGGAGTCGATCAAGGTAGTATACGTTGTTTTGATTTTTCCTCAGTGGCGCCAATCGCCTCGTCGGACCGTCGAGGCGATCACACGATACGGTTTTCGAAAGAGGCGAACCGTCAGACCGTCCGTTGAGACCGGCCCATGGTACTTACGTTGTTCTCCCACTGAAGAGGCAACCGCCTCGGACCGTCCGAGTTTGGGCACAACCGCAGATACGATTTTCCCGAAAGAGCGTCAACCTCGACCGTCGGTTTGAGGCGATCAAGGCCCGACTTCATCGAAAGGTCTCCGCCTCGCTCGACCGTCCGGGTTTGAGGCAATCAAGTCCGTGGTTCCAACTTTTTGTAGAAATTTGATTTCAACTTTTAATGGATGATTCAGTTGATAACCGCCAAGATGGCGAGCGTTAGGAACTATCGTTCAAACGACTCAAAAAGTTTGGCAGGTAATTTATGAGCATCATCAGAGGGGAATATCTTCTCTCTCCTCTTTTTTTTTTATCTTTTTCTCATATGTATGTGTATCCTTTTTGTCAGATAGTAGGCAAAAATTTTATCGCAAGCTATCCGTGAGTGAGAGAGTCAAAAGGAGGCGCCCAAGCATTGGGGTGAGTGAGTTGCTTTTACAAAATTCTTAGATTTTTGTCATTTCTCCCTTTATTTATTATATATTTCACGTGGTGATGGCCGAAGAAAACCCATAGCGAGCTACAGACGATATACCATCCACTATCACATCGATAGTTTAATGGTGTTCGTAAAAAAATTTTTCTTCCTAATGAGTTGGTGGCCATTATTGCCAAAGTCCGATCGAGCTGCTCACCTCGTCGGGATTTTACTATTTCGAGATGATTCTTCTGGATGATTCCCTTTGGCTCGAGGATTGAGATATTCAAAATATGTGGTGTATTTTGTGCTTTTCATTTCGAGCTTTAATGGTCATCGCCGTTTGATTTCACTTCTTAGAGCGTGGTGTTACTTTGAACATCAAATACTTGTGTGGTGCGATTTACATGTGATACCCGGACGTGTTTATCTGACTATAAAGAATTGGATAGAATTTTCAACACGGATCAATCTAGAAATTGGTTTAATGGATTTTTTTTTTGTGAAAAATGAGGGGCCTTCCTAAGAGATGGGGAAGATTGAATGACCTTCCGGATCCATTCGATGGAGAATGAGATCGGCAACTCTTAATATCCCCGATGTAGAAGCTTGCAACATGAGTTACGTCACATTGGAAAATATATAGTTGAAGATAGAATGTTCAAGGTTGGTCTTTCTATCCAGGCAGGGAGATCTCATTCTTTCCATTAAAGAGGTCAAGTAAAGGTGATGAAAGGTCTCCTCATATTCATAGGGTTCTTTCAAGAAGCCCACATGAAATCGGTGGTGGCAATGTTTCTTCTAAAGAAAAGAAGACATGTAAGTGACTACGCCGATATCTGAAGAAGATGTTCGCCCCAGTTGACCTCCTCGAGAGTTTAGCTTTCAACTCATGATGGGGAGTTTGTTTCCACATTCTCAAGAGGTGTTAAATCACATGTGTAATCCAACAAGCGATGAATTAGTTGTCTTCTTCTTCTTCTTCTTCTTCTTTTCTTCTTTTCTTTTGTGTAATATTGTGATGGGTTTTTTTTTCTTTATAGGTAACTCAAACATTAGCGATGGCTCATTTGGGTGTCACTTTAGATGAGTGGAATACGAATTTGTGAAGATAAAATATCTCAAGGATGAGCGAAAGATGAGTATTAAAGCCAAAGAAGTGGCGACTTTGGAGGATCAGACCGGTGAATCGAGCTAGAACATGTCACTTCTCTTTCTCTCCAAGAGGTGGAGAGCACTCATGATGAGTCGATTGAGGTGAGGATGAGACTCAAAGAGAAAAGACTCAAGGCACTTGCAGAGAAGAGAGCTCGAACGGAGAAGAAAGCATGTGATCGCCTTTTCGAGAAGGAGCATATAATGTCGGGCGAAGCAAATGAAATCTCCTTGAAGGCGGTGGAAGACTTTAAGAACTCCCTGGCTTATCTCGATACACTCAAAGACCATGTTCAGGAAGCTCGTAATCATATACTTGATGTTGAAGTGAAGGACTTGGAGCACCAATGTTTAGAGGAGGGCTTCATCCGAGGGTTCCTAAAAGGAATCCGCTTAGTACATCGCAAGACCGGAGCTAGTATTGAGGATCTATCTCCACCCAAGTATTCAAGACTCTTCCCATTCGATGAAGGAGTTGGAGTGAGTCCAAGGGAGTATCTCCTAGTGTGAGGAGGACGTTGATATCACCAACGATATGATGTAACATCACTTGAGGATGCATTTTTTTATATGTATTAAGTGTATGTAATCTTGATTCTTTCTTATATCATCATGTTAATACTATCATTTTTTTAGATGATACTCTTTTATTTTGTTTTTACCTATCCAGAGTAATTGGTCAGAATATTATTCTTAACCTATTGGATGAGGTTGAATTGAATCCACTGATTTTTTGATCTATGGGTTGTTTGTCATTTGATGAGGTCGATTGGATTTTGACCTATCAGGTTGTTTGACGATGACGTTAACCTGCATGGAAGAGGTCGTGAGGAGTCCACCAAGGACCTTTTGACCTATCCTAAGTTATTTGTCGAGTAGATGACATTAACGTGGAAGAGGTCATAATCCACTCAAGAGACCTATAGGTTGTTAGTCGATGACGCAACATATGGAAGAGGTCGTGAAGAGTCCACGAAGGACCTTTTGACCTATCCTAAGTTGTTTGTCAGAGTCTTCGCTCGATGACGTTAACCAGTGTGGAAGAGGTCATAGAAAGTCCCCTTGGGATTGATCATGCTCCGATTGAGATATAACGTGAGTTATATATTTCTCAAGTGGGAGGATTAAATGAAGAAGAAACAAGTTTGTAAGAAGAAAGCTATAAATTCATTACTCTGATAAGTTCAGTGATACAATCATAAGACAATTTTAACACGGATATGAGTTTTAAGAGAAAATGACAACAACAACAACAAGTCTTTATCCCACTAAGTGGGCTACACAAAGAGGAAATGATAAAGACAAAATAAAAGTCAATAATTATGCGAGGAATTACCGATAATATTTGAGATTCTCGTTCCAAGTTCGAGGTAAAGTTTTTCCTCAATCCTTGAGCTTGAAAGTTCTGGCTTCACCATAGCTATAACCACATATGGGCCATCCCAAAGAGGTGAGAGTTTATTCGTTGAGGGCCTTTGCCTGACTTGACTTGTAGGACCAAGTCACCAGATATGGGATGAGATTTTACTCTTCTATGAAGTGACGAGCTACCCTTTGGTGAAGGAAGTAGCAGGCCATGAGTTTCGGGAGTAGGTCCAGTGTGAGTTTTTCATTACCTCATGATTGAATAATTGAACTCTTGGACTTGAAACCCCAATATCTACTATTATAATAGCTTCTATGCCGAAACAAAAGTTATATGGTGTCTCACCAATTGGGGTGCACGATGTAGTGTGGTAAACCCAAAGAATATTAGAAAGCTCATCAACCCATTGCCCCCTGGCCTTCTCGAGATGTGTTTTTAGTCCTTTGAGTATAGTCCTGTTGGTAGCTTCAGCCTGCTAGTTTGAGTGTGCTATGCAAAGAATGAATGTGAAGATCTTTGCAAAAGGAAAAGACTTTTCCAAGAATTAGTTGGTGATGATCTTTGCAGAAGACAATCGACATACTATATTTTTCCAAACAAATTGTTTAGCATTTGCCTCCGTAATTTTAGCGAGTGGTTCGCTTCCACCCATTTAGTGAAGTATGGCTAAAATGATGAACTTTCCTGATGCTATAAAAAGGTCCCATGATATCAATCCCCAGAGCAAAAGGCCACGGGCTTTGAATGGATGAGAGCTCTATATGCGATGTGAGGGAGGTTAGAGTGCACAACTTGCATTTTTGAACCCTTGCAATAATAGAACCTTGCCAGGGCTCCTTCCCACACCCCTGAACCTCTCTTAATGCTCCTCAAGGTGAGAGACATTTGAGGTGGGTCCAGAGAAAGCTCGTTGTATAGTTCACCTCGATAATAGTAAAGTTTGAAGCTTCTGAGACAAATTGTGGAAGTTGGGTCTTCGAAGAGTTCCTTCTTGTAGAAAAGACAGGATGGAGTCCATCCATGAATGTTCTTTTATCTCATCAATTGCTTGAATTACCCATGACCCTTGGATACTAGAAAAATATATTTCTTCAACATGCTTTCTCTTAAACAGATCCCTAGTAGCAGATTTAACAAGCTTAGCGAGAGCGTCAGCTCGAGTATTCTTCTCTCAGATGTGAATGATTTGATGTGTCTTGAAATGGGCAAGAAGAGACTTCACCAAGTGGAGGTATTGTATGGGATTATGAGCATTAAAGTTTCCCTCAACTTGGGAGGCACAAGTTGAGAGTCAATGGTATCACTAAGTCTTGAGCTTCAAGTCAATGGTAAGTCTCAACCTCTATGAGAGCCTCATATTCCCATATTATTACTTGTAGAAATTTTAGGAAGTCCATACTCTAGGTATTCTGGGGAAATAAGTAAGATTCCCGCACCAAAGACTGATTCTGAAGCTCCATCAACAGAGGGTCCATTGAGGAGACGAAAAGGCATGTAGGATAGCTCCTCCGAGTTGGCAGGCATTCCACTATAAAGTCTCGTGAAGTACTTGAGACTTTATAGCAGTGAGGTAGAAAATTTATATCAAACTCTCCCAATTCTACACCACTTGATTAACCTCCCATGCTTCGGTTTCAGAGGATGGCCCTTAATGGTAAATGAGTGTAAATGCCGATAGTGTGAGCTTGGAAGTATGGATGCAATTTTCTTGAGAAAACTAAAGCCAGAGCCACCTTATCAAGTGGATAACAACTTTCTATATCAGAGAGAATTTTCGACATAATAAATTGGTCATTGTATCCCACTTTCTTCTCGCACTAAAAGCGAGCTTATCTGGGAAGAGATGAGATATAAGTATAACATATCTCCTTGAATAGGCTTGGATAGTAGGGTGAGATGCTAAATACTCCTTAGCTCAAAAGTAGACCGACATTCATCGTCCATTGAAAATTATTATTTTAGCTCCCTTTAATATTTTAAAGAATGACAAGTATCTATCCCCGTAACTAGAAGCGGATAACGCAGAATTTGTCCATTCAAACGTTGAACTTCCTTAATATTCTTGGAGTCATATTTTGAGAGCTTTGATTTTCTGGGTTGGCCTCTATCCCACGGTGGGTTACCATAAATCCAAGAAATTTTCCCGTAACCCCAAAAGCACATTTGGGTTGAGTCGCATGTTATAACGTTGAAGAAGGTTAAAGCATATTTCTAAGTCAGAAATATGTTGTGATTCTTCCAAGCTTTTCACTAACATGTCATCCACATATACCTCCATTCGTAGGTCTTTAAAAGACCTTATTCATAAGCTGATAGTAGCACCATTTTAATCCAAACGATAACTTGGTAATAAAGATAAACCTTTATATGTTTGAAATGCTGTAGCTTCTTCATCCATTGGGTTCATTTTTATTTGGTTGTAACCAGAATAAGCATCCAAAAAATCGAGCATTTGATGTCCTGATCAATCAACCAACGATCAATTCGAGGAAGAGGAAAACTATCTTTCTGCAAGCCTTGTTAAGGTCGTGTAATCAATACACATTCTCCATATTCCATTTTCTTAACCATGACAACATTCGCTAGCCATGTAAATGTACCTCTCAGTATGAATCCCGCTAAGCTTGTTAACTTCTTGCTCAATAGCTTGAGGCAATCGTGCAAAACTTCGCTTTGATGATCGGTTTGAATGTGATCGATCTTGAGGGAGTGCATGATCACATTTCGCACTCGATGTCCGGACTCCAAGCAAGATGTCTTGAGCAAGAAGTCTATGTATTTTTCCTTTGTTCGAGAGCAGATCCAACTTGCACATTTATGGTTGGTCATCCGATAATGCAACAAAGAGCAAGTCTTCTACATGGGTACTTCTTCATCTCAAAAATTAAAATCTTCGATGTCAAGGAAGGGCGTATTGAGCTTGTCGAGATAACATGATTGTTATTGATTTCATACCACTCCAACCCAATGGTTGAAATTTAAGATGAGATATAAAAGTGACTAATCAAAAATTGATTGAGGGGCCTTCCAAAGATGTTATATGTAATCGACTTGACCACCATGAATTGGATTAAATGAGTCACTTGTCGAGAAAATTCACCAAGGACAACAGAAGGGTGATTGTCCCCTCGCATTATCAAACCCATACAATGGTCCCGCAGTTGGAGCTTTTCCCAACTGCCCATGAAGAAATGTGGAGTAAAATAAGTAAAATAAGACATCAACAACTCCCATTGTCAATCAAAATTCTCTTAACATTATAGCATGGGTCATCGATCCTCGCACGATGACAAGTGGATCTTGATGAGGAACATGTACTCCTTCTAAGTCGAGTAATTAAAAGTGATGAAATGATCGACGAGACTTCTTTAACTCGGCTCTTGAGATGATAATGAGAACTTGATTAGATAGTTTCAATTTCTCCAACCGCTTTGATGATTATTTTATTATTGATGATTGTCGATTGCCCCGCTTGGAGGTATGTTTGTTTGAGTCGATTGATTCTTCACAAATTGACGTAGATTTCCTTGCTGAATGAGCCTCTCAATTTCTTCTTTGAGTTGTTTGCATGCCTCAGTAGTATGTCCACTCGATGGAAGTGACAATATTGCTCGATTTTGAATTTGGTTTTAATTGCCCACTTGATATTTTCTTCATCTCGAATAGCCATTAGAGGTTAACACGAGATGTGTCGCGTGTATTCCTTTTCGTGGTTCACGCGTTGATATGGGGTCGGGAGATCACTGCCTTTGCTTTTGATAGACTGTCGATCCGCATTCCCTAGGGTGCTTTTATGTTTTCCTGTAGATTGCTCAAATTATTTGTGATGGGCAGTAATAGCCACATCGAGAGATTTGTGCTTCCACACGATGAACCAAGTCGGCATATGAGCGGACCGTGTCATTAGTGATGAAGTAGACCGAGTCCTCCAAGGAAAACTCCTCTTAATAGTTCAGGGTCTACTGTATTTGGCGAGCTTCTAAGGAGAACCTCTGGAAATATTCCTTAAGTGATTCGCCCTCATTTTGACCGAATGTCGAGAGATGGGAGGAATCTTTAATGATCCTCCATTTTCAATGAACTGCTCTACAAAAAATCTTGGCGAAGTTCGTCAAATGTATGGATGGATTCCCTTGAAGGAGTAGAACCAAGTGAGCTTGTCCTTGAGGGTAACCGGAAAGACTGACAAAATAAGGTGTGAGCTCGTTGGATATGCATGATACCAGAATGGTCGATGTGTTCATGTGGGCCGCCCCATCATTGAATCAATGTTCGAAGCTTGAAACCCACGAATAGGATGTTGAAGAATAGCCTAAAGGTGAGATTCATAGCTCACGGTGAGGGAAGATGATTTATCTTGAGGTGAAATTCATCTTGCATTAAGCATTATAATTTTGCACGTATAACATGATGAATGAGGAGAATGTGAAGAATAATGGTGGATTAGCAATAAAGTACACGTGATGGATGAGTAAACTAGCGGTCAAGGGAGATCAAGATCATCTCTACGAAGAACTTCACAAGGAAATTAGCATTTTGACCTCCGCTAACGATCGATCTTGGGGAGATGTGTTTTCCGGTAGTGGTCGTGTTCCTCGCAAAAGTCGGATCATCTCATTTTGAGACTCTTCCATTCGGCACACACGATCTTCTAAAGAGATTTCTACCGCCTTCACCGACAGGGTCACGCCTATCAGGGGGAAGTGAGGCAGAAGGTTGGCGTCCTTGGTTCAAGGATTGGTTTTGAGAGTGACGGGAGTTGGAGCGGGAGGCTCCGTTATGAGTGTTGAGCCTATTGGCCATAACGAGGGTGTTCACAGGAATTATGATTGAAGGGTTCTCATCCACGAGCCAAACCGTTGTGTGAAAACCAGTGAGAGTAAAAGTTTTGCCTTAGCTTCGTTGTGAAATCCACACAGTATTTAAAGTGAACAATAAAACTCCGAATTTTACGTGAAAACCTCAAAAGAGGGAAAACCACGGCCTAAAAAAAAGCTTCCACTATGTATCATTTGAGTACAAGATCTCCTTCGGATTAATGATATGAGAAAGACAACAAATAAGGCGATCGATGTCTGTAATGATCGATGTGACGATAACGATGTTGACGATGCAATGATGACGAATGATGTTGACGCGATGTTGACGACGATGACCACGATGACCGACGCTAGCGGATGATAACCGCATGTTGGTCGACGACGAGATCACGGTGGCGATGCGGCGGCGTGGCTACGTTGGCTTTAACCACGAGTGGCGATCGGTTTGGAGGATCTTGAGCTCTCTCCTCTCTCTTGCTTGGGCTCCCCTCATATGAGGAATGAGGTGCTATTTATAAATTGGAGGAGAGATGTCTCTGTAAATACATACAAAATCTGAACTACTCCTCTTCATCGGACGGCTCATAATGATTCCCTTGATTATATGATGTATTTGTGTATTTGAATGCTCAAATAAAGTCAGAAATGAAGATATTTACCTTGTTGAACCGCTCGTCAAAACGCCGATTTGACTATAAACACTATATTTGAGAGCTTTTGGAATAATATGTCAAAGTTTAATGATATTTTAAGTCTGACCGAGGATGCTTTCTTATCAAGATTCATGCTTCAACTGTAGGAATTTTAATCAATATGTTCTATTTATAAATTAACTTCAAATCAATCTTTAATTTTTTTATTAAATTGTTTTGTTATTATTTTGGTTAAATATTTTAATCAAGTCCAAGGATAATTTGGCTTTTTATTTTTTTTTCTAGAACCGTTAAAAAAACATTGTGATTGGAAAAGTTGCCTAAATAGAGATCTTTTGATTAATTTACTGAACTTTTACTTACGAGAAAAGTTTTTATGTGCGATCAGATTCATGATGTATGAATGGTGAGTTTTTAAATATATTTTTATATAAAATAATTATTTTAAAAAATTGGCAGAAATTTATTTATTTATTTTAAATGAAGAGTAATAAATTATAAAATTTATTGCTCAAACCGACCGTATGGAGTCTCAATCATCTCCTTTAATTAGACATTGCTATTCATTTCACATCATTAAAAAATCGAGAGATTTAGATATAAATCGTATGATTCTTATGTAGATTTCACCTATTTTTTAGAAAATAGTGACATCAATGTAACATAATTTTCATGTATTTATGTATCTAATATATAAATTTTAATTTTATATATAATAATTTAGTGTCACAATCATGTCAAATATATGCATGAAAAGATGTATTTCAACTAAAAAAATTAATTATTAGTCATATTTTTATGATGATATTAAAAATTTATATGTTATACAAATAAATATTATAATTTAGATGTTGAATGTGTAAATAAATAAAAATTATATAATATGTATGTAAACCTCCTTTTTATTTATACAATACTTTAGTTTTTTAAGTAGAAATGTAAGTTGGGGTTTTTATTTCTTGTTAAAATCGAAAATTCAGATCTAACTCAGCCAATATTTTAGTTTGGTTATGTTTCATATATGGTATTTGGATTTCGTATTGAATTTGGAAATATTATAATTTAAATTTTTTGATCAATTTTGTGTCTTCTTAAACTGATTAATCCAAAAAATAACGACATTAGTTCTAGCTTTTAAATGTTCATCATTATTCTTTAACTTTGAATGACATAAATAAAAAATTATAAATATAATTTAGCAGAAGAAAATTTAGTATGTCAATTTTCAAGTCTTCAAAATGTAATTGATTATCCTAGATCTAATAGTTGAGTATCATGATTCACTTCATTCAGAATCATTACTCACGCTCCTTGCCTCTGAAAACCCCTAGTTTCCCTCGAGATCTCCCTCACAATTGCATGAAAAGCTCTCCATCCTTCAAGGAAACACTCAATATCCTTCATAATAAACATGATTTCTTTTAATATTTGTCTCACATTGAATGATGGAAACCTCGTTTATCTTCTTTCTCCATGAGAAACCTCATCGATTCCCATCGTATAAATGCAAACCATTCACTAATCTCTCGCATATTGTATAAAACCCTCATCGACATCGATCTCCTCGATCTCCTTTCATAAACCCTCATATCTCCCAGGTAACTTCAATACTTTTATTTAGCATTGAATAGATTTGACTGTTGCATGCTTTCATCTTGGATGGCCATTTCTTTTTACTCATTGACATACTTGAATTGTGATGGAAGTTGGAAACTGATGAACTGTTGTGTTTCATGGTGTTTAAATTTTTCTCTTTCATTCTTTTGGATTTTGTAATATGGTTGATTGTCTAGGAAGGTCTGTTGTGCTACTTTCATCTATTCCTATGATGTTGTTAGTCCGATTGGATGCTTTTTTTTTTGCTATTACTCTTCCAATCTTTTCAGATTAAAATTGTAATGGCTTTGTTTTGATTTTAGTTGACTTCAGTCCCTTAAGGGATTACCCTTCATAGCTGGTTGCAGAGTTTGATTTAAGATCTTTTTTTGGAATGAGAATGTTTAAGTGTTCATTGATTCATTCACTCTATTTTTATATTAGGAAAAGATCTGTATATTTGATCTAAAGTTATGTTAAAGCTCTTGATAACTTATATAGATCTGTATGTTTGATCTATAAAATTGCTATCTTCAAGGCAATGTTTAAGTGTTCATTGACTCATTCACTCTATTCTTAGCACTGTATATAGATTATCTTAAAGAAATTATGGTTTGTTATACTAGATTATCAACAAATTGATTATTTTTTTAAAAACAAGTGTGATTGAGCAAAGGAGGAGTTACCAAAATTAAAGGAAGATGAGTAGGGATGCTTATACTAGAAATAATGAGCATCCCAAACTATCATATGATTAGGTTTTATATTTTTAAATTTGAAAAGGATTATATATTTGAGTTGAATTTTATTAGTACAATTTAATACAAGATCAAATGCTTAAGATGTGAGGATTTATGTAGTCCGCAAGGGAAAATAATAATCTTGGATCTTAAATTTAAGGAGCTTTGGTCGAACCTAAATCTAAGGCAAAATAGGTATATGATTTATCTCAATAAGAGAGAATAAACCATAATGTTGGACTTACAATGCCTTATAACCAACCTCCTATGATTTTAAGTATATGTAGCCAAGTCTTATGCTTTGCAAGATAGCTAGGTTGTTGTTTATTTAAAAAGAAAATTAAGTCCTTAAATACACTTTCTAAGAGATTATGAAGGGCATGAATAAATGACTTAATCTAATACAAATTTTGTTAAGTTTTACTTTTAATTTTCAGACATTTTATTTGACACAGGATATGAGATTTCATATGCTTAATGAATGAGAAAATTGGTTATGGGCTAAAATCAAAAAGAAGGAGGTGTGTTTTCACCATGGCTTTCAAAGGTCAATCCATTTTCTTTGGCAAAGGTGGAAGCCCTCCATTAGCAAGAGTGAATCAATATGATTTATGCATGATGCTACAACATCCAGCTAAAGGGTTGCTAATTTTTTTATTATCTTGGTTTATGTCCTAGATTTATGATCAATGAGGGAGGTCGATGTCGATGAGGGTTTTATGCAATTGTGCGAGAGAGATTAGTGAATGGTTTGCATTTGTACGATGGGAATTGATGAGGGTTTCCAGCCATGGAGAAAGGAGATCAACGAGGTTTCCATCATTCAATGTGAGACAAATATTAAAGAAATCAGTGTTTATTATGAAGGATATCGACGAGTGTTTCCTTCGAAGGAGACTGGAGAGCTTTTTCATGCAATTGTGAGGGAGATCGGCGATTTGGCGAGGGGAAACTAGGGGTTTTCACAGAGGAGCGACGAGAAGGAGCGTGAGTCGTGATTCTCGGAATGAAGTGAACCGAGAGGCGAGGCGATACTCAAGACTGCGAGATCTAGGATAATCAATTACATTTTGAAGACTTGAAAATTGACATACTAAATTTTCTTCAAAGGGGATTACATACCACCAAACATCATTATTTACATATTTAACACCTAAACTTACTATTTTACAAATTTAACACCTAAAACATTCTAACACAACAATATTACCACTTTCCGCCTCTCCGCGCTTTCCCAACACGCGGTTCACCTCTATTTAAGCGTCTTCCCTCGAGCTCCAGAAGACAAGGGATTTTACAAGCGTTCTTCCCACCATCAACGATCTTCAACATGCAAGGGTACTTTTTGAGCCCCAAACACAGAAACAAAAAAGACGTTCAAATCAATGGGGGATTGCAAGGTAATAATCGAGTACTCTGGCTCAACCCATGTAATACATTTTCTGGGCTTGATTTCACTTTTGAAAAGCCTGGAATTGAAACTTTGAAGATGCAACCCATGTAATCACTACTTCCCGCATTTTCCTTTTAGCCATCGGTGTTTTCTTCTTCTTTATATTTCTCACAAGGTCAGCCTCCCTAACTCATCTCATCTCGCACCTCCTTGCTTTTTAACTTCTATCATCTACCATTATTAATTAGTAGTGAGATTTTCGTGAAGGAAAGTTTCAAAACCCTCATTTTAGTATAATTAGTTTAGATTTTCTCGCCAACCATATTTTTTTTTGTCAACATGAGAGTGTTGGAGGTCTATGAGATCTGTGGCACTACGTTGAGTTGGAAATTAAACCTCTGGATTTCGTTTGCTTTTATTGCATAAATAGAAATGAATGTCTTTTCAAAGTGGTAATTAAGAATGTGCAGGAACTATGATTGCTCCTGGTATTGTGATATTAAGAAGTGGAAGCACTTGTTCATAGTTCCAGGAACAGAAAATTAATTATACTTTATTTGATGCTATACTTTAATATATGAATTGACTAAAACTTTTTTTCAATAATATCGAATGAGCCAATTGTCAATAGGGAATGTGCTCCAAAATAATCAAGTGAGATGCGTGTAACTTACCATGTATTATATACACTACTCATAAAGGATCGAATACTGGAAAAAATTTTTATTGATGCCTCAACGGAACACAAGATGATTGCGGTTTTTTCAATTGGGTAGATGAAGTTGAACCTTCAATACATGATGTGCTTCGTCTGTTAAGAGCTCATGATGAGATGGTCAGAATGAAGTTCGAGCTCATATTAACTCTTATGAAATTTTTTGTTGGAGTTATTGTTATTGTTCTACTGTACTTTTTGGTTGTTTATCGTAATATGTGTGGGTGAAGTGTGTGGTACTAAGAAGTGTCAATATGTATGAGCGATGTGTGATTTAGATTGATTGTCGTGGCATCGTAGTCATCAATGTACCCCTAAATTTATGTTAATAGTGCATTTGCTTTATTATTTTTGCAAGGTGTGAACTTAGGTGTGACCTTATAGTTTGTAAACTATCATTGCTTTATTATTTTTGCAATAAGTTGGCCAAGTTTCAATTATCTACTAGACGATTTCTAAAAAGAAGATGATCACCCAAGGCAAGTTCTCTTATAGAGAGAATCTCAAGGCAATCATTTCTGAAAGAATAACTGAATTCTTAATGAAAAATGACAAACAAACTAACAATATATCAATATATAATTCAATGAATGTGTTAAAAAATTCAAATAAAAACTATCAATATAAGTTATGGTCTCATTTGAGATAGTTTATAGGCGCTTTAAGTTAACATTCCCATATCTACATTATTTATTATCATTTAATTATAGCAATACGTAACTGAACGGAAGTATGTTATGTTCTCATTTGAAATTTTATTTCATGTTTTATACCAATGCTGGTTTGCTTCCTTTAATGTTTTGGAGATTTTTTGAAGTCATTAGCTTTTTGATTTTTAGAATAAGTGCAAAACAGGAACATTTACATACGAAGTTCCAACAATCAAATGACAAATACAGAAAACCATTCTAACATGAATGGATGGACCATCACAGGTGAATAAGTTTTTTGAACTCTCCAACAAAATAGTGACTTCAAGTAATAATATAGACCTGGAGCTACAACAATAACTAAAATAGCGTCTCCTTCGCTAATAATTATTACATAGGATCTCATTGATATTACAGATTAAAAGACTCATATAGCTTAAAACTACTTTCTTTTTTTTGAGTGTGTGCTTATTGGTTGAATAGAATCGGCTACTATTAACACAACATTCCTCAACATTTTTGAAGATATATTATTATTAAATTATTCATTTTTTTACATAAAATAAGTGCAAAACAGGAACATTTACATACGAAGTTCCAACAAGCATCAACATAGTTTTGAGTTTATTGAAGCATTTACATACGAAGTTCCAATTATTTACATATGAAGTTCCAACATTTACATACAAAGTTCCAATTATTTATATACGAAGTTCCAACATTTACATACTAAGTTCCACAGATTCCTCAACATTTCATAGGAATAAATAAATGGAGTTTGAGTTTTGAAGCATCAAGCACCAACAGTTTTCCCAGCCATAGGTTGAGTGAAGCTTCCCCTCGTCTGAGCATATTCAACAATCACCTTCCTAGCACAAATCGTTCCAACCATTTCTCCAAGCGACATGGGTGGAAAGGCCCCAGTGAGGCGAACCTTGATTTTGCTTTGATGAGATCTTGAACTCCTTGCAGTATTTTTCAATGGAAAAAAAAATTAATTAGACAACAAAGCACATGGTCAGACATTAAATGAAAATTCTGCACATGAGTTAAAAGATTTATGCACCTTACTTGGGTTCCACATGCCCTAATCAAACTCGTCTTTGGTTTCATATTGATAGAATCTGACAAACATTCCATTGCTAAACCTCCATGGCATAGAATATTCTAGGGATTTTGGGTTGTCTCTTTGGAATGCCGAACTCATCAATTAGGCCCTATAACAAAAAATCCATCCATGAATTACTAGTATGCGACTCTCAAGCTTCCAGGTTTGCCATCTTTTCGTATATCTCTATAAGTATGACTCAAGCAATAGTTTTTCTTGTATGAACACAAACTTGGTCCTGCTACAGTCAAGAGGTAGATGATTCTTTTTCCATTATCCCTACTTTATTTGATGATCACATTTTTTTTTGTTTCCTTATAATTTGTCTAATAATAGGCAGCAACTATCTATATATACATACACACACACATAAACGTTAGGCCCAACTGTGTTAAAATTGAATCGAGTTGGCTTATTCTTGAATCAAGATTGGGCTGAAGGGCTAGTTAATGTTTAGCTATGCATTATTTCAAAAAATATATCTATTATAAAATATCATTATGATAAAATATTTTATTCATTTATTTTTTTGCTCTTGCAATATTCAAATCCTTAAAAAAAGAGAGGACCATCGAGGCACTCAACTCTAATGGCTTGAACAACATGGCAATAAGAAGACCAAAAAATCTCTGCAATGCGTAAATCTGATGGAGCATGCTCTTAAAGTAGCCAAAGAATAGCAAGAAGGTCCACACAGACCACCTAAAAAAAAATACAATTAATAAATGTAAAAAACTAATAAATATTTTGATTTATTTAAATGTACTTACCACCCAGTCCATTAAAAGCTTTGAACCCAAATCTGCTCTTTCTTTAGCAGTTAAACATGAACGTGTACATTAAACAGTTGGCTACTCCAAGTATCGACAATGGCGGCCTCAGATGATTGAATGCATGATCTCACATAGGAAAGTTGATGGCGAGTTTACCTTCTGTCAATTCCATGTGGAAGAAAATTTATCTCTATCTTTGCTCACAATTCCATCATAGTAACTCTTTTTTATAAGGCTCTTCCCCATCTAAGAAATCAAATACATTAAGCTTTCTATGTTGAATTATGTAGCTCTTGTATTGTATCTAACAAAATATTGTGTATTCTTATGTAAATGAATGAGCAGCTTTATTTCCTTTGCATATGAAATCATAAAATTGTACACAGATTTTGAATAGCTAAGACCAAAGAAAATGCAACTTCAAGCATTGAAATAGAGATGGGCTTCATATTCTATCAAATGATTCAAATTAGCATATACTTAATAAAACGCAACTTCAAGGCAGCCAAAGATTCAAACAGTGGATTAAACGCATCATAGTTAAGAAAAGGATGTCAATACATCCATTCACTGAATCCCAAAAAAATTACAACCATCGCTAATTTGCAACTTCACGAAAAGGCATTCTTGTCATAGTAATCATGGATAATATAAAAGTTTAAATAAAATGGAAATGCAGAACAAAGCTATGTGACTTAGTCAAAAGTCTATAGTATCACAAACTAAAATAGTCACATCAAAAATAGTTCCAAAATTCAATCTAAGTTGTTGTTTTCAAATTTCTTCCCTTCTAATTGGTAACTTGGCACGAGTTCTACTATCAACAATCAACATGGAATGCATACTTGCATCTTCATCTACTACTTGATTTAGGATTCTTGCATGTAGTTACGTGGTGTCCCCATAGGCCACACCGCATTTATGGACATTTCGTGCTTTTTTGGCTATTTTTTCTAAAGTTCTTGAATCTATTCTTTTTTTGGTCTCCATGGCCTCAAAGTTTTGGGAGTCAATATAATATTCTTGTCCAAAGTCTTCCATTGATCTTTCCCTAAAAGAGTTGATATTGCTCCTTCATGCCATTGACCTACAATTAGTTAAATTTGCTTAACACACTAGAAACAAATATGTACAAAAGAAGGATATTAAAGTCATACCTATGAACATGATAAATGTCATCAACATATGTATGCCACAGAGGGTGCTCCTTACTCCCTACAATGGCAACTGCATGAATGCAAGGTAACCCAATCATCTGCCATTGTCTACAGGTACAACATTTATTTTCAAGGTCTACTTCATGTCTATCATAACGCCCCTCTACCTCAACCCTCTGTGATGTTGATTGCCTGATGATAAAGTATTCCTTTCGAGTTGTAATTTTTCTGATGTACTCCTCAATATGGGGAACTAACTCCGTGCCATCTTGTAGCGTCAATTTTTCTCGACTCTTTGTTCCATGATCATTCCTCTAATCATGTCAACAAGATCTACAACTGGTTTATCTCTCACAGGTCCAATCCAAGAATTGAAGGATTCTGTCATATTGTTTGTATTATAATAATTCTTTATTTCAGCTGAAAATGTACTTTTAGACCACTTATAAGGCAATGCATGTAAGTACGAATAAATTTGTGGGCTAATATTATATATTTCAACAACTTTGGAATTGAACTCATGCTCTGTGTATGCATTCGCAGTGGACCACACAAAATACAATTTATGACTATCTGACGGTGAAAATATTTTTTAAGGTTCTTCCACAAATGATGGATACAAACCCCATGCTCGCATTAGAAACATGAGTTTGATTGCTTCACCTAGTCCTTTCTCCATATATCGATATGAATGCTAGTGCATATAACTCGTAACCAAGACTTTCAAATAAGTTTTCCGAAATCATTGCCCACGATGTCTTAGACTCACTTTCTACCGCAAATGCCAGGGTAAACAACCCATTGTTGCCATCAAGGGAGTTTGCAGATAGCAACACCCCTAAGTACTTCAATTTCAAGTGACAAGCATCAAGCCCTATTAGATGTATGCATCCTGCCAGAAAACCATCAATGCAAACCTTGAAGCTCACATACAAACGCCTGAATGACCAATCATCACTATCGTAAGTATAAATGATGCGAGAACTGGATTTCTATCAATAAGCTCTGCGACAAGTGAAGGCACTAATCTATAATTATCATCGATTGACCCAAATGCAATGCTTCGAGCTACCTCTCTAGATCGCCATAACTTCATGTATGGTAGTGATAACCCAAAAGTCGACTCCAAGCTATTTTTGATATATTTTGGAGGAATATTTGGTTGCTTCTTCACAATATCTTGTATCTCTTGGGCAACCCAAGAGGAAGTTGTCAATCTATTCCCCGCTCTATTAATACCAGGACATGTATGTACTGTAGTATATTTCTTAACCTCAAATGTTTGGCCATCAGCACAAAGTGATGCTCTAATTCTCCATGGACAATCTTTGTATGAGCAAGTAGCAATAACACGGGTTTTATCACTAGCTTTGATCTTAATCCCAAAATTATTTATAATTGCAGTGGTTCGTAAAGCTTGTTTAAAAGTTGTTGAATCTTGAAAACATGCACCGACTGTTACAGCTTTTGCATCGTTAACTTCATCAAGTAGAGAGTTAGAAACATCAATACTATTGGGATAGGAATGATTGCACTCAAGCATGTCACTATGAAAATAAACATCTCTATCTTGTGATAATGTGTTATTTGCATTATCTTCTCATTGCAACCACCACCTCAACCTTGATACTTGCAAAATACTCCTCAATCATTTGCAAAACTTCAACATCACTTTCAATAAGTCTATATTCCTTTGGAGATGTCTCAAAAATATGATAATATAATTTAAATCTATATCCTTGTAGCCATGGGCAAATTTCTTCCACATTCTCTTTAAGCACAATAAAATTGAGTAGGTATTTCTCAAGCTTAACTGTTCTTTGTTTTCCGCCTTCATATTTACTTCTTTGTTCTCTTGACTTCAAATGTCTACCAAATTTGAAGATTACATATAGCCACTGACTCATATCTACTTTTAAATTAAAATTTAGTCATCTTCACCGATAGGGTAAGTAGAAAATAATTTTTAAGCATTCCATATAAACGAAAATCCAATATAATTAACAAAAGAAGCATTATTTATTTTCAAATACTAAGAGAATAATATTGAACCATGATTCAAATAGTATTCTAATTATTTATTCTATTGTAATTTAATCAGTATTCAAATTCTTAACAAGTAAATTGAAATCTAATAACGAGAGTTTAGAATTTATAGCCTATTTACAATCCTAAATGGCAAAGATAAAAGCTAAACTAGTCTTTAAAAATGAACAGAGAAACACTATCGTGTATAGAACTAGTGCTAAGCCAAAATAGTTTAGAGTTTTAGAGCTTGCTTTCAATCCTAAATGGCAAAGCTAAAAATAATATTATCCTTTAAAAGCTATGAACAGAGAAACACTACCATCATGAAATTTTATCACAAGTCAAAGATGCACTCTACAAACAGAGAAGGTAATAAGAAGCAAAGGTGTTGAAGACCTTTTATAATGAAACATCATGACATTGTTCTGGGAGAGCTCTTACTATATTTATTAAAAGGCAAAACTTTTAAGCTTATATGGCAATATGAGAATAACGAACTTTTTTTTGACAGTGCTAATTGCTCAACATATGAGAGATATAGATGTTCCCAAGTTTATTGTTGCATATATTTTTTATAAAAATTGAAATATTTCAATACGAAGGCTAAATATTATTAAAAATTATCGTGTTGCAAAGCAAATTTGATTATTAGCTTCACAAGTCCTATACCAAATGTATTACCTTGCAATCCCCCGTTTTACCTTTGCGCGCTGTGCCGAATAGGATGAGCTTCGCTTGAAGAAGATCGCTGATGGCTATGGGGAAAATGTGGGAAGAGCCGAAGATGTTAATCCCCCTTGCAATCCCCCGTTGATTTGAACGTCTTTTTTTTATTTCTGTGTTGAAGCATTTACGCTTGTGTCACATGAAGAAGATCGTTGATGAGGAAGAACCACCAGTAAAATCCCCTTACAGCTATTGAGCTCGAGGGGAGAGACCAGCTTGAGGCAGACATCATGTTGGGAAGAAACGAACACTTACGGGGAGAGACGGAAAGTGGTAATATTGTTGTGTTAGAATATTTTAGGTGTTAAATTTGTAAAATAATAAGTTTAGGTGTTAAATATGCAAATAATGATGTTTGACGTGGTATGTATGCAAATCCTCCTTTAGCAGAAGAAAATTTAGTATGTCAATATTCAAGTCTTCAAAATGTAATTGATTATCCTAGATCTTGATCTTGAGTATATCCGCCTCGATTCACTTCATTAGAATCACGACTCGCTCCTTCACGCTCCTCAGGAAAACCCCTAGTTTCCCCTCGCCAAATCGTCGATCTCCCTCACAATTGCATGAAAAAGCTCTCCAGTCTCCTTCGAAGGAAACACTCGTCAATATCCTTCATAATAAACACTGATTTCTTTAATATTTGTCTCACATTGAATGATGGAAACCTCGTTGATCTCCTTTCTCCATGGCAGGAAACCCTCATCGATTCCCATCGTACAAATGCAAACCATTCACTAATCTCTCTCGCACGATTGCATAAAACCCTCATCGACATCGATCTCCCTCGTTGATCTCCCTTTCACGAAACCCTCACCGATCTCCCTTACCGGTAACTTCAATACTTTTTATTTAGCATTGAATAGCTGTTTGACACCTGTTGCACAGGCTTTCCTCCATCTTGGATGGCCATTTCTTCAGTTCCTTACTCATTGACATACTTGAATTGTGATGGAAGTTGGAAACTTACAGATGAACTGTTGTGCTACTGATGGTGTTTAAATTTTTCTCTTTCATTCTTTGCTGAGATTTTGGCAACTGATGGTTGATTCTCCTGTGCACTAGGAAGGTCCTGTTTTGTGCTACTTGCTTATCTATTTCGATGATGTTGTTTCTGAGTCTGTATTGGATGCTTTTCCACATTTTTTTGCTATTACTCTTCCAATCTTTTCATACTTAAAATTGTAATAGGGCTTTGTTTTGATTTTAGTTGACTTCAGTCCCTTAAGGGATTACCCTTCATAGCTGCTTGCAGAGTTTGATTTAAGATTTTTTTTGGAATGAGAATGTTTAAGTGTTCATTGATTCTTTCACTCTATTTTTATATTAGGAAAAGATATGTATATTTGATCTCTAAAACAGTTATGTTAAAGCTCTTGATAACTTATATAGATCTGTATGTTTGATCTATAAAATTGCTATCTTTAAGGCAATGTTTAAGTGTTCATTGACTCATTCACTCTATTCTTAGCACTGTATATAGATTATCTTAAAGAAATTATGGTTTGTTATACTAGATTATCAACAAATTGATTATTTTTTTAAAATCAAGTGTGATTGAGCAAAAGGAGGGAGTTATTACCAAAATTAAAGGAAGATGAGTAAGGGATGCTTGTTATACTAGGAAGCCTAATGAGCATCCCAAACTATCATATGATTAGGCTTTATATTTTTTAAATTTGAAAAGGATTATATATTTGAGTTGAATTTTTATTAGAAATCTAGGGCTTACAATTCTGTAATACAAGATCGTGGAAATGCTTAAGATGTGAGGATTTATGCTTGTAGTCCGCAAGGGAAAATAATAATCTTGGATCTTAAATTTAAGGAGCTTTGGTGAGGGTCAAAGCACGACCTAAATCTAAGGCAAAAATAGGTATATGATTTATCTCAATAAGAGAGAATAAACCACAGTTGGACTTCATGGGGTGGCAACTCCTCCTATGATTTTAAGTATATGTAGCCAAGTCTTATGCTTTGCAAGATAGCTAGGTTGTTGTTTATTTAAAAAGAAAATTAAGTCCTTAAATACACTTTCTAAGAGATTATGAAGGGCATGAATAAATGACTTAATCTAATACAAATTTTTGTTAAGTTTTACTTTAATTTTGACATTTTATTTGACAGATATGAGATTTCATATGCTTAATGAATGAGAAAATTGGTTATGGCTAAAATCAAAAGAAGGAGGTGTGTTTTCACCATGGCTTTCAAAGGTCAATCCATTTTCTTTGGCAAAGGTGGAAGCCCTCCATTAGCAAGAGTAAATCAATATGATTTATGCATGATGCTACAACATCCAGCTAAAGGGTTACTAAATCTTTTCTTATCTTGGTTTATGTCCTAGATTTATGTGAGGTTATGAGTTATTTAATTTAATTTTGAGATGATTAATTAGATAGAAAATTTATTTTTTCCTAAGAGCCTAATCGCATCCAGGCCATTCAACAACCATCAAGAAGTTAAGAAACTAGGAAAATCATGACATCCTAATTGCACAATCATAAATAAAATATCAATCAATTTATAAAATTAGCGCAAACGAATAATATAGGTTTGGGTTCCTAGCAAAAAATATGGGTAGAGCTTTACCCTTATACAACTTTAAATGAATGATTGATTAAAGGAATTCATGTTATGAGGGGTCTTCATTCTTCGTTCTTTGATCTTCATTTCTTTCTTCCTTTTAATTTGACTTGGGATGTAGTTTGCTCCAAGGCTTTACATGGTATATAAGACATGATCTTATAACCAATGTTCACCTTAATTCCCCCATAATATTCATTCCAAATTTCAATTGCAAAATTTACATCAAAAAGAGAAAGCTAAATCTAACTAAACCTGCAAAATAGGGATTAGCTAAACATACCACCTCAAGAGTTATATGAATAATTTGGACTTATCACCCCATGGGTAACCAAGTTCACTCTAATTTGGATTATGCTTAAGGGTATAAGCAACATACACAATAAAAGTATTTATATTTTTATTACTCATAAGGACAACCCCATTAGAAAGTATGATTAGCTAATATCGGTCTAACATCGAGACTATGCACGCACCCACAACATCATTAAATATTACATTACAAAATAAAATCAGGCATCAAACCATACACCGCTCTAACATAAAACTAGAAATGATGACTTAGCCCAATGTGTGTGTCATTTAAAGCTTATGTGGTATGTTTTAGCTAGGCTTTAAGGTTGAAACTTTCTAAGTGTGAAAGGTTCAATTTAGAGGATGGTTTCATTTCAAGTGATTTAGTTGATTTGTCAATTTTAGTTAGTGATTTGATTTGGTTTAGATGAACCTACACTTAGTTACTAAAAATTGTGAAGAGAAGAAAAGTGAAGAGAATTTTTCTTTCATCCCTATCTTAAATAACTTCTAAGGTAAATTGATTGATGAATTTTCTTTAGTTAACATTTTTTTATGTGTTTTAATTAACCCTAAGTATGGCTATCCCAACCACTCCTTCGGTTAGAAAATCAGTGTCCTTGGTGCCTATGTGGACCAATGGATGAGTGCTAAGTGAAAAAGGAAGAGAAATGATCACTTGGGTAAGCATCTTTTCTCATGGGATGCCCTTGACCCAAGGGCAAAGTGGTCATTTGGAATTAGATTTGATTTGAGCAGATTTGAAATGAGTCAAAAGTAAGTTGGACCAAATTTCATGTCATTTGAAGTTCATTTGGTTTAATTCGGTTTAATTTGACTCATTTGGGTCAAATCGGGTAAAAATGGGTTAGGTTGACCAATTGGTCAAATTTGATCAAACCAAGAGTTGAGTCAAGTTTAAATGATCATTTTGATTGCATTTGTTCAATTAGTTTTAATTAATTTAGTTTAATTTGGATTTAATTTAGATTTTAGCTAATTTGATCATTTAGGTCAATTTGGGCTAAGATGACTAATTTGACCCAATTGACCAAATTTGGTTGAATCATGGCTTGGTTTGGGTTTGGTTGATCATTTGGAATATGTTGCAAGCTTTGGTTTTAATCAATTTTGGCTTGATTTGACCTTTTAGGTCAAGTTGGGTTCATGGTCAATTGGGCTAGGTTGGGTCTAGTTGGCCAATTGGTCAATTTGGATTTAATTGAGGCTTTCTTCAAGTTCAATAATCAATTTGGAGTGAACTTGAGCCATTGGTTACAATCAATTTGATTTATGTTGCCATTTGGCTAGTTTGGGTTCATATGGGTCAAAGGGTTGACTTGGTCAACGAGCTAGGTTGACTTGGTTTAACCTAATTCATGACAATTGATTAATCTATGTTGATCAACAAACATGACACGAAGTTTGGATTAGCTTAATTTACTTTGGTTTGGATTGAATTGGATTTTGGTTCAAGTAGGTAAAATTGGGCACTGTGGGTCAAGTGAGCCAATTGGGTTTAGTTGGCTTGATCAAGGCTTGATTCAAGTTTGGTTGTACTCACATATGGACTTGTGATGGAAATATAAATCCATTTGCAAGTGATTTGGAATCAAATGTGTTTTGATTCATTTGATAATTTTAAGTCAAAAGGGTGAATATGTGTTTGACTTGGGTTAGCTTTATTTTGATTTGATGATTGAAATTTGTGTTTATATTTGGATTCATGATTGAAGGATTGATTGAATCATGAAAAAAAAATCAAGTGTTTGGCTTGACTTGAGTTTGATTTAGCTAAGTTCAAGAATTTGATTTAAAAGGCTTAGGTTGGATTTTAGTTGAATTTGAGTTTGAGTTTTGGATTTGGTTTTGGATATTTGAATTTATATTTCATTTATATTTGTGAATATAAATGAGAATATAAATGAGTTATGAGAAAATTTCTTGAATTTGAATTGATTTGGATATGATTTGAGCTAAATCTATATGATAGAATTAAAAGATTTGGTTTTAGATATTTGAATTTATATTTCATTTATATTTGTGAATATAAATGAGAATATAAATGAGTTATGAGAAAATTTCTTGAATTTAAATTGATTTGGATTTGATTTTAGCTAAGTCTATAAGATATAATTAAAGGACTTAGGAAAGATTTTTGGAATTTGAATTTGGATTTCAATCATGGGTTTCGATTATTTAGAATTGATTCATGATTTGAGAAAATCTATTTAAATTAATTCAATGTTTGATTTGGAGTTGAAGTTGATATGAGTTTGGAATTGATTTGAATTTGACTTGAAGGAAGTGAGGAGGGTAGGCAAATTTTCCTAACACCCCTAAGGCATGACCTATTCCTATGGCCAACTCTTCTAAGTCTCTAGGTTAGGTTAAGTGTCCACCTAATGACTAGATGTGTCTTAAGACTAATGAATTTTTAAAGCCTAAGAGAAGTCATTTGTCTAAGATGGAGGGGTTGAGACCTCATTCCAAAAATGAGGTCAACAATATAATACTTTTTTAGGTATCGACCATTAATTAGCGGCATTGGTATTCCGTCATTTAGGTCAATGAGTTGGTACGCTCCTCCTTTATACACTTTTCAATGATAAAAGGTCCCTCCCAATTAGGCTCAAATTTGCCACTGAATTTTTGATTAGGAAAAATTGGTCTTCTCAGCACCAAGACCAATTCCTTTTTTTGGAATGTTTGAGGTCGCACTACATGGTCAAAAGCCCTAGACATCTTTGCTCTATAAACCTCCAAATTTTGATGAGCTTGTAATCTAACTTCATCAAGCTCATTAAGTTCCTCCAATCTTAAACCAGCATTTTGATACTCAATTAGATTGTATTGGATGGCTACTTTAAGTGAAGGTAACTCAACTTCAAGCGGAAGGACCGCTTCAGTTCCAAATATTAATGAATAAAGAGTGGATTTAGTCGGCATCTTGTAGGTAGTTCGATACGCCTATAATGCCTCTATCAGTTTGGTATGTCATTCTCTCTTATTTTTAGTGAGGATCTTCTTGAGCATCTAAATTAATATCTTGTTGAAAGCTTCTGCCAAATCATTTGTACTTGGATTATATATTGAAGAATATCGACAATCAATTTTTGTTGATCGACAAACTTATAAACTTTTGTGCTTTTGAAAGCTATGCTATTATCAAAAATTATTCGGCGCGACACTCCAAATCTGTAGACCACATTATGCGTGAATAAGTTGATCACCAGTAACTTCTTTAAATGGGGTACAACTCAATTTGAGAAATAATTAGTCACAGCTAGGATGAAGCGATGACCAGCTGATGATGGTGGATCAATTGGTCCAATTACATCTATACCCCAACATTCAAAAGGCCAGGATGCTATTATTGGGTGTAATGGATTTAGAGGTTGGTGGATTATATTCTCATGTACTTGACATTCATGATAACTCTTAGTATGATTGATATAGTCTCTCACATAGATGACCAATAATAACCCATCATTTTGATCTTTACTGCCATCTTGGGACCTGTCTGATGTGTACCACAAAGTCCTTCATAAACTTTAACCATCACTTTACAAGCTTCATCTATATTTAGGCATCCTAGCCACATTTGTTCAAAGGATCTATGATATAAAGTGTTATTGACGAAAGCATAGTGCAATATTTTCTTCTCGATTTGAGCTGTCAATGATTCATTATTTGATAATTATCCTCTTTAAAGTAATCGATGAAGGGTTACCTCCAATCATATTGCTCTTCTACTATAAAGGCTTCCCATTGCTTTTCTGAAGCAATGTCATAGAAAAGCAATGTCATGCTTAGATTTTCTTGGTATAACTCCTTGTTGATTTTTAGGAGTATGAGGAGCAACTTGAGTTGCATCCTACTATGTCAAATTTGATAATCCCTCTACTCATGGGGATTGGTACTTTGCTGGCTCTAGAACTCATCGAGTAAATATCCCAATCATAACATAACCATCATTCATACTTGTCATCTCCATAGCTAATTTTGCTAAGAAATCTGCTTTATTATTCTCGGATCGAGAGACTCGTTTAATGTGATATTTGGTATTTGCTTCATAAGCTCAAGAACTTGCTTGTGGTAAAAATCTAACTCAAGCTTGTTGATTTTATAGATGCCCTGTACTTGGTTTATAAGCTAGGAATCACCAAAAATATATAAATTTTGAATGCCTATGAAAATAGCTTCTTCAAAACTTACTACCAATACTTCATACTCAGCTTCATTATTAGTTCTTGGCTCGATCAACCCATATGATCATCTCATTATTCTTCCTTCTAATGTTATGAAGACGATGTCAATTCCAGCTCTTGTCCTTGAGAAATTTAGAGGTTTGACTTGTTTGATCGATGAGGCTACATCAAAGTACATTTATCAAATTTGGGATTTTCTTTCATGAGCATAATTTGCTCATCTGACAAATCATCATTAAGAGAAGAGTCTGCAGGGATGAGATGTGCAGCAAGAAAATCTGCTAAGATTTGCCCATTTACTGCTTTATGCGAAACGTAGGTGATATCAAATTGTAAAGTAATATTGCCCATCATGCCAAGCGACCTGTCAACGAAGGTCTTGTCATCAAGTACTTTAGCGGATCGATCCTTGAGATGAGGGTAATCTTGTGAGATAACATATAATGATAGAGCTTTTGGACTGCAAAGATTAATGTCAAATAATGCTTCTTCAATACTTGCTACCAATGCTTTATACTTAGCTTCATTATTAATTCTTAGCTCGGTCAACCCATATGATCGTCTCATTATTCCTCTTTCTGGTATTATAAAGACGATGTCGATTCCTGCTCTTGCTCTTGAGAAATTTAGAGGTTTGGCTTCTTTGATCGATGAGGCTCCATCAAAGTATATTTCATAAATTTGGAATTTTTCTCTTTCATGAATGAGCATAATTTGCACATCAAGCAAATCGTCGTTAAGAGAAGTGTCTGTAGGGATGAGATGTACAACAAGAAAATCTACTAATATTTGCTCATTTACTACTTTCTATGGAACATATGTGATATCAAAGTGTAAAAGTAATACTTCTCATCTTGCCAAGCGACCAGTCAACACAGGTCTTTTCATCAAGTACTTCAGCAGATTGATCCTTGAGATGAGGGTAATCTTGTGAGATAACATATAATGACAGAGCTTTTGGACTTCAAAGATTAATGCCAAACAGTGATTCTCTATCAGAGAACATCTCATTTTTACTCCTATCAATCTCCGACTGATATAATAAATAGCATTATCTTTACTTTCTTAATTGTGTTATGCCAATAATGCTCCAAGAGACTCTTAATGCAGCTGTGAAGGGCTTCCCAGGAGTAGACATTACAAGGATTGGTGAATTTAATAAGTATCTTTTAATGCTATCGAAGGCTTCTTGGCACTCCTTATCCCATTTGAATGGAGCATTTTTTTTCATCAACTTTGCAAATGGTTGACACCGTCCAGATAGGTTTGATATAAATCGTTGGATGAATGCAAGTTGTCCTTATAAAGAACGGAGCTAACAACTCTTGTGAGGCATCTCCACAATTGCCTTAATTTTAGCTGGATCGATCTCAATTCCTTTATGACGTATGATGTACCCGAGAAATTTTTCAAAAGACACCTCGAATGCACATTTTAGTGGATTCATCTTGAGATCATATTTTTTGATTCTCTCCAATACAATTCTCCAAGTATTCTAAGTAATTTTCGATTTAAGTCTTCACCAGCAAATCATCAACATAAAACTCCACTTTCTAGTGAATCAACTCATCAAAAATATATGTCATGGCTCTTTAGTAGGTAGCTCTAGAATTTTTCAACCCGAAGGGCATGACTGTATAGCAATATATACTAATTAGCATCCTAAATGATGTGTGCTTCTCATCTTCAGGAGTCATCTTGATTTGATTGTATCTCGATGATCCATCTATGAATGAGAATATGTCATAGTTGGAAGTATTGTCTACTATTGATATTAGCGAGAAAATCATCTTTGTGCACACCTTATTTAGGTCAAGTCAATGCACAATTTGGGTTCTTCTTCTAACGAGATAATGTTGGCTATCAATATACTTCTCCCCCCAGATGAAGCTTGTTTCGATCAGCTTCTTAGTTTCTATAATTACCTATTCTTCAATCTCCAATCTCATTCTCCAAGGAGCTTGCTTAATAGGCATCGCATATGGTTTAATGACAAGTTTTTAAACTGCTATATCAAGGGATAAGCCTGGCATTTCAGAATATGCCCAGGCAAAGTAATCCCTGAATTCACAAAATAGCATTTTTAGCTCTTCAATTTTCTCATCAAGTAGAAGGGCACTAACAAAAGTTGGACAGGGATCATCCTCAGCTCCTAGGTTGATTTCTTTGACTTCATCCATAGTAGTTGTTTGTCCACCATCTTCGAGTTTTTCAGGTGTAGGCTTGGCTTCTACTTCATCGTTTGTAAGAAGGATTTCATATAGATCATCTCCTTCATCATTATTAGTTTCGATCTCAGTTTTTATTATATTATAACAAATTTTATTTTGATGAGATATGTGGTTGAACCGAAGACTTTTAGTGACAAAATTATCACTTCTTCGTGATATTTGAAAACTTCTTTGACTTCACATCCTGTTAAATATTTAAGTTCTATGTTTAGTAGTTCCAATATAAATTCTAAGCTTATGCATTATTCTTCGTAATTTTAGCGGATAGTATATTGATATTCTTATTATCACCATCTCATCAGAATCTTCATGTTGAGTAGACAAATCAAAATCATGAGGCTGAGACTCTTCAAATTTGTAAAATAGAGTTCCTATTTCTACTCTCACTCAACAACGGGATATAGAATGTTATTAATTCTTCAATGTTATGGACCTCCAGTGGAGTGATTTCTTTAAAGTACTACTGAGGGTGGGTATAACTTTGAAGGAGTCATCTAACACTGACAAGTGAACGGGATATAGAATGTTATTAATTCTTCAATGTTATGGACCTCCAGTGGAGTGATTTCTTTAAAGTACTATTGAGGGGTGGGTATAACTTTGAAGGAGTCATCTAACACTGCCAAGTGAGCTATCCCTCTTGTTGTGACCTTCTGAACCCTATTTTTATAAGTAGATTCAAACTCATAGTCTAAATCAGAATCGCTTATTTTATACTTTGCCTTTCTTGAAAGCTTATAAGTTCCCTTAGGTTTGACAGAAATATTTTCTTCTTCTTGCGTGTCACTTCCAAATGAAGAACTGATCTTCTTGATTTAGGTGTAAAATCAAGTGCTTTAGGGAAAGTCGGCATGGTCTTCTTTCTTCCTCTTTGCTTCTTTTCTTTCACATTATGAAATTGCTTTTAATTTCTGAAGTGGATGTTACTACCTCAAGAGGCTCTGTTGGTTTAGGCTCTTTAGGGATGAAATATTTTGCATCTTTATAAATCTTTGCTTCATGGATGGATAATGGTTGCATGTTGCTAGGAATTCTGAACTCTTCTCCATCTTTTAGGTACTTCATACACCGATGCATAGTTGATGAGACCATGTAGCCATGGCCAACCCAAGAGAGCTCTAAACATGTATGAGCATCAATTATATGAACATGGCTTCTGTATACAAATCCTGAAATTTGAGTGGCAGAATAAAAGAACCTAGGGTTTTTTGCCCTTTCTATTGAAACTATGAACCATCAACTTATCTCTCCCAAGATGTTGGATATCAAGTGATAATCCTTTTAATACTTTTAGACTCATCAGATTGATAGAAGAATCTAGATCAATCAATATTCGGTTGATCAAGATGTCATCAGTCTCTACGGTAACATATAGAAGACGGTTGTGATCTGCTGTTCCCAACATAAGATTGTCTTCAGAGAATGTGATTACTGGGAGAACTTGAGTTTGCATTGATTCAGTCAAACATTTTTCAAAAAGTAAGCTTCATAACTCTCCAGATCTTTGAGAGTATCAAAGTTTCTCGAAGATCTTTTGACATTAAGAGAGCCTCATACACACTTAATTGTGCAGAGATCTTTCTCAAATATGATAGAATATTATAATCTATCTTTTCTTGATTTAGGCTTTATTTTAAGATTTTTGGGAATGATATTTTTGTTAACTTCAATTTGTTTGCCTTTTCTTTATTTGCATTTCTCTTCTTTGATGATGGTGGTAACACTTTACCACTTCTCAACCGAACTTGAATCACTTTGTCTTGCTCAAATTCCTTTGAATAAGTAGTTTCTTCAAATTCACTTCTTATTTTGGAGGATTGACCAAAAGAGTTAAACTCACTTTTCAACTTCATACTTTTCATACGTGATGTTGTTGATGAGCCTGACACTTCTCCGTCAGGAAAACATAAGTCTTCATCTTAACTATTATTTTTTTATTGAGTCATTAGACAAAATTTAGATGTTAACTCCTCAAGTTCTGCTTTCTTTTCTGAGAAGAATTTTGATGGGTTGGTCAAGTCTGACTGACTACCATTGTAATTTTAGAGTAACTGATGCTGGAGAACGTATGTGTCACATAAATGATTTGACATGTCTCTACTGGGAAAGATTCACCTTTATCTTCTTCATCAAATTCAATAATATAGAGTTTAGGCATAAAATTTGTAAGACTAAAAGGTTGTCTCGTCAGCTGGTGATACTCCTCTAAGTTATTAATAATCTTTTGAGTTATAGTTCTCTTCTTGATCTTCTTTTTCTTAGCCGACTTCTTTGACTTATGAGGCCTACATTTAGTAGACTGCTCCTCATGTTGTGATGAAGTAGTCTTATCAAAATACCATTGAGAAGATAAAATGCTTGGTCTAGGCATTTCTTTTAAGTCCAATATAGGTTCAAGTGGTGATTTCCACTTAACACTAGGACACATTTTAGCTACTTCAACATTTTCACAGTCTTCTTAGAGACTACTATTTCCTATTCTTCAATTTGAATTGATTTTTCTTTCTTTTTGTCTTTAATGGATGATATAGAAGAGGATGTAATCATCATTATAGACTCTCTTTTCGCATTGACTAAAACTATCAGATAATGTAAATTCACCTCATCGATATTTCCTTTCTAGCCAATATTTAAAGACATAACAATCTTCAATAGGATGGCTGATCATCCGATGATAGGGACAATAATTTAGATTATTGACTTGATCAGCTTCTTCAGACTTTTAATTTATGATAATTGTAGACTAACTTTGATTGATTGTCAAAATAATTTAGACACACTGTCCCTTCTAAGAGAATATTCTTTGTTCATCTTTTTTTAAGAGATGGTTGCATCATCTCTTATCTCTTATGGGACCTCTCCACTTGAAAAGTCCAAGGCTTATCATTGCCTCCTAATACCAATTTTGGCTATGGATTAGGATGAACAAGCTTCTTTCTCTTATCATCATTATACATTGGCTATTTTTCTTTATCCACATTATATATTACTCATTTTTCATCACTTGAGCTATAGGAAGTGGCATGAGTTTCATTTTTTCTTTAGTGAAGGTTTAATTCTCTTTAATTTATCTATATAGATTTCAAACTTAGGGCGATTTAACTTTTCAAATTTGGCCACCCTACAAGCAAGTTCTGGAATATTGTAATTGAGGCCATACATAAAAATGTGCAATTTTATCATCCATATTGCTCATTAACAATTGAATCTTATGTTCTTCCTCCAATTGTTGTTCACATTTCATGCTTAGGTTTGCCAACAAGTTATGAATTTTGTCATTGGCTCATCTTTTCTCTTTTTTAATAAGGCAAGGCCAGCGATCGTTATTTTCTCGATTGTACTGGAGAACCTTTTCATGAATATTGTCTCTAGCTCAGTGAAAATTTTGACCGAATCATTCTGCAATTCTGCGTACCACTCAAAAGCAGTTGAGGTTAGGCTCTAATGAACTGGCAGAAAAGCAGTGCATCATTTCCTCATGTGTTATTACAAGTAGCCTTGAATTGGGCTAGATGTTTCTTTGGATTACCATGCCCGTTAAAAATATTAATTTTGATATTGAGTAACCTTTCAGGTATGACACTTGATCAAATTCAGCCGGGTAAGGGCGACCCTTACTCACCAGCTTTTCAGCTTGTTCTGAAGCTATAATTGCTCTAATCTTTTCATTAATTATTATTTTCAATTGAGCAACTATTATTGCTCTTAATGCACTAGCCACATTCTAAATTATAGATTAAAGAGCTAGTTGATTAACTTCACTCTTCCCTCCATGCATAACATGTACTGTGGGAACTTGCGGTACCATAGTGATTGGTGGTATAGAAGTTGTATTATTAGCTACCTATTGATTAGTAGATGAAATAGGTGCTACATTTGATGTGACATTCTTCAACAACATATCCATCATAATATTCATTTGTACCATCATGTCATTCATCTTGGTACCAAGTTATGCAATTTCTTATCTTTGACTTCTATTTGATGCTTTGCATTTGTCATTGTTCTCTAGCTAGTGTCAAGGCATCAATAAGTACAGGCTCTTCTTCTTCCTCTATTCTCGTTATTTTTCTACTCTCTGCTCATCTTCGGGGAGAAGAACTTGACTATCATTCTTCTTGTGCTTTTGTAGGGATAATTGTTGCTAGGGATGAATGACAATGCTGATTGTAAAATCATATACCAGGTTGATCATTTCCTGGTTCAACCATATAAATAGCTTCAACTCTCATAACTTCCTTTTTATTTTGATCTTCTTCTTCTTCCTCTTCAATAGAGATTGAAGATCCATCTTCTACTCTCTTTAGTGATGACTCTCCTTCATAAACATCGAATTCAGGTTCAAGCTCACAGATTCATGTTGCTGGTGATGTTGAGCAGAAAGTTCATCTATATCTCTGACCATATAGACGACTTCCACTTTCATAGTATTTTGTTTATCATCTTCTTCTTGCACATGAATTTTTTATCGACACTTCCAATGGATCTCTAGTTCATTATGAGGAACAAACATTTCTTCCATCGGGGGACTGCGATCATAATCAACTTTCTCCTGCATAGGTGAATCTGATTGATGACAGGATGCCCTAGAGAATTATCCACGATGTCGACCATCATATATGTTATTAGTGATATCCCTTCTTTTATGTATCCACTTATGATAAGTTATTTTTAGGTAGATTTCTGAATATGTGCATCAGATGTCACACCTCTTTCTTTCTTCAGAATTTCATTATAGGGCTTTGGTCTTCCATATCTGCTTACCCTTTCGTTGGGACCTTTCGGCAGCGGATTCTTGAACATACGGTCCAAGTGTCATGCTTTGATGCTCACCATGCGAAGCATACTTGGCTTGATGACTAGTCACCATAAGAGATGGAAACATCATTGGTGGAGCTTCAGTATTTTCAATCACCACAGGCCTCTAAAATTTTCTTTTCATTAAGCATCTATCCTTGGCTACTTTGAAGACGTTGTGTATTCTAGCAGACAGTGTTTCAGGTTATCTCTATGTGATGGTGGAGCTTGACATTGTTAAGTCCAGAAAGATTATTTCACCTCACTAAAGTTATTCCTTTTTACCCATTTTAGATTATCAAAGTTGTTACGGGTAGGAATACTCTCTTACGGTGGCGGTGCTTGTTCCTTGGGTTGTTTAAATGGGATCTAGCCCTTAGCTCAGCATTTCTTCTTCTTCTTTGCCTTCTAATTAATTTTCTTCCTGATGAGGAAGCCTCAAAATCATGTCTTCCATGTACAAAGGTTTCAGTTGACGAAGTAATTATGCTATGAGACATCAAAGACACGGTTTGCCTACTGATGGTTCTTTTTATCACGGGGCCTTCAGATTGACCCAATCTTTCAAAAATTGAAGTTCTCTGTTGAGAGAACTTCTTAATAGTTGTTGGTTGTTGAATTGGTTGGCAAGCATGATGAGTAGAAGCTTTAGTAAACTGAGGCCTTCCAGCATGACCTCGGATGAGTTGACCCATGAGTGGGTACTTCAAGAGTTATGATAGCTGGGAAATTCAAGCTACTAAATTGAATGATAGCTCCAACATATCCTGTGTTGATGATGGTATTAGCTAAGCAGATGTTCACACCATGCCCTAGCTGAACAGTGAAGGAGTGCTCTGTAGATCCATTCTACAAAAGTAAAAGATGGGGATTAGTAATTAGTAATTATTATTTTATCCAATACTTTCAAAATGCAGAGGTACTACAAAACAAAAGAATAGTGTAATAAAGATATACTCTACAAAAAATTCATTCAACATAAAGCCTCATACATTAGTAATTTGAATTTATTACACATTTAAATCACTATTTTTACTTTATTTTAAATTTTCAAATATTTTGTTACTATAGCTCAAATTTGACTAACCAAATATGAAAAGAGAAACTTATCCCCAGTGGAGTTACTAGAAATCTGTGGGCTTCAAAAATTGGACACCGACCCCTCGACTTGAAGAGAGTATGATTGAATGTGCCGGTGTAATTTTCAAAAGGCAGATGAGATAGTAGATAAGACACTACCCAGAGATTCCGCTCTCATTTTGTGAGAACTTTAGATCTGGTTCCAGGTTTCCTATAGTCGCAAGCACTTATAGTTAATTACCCCTCTCAATATAGAGAGAAAACTTTCGATTAAAATTTGTATAGATCACTTAATAATATGTATAGTAGCGATATGTTTTGAAATTTGAAGTTTAGAATTTATGAAATTCATCATTTTTAACTTAAAGCGGATGGTTGGGGGAATGATGACGTGCCCGATCTAGATCTCATGGTTCTGTCATTCCGGGTTGTCGTGGTTCCTAGTCTACTTAGTAAGAGGAGGTAGTCGACTCAACCTGATAGAAGGATCCCTGTCAACAGCCATGGGTTTCATCGTCCAAGTATTCCTTATAGACCTGGGGTAGTGTTTGTCTAAGAAGATAATCTTAAGTCTACCTTGAAGGTTTTCTTATCAGTGTACCCATGATTCCACAATTCAAAGGCGAGAGCCATTGGAGAGCATATGACTGATCATAATATAATGGTAACATTTGGCAACCCTCGATCGGACTCTGTAAGCATCATATGTAGAGTCTGCTAGCCAAACCACGTAGTCAAAGGACATGGGTCATATTCTTACTACATGAGATTGATTAAGAGTGAAGATAGTAGAACACTTGATTTGACTTTGGCTCCTTTGTGAGCTAGAGTTTTCTTAAGTTGTCACCTCTGACAAATAATTGTGGAAGGTGGGTTAAATTTTTTTTAGATTTAAGTTTTTAGATTGAATTTTATTTAGACATTTATAATTTAATGACATAATAAATTTCACATTTGGTTTGACATTTAATTTGAATTAATTCATTTTGATGGAAGTATCCCTCATTGAAATCTTCATTCATTGTCATCGAGGGGATTGATTGCTTAATCATTTAATTTATTATTTGATCTTGTCGACTCTATTAGTTTAATAATAAGGATGAGATCTACTTGATATATGATATTAAGCTTAGATATTTTAATAAATTGAAATTCTTAAAATAATTAATTTTTAAGTTTTGTTAACGGGCTCCAAGACCAACGGGAATTAACCCATTCACTAAATTTAAGCATTCGGCGTAGTGTCTAGTGTTGGGGCCCATGCGGGTGTTTAATAATTTAGATAATTTTATTTTTAAATCATGAGATTGATTTTAAATTTTCATTTAATTCTAACTTAGTCTGCATAGTATTTTCAGACAATAAAATTTGGACTCTGAATTTCTATATCTAAGCATATGCAGGTATTTTAGCTTAGATAATTTCATCTAATATTTGAAATTATTGATTTTGAAAATCATAATTAGAATGAAATTCCTTAATTTTTGGATTGAAAGAAGCTCATAATTCATGGAGAATTTTATTTAGCATCGTCTTTTGTTTGCTTGTACAAAGAATTATAAATCCGATGGCGTAGAAGGCGTTTAAATTATTCTAATATTTTATTAGATCCTTGGAAATAATATTTAATTACTTTCTTTTATTCAAAATTGATTAGCATTTGAATGTTCAATAGACTCTCATTTACATATATTGATAATTCTCAAACTCATCATAAACTCTATTCAATTTCTCATTCATCCAATTGGAGTATTTAATAAGATGAATAATATGTTTCAAATATTTTCTAAGAATTCTTTGATTATGCTTATTAGCAATCCTTCAATTTCATTAGGAATCTCTTATGAATCCTTTGATTTTCTTTAATTTACTTGAAGTGAATTATATTTGAAGATTATATCTTAATTCTAAAGGGATCTCTTGTGCTTCGATTAAATATTCAATCAGATCATCTTTAGCATCAATTAAAATGAGGCATTGAGGTGTTAAGCTTATATTTATCACCAAAATATCCAACTCATTTCAATTATTTCATTGTCCAATATTTGAATATATTTCCAGACATTGCATATTTTAATCTTAAAAATGATTGATTTTTTTATTATCTATTTAAATCAGATAATTCAAATATTGAGTGAGAATGTTAGTTCATTTGAAGCAATTAACTAATCGATTTTAGTTGGAATCAAATTTTGAATTTTGTTACTTCAAAATTTAGCAAACTCAAATTAAAATTTAAAATTAGCTTAGAATTTTTAATTTAAACTAATTTATTTGATTTATCAATGTAAAATCAGATAAATTTCAAAGATTTTAATATTTCGATGACATCTCGTTGAGATCATTACTATTTCTTCATCGCAATGAGGTGACAATTAGTATTTTTGACCTTCGATGAATTTCATCTCGTTATCCTACAGTATAATGGCTTCTTGCAATATATATATTCTATCATCTTTTAGAAAATGTATGGTATTTTTCTGAATGCTATTTTTATTTTAATGGTATGTTAAATATATAAAACATATATATACATATGATTTTTACACATTTTCACAATTTACTTCTTGCAATCTTATTTTCTTTTCTGGATAAGAGAAAGAGGCTGTTTGGCTGCAGGATTTGAGAAGATTTAAGCCAAATTTAACTTAAATCTAACCAAATGATATTTTTGGACAAGTTAAATCCACTACTTTGGTAATCTGTTAAAGCCACTTTCGCAAGTTAAATCTGGACTTACCAAATCCTGTTGGCACGTGGCAGATGGATCTATGGGATTTAGAGAACCATAATCGAGCAAATGAGGGATCGAGGGCTGATCATGGAAGAAGGTGGGCTGGAGTGGCGAGATTCGGTGGCCGAGAGAGGTCGAATGAGAGAGGGAGAAACATGCGTGAGGGAAGGATTTTGGAGGCTTGCGGCTTGCGATTTGGGGCTCGATTGGAGGAGAATCGGAGGAGAGGAAATCGGGAAAAACTTTGCAAGCTTCGGTTGAAGGAAGAATGGGAGACGAACGAATCTTACGGGAAGTTTTGACTCGGATTGAAGGGCGACGAGAGGAGACGGTTTGCTTGCGACTCCTTGTGATCCTTGCAATTGAGGGAAACGAGAGTGAGATTTCCGGCTTCTAGAGGGCGGGCCGAGGGCTACGAGAAGGGCGAACGAGGGAGGGAGATCTGTGGCTTGCGAGGGAATCGGGAAGAGAAAATGTGTGCGGGTGAAGTTTCGAATGAAAGGAGGCTTCGGTTTGAGTGGTTTGCGGCCTTTTGAGAATGAACTGAGAGCATGGGAGCTTGGAGGGAACGGTTGTGCCTGCAGTTGCGAGAGCGAATGCCAATGCTAGAAGCCGAGAGGATTGGCGGATTTTCTTCTTTTTTTTTGGCCGAACCGACAAAGAGGGTCAACATATATGAACTTTATGAAGAATACGCTTCATATTTTGAACTTGAAATTAAAGATACATGTGATAAACCAACTACAAACAATCAAAATAAAGATGCTAGAGCAAATAAAAGCAATACTATGAAAAAAAAAAAAAATACAATGGTTGGCTTGATTTTGATGCATATGTGAATGAGAAAACTAGTAAGCAACCAATCAAATCAGAACTGGATAACTACTTAGAATATGAGTTAGAGACTTGCACTGAAGGTCAATGTTTTTATATTATAGCATGGTGGAAAATTAATCACTTAAATTATAGAATATTATCAAAAAAGGCTATTGACATATTATCCGTACCAGTGCTGCTTCTGAATCAACATTTAATGCTTGTGCATGAGTGGTTGATACATACCGCTTAAAGCTTGATTTGGAAGCTGTGCAAGCCCTAATTTGTTGATCAAATTGGCTTTGTTGTCATTATGAGTTGAAAGGAAGAATTAAGATATATAATGTCTTCATTAATAACTATGCTTTATTATTGATAATAATATCATGATTCATGTGATGATCTATGATTTGATAGGAAGAAGAAGGCGATGATGAAGTGGAGATCACCTTACGTCTATAATAAAAATTTAATCAAGGTAATAACACATTTAAAACATTAAAAAAAAATTTAATAAAACTTGATATTTTGTAATTATCATTACAATTGCTTTTTTTAAAGGACATTGGTGGTTCATGAATGAAGCTGTGAGTTCTTTAAGTGAGAGTTCTTTTCGATATACATGCTTGTTGAAGACTAAAACTGTTTACTTTGCTATTTAACTATATACTTACTGAAACTTTCATTTAATATTTCTTTTCAATTATATTCAAAGATGTCCCATTTATCTTCATGTTTTCTTAGCTTAGCTTAACTATTTTGCTTAACTTCATGATTTTTAGTTGGGAAGTAACTATGGTGGCTTCTATAGAAATTTCAAGAGGTTTCCAATTCTTTTTTTCATTCTATTTTGTTTATAGAACTTCATGCAGCTACTTAAAATGTATACATTCAAGCAAAGGTACGAATTATTTGGTGGGCATGAAAATTTTTTACTCTTGGTTCATATTTTGAGCGTTGGAGGGCAGATATAAATCTGCAACCAGCTCATTTTCAATATATGTTCGTTGATTTTTTTTGCTACTTAAGAGAATTTTGGTTTGTTTTTAGGGCAATGATGATTACCATTCAATATGCAACACAGATGATTGTTGGCTACCCGAATTAGGAAATAACTATGTTGGATTTAATATCAATTGCTATAAGCTATTAGGATGCAGCATAGATGGTTTTCTTTCAAGTTTTCTTTATACTTTTGAGATGAAATTGTGTCTTGTTAGTGCATCTATTTCCTTTCAACTCTCCTGACCCATTTGCTTTGTCATCACAACTTCTTTGATTATATCCAAATGATGGCCCAAAGCATGAGTGGCGTCGCATCTTGTGAGCATTCATGTTTTGAACAGAACCATCATGGGATACTTTATTGTCCATCCTGGCACTGTGGCCACCTGTTTTATCGAAGTATAGAGGAAATTTTTAAAGAACGAGCAAGCACCTCACCAACTTCTGGATGATTTGAAAATTCATCTTCATGCTCTTTGGTTGAACTAGTTTTTCTAGACTCTTGTTTATCATTAATTCTTTCTCGCTTCCTTGATAATTTTCTAGCTCATAGCTGCATGGTTTTCATTTGGAAACTGATATGGTTTTATTTCTGTATTAATGCTGATACAGTGAGGCTTGAGTGATTTAATCTGCATTGAATTAAGGCTGCTGAGTTCCTTTCCTGATTGGGTGTCCGCTTGGTTTAGGCTAATGCAAAGGAGTGAACTCCAGTGACTCAACCCAGTCGAGAGAGGAGAAAAGTGTTGATGCATCGATCAGATTGGATCTAGCATCTTTAGCTCACCGTTGGATTGGAGCACTTGGATCGAGTCCCTCTTTGCTTGCTTGACAATTGCCGCATTTGTTTCTAACCCTGATGTGTTTTGATCAAGGGTGCTCGCTTTAATGGAGATAAGGATTAATGCATGCTGATTGATCCGCTTTTGTGATGAACATTGGATGAGCTTTAGCGAATACAGATGTTGATGATCAGACGGGGAATCAAATTGATGGATTGAATCGAACGAAGTCTAACTCATTTGCTTCATTTCTGCCAGGTTCTGAGGAGAAACCCAGGGAGATGGAGGAGAGATTGTCACCGGAGATTCTTACCGGGTCGATCCAAAGGAAGATCCAGTAAGTGATCTAAGAAGGTCGACGGCTCGAGACAGAAGGGAGGCCTGGCTCTGTCTCCTTGATGGTGATTCAGCTTCCACCGTGAGAAAGGCTCTGGAGAGGAAGGAGAAGATTGGGACAGAGGAAAAGAGAAGAAGACACAGAGGAGGAGTTCTTGAGATAATTTTTCATCCCTTTCTTTGATTTCTTCATCTCTATTTATAGTATTTGGTTTGCTCTTCTAGAATCTTCCTCTGCTGGTCTCTGTAAATAATTTCTGTTATTTTCTGTTAGCTTCTTGCCTCTGTCGTGTATTCAGTTAGGTTCCTTGATCTCATGCTATTAGTTCTTCTGTTTAGATGCTGTGCTGGCAGTTTATGTTTCTTGATCTCATGCTATTAGTCTTCTGTTTATTTACTGGTGTATTGAGCATATAGTCTGGAAATCCTCTGTTGTAAAAGCTGATTATTTTATTTATTTACCTATTGATTTATTCTCTGTTTATTGTGGATCTTCTTCTGGATAGTTGTTATATTGTTTTGGGAGTGTTAGTGAAGTCTTTTAGCCAGTTTGGCCTTCTCGATTCTTTTGTCTCTGAGGGCTTGGGGATATGTGTTCATATCATTACTCCTCCCCACCTTGACCTTGTCCTCAAGGTCAAAATTTTATTTCTATTCTCTCACCCAAGATATATCTCTGCTTAATAGTCCTTCCCAGGATTAGTACTTCTTTGATCTGCTGATCTCCCTTTAGTATAACTCGTGATCCGTGACTTTGACAGTGTGATAAACATTTGTCCATCTAATTGATTTGATACTTTGGATGGATAGTAGAGTCCGCTCATAGGGTTTTAATCTAGATATGTGAAATACATTATGTATCTTGCTGTTGCAGGTAATTCAATTTTATACGCTACCCTACCTATTTTCTGCAGTATTTTGAAAGGTCCATAATACCTTCTTTGTAACTTGGTATATTGATTCCTCACAGTCTGTCTAGGGTTGTATCTTAACTAATACTAATTCATTGACTTCTAATTGAAGGTCTTTCGTGTTTATCGTTAACTGCTTTCATCCCTCTGTCGCTTGTAAATTTATATCGATTTGTATGTTCTTGTCTTTGTTGTAATACTTGGTCTACTTAATGTAGTTACAAAGATATGGAATGATTAGGAGGAAGTCTCATAAATTGCTTGAAAAAAAGAGTCATTTTGGTTGAAGTATTGGTGGATGTGTTATAGCAAAACTACGCGAGGCATAAATTGTAACCAATTCTTAGGGTTGTCCATAATAAAACTCCTTAGATCTATTAGTTTACCTCGGTTTGGCCATCTGTTTGTGGGTGGTAGGCACTGCTGTGGCTTAATGTAGTACCACTTAATTTGAATATTTCTTGCCAAAAATTACTCATGAATATAGGGTCTATCGAGAAATTATTCCTTTGGGTATCCCATGCAGTTTGACAATGTCCGAAACGAATAGATGAGCTATGTAGGAGGCTGTAAAACTGGTTGGCAATGCTGAAAAATGTGCATATTTTGACAATCTGTCTATCACCACTAGTATAGCGGTTTGTTATGAGACTTTGGTAGACGTAATAAAATCCATTGATACTTCCTCCCAAATGTTTGTATAGGCGAGGTTGTAGTAACCTAGCTTTTGATTGTCATATTTCACTTGTTGACATATAGGGCAAGTTGCAATGAAGTGTTGTATGTCTTTTTTCATGTGTTTCCAATAGAATTGTTGAGTAATTCTAGTCCAAGTTTTATGAATTCCCATATGCCCTCCAGTTGGTGTAGAGTGTAATTCTCTGATAATCTTATGCCTGATATCTGAATTCTGGCATAATACAATCCTGCCTTTATAATATATTAATCCGTTAATATTTTTATATTTTGAAAATACTGTTGTATTGCTTGACTTTGTAGTTCGATATTGGAGTTAGTTTCCTCTTTAATTTCTTTGAAGCAATGTGGTGATTGAGTATAAGCATATAGATGTAGGAGCATATGTAATTGATTCTCCTTAGAAGTTGTTTACGTGTTTGGTTCCTTCCTTGATAAAGCATCGACTTTGTTTTGCATTAGTTTATACTCAATAGTATAATCAAATCCCAATAGTTTAACTAAGAACCTTTGCTGCTCCGGTGTTTGGATAGTTTGTTGTAATAATTCTCTAATGCTTTTCTGATCAGTTCTGATTGTAAATTTGGCTCCCAGTAAATATTGTCTCCATCTTGCAAGCGGTGATAGCATAGAGTTCTCAGCATAAGTTGAAGATTTTGCATTGTAGGGTTTAACTTTTTTACTAAAATAAGCTAAAGGGTGATTATCTTGAGCTAATACAGCTCCTATTGCTGTCTCAGAGGCATCTGTTTCTAGTATAAATGGCATAGTAAAATTGGGAAATGCTAGTACTGGTAGTGTTACCATAGCCTCTTTTAATTTTGTGAATGCTGTTGTTGATTCTTCTGTCCAGTGGAATTGTTGTTTGGCCAGCATAGATGTAAGAGGGAAGCAATTTGCATAGTTTTGACAAACTTCCTATAATATCCTGTTAATCCCAAAATCCTCTTAAGCTTGTTTCTTGATTTTGGCATAGTCCATGCTTGTCTTGCTTATTTTCTTGGGATCCACCTATCCCTTGGTGATAAAATATGTCCCAAATATTCTATTTTGAATAAAGAACATTTGGATGGTTTGACATATAAGGTGTGTTGCTTGATTGTTCGATGCAGTTTGTAGATGTCCTTGATGTAATTAGGTTTGGGTATGAGTATATCATCAAAGAAAACTAGAACAAATTTCCTTAAGAATGGCTTAAATTCATTAGTGCTTGAAAGGTAGATGGTGCATTGGTTGGTTAAAAGGCATTCTATGAATTCATAATGGCCTTCATGTGTTACGGCGGTTTATGAATATCCTTTTACGCCATTACGATTTGGTGATAGCCGGGATCTTAGATCTACTTGGAAAAAAAGTGGCTCCATATAATTCATCCATCAACTCTTGAGGAGTTGGTATGAACTTATGTATGGTTAATTTGTTTAAAACCATGTCTACAAAAGCAAGTGCCATCTTTTTTTTAATAAGCAAAGCAGGGGATGAGAAAGGGCGGTGCTTTCTCTTATAATCTGTATCCATCATGTCTTTAATCGATTTTTCTATTTACGTTTTACGAAAGTAAGGATATGTAGTTTTTAACGGTTGAGTTCAGTTTGCAAGATTTGGTGATCAATATCCCTTTGGGGAGGCAAGGTACCTGGATCCTGAAACAAGTCTTGGTATTGTGCTAATACATGTTGTATACTTGCAGGTAAATGGTTGAATTCCTGATTAGGAACAGCTGTTCCCTCAGTAATTCCTCTGATCTGTAAGTAAGAACTGATATTTTTCTGATTGTGCAGCTTGGTAAACTGATGGAATGTAATATTGTCTATTTTGGTTGAAGTATCTCCTTGTAGTTTGATTACTTTGTCATTTTGATAGAACTTCATGGTGAGCTTTTTGTAGTCCATTGTGCATTCACCTAATTGTTCCAACCATTGCACTCCCAACACCACGCCTTGCATTTGAAGAAGGTAGCAATCTATAGTGAAAGTGTGTCCTTGTAGGTGAATCGAATATTAGAGCAAACTCGAGCATTGTAGAGTCTCTCCATTACCTAACACTTTAAAAACTGATATGGGTGTTATTGTATGGTTTAGGAACTTGGCAAGTTTATATTGAATAAAGTTGTGGGTTGACCCACTATCGATAAACACTGAACTTGTTTGTTGCCAATCTGTCCCACACTTGGCGTTACAGGATTTGGTTCTGTAAAGGCATTAAAGGCTGATTTGGGGATATCTTCACAGATTAAATCGGGCTCAGCCATGAGTCGGTTTGGATAGGGTTGTCTTGCTCATCATTGATTGATTCTACAAGGGTAAAGAGTTTAGATTTTTGACCCAAACTTCTCATCCGGTTGAAACAGAGACCTCTTCTTATGTCTTCCAATTGAGCGGCATTAATTTACGAATGGGTATTTGTGGTCTTTGTTGGGTATTTTGGATAGTTGTTCTTTGGTGTAGGCGGCGGTGAGTTTTGTTCATTACAGGTTGTGGGGCAATTAAGATGCAGTTGTAGATATATCATCTTGTCTGTCTTCCATTAACTTGGCTAATTGGAAGGCTTGTTGTAATGAGGTTGGTTGTAGTGCCCTCACTTCTCTTTTAATATCATGTTTTAATCCAGATTCAAAGCAACTCTGTAAAAAATCAGGGGAAATTCCTGAAATCTGGTTGGCTAGCTCTTCAAACTCATTGTAAAATCACGGGTATTTACATTTGTAGTTTAGCCAATTCACCCCTTAAATCTCTATAAAGAGAGGGTCCAAACCTCACGAATTACATTCTTTGACGATTCCATGTATTTAATTGTTTATTGCCATGCATCCACTGATACCAGCTAAGTGCAGGGCCATCCATGTACACAGAAGCAATTAAGAATTTCTGATCTTCAGATAGGTTATAATATTGGAAAAATTGATCTGCCTTAAATAGCCTTGGGTTGTCACCATTGAATCTTGGCATATCCACTTTAGCGGTCTATGTTTGAAATTGAGGTCTACTATTATTAGAAATTTCAGGTGGGTATGAGTTACATACCTGTGATTGTTGCTGATCGTGAGAGGATTTATCAAGTTTCTCTATTGATAATCTTCGGATACTTCATTAAGTATCATGGTAATGGATTGCATTTGCTCATCATTTTTGTTTTAGTTTTACATTCTTCCATAGTTTTTGTTGTATGTCTTGTACCCTCGCCATTGTTTGATATGTGGAAATCAAGAGCACCAATGATATGGTTTTATTTACGTATTATCGCGTCTGATGAGGCTTGAGTGATTTAATCATTCGGTTTGAATTAAGGCTCTTTGAGTTCCTTTCCACGATTGGGTGGTCGGCTTGGTTTAGGCTAATGCAGTGAGTGAACTCAGTGACTGAACGTCGAGAGGAGAAAGGGTTTTGGATCGATATGATCCGTTGGATCTAGCGTCTTTAGCTTCGATTGGATTGGAGCACTTGGATCGAGTCCCTCTTCTTGCTTGAGCGTCGATTGCGTTTGTTTCTAACCCTTGGATGTGTTTCTTGATCAAGGGGTGCTCAGTCTTTAATGGAGATAGTGGATTACGCGTGTTGCATTCGTAGCGGCTTGATCCGTCTTTTGGCGGATGAACGTTGGATGAGCTTTAGTGGAATACAGATGTCGATGATCAGACGGTGGGGAATCGAATTGATGGATTGAATCGAACGAAGTCTAACTCATTTGCTTCATTTCGTTTGAGTGAGTTAGGGTTCACGAGGCGAGGAGATGGAGGAGAATTGATTGTCAGGAGATTCTTCTGCTGGTCGATCAGTGAAGATCCAGAAGTGATCTAAGAAGGTCGGTCGGCTCGAGGCAGAGAAGAGGCGCTTGCTCCATTCGATGGTGATTTCCGGCTTCCACCAGTGAAAGGCTCAGAGTGGGGTGGAGGAAAGAAGACACAGAGGAGGAGTTCTTGAGATAATTTTCATCCCTTTCTTTGATTTCTTCATCTCTATTTATAGTATTTGGTTTGCTCTTCTAGAATCTTCTCTTTGGTCTGTAAATGGTATGTTATTTTACGTGCAGCTTCTTACTCGCATGCATTGTATTGATTTCCTTGATCTCATGCTATTAGTTCTTGCTAGATGTCAGGCGGTTTATGTTTCTTGATCTCATGCTATTAGTCTTGCTTATTTATCGTGTTTGCATATAGTCCTGGAAATCCTCTCAAAAGCGATTATTTTATTTATTTACCTATTGATTTATTCTCTGCTTATTGTGGATCTTCTTACGGATAGTTGTTATATTGTTTTGGGAGAAGTCTTTTAGCCTCTTCTCCCGATTCTTTTGTCTCTGATGGCTTGGGGATATGTGTTCATATCAAACTGTCCATTCCCTGGATGGTTACTTACTTTTTCTTTTTTTTAATCTTGTTTTTTATGTGGCAACATGGTTTTTATTCGGGTAAGCTATCTTTGTGATGGCATCTTTGCGTGGAGTCTTGGACAATACTTGATCTCTTTGTTATAGTTTTTTTTTTATTTTCTTCTTCCTTCATGTTTTTTGATCTTCATGTAATTTTTGGAGATTGTCTTTGGTATTATTAATATAAATTTTTTTTCACAGGCAAGTGAGCTGTGAGCAAAAGCACATACCAAATATTTAATTTTGTGAGATTGACTTTGTACCCGATGCTTGAAAGTTCATTGAAGCCATTGAAAATAATGAAATAATGCAATGAAAGATTCTGCATTTATGCTGATATATACAATAGATATTTGTAAATCTATGATTACTTAATTTGTATATATAAAGTAGTCTATTGACTCTATTTGTCTGTTGTTAATTATAAATTGTAAATTTGTGATTACTTAATTCTGCATTTTGTTAATTATATATTTTGTTCTTATGTTATGTTTGCATGCTTTTAGTAGCTAAATGGGAATTATAAATGTAAAAAGTACATGTTAGTAACAGGTTGAATTCAAATATTGCTCACTAAAAGATTAAATGTTTCAGTTTTTTTATTTGGACATAAAGTTGTTTCCTTAAAATTTGCAATTTTGTACTTAATTGAGCCAAGTTCAAGCTTTACAAACAAGCTCGTGCTCAAATTATGAACAAATCGAGGTCAAAAAATCGAGCCAAGTTCGAGCTTCCATAATGAACTTGAGCTTACAAATCAAGCTTTTTTTTTTTAGCCGAGGTCGAGCTCGAGTTTGAGCTAGTTGTACAGTAAACGAGTTAGGCTCGATAAGACAAGAACTTGAGCTCGACTCAAATCGTTTACACCCTTATTCATCACACATATAAGTAGTTGAAAAAATAACAAGAAACTAATGAATTTTTATGTGGACAAATCTCAAAAAGAGGGAAAGAAACTTCGGGGCCTAGTCCAATCAAAATGTTCAACTATATGTATTTTGAGTTACAAAATTTTAACTTTATCAATAATAGGATTACACTATTGTATTTGAGAAATCAAGACGATGAAAGTTTGAAAGTTTAACTGCAGATAAGTCAGAATTTGTATTTTGTTGATAAAACAATCGGTGTGGCACTTGTGATAACAACTTTAAGCTTTTGATTTTTCCTCTATCTCTTTCTCAACTTTTTCTCAATATGTTTTCAACCTTCCTCTCTCTCCTTTATATTTATAGGATTCTCATGGGTCATTTTGATAATTATAGCTAAAATCTTAAAATACTTCGACCTGCTCAAATTGATTATAAACATGTTAAATTTGGAGGTCATTTAACTATCAAATTATTTTTTTGAAATTTTCACGTACATTTTTTGAGCTTGATCTGAGTTCATTTGGATTTATATTAACTCATTTTTGATATTGGTGAACTTATCTCGACGAGACATTCAATTGATCATAAATTTATTAAAATCACAATTTTGTATGATTTATCATTTAATTTTATTATACATCTTAATAAATTTTAAGACTTTGAGTATACGCGAGAAGATATATATAGGGAATTATAAATCTTGAGGTTTTGTTAGAGCTAAGAGTGTGCATTATTTGGTTTTAACCAAAAAAACTAAACTGAACCAAAGTTTTTGATTAATTTGGTTCGGTTTTAAAATTAGTAATTTGAATTTTGGTTTTAATTAATGAAAGCTTTAGTTTATGTTTTTGGATCAGTTTGTTAAATAAAATTTTGGATGGAATCAAATAAATTGAATTTATTCATTACTTGGTAAAAAATTTTCAACCATCATAAAAATTTAAATATTTTTAATGCATGAAAATAATTAATTACTTTTCTATATATATATATATATATATATATATATATATATATATATATATATATATATATATATATATATATATATATATATATATATATATTTATTAATTGTCTATTATACAAAAAAAATTACATAAAGATAAATTTGACAAATAGTTTTTAAATATAGTAAATTTCGGTTTATTCAAAACCAAACAAAATAACCGAACCAGATTGCTATTTGGTTTATTTGGTTTTGTATTTTGTTTGGTCAGTTTGGTCAATTTTTTTGGAAATCCAAAACTAATTTATTTTGAAAATTCATCATTCAAATAAACCAAATGCACACCCAGTTAGAGAGAAAATATTACGTGAATTGACGTTTACGCCTGACTCCAATACTCTTTTATCCACAATATAAAAAAATGCATTTTTCACTTAACAGCAACTTGTAGCCGCTAATGACGCCGCATTCACTGGCCCATCCCGTTCAAACAACGGGAGATACGATGTTCGAATGCACGGGAGAAATTTAAAAGAATATATATATATATATATATATATATATATATATATATATATATATATATATATATATATATATATATATATATATATATATATATATATATATAATCATAATATGTTTTTTAAATTGAGCTAGAGAAGAAAATCTTTCATTTTTGGAAAGAATGGAGAAGCAATTTGGAAGTTATGGCTTGATGATATTGCGACCAATTTGATGATGTATTAAATAAAAATTAAATTTTCAATCATTTTATATGTACAATTTTTTTAGGGTTTATTAGTGATATTTTTTGAAATTCTTTTATTTAATGTATATTTCCTACACTGTCAGGAGTAAATAAAAATATATCGATAAATTTTCTGAATCGTTTTATATGTACAATTTTTTTAGGGTTTATTAGTGATATTTTTTGAAATTCTTTTATTTAATGTATATTTCCTAAACTGTCAGGAGTTTTTTGCAAGAGGACTTTGCTTGTTTTAATGCTTTTACTCTCATGAGAGCCCATTTTATTTTCTTTTTTCATACCCTGATATAATATGTTTAATATATTGACATGTCGCTTGAGGTGATTGTTGATTTTAGAGATTGCATATGTACTCTCTGTACTCTCATGAGAGTACAGATTATTTTCTCAATTTTGTCATATTTTTTGACTTGTTTGGAGATATTATGTTTAATCGATTCTATTAGAAGCAATTCTGAGACTGATTGGTTGGTTTTGGGGGGCAGATTGTATATGTACTCTCTGTACTCTCATAAGAGTACACCTCATTTTCTCATTTTTTTTTTTTTAGATTTTTTGGCCTGTTTGGAGAGAACATGTTTAATAGATTCAATTATAAGTAATTTGGAGGATTTGGAGATTAAGTTTAGACTGATTTGCAGATTTCTATACTCATGAGAGTACAGAGCATTCTCTCATATTTTTTCAGCTCTTTTAGCCTATTTGAAGAGAATATGTTTAATAGATTCCATTAGAAGTAATTTGGAAGCTGATTGATTGGTTTTAGAGGCAGATTTATATGTGTACTTTTTGTAGTCTCATGAGAATACATCTCATTTTCTCTTTTTTTTTTCCAGATTTTTAGTCTGTTTGGAAAGAATATGTTTAATAGATTCTATTAGAAGTAATTTGGAGGCTGATTGATTAGTTTTTAGGGGTATTTTGTATCTGTACTATCTATACTCTCATGAGAGTACATCTCATTTTCTCATTTTTTAGTTTTTGGCTTGGGAGAGAATATATTTAATAGATTCCATTAGAAAATTTGGATGATTGGTTGGTTTTAGGTGTTTTGTATATGTACTCACTCTCAGAGTACACTCTATTTTCTATTTTTTGACCTCTTTGAAGAGAATATGTTTAATAGATTTCATTAGAATCAATTTGGAGGCTGATTGGTTAGTTTTTAGGGGTGTTTTGAATATGTACTCTTTGTACTCTCATGATAGTACATCCCATTTTCTCATTTTTTTTTTCCATTTTTTTTAGCCTGCTTAGAGAGAATATATTTATTAGATTTTATTAGAAGTAATTTGGAGGCTGATTGGTTATTTTTGGAGGTAAATTTGCATGTGTACTCTCTATACTCTCATGAGAGTACACCTCATTTTCTCTTTTTTTTTCAATTTTGTTGGCCTGATTGGAGAGAATATGTTTAATAGATTCTATTAGAAGTAATGTGGAGGTTGATTGGTTAGTTTTAAAAGATATTTTACATCTGTACTCTTTATACTTTCATGAGAGTACACCCATTTTCTTATTTTTTATCATCTTTTTTGGTCTGTTTGGAGAAAATATGTTTAATAGATTCCATTAGAAATAATTCGGAGACTGATTAATTAGTTTGTATGGGTATTTTGCATGTGTACTCTTTATGCTCTCATGAGAGTACACCATATTTTCTCATTTATTTTTAGAATTTTTGGTCTGTTTGGAGAGAATATATTTATTAGATTCTATTAGAACTAATTTGAAGGCTGATTAGTTATTTTGGAGGTTGATTTGTATGTGTACTCTCTATACTCTCATGAGAGTACACCCCATTTTCTCTTTTTTTTTTCTAGTTTTGTTAGCCTATTTGGAGAGAATAAGTTTAATAGATTTCATTAGAAGCAATGTGGAGGTTGATTAATTGATTTTTAGGAGTGTTTTGCATATGTACTCTTTGTACTCTCATAATCGTACATCCCATTTTCTCATTTTTTTCAATTTTTTTGGCCTATTTGGAGAGAATATGTTTAACAGATTTCATTAGGAGAGAATATGTTTAATAGATTACATTAGAAGCAATTTGGAGGCTGATTGATTAGTTTTTAGGGGTATTTTTATGTGTACTATTTGTACTCTCATGAGAGTACACCATATTTTCTCATTTTTTTCTAGATTTTTTAGCCGGTTTGGAGAGAATATATTTAATAAATTATATTATAAGCAATTTGGAGGCTCGTTGATTAATTTTTAGGGATATTTTATATGTGTACTCTCTGTACTCTCATGAGTGAACCTCATTTTCTCATTTTTTTTCTTCAGATTTTTAAGCCTGTTTGGAGAGAATATGTTTAATAGATTCCATTAAAAGCATTTAGAGGCTGATTAGTTAGTTTTTAGGAGTATTTTGTATTTGTACTTGTACTCTCATGAGAGTACAGAGCATTTTTCTCATTTTTTTTTCAATTTTTTTAGCATATTTGGAGAGAATATGTTTATTAGATTCAATTAGAAGAAATTTATGATATTTTTGAGATTTGCATGTACTCTGTACTCTCATGAGAGTACAATCATTTTCTCATTTTTTTTTAATTTCTTTGGCCTATTTGGAGAGACTATGTTTATTAGATTCTATTATAAGTAATTTGGAGGCTGATTGGTTAGTTTTTAGGGGAGATTTACATATGTACTCTATGTACTCTCATGAGAGTACAAAGCATTTTTTTTTTCCAATTTCTTTGGCCTAATTGGAGATAATATGTTTATTACATTCTATTAGAAGCAATTTGGAGGTTGATTGGTTAAATTTACATGTGTAATTTCTCTCACTCATGATATTTTCTCATTTTTTTAATTTCTTTTTTTTTGTTTGGAGAGAATATGTTTATTAGATTCCATTAGAAGTAATTTGGAAGCTGATTGATTAATTTTTAGGAGAGATTTGCATTTATACTCTCAGTACTCTTAAAGTATACCCCATTTTCTCATTTTTTTAGTTTCTTTGGCCTGTTTGGAGAGACTATGTTTATTAGATTCTATTAGAAGTAATTTGGAGCCTAATTGATTAGTTTTGGGATCAGATTTGCATGTGTACTCTCTGTGCTTTCATGAGAATACATCCAATATTCTCTTTTTTTTTTTTGGTATGTTTGGAGAGAATATGTTTATTAGATTTCATTTGAAGCAATTTAGAGGCTGATTGGTTGATTTTTATGAGTATTTTGCATCTGTACTCTCATGAGAGTACACACCATTTTCTCTTTTTTTCTAGCTTTTTTGGTCTGCTTGGAGAGAATATGTTTAATAAATTCCATTAGAAGCAATTTGGAAGCTGGTTGGTTAGTTTTTAGGAGTGTTTTGTATTTGTACTCTCTATAATCTCATGAGAGTACACCCCATTTTCTCATATTTTTTTTTTTTTTTTTGGAGAGAATATATTTAATATATTCCATTAAGTAATTTAGAGATTGATTAGTTTTTGTTTTGTATTATTCTCAGTACTCATGAGAGTACATCCCATTTTCTCATTTTACCGCCTTTTGCATGTGACATATTTGTGTCGGTGAATGCGAAATGAGTATGATGATGAAGTCAGATGTCTAATGACCCAAATATGGGGAAACTCCTTAGCACCACTATTCATAATGAAATGGAGGCATATGCACTGTAATATGATTATGCACATCAAACTAGGTTCAGTGTTAGGAAGGATCATACTAGTTATTGGTCAAACTCCAACAAATTAAATTCAAAGAATTTTTATGTACAAAAGTAGGTCAGAAGAAAGCTATCAATCTAAACTGCGCAGTCAAATTCCAGAAAATAGATACAAGGAGTGATTGTCCGGTCATGATTAGATTTTCTATTGATTTCTATGAGAATTGGAAGGTTAAAAAACATATAGAAATTCATAATCATTCATTGGCAAAATCGGGTGACCTACATCTTCTTAGATCATACAAAAGCATCAGCGATGAGAAGGCAGTTGTGTTGAAGACAATGACAGAGGCCGGAATTAGAGCAACTGATGTGTTTAGCTATCAAAGTGAGAAAGTTGGCGGCATGGAGAATATTGGTTTAAAAAGGATATGCTTTCAATTTCATCCAAAAAGAGAGAAGATGGAGCATTGCGAATGGTGATAGTAAAGCATTAATATAACAGTTTAAGGAAAGACAAGCGGAGGATGGGATGTTTGCATGGGATGTCCAAGTTGATGAGTCAGATTGCTTGGTTAGTTTTTTTTTTTTTGAGCAATGGCATGTCAAGGATAGAATATGATTGTTTTGGAGATGTCATAATTTTTTATACAAGCTATTGACTCAATAAATATAATCATGTTTGTGCCCCTTTTGTTGGAGTGAATCATCACTGACAAAATATCTTATTTGGAGTAACTTTTCTATCAGAAGAGACAATTGAGTCATTCACATGGCTATTCAAAATATTTCTCTGATTAATGAGTGATAGACATCCTATAATAATATTCAATGATCAAGATCAGGTAATGGCGAGAGCTATAGAAATTGCATTACTGCATACTCGTCATAGGTTGTGCCAATGGCATATTTTGAAGAAAGCTCCTTCGAAGGTACATTGCTTTAATAGTAATAAGACAGTGCAAAGTATATTCTATACATGCATGAGCAAGTGTGACTCACAGGAAGAGTTTGAGCAAGCTTGGTCTACTATGCTAGATGAGGGAAATTTGCACGATCATACTAGGTTATCTAAGTTTATAAAATTAGATGCAAGTGGGCCACCGTATTCTACAAAGACTCATTCTATATGAGAATCTTGTCAACGTGACGTAGTGAGTCCACGAATAATGTATGTCATGGAATCTCTAAACCAATAATTCAATCATAGATTATTTCTTGGATTGGAGAAGGTTATGGACACATGGCACTGGAATGAACATGATGAAGATTTCAAGTGCAGCCAGTCAGCAATTGTTCATGTTGTTAACCACCCAATCAAACAAGCCATTATTTTACAAGAAAGCTTTATACAATGTTTGAGGAAGAATTTTTGCATGGAGTTGGAGGATTAGCAGCAAATGTGTCAGATGATAATCCCATGGAGTATTTGATGAGAAACTTAGATAATAAATATGCTTCCATAACATGGACTGTCCATTTCGACAAGACATACCTAAATGTAACTTGTAGTTGTAAAAAATTTGAAATGATGGGATTGTTTTATGCCCATTGCATCCGAGTTCTTAGTCAGGAGCGTATTCCGGATAAGTATATTCTCATGCGATGGTCAACCAGAACAAATAGGGATATCTACTTTGACAGTGCTTACAAGAACTTAAAAGATATGCAACGCAATGATGAAAATGAAGCTCGCATTATTTTCCAGAACCACATCAGTCGATATGCATATCAAATAAGCACCAGAGCACAGGGTAATAAGATAGCTGAGCAGTATATGCTTAGATCCTTAAAAAAACTATTTGATAATGTTGACCCTATATTATGTGGGAATTCACCTCCAACTGACAGAACAGCTAAGAAGAAGAAGTCGACCACATCGATAAAGAAATGACGTTTTAAAGGATCCAATTAAGCAGCGGCCAAAGGGTGTTTCAAATGCAAGGCTTAAGGGATATTGTGAGAGAACCAAGAAAGACAAGAGTAATTTTCTATTTGCTTCTGAAGTTATAATATTTAAATATTGCTTTTAAACTTTAAATCATCTTTTTTTTGTTGTTACAGAGATCAAAGAATAATCTGAAAGGGGTGGAGAACATGTAGAGTCGCCTTTTGCAACACCATTATCTGCTATGCTGATTGTTTTTTGAGATATGCATGAAAACCCGTCACTATGTACTACATATCATTAACTAATATGATGTTCTATTCTAGGAATTTAACTCAAGCTCAATAATTAATCAGTCGGCTGAAGGGTACACTAAGCTGGTGATAGATATCATTACAAGGAAACATTTTAATGCATGATAAAATATAGTTGTGTGTTCTTCGACTGTGCATACTTTAATGTCGATTACAATCATAATTACGTCATTACAATTATTTCTATAAGAGTAAAGAGATTCCTTGATGAGTTTCTTTTACTTAACAGACTCACTCTCTAGGGATTCGTTGAGGAAGACTTAGTTGTTTTTTTGGCGTTCTGTGAAATTATCTCCGAAAAAAAGCCAATAACTACTAAGCTCAACTAACCAGTCTAATTTCCTTTTTAAACTTTAAGAAGATTAATTTATGAATGAGTCATTATATCGATAATTACTCTACATTGCTCTTTAAGATTTCTAAAATAATCATTAAGCTTTTAAACCAATGAGAATTAAATAATCAATTAGTTTGGAGATGTTGCAAGTAGCTACAAGAGAGAGAGTATAGAGCTAAATCACTTCAATGCCCATATGGGGTTATTACCTATTAGCCTATTAGTGTGCTTGATGAAGGTTAATTTAGAGCAATAAGTAGATGTAATAATGATGATGCCGAAATGAATAAGTTAGGAGACATTGTTGTCGCTTTGTAACAATACTTTCTGTAGCTTTTAAGCTACTGCTTTTGCTTCCTGAACCGGTTTGTTCCAAGTAAATATGTTGTGCTTCTCCTTTCTACTTTCAGTTTATATCATTATGTATATGAATGAGAATAATGGTTTATTAATGCGTCTGGTTTGATATATTCAAGTATCATTTAGTAATGATTTTGTGTGATGCTTTTTTTTCTATTATTTTGCATTATTATAATTAACGTTCATTAATTTGTGAAGCAAGGAAGATGAGAATTATGTTAAATAAATTGATTAATGAGCAATTTCCTTCTATTCCATGTATATTTTTTTTTGCTTGTTTCTTTCTAAAATTTATTTATTTACTTTTGGTTTATTTTTTTCTTACTTTACAGTCCATTAATGTCATGGATTACTCATTGCTTTAGGTTAATTGATGAGGGAAAAAAAGAATGGTTGTACTGAACATGAGGTAATTTTTTTATCTTTCTTTCAATTTGATTATATGTACATTTTGAATGCTTGATATTTGGAGATCAAGTGCAAGGTGCATGTCTTGAGGTCACATTATTGCTCATTTTTTTTGTTGCTTGTTTATTTCTCTATGGAGGTTGTACAATGTGTTCCAGCTCAATAGTGAGATGAAAGCATTATTTCAATCAATTTGGGTGTTTTTTTCATGAAAAATGTTCTTTAAATATATCAAATCATTATGTTTTAAATTTCATTTTTATGTTATATGTCTAATATTTTCTTAGGCATTTATAACAATGTGTGCTATGTCATATGAAAATAAAATGTGTTAGTTCTTCATTCTTACATGTTCTTCTGCAATAAATTGGGTAATTTGTAATTCCTTTGTTTCAATTTTTAGGTAGATGATGATGAAGTCTTAATTATGTAAGTGATGATGTTGAATCCAAGCTGTCATTGAACTCACATTAAACAATTTTCAAAGAGAGAGAGAGTATATTGAATTGTGTTACTTCGTATTGATCTTTGATCCTTTATTTATAGATTTAGGTTGATATTTTTTTCTTGCTACCATATGTACAAAATAAAAAAAAATTTAAAAGAAATCATGTAACTCTTGATGTGGTTGATTCTCAAATTCTAGTTGAGGTGTTCTAATGATTTAATAAATAGATTCGATTTGAGTTAACAATATTCGAATTGGGACAATCTTGGGTTAAGATTGAACTACATCCTCATAGATAGAAATAGCCGCTTATTAAAGCATACAATTGTACAAAATATACCAATTAAGAAAACTAAAACTAAGCCAAAGATTAAAAAAAAAAGCTATTTAGATCAATAAATACACTTTATAAGCAAGAAAACTATTATTTGAGCTTAATATCATTGTTAATTTGATTAATTCAGTTATAAAATTTTATTTTGAAGGATTTCAATCATTTTTAGATTTTTCAGATTTTTTATTATATTTATTTGATATTTTTTAGCTATTGTAAAATCATATTACTTATTAGTAACGAATAAAAATGATAAATTAAATTCTTGTCACGGTCATAACATAATAGACTATAACTTTGATATATTATTGCAATCACAAGAATCACATTCTCAGGATATACCTAACAACACTAAAAAGCTAATATTCAGGCTCCAAACAACTTGTAATGTAATCTATTAAACATATTTTCTCCAAACAAACTAAAAAATCTGACAAATTTTGAGAAAATAATCTATACTCTCATGAAAGTACAGAGAGTACACCTACAAAGAAGCTCAAAAAAAGTTAAGATTCATGCTCCAAACAGCTTGTGATGGAATGTAATAAATATATTCTCTCCAAACAGGCTAGAAAAATTGAAAAAAAAAAGAGGAAATAATCTATACTCTCATGAGAGTACAGATAGTACATCTGCAGAACAGCTCAAAAAAGCTAATATTTATGCTCCAAACAACTTGTAATGGAATCTATTAAACATATTTTCTCCAAACAGGCCAACAAATCTGATAAAAATTGAGAAAATAATATATACTCTCATGAAAGTACAGAGAGTACACCTGTAAAGCAGCTCAAAAAAGCTAAAATTCATGCTCCAAACAACTTCTGATATAATATAATATACATATTCTCTCCAAACAAGCTAGAATAAGTGAAAAAAATTGATGAAATAGTTTGTACTCTCAGGAGAGTATATAGAGTACACCTGCAAAGCAGCTCAAAAAGGCTAATATTCAAGCTCCAATCAACCTGTAATGGAATCTAGTTAATATATTCTTTCCAAACATACTAAAAAAAAAAATGAAATTTATTGTACTCTCATGAGACAGAGGAGAGTATATACAAAATAGCTCAAAAAAGTAACTCATCAGCCTCCAAATTGCTTCAAATGGTATGTCATAAACATTGTTTCTCTGAACAGGCCAGAATAAGTGAAAAATTGAGTAAATAGTCTGTACTCTCAAGAGAGTACAAAGAGTGCACATGCAAAATAGCTCAAAAAGGTTAATATTCAGGCTCCAATCAACCTGTAATTGAATCTAGTAAATATATTCTTTCCAAACATACCAAAAAAATTGGAAAAAATGTGAAATTGAATCATCTTGAGAAGAGTACAAATAACTCAAAAGGTGCCTCCAAATTGCTTCAAATGATTTGTAGTAAATATATTCTCTCCAAACAGGCCATAATAAGTGAAAAAAATTGAGAAAATAGTCTATACTCTCAGGAGAGTACAGAGGGGTACTCTCATGAGAGTACAAAAAGTACAAATGCAAAATAACTCAAAAAAGCAACCCAACCTCCAAATTGCTTCAAATGGTTTGTGGTAAATATATTCTCTCCAAACATGCTAGAATAAGTGAAAAAAATTGAGTAAATAATTTGTACTCTCAAAAGAGTACAGAGACTACACCTGCAAAAAGCTCAAAAATGTTAATATTCAAGCTCCAATCAACCTATAATCGAATCTAGTAAATATATTCTTTTCAAACAGGCCAAAAAAATTGAAAAAAATATGAAATTGGTCTGTACTCTCATGAAAGTACAGAGAGTACAGATACAAAATAACTCAAAAAAGTAATCCATCAGCCTACAATTTGCTTCAAATAGTTTGTAATAAACATATTCTCTCTAAACAGGCCAGAATAAGTGAAAAAAATTGAGTAAATTATTTCTACTCTCAAGAGAGTATAAAGAGTATACATGCAAAATAGCTCAAAAAAGCTAATATTCAGTCTCCAATCAACCTATAATGGAATCTAGTAAATATATTCTTTCCAAACATACCAAAAAAGCTAAAAAAACTGTGAAATTGGTCTATACTCTTATGAGAAAACAGAGAATATAGATGAAAATAGCTCAAAAAAGTAACCCATCAGCCTCCAAATTGCTTCAAATGGTATGTCATAAATATTTTTTTCTCCAAACAGGCTAGAAAAAGGTAAAAAAAATTGACAAAATAGTGTGTACTCTCATGAGAGTACAGATAGTACACCTATGGCTCAAAAAAAAAATTAATATTTAAAATAAGTAATAGAATCTATTAAACATATTCTCTCCAAATAGTCCAAATTATGTGAAAACAAATGAGAAAATGCTATGTACTCTCATGAGAGTATAGAGAGTATAGATGAAAAACAACAAAAAGTAACCCATCAACCTCCAAATTGCTCCAAATAATATGTCATAAACATTTTTTCTCCAAATAGACCAGAAAAAGGTAAAAAAAATTAAGGAAATAATGTGTACTCTCATGAGAGTGCAGAGAGTACACTTACAAAATTGCTCAAAAAAGCTAATATTCAGGCTCCCAACTACCTGTAATGGAATCAATTAAACATATTCTCTCCAAACTTCAAAATAATGTGAAAATAAATGAGAAAATATTCTATACTCTCATGAGAGAATAGAGAGTACATGTGCAAATCCAAACCAATAAGCATCAACCAACCTACAAGCAAATATAGTATTTGAATATATTATATCCAAAAGGGATAGCTAAAAAGGGGTCCTAAAGCTCCATACATTTTATCTACTAAACATGGAATCTACTAGACATGTTATCTCCATAAAGCGTTTAAAATAGAAATAGTAGCTTCTAATGGCATCCACAAACACACCACACAGATACATTTCTAAAGCAATTAATTTCCAACATATTAAACTTCAATTGTATATTTATCAAATCAATTTTTTCATACCCAAATAGAAGATAGCGTAAGTGAACTCAGCCCTGAAGCAATTCATCTTCTTTGGCCAATCTTGGTGGTCTGTAGTCCACTGGAGGTTTGTTGATTACTGCCTCCATATATTTGTAGACAAACATCCCACATTCGACACTATTTTCTTGAACTAGTAGCCCACTCATCATTTTGATTGATCATTTTGTGGATCGCTCTCCAAAGATTGGCCAGCATCTTTGATAAATAATTTGATCTAAATAGTAAGAAATATAGTCAATAAGTAGGCATAAAATATGCACTTTAGGCAAATCGAAATGAGAACAGTTCTTACAATCTCATGAAGAATGACCTTATGAGTTAGGTTTGGTAATGAATCATAAAAATACCAAGCCCCTTGCTTAGTATGCCCAGGGGGTATCCAAGGCGATTATTTAGACTGAAAGTAAGAGTAGCTCGATGATACACTATCTATAGTGACATCTTTGGATGAACATTTTGCTTTTTTGTATGCCATATTTAGCATAACTCTGAAAGTGAAGAGAAAGTTTATAATTAGTGGCTTCTATTTAAATTAGGAATAGATCATATTTAAGTTATGGAGTAACTTACCCGCGAATGAAACATACAAATAGGGGACATATAGCCCAGAACATAGCAAGTACTTCTCGACCAGTAAAAAGGTAAAGGCATCGACATGTGCATCTGACATATACTGATCTGTCAGCAACTCATCAATCTGGCCTCACGTAATGATGATATTTCCAGCCACGAATATGCTATCACCCCTTCATGTGTGAAATATGGGAATGTGAGCCTAATTAAATGAATAGATGATTTTATGTATACAAAAAGTTGAATGAAAAATGACTTACTTCTCCTTAAATCGAGCACGAGTGTCAATGAGCTGCATCATTAGCTTGGGCAAGACATCTCTTGATGAAAAGGCCACAATATGATGTGCCTCACTTGGCTACAAGGAAATTAGTGATGACGAAAGTTAGAAATGAAGAGCTAGATTCACTATGAATTAAGGCTCAATCTGCTAAGAAGATGCATACCTCCGCCTGATGCTCCTCAACCACCATGACAGCAATCAATGGTTCAACCACTGATATTGGAGCATCTTTGCTAACCTACAAAAAAATTAATGAAATAAGCTACTATTAGGTTAAATTAAAAAGAAATTAAAGTAATACCTCTTCTGTCATTTGCTCATTCTATGTGGAGGCTACCACAGGAGTTATTCTGCACCGTGACTTCCTATATGTTTGTGTGAAGGGGGAAGATATAGCTTTCCTCTTCCTCATCTATCGATCCTTCACACCATGCTCAATCTTTGTAGTAAAGGTTGCTGCATCTTCATGGGCAGTGGAAGCCTCCATAGGAGCTTCCTCTATGGTGGCCTCCACAGGGGTTTTCCCAGTGGAAGCCTCCACAAGGGCTTCCCTTATGGAAGTCTCCACATAGGAAGCCCCTCTGGTAGCCTCCACAGGAGCCTCCCCTGTGGTAGCCTTTACCACAGGGGAAGCCACTGTGGTAACCTCCATAAGTGTTTCCCATGTGATAGCTTCCTCAATAGATTCCCCTGTGGTCGCCTCCATAAAAGCTTCCCCCATGCTAGGGATGCTAGGACCCTGTTGCCCATTAACCACCACCTCAATAGCAGTTACCCACAAATCAATTCCATTAATTCTCTCAGTTATTAATGCTTCAAAAGATGATACTCTCTCTCCCAAGGCCCTAAAATCTATAGGTATCTTCTCTACTGCAAAGCTTTCTAAATGGGTACTAGTAGAGGGCATGACAAGATACATTAGTAGGGGAGAATATCGACGATAGGCATATGGAGATTTAGTGGGGGCTGCACTCATTGGACTTGGAATGGGATGCTCGGGCTCATGGGTTGTCTGGGTAATATTTTAAGGAGTCAGGTCTCCTCTTCTGATATGTCCTCAAATGAAAGGTAGACATATGTTACACCGATAAGAAAATATGATGCTTTACAATATGAATAAATATATTATAATATAAATAAAGTGAAATTACTTTGTGTCACCTGGTGTCCTCCCAAAGTGAAGGAGTCATCTGCAAACTTTGTTTTTGGCCATCGTAACATACGTGGCTTTACAGAAGAAAAGGGCGGTCTTATGATGCCTATGTGCTCTGCCGCCCAGATCTACAATGAATATTTATATAAGTTAACTTCAATACATCAAATAATACATATCCAAAGATGTAGAGCGTACCATTAGAAGAGTGGAAGCCACTATGTATCCAGTGCCTTTGTATTAGAATCTTTGATGTAATACCATCAAATTATGAAACCAGAAAGGCCCAAATAGCCTCTGCCCAATTATGTACTCAGCAAATTTATCTATGTTGTCAGCATAGGATGCCACTCTATAATTGTGATATATAAAAGAAGATTTAAAAGCAAAAAATGTATGTACAACTGCACAAACTGTGTCGCAATCAACGAGCGATCCAAATTCTCAAGTTTATTCTTAAAGTCCACTGAGCTGAACTTCGACAGTGGAGATTTCTGCCATATGATCTTCTCCCCTCTGTTTGGCATCCTTACAATTAATACAACTTCATTGGGGGTGAAAGGAATGCATGTATTGGCCACCAAAAGAATGTTTGCTTCTCTATATCCCAGCAAGACAAGATTGATGTGATGGCAACTAAGCTGTTGAATTTCATTAGTCTAATAAATTAATGCAAATGAAGTCTCCTTAAAATGTTAATAACTTCATCAATAAAGCGTGCTGAAATATTATCGAACACCGTTATAATGGTGGTAGTCCTGCATCTAGAAGTTATTCTTTTCCCAAACATGTTAAACTTCAAAATAAAAATTCAATTAATGAGAACATTATCGACCAATGGAGGCAGGAGTACACAAGTAAAGCAACCACTAAAACCAGGAAGTAATAGTGAAAATTAAAAATATTCTATACTCATGAGAATACATGAGTACACATGACAAACTCAAAAACCCAATTAAAATGCTTCAACTCCTATGTAGTAAACATATTTTCTCCAAATAGGCCAAAAAATCTTGAAAAAAAAATGTGAAAATCAGTACTCTTAAAGAGTGGTAATATCAAATCTACTCAAAAAAACTACTAATCACCCTCCAAATTGCTTCAAATGGTATGTAATAAACATATCTTTTCCAAATAGGCCAAAATACTGGACAAAAATATGAAAATGCTCTGTACTCTCATAAAAGTACAGAGAGTACACATATCAATCTGCCTCCAAAACCAACCAATCAGCCTCTAAATTACTTCTAATGGAATGTAATAAACATATTCTCTCCAAACAGATCAAAAACTTTAGAAATAAATGAGAAAATGGTATGTACTCTCATGAAAGTATAGAGGGTACACATGCCAATCTGCCTCAAAAATTAATCAATCAGCCTCCAAATTACTTCTAATGAAATATAATAAACATATTCTCTCCAAATAGGCCAAAAATACTGGAAAAAAATATGAAAATACTCTATACTCTCATGAGAGTACAGAGAGTACACATGCTAATCTACCTCCAAAACCAACCAATCAACCTTCAAATTACTTCTAATGGAATATAATAAACATATTCTCTCCAAAAAACCAAAAAATTTAGAAATAAATAAGAAAATGGTCTGTACTCTCATGAGAGTACAGAGAGTACACATGTCAATCTGCTTTCAAATTCAACCAATCAGCCTCCAAATTGCTTCAAATGATGTAATAAACATATCTTCTCCAAATAGGCCAAAAACACTAGACAAAAATGTGAAAATGCTATGTACTCTCATGAGAATACAGTGAGTACACATATCAATCTACCTCCAAAACTAACCAATCAGCCTCCAAATTGCTTCTAATGAATGTAATAAACATATTCTCTCCAAACAGGCCAAAAAATTTGAAAATAAATGAGAAAATGATCTGTACTCTCATGAGAGTACAGAGAGTACACATGTCAATCAGCCTCCAAATTACTTATAATGGAATCTAATAAACATATTCTCTCCAAATAGGCTAAAAATTCTAGATAAAAATATGAAAATGCTATGTACTCTCATGAGAGTACAGAGAGTGTACATATTAATCTGCCTCCAAAATCAACCAATCAGCCTTCAAATTGCTTCTAATAGAATCTAATAAGCATATTTTCTCCAAACATGCCAAAAAAATTAGAAAAAATGTAAAAATGCTTTGTACTCTCATGAGAGTACAGAGAGTACACATGCACATCTGCCTCAAAAACTAACCAATCAGCCTCTAAATTGCTTCTAATAGAATCTAGTACACAATTTCTCTCCAAACAGACCAAAAAATCTGGAAAATAATGTGAAAATGCTTTGTACTCTCATAAGAGTATAGAGAGTACAAATACAAATCTGCCACCAAAACTAACTAGTCAGCCTCCAAATTACTTCTAATAAAATTTAATAAACATATTCTCTCCAAACAGGCCAAAAAAACTAGAAAAAAAAATGAAAATGCTATGTACTCTCATGAGAGTATAAAGAGTACACATGCAAATCTACCTCCAAAACCAACCAATCACCAATTACTTCTAATGGAATCTAGTACATAATTTCTCTCAAACATGACAAATAATCTGGAAAAATATCAGAAAATAGGGTGTACTCTCATGAGAGTACAAAGAGTACACATGCAAATGTGCCTCCAAAACTAATCAATCAGCCTCCAAATTGCTTCTAATTAAATCTAATAAATATAGTCTCTCCAAACAGGCCCCAAAATCAAGAAAAAAAATATGAAATTAATTTGTACTCTCATGAGAGTACAGAGAGTACACATGCAAATTTGCCTCCAAAACTAACCAATTAGTCTCCAAATTGCTTATAATAAAATTTAATAAATATATTCTCTCTAAACAGGCCAACAAAACTGAAAAAAATAATAAAATGATATATACTCATGAGATAGAATATCCAAATCATCCCAAATAATCGCCTCCAAATTACTTCTAATGGAATGTAATGAACATATTCTCTCCAAACAGGCCAAAGTAACTAAAAAAATAAGAAAGTAGTATGTACTCTCATGAGAGTATAAAGAGTACACATGCAAATTTGCCGTCAAAATTGACCAATCAGCCTCCAAGTTGCTTTTAATGAAATCTAACAAATATATTCTCTCCAAACAGGCCAAAAAATCTGGAAAAAAATGAGAAAATGGGGTGTACTCTCATGAGAGTACAGAGAGTATACATACAAATATCACCCCAAAACCAACCAATCAGCCTCTAAATTACTTTTAGTAGAATGTAATAAACATATTCTCTCCAAATCGGCCAAAGAAACTAGAAATAAATGAGAAAATGAGGTGTACTCTTATGAGAGTACAAAGAGTACACATACAAATCTGACTCCAAAATCAACCAATCAACCTTCAAATTGCTTCTAATAAAATATAATAAACATATTCTCTCCAAAAATGCCAAAGAAACTGAAAAAAAATGAGAAAATAGTCTGCACTCTCATGAGAGTACAGAGAGTACAGATGCAAATGTCTCATAAAAATCAATCAATTAGCCTCCAAATTACTTCTAATAGAATCTAGTAAACATATTCTCTTCAAATAAGCCAAAGAAATTGAAAAAAAATGAAAAAATGGGTGTACTCTCATGAGATTACATAGAGTACACATGCAAATCTGACTCAAAAATAACAAATCAGCTTCCAAATTAATTTTAATGGAATGTAATAAGCATATTCTCTCCAATAAGGCCAAAGAAACTGAAAAAAATGAGAAAATGCTTTGTTTATCCTCATCTTCTACCAAATTTATTTATTTATTTTGAAAATTTAAACTTCTCATATTAAAAAAAAAATTAAGGGTTTCTTCAGTATCAATTTTATTTTTTATTTTTATTTTTTTATTTATATGTTTTTAAAAATATATCTATTTATATTTTAAGCATTTTTTATTTTTAAAAATAAATCATATTAATTTGAAAAACACTCAAAATAATTTATTTTAAAAAGAAATTTAACAACTACTAAATTTCAAAAATTGAATGATCTTAAGTTTTTTGGTTTTAGCATTACAATACTAAACAAAAGGTGAACTTATTTCTAATAATTTTAAATTGAAGTAATGAATTTTGAAGATATTTATATATAATATTAAGATTTATAATGACTATAAGAGTCTTTAATATTTATTATTTGAAAAATATGTATGAAAATGTCATATATTAAAATAGCAATATTAGATTTTTTTTTAATTTGCTTATTCATTTTTTTCCAAACCTTTAATTATACTCTATAAACATAAAAAAGAAGATATCGGTCTGTCATTCAATCTTAGAAGATTTTTTCAGAGAGATTTACATGAATATCTTTAATTTTTTTATATATTTAATATTAATTATCTAAACTTTGACGTCACTCTATAGTTGTGATATATAAAAAAAGATTTAAATACAAAAAATATATGTACAACTGCATAAACTGTGTCGCAGTCAACGAGCGATCTAAATTCTCAAGTTTATTCTTAAAGTTCAATTTGAACTTATTTGATTTTATGATGACTTTCTCCTCCTGACATCCCTATAATTAATGCAACTTCATTGGAGGAATGTATGCATTGGCCACCAAAAAAGAATGTTTGTTTCTCTATATCCCAGCAAGACAAGATTGAAGTGATGGCAACTAAGCCTTGCTGAATTCCATGCAATCTAATAAATTAATGCAAATGAAGCCTCCTTAAAATGTCAATAACTCTATCAATAAAGAGTTCTGAAATATTATCGAACACTCTAATGGTGGTAGGTCTGCATTTGGAAGTTATTCTTTTCTCAAACATGTTAAACTTCAAAATGAAAATTCAATTAATGAGAACATTATTAGCCAATAAAGAGTACAAACAAAGCGATACTAAAACCAAGTAATAGTGAAAAATTTAAAAAATACTCTATACTCTCATGAGAGTACAGAGAGTACACATGATAAACTGCTCAAAAAACCCATTCACCTCCAAATTGCTTTAGCTGCTATGTAGTAAACATATTTTCTCAAAACAGGCCAAAAAATCTTGAAAAAGAATGTGAAAATAATATGTACAGTGAGTACACATCCAAATCTGCTCAAAAAAACTACCCATCACCCTCCAAATTGCTTCAAATGATATGTAATAAACATATCTTTTTCAAATAGACCAAAAACACTGGACAAAAAATGTGAAAATATTTTGTACTCTCATAAGAGTACAGAGAGTACACATGTCATTCTGCCTCAAAAACCAACCAATCAACCTCCAAATTGCTTCTAATATGTAATAAATATATTCTCTCCAAACAGACAAAAACTTTGGAAATAAATGAAAAAATGGTTTGTACTCTCATGAGAGTATAGAGGGTATACATCATCTGCTCAAAACTAATCAATCGCCTCAAATTCCTTGTGAAATATAATAAATATATTCTCTCCAAATATCTGGACAAAATGTGAAAATGCTTTTGTCTCATGAGAATGAGAGTACATACTAATCTACCTCCAGAACTAATCAATCAGCCTCCAAATTACTTTTAATTGAATGTAATAAACATATTCTCTCCAAATATGCCAAAAAATTTTAAAATAAATAAGAAAATGGTATGTACTCTCATGAAAGTGCAGAGAGTACACATATCAATCAGCCTTCAAAATCAATCAATCAGCCTCCAAATTACTTATAATGGAATCTAATAAACATATTCTCTCCAAATAGGCTAAAATACTGGACAAAAATATGAAAGTGCTATATACTCTCATGAGAGTATAGAGAGTGCACATATCAATCTGTCTCCAAAATCAACCAATCAATCAACCAATCAGCCTCCAAATTGCTTCTAATAGAATCTAATAAATATATTCTCTCCAAACATGCCAAAAAAATTAAAAAATATGTGAAAATACTCTGCACTATCATGAGAGTACAGAGAGTACACATGCACATCTGCCTCAAAAACTAACCAATTAGCCTCCAAATTACTTCTAATGAAATCTAGTACATAATTTCTCTCTAAACAAGCCAAAAAATTTGAAAAATAATGTGAAAATACTCTGTACTCTCATGAGAGTATAGAGAGTACAAATATAAATCTACCACCAAAATTATTAAGTCTCCAAATTACTTCTAATAGAATGTAATAAATATATTCTCTCCAAACAGGCCAAAAAAACTAAAAAAAAAATGTGAAAATGCTATGTACTCTCATGAGAGTACAAAGAGTACACATGCAAATCTGCCTCCAAAATCAACCAATCACCCTCCAAATTACTTCTAATGGAATCTAGTACATAATTTCTCTCAAAGAGGATAAATAATTTGGAAAAATATTAGAAAATGGGGTGTACTCTCATGAGAGTATAAAAAGTACACATATAAATGTACCCCCAAAACCAACCAAACAGCCTCCAAATTATTTCTAATTGAATCTAATAAACATAGTCTCTCCAAAGAGGCCCCAAAATTAGAAAAAAAAAAATAATTTGTACTCTCATGAGAGTACAGATAGTATATATGCAAATTTGCTTCAAAATTAACCACTTAGTCTCCAAATTGCTTATAATACAATTTAATAAATATATTCTCTCTAAACAGGCTAACAAAACTGAAAAAAATGAGAAAATGGTCTATACTCTCATGAGAGTACAGAGAGTACACATCCAAATCTAACTCTAAAATCAACCAATCAGCCTCCAAATTACTTCTAATGGAATGTAATGAACATATTCTCTCCAAACAGGCCAAAGAAACTAGAAAAAATGAGAAAGTAGTATGTACTCTCATGAGAGTACAAAGAGTACATACAAATTTGCCCCCAAAACTGACTAATCAGCCTCCAAATTACTTCTAATGAAATCTAACAAACATATTCTCTCCAAACAGCCAAAAAATCTGGAAAAAAAAAAAGAAAATAGGGTGTACTCTCATGAGAGTACAGAGAGTACATATGCAAATCTCACCCCAAAACCAACCAATCAGCCTCCAAATTGCTTCTAGTGGAATGTAATAAACATATTCTCTCCAAATCACCAAAGAAATTAGAAATAAATGAGAAAATGAGGTGTACTCTTATGAGAGTATAGAGAGTACACATACAAATCTAATCCCAAAATCAACCAATCATCCTCCAAATTGCTTCTAATAAAATCTAATAAACATATTCTCTCCAAATAGGCCAAAAAATGAAAAAAATAAGAAAATAGTCTATACTCTCATGAGAGTATGGAGAGTACAGATGCACCTCCAAATTACTTCTAATAGAATCTAATAAACATATTCTCTTCAAACAGGCTAAAGAAACTGGAAAAAAAATGAGAAAATGGGGTGTAATCTCATAAGAGTACAGAGAGTACACATACAAATCTGACTCAAAACTAACAAATCAGCTTACAAATTACTTTTAATGGAATGTAATAGACATATTCTCTCCAATCAGGCCAAAAACTGAAAAAAATTAAAAAAATACTTTGTACTCTTATGAGAGTACGGAGAATACAGATGCAAATCTTTCCTAAAAACCAATCAATCTGCCCCCAAATTGCTTCTAATGGAATCTAATAAACATAATCTCTCCAAACAGGTCAAAGAAACTAGAAAAAAAATGAGAAAATAGGGTATACTCTCATGAGAGTACAGAGAGTACACATGCAAATCTAATCCCAAAACCAACCAATCAGCCTCCAAATTACTTCTAATGAAATCTAATAAACATATTCTCTCCAAACAAACCAAAGAAACTGGAAAAAAATGAGAAAATGCTCATAGAGAGTACATATGTAAATCTCCCCTAAAAACCAACCAATCAGCCTCCAAATTTATTCTAATGAATCTAGTAAATATATTCTTTCCAAATAGGTCAAAGAAATTAGAAAATAATGACAGAATGTTATGTACTCTCATGAGAGTACAGAGAGTACACATACAAATCTGACCCCAAAATCAACCAATTAGACTCGAAAGTGGTTCTAATGGAATCAAATAAACATTATCTACAAATATGGTTCAACAGTTGAAAAAAAATGAGAAAAAGGGGTGTACTCTCAAGAGAGTATAGAAAATACACATGCAAAATAATCCTAAAAACTAACTAATAACTATTCAATCTGCTTGTAATGTCATATACTGAACATATTATATCCAAACAATGTCAGAAATCTTAAAAAAGTATGATAAAATGTGTTGTACTCTTCTAAGAGTATAGAGAGTATACATACAAAACTGAAGCAAACAGTCATCAAGCAACCTACAAACAAATTATAATGTCATCGAGTGAACATATCATATCCAAACAGGTCCCAGATTTCATCAAATCCTTCATGAAACATCATCAAACATCCTATAATGGGATATACTAAACATATGACAAATCTCACAGTTCAAAAATTTGAAAATAACGGCGTTAATGTCATGAAACAAAGTCTGCAAAAAACATAAATACCAAGAAAATATGCTCATTTCCTTTAAAGAACTCAAATGTTCCAAATATTCTCCTATGTGACGATGAGAACAATAGAGAAAATCCTAAATTATTAAAGTTCAAGAATGGAAGAAATATAATACTCGTCATAATACTCATTTTTAATGCAAGATTTAGCAAATCTCCGAGGGAAGGTCGGGCGTTGGAGAAGAGCGTGTTGAGAAAAATTTCTGCACAAAAAGAAATCCCTAAAATGTTTAGTGTCGAAGAATATAAAACGACGTGTGTAACATTTTCTCTCATTGTTTGAGCACGAGTAGAGTAGACGTCGTCGACGTTGTTAGCGTCGTCAGTTAGTTAAGTGAAAAATACTTTTTATATTGGACGGTGTTGTAGCTATTATCGGTTAGTAAGCGTCCGACTTCACACGTAATATTTTCTCCTAATTAGAGCTCAATTTCTCTCTCTCTCTCTCTCTCTCTCTGGGCTTGAATCTGGATATCTGGTTCACGCCCAAAGCTACGAGAGCCATTAGCCACACCACGGGTCAGTAGCCATGGCGGGACCGTCTACGCCACATCCCGAGTCCCAACTTTCTCGTAAATCTGTGAAAGCTCAGCTCAGAGACCCACCAATCACGATCTTTCTATCACAGAGACGCACTCTGCCTGTTTCCCTCTGCCTTGCTTGCTCGGTCGACACTGCGTCTCGCTCGCTATTGAAGTGAAGCGTGCCTCATGGGTAAGTGAGGAAGAGAAAGGAAGCTTGTCCCATCATTATCCGAACCGAGAGGGGGAGCGGGGAAGCTGAAATTGCAATAAAACAAATCCCATTTATGCTTCTCTTAAGACCTGTCTAGAGGACGACATGGAGATTTTTCTGCGGATCCGGAGTTCTTTTACCCATCGTGCACTGACGCATCTCTAGATCCTCAGGCCCTAGGCCTACTTTTTGTCTTTTTTGGAACAGATTGCATTGCGTTTTCCTCCGTTTCCTACTATACTTAGGATTTACGGTATGAAACTTCTTACGGTTTTCTATTTTTCATGAAGTCTGGAGCAGCGTTGTCTTCGCGAAGAGATGTCTGCCGCATTGAATGAGTTATTAACCCAAGTTTTCTGGCTTAGGGTTGAGATGCTCTGTTAAGTACTACTTTAGTGTTTGTAGCAAAGAACGCCCATTGAAAGCTATATTTTTACTGCTTATTGCAAACGCTAGGATCTTGGTTTTCAGGATGTGGATTGTTTACGAGTGAAGAGATGGTTTGGGGATGAATGACTTCAGCTGGAGGCCTAGTATGGGTCCGCCGAAGAAATGGTTCATGGTGGCCTGGACGAATACTGTGCGTTGATGAACTGGCTAAGTGCTTGCGCACCAAGAAGGCCGGGACACCCGTCAAGCTGCTTGGAAAGGAGGAGGGGACTGTGTAAGTGCCATTTCTGCGTATTAATGTCCTTTCTGTAGGATTTTTTTAATCCTTATTTTCAGTTGTATCTCACCTGTCGGCACTTACATCTTTCAATCTATAAAAATAAAATGTCTGTTGACCAGTTTGATTTTTACAGAAAAATGAAAAAAAATTAAAGGGATTTTTTTTGGTAAGATGGCGATGCATGTAAAAAAGCCTGTCATAGTTGAGCTATCTCTTATCTGTGCCTTATGTTCTCTAGGCGCCTCTGGAGCTTTTTGAAGTGATTTATGACCGCTGTTGTATTTTAATTCGATTAGTCTTGTTGGTTTGTTTTTCTTGAATGCTTTGGAAATCAAATCTGAATCCAGCTTGCTAAAATTTGTTTGGAACTACTGGATTTTTTTACGTAAATGCTCATTAAAAATAAGCTTACTCATGAGATAAGGTATTGAAACAGTGCATCGTACGACAAGGCAATCATAATTATAAGTCTAACATAGAACTTGATATAAAAAAAGCAGCACACTAGGAACTTTGAATTCTTTTTTTCCTTCTTATGTATGTCATAGGAAATGTTACTTTTATCAACAAGAGTACTTCCACGCTCCCCAATAAACACATAAAAAATGAGGTTGGGTTCCACTCTGTTGAGGTGGACCAATCAAAATGGGAAGATGATTAACTGCTCTTTTGCTTAGAAGGGTGTTTATTGATCCACTTAAGCAAAGTGGTGCCCAATCTGATTTTTTATGGATTATTTGGGGAGTGAAATTTTACTCTATAACTAAATAATGCTATATTAGCAAGCATTACATGTGCAAATTATGAAGTGAAACACTTGCTAAGAGCTTCTTGATTTTTGTTTCTTCCAAAGGAATTTAAGTTAATCAGGTATAGTTGATGTTTGGAATGTGCTTGCCAGAATGTTGGCCCTTTTGAATTCTTCAATCCATGTTCTTGATTGTCCCATGCATAATATTACTAATTTGTTTGTTGGCACTCATCTAAAATATATGGAATTGGAAAAATGGTTCTTGGTGCTTGTTTTTTCTTGATGTGTGAATTAGTTTATCATTACTCATTTAGAATTAAATAAAATACCTCAGTGAATGTTTTTACTGATGAAATATTTCTAGTCAGCAAGGCATCTATTGAAATTAGCATAAAGTTAGAACAATAAAGAATTTTTTTTGAAGATAATGGATAAAGATAAGGTACCTCAGTGCATGTATACCAAGCAATCATTTTAGATTGGATGAAGACGTGCCTAATCTTCTATAACTATACAGTTTAATAGAATGTTTTGCTTTCAAGTAAGTTCATATGGGTTTTAATGCTATTTTTAACAAATAATAATATGCGATGTTAGTTTAATAGTTGCTTGCAGTAGGATTTGGACTCCTTAATTTGATAGGCACACACACACACACACACACACACACACATATATATATATATATATATATATATATATATATATATATATATATATATGTAATATGTATTTATGTATGTGTGTGTATGTATATAATTCTTATTTTAAATAACTATAAGTCAAATTTTAAAACTAATTTATATTTAAAATCACTTCGAATTCCTTTCCTATAAATAATAAGAGAGGGTTGTGTGGAGTTTTGATCTAGATCTAAAAGCCTTTATTCATTTGAAATGCAAAATATGTGTGCTGATGTTATTTTAGTTATTCTAGTTATTTATTTGTCCGTGTTTCTATTTTTCTAGATTGTTGTCCTATGATGACGATCCTATTGAGAACATATATGTTCCCTAGTGTTTTGATTGCTTTGTCGGCGTGGTTTACTCTTGCAAGTTATTTCAAATCAACTCTTGGATTCCCTAGTTCACTGTTGCCATAACATATAGTTGGTTCTCTGATGTGGTTCAATTTATTGTTGGTTACAACCACTGGTTGAATTCAGTTTTCGGACATTGAGATTTTGAGCTTTGTTGTAAGGGGCGTTCTCTATTGGGATTTGGAATTAGTATGTCGTTGGATTGTTGCTGAGAGTTTTTTTTTTTTTGCCTCATAAACTGCAAGATTTGTTATATTTCTTGTTTTCTAGTTCCTAGTTCAGTGCTTGAAATGTTGCATGGATTTAGTAAATGCCTTCATTTTGAGGATTATGTTGATTTAGAATATCCTCTGATTCACATGATTTAACTGGTTTCCTTCGTCAGTTGTGTTATGATTTTTCTACTATTGCTTTTTTTACTGCTGCTTGTTTGCTTTCTATTTCCAAATTTCACTATAGTACGGAATCAGAAATTGTGGGTATAATTCTTGGATTTCTCTTACACTTGGTCTCATCAAAGATGATCCTACAAGAACAAACCTATCATATATACTTTCTTTCACATGGAAAACCTCTCACACATGTGGAGCCTTCCAAGAGCAAATAAATTGTCACAATTTAATAATGAAATCCTTATCTAGGCCCACTCATCTAAGTGGTTGGGAATTTTTGCTATTCACATATTTGGTGTCATTTTAAAGACTAAAAAGATGTCAGATGAGTGGAGAAAGAGTTTGTTGGTTTCTATATTTAAGAATAAAGGTGATGCAAGAGTGTGCAAATTATATAGAATTAAGTTAATGTGCCATACATTAAAATTATGGGAGAGTTATTGAGCATAGCTACGATGTGATACTGAAGTTTCTAATCGTTTAGTTTCATGCCGTAGATCTACTATGGATGCTATACATTTGTTAAGGGGTTTGATGGAGAAGCATAGTGAAAGTAAGGAGGATCTACATATGATATTTATTGATTTAGAGAAATAAAGTTTCAAGAGATGTTCTTTGGAGAGTTCTAGAACAGAAATGAGTTAATATTGATTATATTTAAGTCATTAAGGATATGTATACTAGTACTTGTGTCCAAACACAAGGAGGATTGACAAAATATTTTTCTATATTGGATTACATCAAGGATCACCTTTAAGCCCTTATCTTTTACTTTAGTTATGGATGTTCTTAGGCATTTACAAGAAGATGTACCTTGGTGTATGCTTTTTTGATGACATTCTTCTTGTTGATAAGACTAGAGGGAGTCCAAGAAACTTGAATTATGGAGGTCAACTAGAGTCTAAAGGTTTTCGCTTAAATAGATCTAAACCGAATATATGGAGTGTAATTTTAGTTGTAAAGTTAGTGGTAGTGTTGTGACATTAGGTGAACAAGTCATTAATAAGAGTGAGCATTTGATATTTAGGCTCTATTGTTCAAAATGATGGTGAAATAGATGGAGATGTTATTAGTAGAATTCAAGTTGGATGGTTGAAGTGGAGGAATCATCATTATGTGATAGAAAAGTTCCACTTAAACTTAAGGAAAAATTTTATAAAATGGTGGTAAGACCTGCAATGACTTATGGTGCATAATGTTGGCCAATAAAAGAGAAGTATAAGACTAAGTTAGGTGTTGCAGAGATGAGGATGCTTAGGTGGATGAGTGGCTTTACTCTTAGAGATAGAATGCAAAATGAGTATATTGGAAAAAGTTAGTAGCTCAGTGGTAGATAAGATTAGGGAGAGTCGCCTTAGATGGTTTGGCCACATAAAGCGTCGGCCGTCCAGATGACCGATTAGGAGAGTAGATGCATTAGATTTTTTATGTTAAGAAAAGAGGTAGATCTAAAAGACTTGGTTAAAATGTATAAAAAATGATCTTAGTATACTTGATTTAAATGAGAATTTGACACATAATAGAACACAATGGAGATGAAGGATTCATGTAGCCGACCCCACCTAGTGGGATTAAAGCTTGTTGTTGTTATTGTTGTACATATTTGGTGTCATATATGGGAAGATCATTTGGGGTTTGAAAGAGAAAAAGATAATGACTTATAACAACACCAACAATTTCAATTTCTTTGTTTTAGATTAAGTTTTTGAGGACCAGATGGAGAATTTGTTAAACACAATCCCTTAAGTAACTCATGATCATAAATGATAAATTTATTGAGATACATGCTTTGCTATGCATCAATACACACGGGGTTACAAAATAAATAAATAAATAAAAAATCCTGCAGGGTAGGAGCTCAAGCTCATTTGTTAAAATTCTATTTGAGCTTTGGTCGAATTTAATTGTAATTTATATGATTGTGTTCAAGTTCATTATATTTAAAATTTGTGATTATTTGAATTTGATTTGACCTCAGACTATTTTCGATTCATGTTGTGATTATTGATATATTATCGAAAAACTCATTTGAAAATAAAATATTCTTTATCGAGTTAATCAATGAGCCATAGTATTGAGTATGTTGTTAGCTAATCAAATATTTTTTGTCGAGCCTATTAACAAGAATACTACCAAATAACTTAGTTGATCAAACTAGTTTTCTTGAGCCTACTAATAAGCAAGATTATCGATTAGCTTGTTAACTAATTGAATGAGCCTCTTATTAAATCTATTAATAAGAAACCTATTAAGAAAGAGATTTTAATTAGACGAGCTACTAAATAAACAAGCATTTCAATGAGTATAAACAAGTATTTTCTATTCATTAATAAAAAAAATTTAGCTAAGAAAAGAACCAGGGTAACTAATTACTATCACAAGGTATTAACAAAGATTACAAGGATTTTACAATTCAATTTACACATTTAAATGTATTGGATTGTCAAATATGTCCAGCTTCACTTAATAGAGATCACAGAAGCTGTAGTATAGCTTCTCCTTTAATCATATTATTTAAGAAAATGAAGTATTTTCCTGTGAAAGCCCAAATCCATTGAAGATGTGATTTATTTATAAATATATTAAAAATGTATAAATAAAATCTTGAATTGAACAATAAAATCATATTATGCTGTAAAAGCATCCATTTAAAAAAATTCAGCATAAGTTGTAGCCTATTAATGGAAACTCTAGTTTCATAAAAATGAAAAAAAAAAAACATATTATGATTTGTGAAAGACTTATTGTAAAAAAAATGATTGCAAAAGTGAGAAATCAAGTCAAGAAAAAAATATTAAAATACAAACTATAGCTACTTTAGCTTTGGGCAAATCCCTTATAAGCTTCTTAATGAGCATGCTTTTGAGTTTTTTAATTATAAGATAGTGTTCATGAATATAAAAAAATTGAGCGTCAAGTTATTCAAATTTATTCATTAAGCAGTTAAATACTTATAAAAATATTCAAGTTTAATTGATTAGCAAATTAAATGATTAAGAATGAGCTTTAATCGAGTTAAGTCATGAGTAGCTTGTCAAGCATATTGTATCACTTTGAGCCCTAATTATACAAGCTCTTATTAGTGGAGCCCTTAGTTGCAGAACAATCTCATTACCTCAATAGTAATTTACTAGATTTAGCATTGTTTTTTTGGCAAAAGAAAAAGAATCATACATGATGATCATCTATTGATGCATGCTAGAAGCACTCAACATGCTTATCCATTTGCTTTTGAAGCTCTAGATGAGTTTATTTTAAAATCATCTATTGATCCAACTGATCTGGATGCTTTTAAGACTGTTTTATCTTTGTATAATATCTTTGTTGCTTTTAAGAATGTTCTATCTTTGTATAACATCTCAGACTCTATCAAATGTAGAGTTTTTATAGCTGCTTTCAATAATTTTGCTCAGAGGTAGTTCAACAAACTGCTTGCTGCAAGCATTACCTTTTTTAAGGAGTTGTCCTACCTCTTGAATGCATTTTCTATTGCCAGAGGCTGCTAAAGATCTCCCAATTCTTGTTTTACATCCATCAAATAGGAGATAGGCTTAGGGAGTGTAAGGCTAAATATTCCACCAAGACTTCTCATTCTTTTGAGACGTGAAAATGGAGTCCATTCTCTTCTCGAATCTGGAAGTGACAGTAACAATTGTCTTCTCTGATCAGGGAGACCAATTTAGAAAGAGAATACTGATCAATGAAGGCAATATCTTTCCTTGCCTCCTTTAAATTGTTTTGAAGAAGTTCATCTACCTAGTTTGAGTCATAATCTCTACTATCATAGCCATAATTTTAAATTGAAAATACTTATAGTTTCTTGTGCTAATGAAGAAATTAGTTGATGTTTAAGGCAAAAATAAATTTTGTAATGATTGTGGTTATGAGAGATAATTGAAGAGCACTAAAAGCTACCTTGGAAAAGCTCATCAAGGAGGGGAATCTTAATGAATTACTTATTTTTGTCAAGAAGAAAAATGAATTGTTGAAGAAGTATGTGGGCTTCGAAATTTCACATCTGGCCTCTCAATGAAAGAGAGTGTAGATTTGTGATGAGTGAAAGTTTTAAAAGATAGATAATTTTTTGTTGTAAATAAATAAGGCATTATCTAGAGATTTTGCCTAATTTGGTGAGGACTTTAGATATGATTCTAGGATTTCTAGAGGCACAAGCACCTTTAGTTAACTATTTTTCTCATGGTGGTGAGAGAGAACTTTCAATTATGGCTAGTCATTAGATCGCTAATTGCTTAGTGTATAGTAACAACAAACTAAGTTTTGAAATATATGATTGAAATTCATCATTATTGAAACTTAAAGCATATGATTGAGAGAATGATGACTCGCCCAATCAAGATCCCATGGTTCTGTTATCCTTGATCCACTTAATTAGAGGAGGTGGTCGACCCAATTTAATCGAAGGATTCTTGTTAGCATAAATAGATTACTTTGCCCAAGGAGCCTTTATGAACATTGGTTAGTATTTATTTAAAGAGACAATTTTAATCCCACCCTAGCTGACAAAGGCTTTTGTGCCATATTAGGTATACCCTATGATCCATAATTTAATGGTTAAAATTATTGAGGAACATACACTATAGTTGTGATCGTAATGTAGTAGAGTCTACTGACAAATCACCCGATTAGAGGGCTCTGATCGTAATCGCTTTATATGCTGGTTAAATCACACGAACAGAGTGCTCGGGCTACATCTTTACTATTGTAGATTATTTTGAGCGTGAATGTAGTAATATACTTAATATAATATTAGTTTTTTATGAGCTTCGGTTAACATTAAATTTGTCTTTCTCAACAAATAATTGTGGAAGACAGATTGATGAATTTTATTTTAAGTCTTTAATTGATGAATTTCATTTTAAGTATTTAGTGATTGTTTAGAAATTGACTTTAAGGTGGTTTTATATTGAAGTTTTGAAAATTTTGATAGCAATAAACTCCTTCGGTTGAAATTCACAATCTACACCGTTATCATCAGGATGTTGACTATTTGATCGTTTACACTATAATTTGATAATTTTATTTTTAGATTGAACCCCTCTAGTTGAAATTCACAATTAACACCTGTCATTGGGGTGCGAATTATTTGAGCAATCATACTATAATTTGATTAATTGAATCTATGTAAGTCTTGACTCTGTTAACTTTGTTCAGTTGCTAATAGAGGATCAGGTCTGTTAATTGCATAGGATTAATTAGTTTTGAAATTTCATAATATCATTGCCTGGGTCTATACGGGTATTTCTATATTTTAGATAATTTTACATCAAAGTTGGAAGGCTGATTTTGTATTTTAATTTTTCTCAAATTAATCTACACAACATTTTCATATATTAGGATTGTACTCTGAATCCCTCGGTCTGAGCACATGCAAATAATTTGTGATTTAGATAATTTTATATCTAAATTGAAATTTTGATTTTGTATTTTTATGTAACTCCAACTTAGTATGTATAGTCTTTTAAGATATTAGGATTGTACTTGAATCATCTAGTTTGAGAACATACAGATAATTTCAGTTCAAATGATTTCATCCAATTGATAAATAATTAATTTTGAACTTTGTGAGTGGGATTTAAATTACTAAATTTTGGATTGAAGGTAGCTCTATAATACATGCATAACTCTCAACTTCAACTTGATTATATGCATTTCAATGCATCTGGATTGATGCATGTATTTCAGTGCATTTGGGTTGAATATGAAATTGCCTCATGGTTGATCTAAAAAAAAAAGCCATCTTTAAGGATGCGCTCTACCACCTTTGGATGAGATGAGCGGGAGTATATTTTTTTCATGAGGCAGATTGACATATATTCAACCAGATTTCTCCTAACATCACGTTAGAGTTTATTTTGATATGGGCTCTCTTCCTATGGGCGAGAGCCTCTATAGTTAATTACCCCTCTTTCCGTAGCAAGAAAGCACTCTCAATTAAGGTTGGAAATAGACATATTTATTTGATATGCATTGGTGTCTTAGAGGTATAGTGTAGTTCAGATGATCGTCTAAAAGGAAATAGGAGTGTAATCCCGATCAAAATCTCTTGATTCCGTCATCTTGGGATTAGGTTATTCCAGCTTACCAGCATCAGAGGGACATAACAGTAATGTTCAGAGAATCTGATTAGCAGCCCTGAGTTGCCTCATTCAGGTATTTTGAGTAGACTTAGAGTTTTTAGTGTAAGTGGTGTAAGAGTGTTCACGTGGTGAACAGATTATAAGATGTTTGCATGGCGATCGGGTAGATGTTCATATGGTGAACGAATAGTAGGCTGGGCTTACATCTCTTTAGAATGCCAAAATTAAGGTTGTCCACATGGTGAATGAATATGAATTTGTTCACGTGGCGAACGAATTATGGGGTATTTGTATGACGAACGGATAGCAGACTGGACTTATATACCTTTTGGAATGTCAAAATTAGGGTTGTCCACATGATAGACAAATATGAATTTGTTTGCGTGACGAACGGATTATGGAGTATTCACATGACAAACGGATAGAAGACTGGACTTACATACCTTTTGGAATACCAAAATTAGGGTTGAAGTCTTATTATTATAATAATTATATTTTATTTAAGGGGACAACACCTAGGTGTTGGAATATGGCGTCAGCATGTTGCAGGTGGCAGATGGCTGTATATGTATGTGAGGAGGAGCTACCCATGGGTAAATGACAGGCATTATTAGTCTTCTTAATCATTTGAATATAGCGTCCCGTCGCGATCCTTGTTGTCAGATACGGACTTGATTAAAGAGGAAATGACAACCTCATTTTAGTTGGCGTCGCGACACTGCAACACTTTTTGTTTTCGCCAATTACGAGATTTATTATAATTAAATTTATATTTTTGACCGATGCGATGGGATGGTGACCCGGCTCTCGGCGTTGCATGTGGCGCGATCGGCGTTATGTTTGGTAATTGGGTCGATTTATAAATAGGACCTATGGCTGTTAAGGATTTTCATTCAACGATCTCTCTCCTTAAAGATTTCATTTCTCTCTCTCATCTTTATTCTTCTCTCAAGTTTATATTTTTATCATACCTCTTAGAAGGGTAGTGAGCAGGAAGAGGGCATCCAGCTATGCCAATAGATTTGTCAACGCTGATGCCGAGGAGCGGAATCAAAACGCCTTCGTCCTTAAACACTTTATCCCAAAGAGGAGCTTTTAGGATCCTGGCGGTAGTGTTGAAGGAGTGATCGTGAGACAAGGTTGGGTCAAGCTGGCATACGATAACAACTCGTGCATCTTCTTGGTGGTGTGCAAGTTCTTCGCGAATGCACGGGAGAGCCAGAACAACAAAGCATATGTTCGGGGGAAACTAGTAAGTTATGATAGTAGTGCTATTAATACATATTACAGTGGTTCATGCAATGCTCATTTTAAATCATTTACACGCTTTTCAATGCATCTAATTTGGAGAATTAATCACTCTATAATGCGTGTAAATTTTGATTTTAGTGTCGCTTTCTGTCTGCTTGTATGCAAGATTGTAGATCCGATAGTGATAGGTGTTCTAGTCCATGTTGCTATTTTAACTAAAATGCAATTTTATTTGTATTCATCTCTTAAATTTTTAGATTTGAAATACTTAATGAAAGTCACCAGAATTTCATGCAGGTCTTTGTCTTATAAGCAATTCATCAGGTTCCTGTGAGCCTTGCTTAAACTCCGTGACAAGTTGTCAAGCTCATCATAAGGCTCATTTAGTTTCTTTAGGTTTGCTAAATGCAGAGTTCAATATAATTTAAGCATTCAATAAAAACTTTGTTAATGCTTTTAATGAGCTATAAAGTGATGCTCTTGCTTACAAGTGTGCTATCGATTCTTATGTATTCATTTTGATGTTTAATGTAAGCTTTTTCCCGTTTAATGCCTTCTAGGTTAATGCAAGCTCTTTATAAATTTTTTATAAATTCTAAGTCTTGTTTACATGTGACTTGGTAACATATGATATAATATATATCAAATGCTCAGTTTTGTTCATCCTTGTCAACTTTCATCTCGTTGTAGCTTATCAACGAGTTATTTAATTTTCTGCTGCTCAAATATCTATTGAAATGTTTTATTTGTGTATGTTGGGAATATTGTTCATGCTTATCAACAAGCTGCTTTGTTTCCTATGGATTCTCATTTCAACCTTAATGTTCGCATTTTATGTTCATTTTATAAATCTATACTTTCACATTTAGCTCATTAAAATTTTGATTTTGGTTTTTTGTTTTGTTCAATTTAAGTCCTTTTTTGTTCTTTTTGAAGCCCCGTGCCAGTAAAAAAAAAAAATAGCAGGATCTCGGCAATGTCCCTGCGTAAGGGGTATTGATATATCTTTGACTGCCATGCCTAAAAGGCATGCAAATATGAGGGACTCCAAACCCACCACGCTTATAAGAAGCATGCATGAGCTTTAATACATGTACAAAATAAGCATATCCTAAGTTTTTCTCGTCACATTGGAACAATGTGAATGAGTACTTATTTCTAGCAAATTTTTTTATCACGTTAAAATAATGTGAACAAGTACTTATAATTTTACACAATTGTTTTGTCATATTGGAACAATGCAAATGGTATTTAAAATTTTAACTATTTTCTTGTAATTCACCTTTGTTCGAGGTGATTGATAGCGAATTTGCAAGATAGTGAAGCGAATATGTAATAACTCTGATTTAATTTTTTTATTGTAGATAGAGAATGAAATTTGTAAAAAAATTATTTGACTTCTCTATTTGGATAGGAAGAGATTATGAATTGAGTGGCTTGCTGTTGGATTCGGTTTGGGATTTGTGGTAGAGGTTTTTGGTTGAGGGGAGTTCAGCAAGGTTGAGAGGGAATCAGATAGCGGCTCAGTAGATGACTAGTTGGTGATTGGGTTGTTGGACGAGATTATGGCAAGCTTACGTAGTCTACGATTAGAAATGTCAAGCAGCTACTATGAGAGGGATAGGATAGATAGGGGAGCTCGGAACAGATGGAGAGGAGAAGGATGAGGTGTTGATAGGCTGAATGGGGTTCATTTTAGAACAAGCAAGAGAGGTAAACATGAAGCTCAATCAGGTTTTTGGGGTAGCGATAATGAATAATACTAGAGGCATGGGTTTGATGTCAGCTGCAACTTAAGAAAGATAAACAAGCTTGATGGTGTAGAGGCTTGTGTATATGATGGGAAATGTGCAGGTATTTATCTAAGGGGAAAACTGCTCGCAGATTTTGAGGTAGATGGGATTTACTGGGGTTTGGATCCATTCAGATGAACAAGCTTGATGGTGTAGAGGCTTGTATATATGATGCAGGAGATGGTAACTTTCGAGTAGGGAATGGACGGGGGACTTATGTGCAAGTTTTTGGGGAGAAGAGGGAGCATGAGAAACACGGCTGTGGGAGGAATAGCTTGCAGAGATCGGCTTCCCTGTAGAAATGGGGAAGATGAGTTGCGATGTTGAAAGAAGTCGGTTTGAAGGAGATTGGTTGACTAGGGGAGATGTTGGAGACGGTGAAGCTATCAAGATTGAGGAGGACTAGAGAGTATTGTGAGACTCGGTTTAGACTTCCCGGGAAGGAGTATGTGGTCAAGTCTGGAGTAGAATTGAGAGGGGTGGATGGGGTTGGGAGATGTTGCGAGAATGAAGAAGAGGAGTAAGGGCTTGGGTTCTGGAGATGGAGGCTATGGGTTTGCTGGGAGCTTAAGACGGGAAATGGGAGTCGTCGTAGCAGATTGAGGCTCTTAATTCAGGAGATAGGGATCGCGGGTTTGAACTGAGGAAGGAGACGCGAGTTCTTGAGAGAGAGTGAGAGATGGGAGTTAGCATGAAAGAATTGGTGAATAACTGGTTGGGATTTTTGTTTTGTTTCTCCTGGCCGTTGCAAAGGACAGGTACCTAGCACGGGTCTGAAAACGTGGAGGCAGGATGGGATGATTCTGGGTGGTGGAAATTTTGTAATTAACTTTAATTAATCTAACTATAAACTAAAGTCAATTAATCTTCTTTTTAAGTTGGGATGATGCCTGGTAGCAGAGGGATATCGGCAGTTTGTAGAGAGATGGGATGAAGGTTCACCCAATTGGTTGGCAAAAAGATAATATTAATCATGATGATGGATCTTTATTACCAGTTTTACAACAACAACAACAACAACAACAACAAGCCTTAATCCCACTAGGTGGGTTACATGAATCCTTCGTCTCCATTGTCTGTTGTGTATTATCTCATTTAATTCGGGTATACTAAGATCATTTTTTATACATCTTAACCAAGTCTTTTTTTGGGTCTACCTCTACCTTTCTTAACATAAGGAAAATCTAATGCTACTCTCCTAATGGTCATGACGGTAGGCGCTTTATGTGGCCAAACTCCCAATCTTCTTCTACCACTGGAGCTACTCCAACTTTTTCCCAACATACTCATTTTGCATTCTATCTCTAAAGGGTAAAGCCACTCATTCACAGCATCCTCATCTCTGTAACACTTAACTTAGTCTTGTGTTTCTCTTTTATTGGCCAACATTCGCACCATAAGTCATTGCGGTCTTACCACCATCTTATAAAATTTTTTTTAAGTTTAAGTGGAACTTTTCTATCACATAATAGGCCGGATCTTCAACCATCCAACTTGAATTCTACTAATAATATCTCCATCTATTTCACCATTATTTTGAACAATAGAGTCTAAATATCAGCTCACTCTTATTAATGACTTGATCTAAAGTCACAACACTACCACTAAAACTTCTACAACTAAAATTACACTCCATATATTGTTTTAGATCTGCTTAAAAACCTTTAGACTCTAAAGTTGACCTCCATAATTCAAGTTTCTGTTGGACTCCCTCTCTAGTCTTATCAACAAGAAGAATGTCATCAGCAAAAAGCATACACCAGGGTACATCTTCTTGTAAATGCCTCGTAAGAACATCCATAACTAAAGTAAAAGATAAGGGCTTAATGTTGATCCTTGATGTAATCCAACTGAAATAGGAAAATAGTTTGTCAATCCTCCTTGTGTTTGGACACAAGTGACGGCCTAGTATACATATCCTTAATGACTTGAATATAACCAATATTAACTTCTTTGTTCTAGAACTCTCCAAAGAACATCTCTTGAGACTTTATCATAAGCTTTCTCTAAATCAATAAATATCATATGTAGATCCTTTTATTTTCTCTATGCTTCTCCATCAAACCTCTTAACAAATGTATAGCATCCATAGTAGATCTACGGCATGAAACCAAACTGATTGTGAGAAACTTCATCACATCGTAACCTATGCTCAATTACTCTCTCCCATAATTTTAATGTATGGCACATTAACTTAATTCCTCTATAATTTGCACAATCTTGTGCATCACCTTTATTCTTAAATATCTATTTCTCCACTCATCGACATCTTTTAGTCTTTAAAATAACATTAAAAAGATTTGTAAGCCAAGAAATTCCTTGATCTCCTAAACATTTCACACTTCTATTGGAATATTATCCGGTCCTACTGCTTTTCCACAGTTTTTGTAGGTGCTGAAAAAAGAGTTATCTTTGTTCCAACATTCCAACGGAAGTTCGAAAAAAAATAAGGTTGAGCAAGCATTTCAGTTGACATCTATTAGGGAAGTACAATTGGCAATACAAAAAAGAGAACATACAAGAATCAGCTAGCATAAAAGAATTGATCACGGATAACTGAGTTGCGTGCTAACTAATTAGTACATGATATTCTAGTAATTAAAATGTGGATGCATGAAATCTGACATTGATTTACAAGATTAATGTTGATTTTAAGTATTGATGTTTCTATGACTGATTTCTTGTCCTGAAAGTGTGCATTTTGCATTAATTAAGTAACAAGGATTATAAAAGAAGTACAAACGATGTGCGTATTATGTAAGCTAAATCCTCTTTGAGGATCTGAATAAAATCAAAACTATAGTCCCTATCTATGGTAGTATCACCCAAACGAACAACAAAACCAGGAGAAATGATGTTTGCATTTTGGCATTTCTCCACAAAAAAGAGTGATGTAGGGCAAGCTACGCTCAAAAATCAGCGGTCCTGTTGTCTTCTCTATGAACAAAGCAGAAGAGGAGCTGTTGGAACTGGTGAAGAATCTCTAAATCCATCCCAGCCTGTGGCCTGTTGGTCCCTCTGCCCATGCTTAAGCTTTTCTGGGAGTGCTGAATAATATTGCTGTTATCCCCTTCAATGATCACCCTTTTCACCTCTAACTTCCACGTCTCTATCAAGTCTTTAATGACAAACATGGCGTCCAACTTCATAGAGGTGTTTTCCCAGTGCTCAAATTGTTTACCTGCTGCCAATAAAGGCTCCCCATATTCATCTCTAATGATGGCCCCAAGGCCGGCTGCCAACCCCAAGACCGGCTGCCAACTGTGAAGATAGGAGTGCCCCATCAATATTGATTTTTATCCAGATGTTGTTGCAGAAGCCTAGAGGACTGATGGCATCCCATTGCTTCTGGATGGGGTAAATTTCAACTTTGGTGAGAGCTGCAAGAATAGTCTCTGTCATGATGGTTGGAGTTCTGTAGTTCCTGTTGTGTTTCTTGGCATTACTTCCCTTCCAATTCTGGTAGATAGTGCCACAAATGATGCGGTTAATGGCTTTAATATGCTCCTCAGATCTTTTAAACATCTTCTTAAGGTACTCCATGTCATGAAACTGTGTAATAAAACCGACTTGGCTAACATCACAAAAACTTTCCTTAAATTGCTGCAGGCCACAGATATGTGAAAGCTATCCTCAGCTTCTTAACAGCCCCATGGGAATTCAATCTTGTCAGCAAGACCCCTTTTATTGAGTCAAGTGTTGGTAGGGAGAACACCTTTGAGTAATCACCACCTAAACATTCTTTCACGAGGGTGAATATGCAGTATCCGAAACCACTGAAATTGATCATCCAGCATAGAGAACTTGCTCTCATAAGCAATAGTTGTGATAGTTTTGCCGATTGGTTTCTTGATGAGCTCGATGATCTCTTCGCCTAATTCCTGATTGATCTCGACCTTGCCAATTCTCTCTAAGAGGTCACTCCCAAAGGCCTCCTTCAGGGTTCAATGTCCGTCCGGTTGGATGAATTCAGCAACTCGTAGCTCTTCCAATCTGCAGCTTTCGGCATAAGTCAGCCATTTGCTGATTGGGATATGATTGATCCAGCCTGCTCAAGATGTTAATACTGTTGCCATCCGCAATCACCCATCAAGCTTTCAGCCCTTCCTTGAGAACTGTCCAGGTAGCACTGTCCGCCCGATTGTGCGTTCTGCCCCAAATTATATCCCCATATTTTTTTCTAGGCATGTACAGAGGAGGGTGTCCTTTATGTAATCCCAGGCCGATCTAGCTCTTAATGGGCCTTTCCAATTGCTGCTTCCATGGAACCCGAGACCTCCAGCTTTCTGTGGCTTGCACAAATCGTTCCAGGCAATGTAATGGAGCCCCTTCTTATTGGCGGCTTTTCTCCAAAGGAATTAACGTCCATCCTTTCGATTTCCTCCCTAACGCTCTTAGGGATTTTGGTGTGATTGATCAAGTACTGGGGAAGAGTGAGAAGTGACATGTATATGAGAACCGACCTCCCAGCTAACGAGAGAAAACGGCTCCCCCAAATGTTAAACTTAACTTAAGCTTTTTGGATAATTTTTGTGAAATCAGTCTTTGTCAACCTCCTCATAGCCAAGTGAAATCCCAAGTAATCAAATTCTTCAACTCTTTTGAACCCAAGGGCCAGTCAAGGGTGTTATAAATGTTGTATGCTAAACTTTGTCTGTTTCTTGAGATGTTTCAAGGGCCAGTCAAGGAAAACTTGTACAGCTTAATAGCTGTTATGCGTGACAAGAAGTTTCAGTCTTGGAAAACTAGTACTAGGGATTGGCATGATGGATTTATCCGATTCGTAATCACTCCATAATAATAATGAAAATATAATAAGATATCATGTATTTTTAAATAATGATACAAAAGAGTCTTTCAACCTTGTTTAAGGATTAACTTATATTTGGTATGCATTTAAAAATTTTCTTTATCGCTAGTTGCTGTTATTCAATGGGTGATCGGCAGGGTTTAGCAAACTAGTTAAATGTGCATATTTTACTTGGTAAGTCAGTTACTAAATTTATGTCAATTGACAAGTATGAAATTTCACTGTTGTGATGATTCCATTGTATTTTAGAGACAAGATGGTGAGTATTTCTTTAGCCTTACTGCCTTTTTATATTTATCATTGCTGCTTTGCTTCAGGGACTGGTATAATTTGGAAAAGTCTAAGCGTATTAAAGCATTTCGCTGTGGGGAGTATGATGACTGTATTGCAAAGGCCAGAGCTTCTGCTATCCGCTCAAACAGGAGAACAGCCAATTCAGGGAAGCATGCTCGCAGAGTAGATGCTATTCTTCACGCTCTTGAGCTTGAAAAGTGCCATTTAACCAATGGGAATGAGAAGCTTAGCTCTAGCAAGAATACAAGCAAGGTCAGTTGCATTGCCAAAGATTTGCTTAAACAGCGAAAAATGATGTTCAAGAATAGGAGGGAACTTGTTTTTACTGCAAGGAAATCTGGCAAGCCCAAAGAAATCTCTACTCATGAACTCTCTCACTCTGTTACATCATTTGAACGACCTGAGCAGCCATTTAACAGTACCGTACAAGAAAAGAAATGGAAAAATACAAATGATTCTGAAGATGATGGAGATGACGGAATAAGGAGAATGAAAGATCTTCAGGACCTGGGTTTGGGGATGGCATTAACAGGGAAGCCTAATATGCGTGCAAGCCTGAAAGAATTCTGTGCAAAAGGCTCATCTGGGTGTGCTTCACAAAATGATCAAGACTTTACTAACAATGTATCTAATATTAGCCTCAGGAACAGCTTTAAACATTCTTATACACGGTTGTTTCATGTATATCAGAATTTAAAAAGGAGAAATCGCCGCCGCCGGCGACTAACAAAAATTTGGGTGGGTTCCGATAAGGTAAATGTTCCATTAATCTATCAGGACAGTGTTATTACTGGCGATTTACCTTCTTATGTAATCACCATGAAACGGCTAAATGATCTAAAATCTTCTTCAAAGAAGACGAATTCCTCATTCATGGATAATAGTTATAACTGCTCAGAAAGTTCACATGAAAGAACTTCACTACATATTCAAGAGAAAACTGGTACTGCAGCTTTTGACTTTAATCATCCCTCTGTGATTAGGGATGAGGCTGATGATAGCCTTTCTGATGGCTTGGTCAATGTTCCTATTCTTATTGGGGAAAGGAATGTGGAAGGTATGTTAAAGACCGTTATCCAGTATACTCTCTTATATCTATTTTCATTTTATGATAGAAAGGCAACTGTTTTTGGATGGATGTCTTCCATGTGAAATAGTCGAATATTGATGTGAATAACCTTGATATTTTCAAACTTGATTGCTCAAATATATGCTATTCTTGCAACTTCTGACATGATTATAGTCAAGTTTTAAGTTTTCATTATTTTTTAACTGTTAAAAGGATTCTTTAAGTTTGCTTTTCGACGGAACTTATTCCCGTATGATTTTGAAGAAATGACCGAGGAACTTCAACTAGGAAGTTTATGCTTGAAGTTTAGATTCTATCAACTACACTGGTCTGCGTCATGACTAGTACTTCATTGGCCTGGATGCAAAACTATTCATGAGTTCAGTAATCTCTTTAAATTTTTGGTTCAGTATCTTTTTTCTCGCATCTTCATCCAGTCTTGATTTAATATCAATTTTTCTTAGATCCTTTTTCACTATAACGAGATGCATCACACGGTTATCTACCCAGGTGTCCTCTCCCTACGCAAGACTTGCTTATCAAGAAAAATCCACTCCTTTGCAGCAGAGAAGCTATCTGCCCATTCCGTTCAAGTTTGTTTGGTTTCAAAATCTGGTCAAGGAATTGTTGAGGCTTCCTCTACTAACTCTGTTTCTCCTACTAATCCTACCGTCCAGAGTTTGAAAAAGAGCAACATCGGCCTTTATTCCAAAGTAAAAGGACATTCAAGTTTAAACATGAATCCAAATTTAGAAAGTTCTGATGATGAAGCTGGCAATGCTTGTGATGGCTCCCTGACCTCTGATATTAGTGATCAATCAGTCAGATGTGAATCTCTTTTAGAATTTAGTAACATGCATGAAGCTCAAACTGTTCCAGCTTCAATCAACAGTGCGACAGCAAATGATTTTGTGTGCATATACAAGTCTTTACAGTCAGGCAACAATGTAGAGTCTAGCTACTCAACCTCTACTGCTCAACTAAATGGAGCTTTAAGAGAGGTCTTCACTTCCGCCAGGCAAGCGCAAGATTCTGATAAACATGAGCAGAGTATTGTCTCCATTTCTCCTCGATGCGCAGTACTGGAACCATCCCACAGTGCCAGTGTGGCTTCTCTATACGACGTTGAGTTGAAGGTGCAAGCTAACTATCATGGTCAGCGAGCACCTCTCGTTTCTCTTGTTAGCAAATTGAACGGTAAAGCCATTGTGGGCCATGCCATCACTGTTGACATTTTAGTCGATGGCTCCAGCGCCACTTTACTGAATAGTGTTCGTCATCCGACTGGTTGCAACATTAAATTGCTTGGAAACAGGGTTAATATAATTTGTAAACTGCACGTAAAGCTTGATCATCTTGCAGAGTCAAAACCGAGCCTTCTAGAAAAAACATCCCACCTTTCATGTACGAACTCTCCTTCCTTGAAAAGGAAACCTCTTGGTGGAAGAAAATCTGGTTTTTCTCCCAGAAAAATTCGTAGGTTATCCTCAATTACTGTTGATCTCAACAACAGGGAAAATGACAGAGAAGTCATTGTGGAAAAGGTGGAAGCATCATTTGTTTCATGCATACCGCTCAGGGTTGTTTTTAGCCGGCTGCATGAAGCTCTGAGCTACTCATCACACCAAGCAAACTGAATATCTTGGGCTTTTTCTCACATCCTCACTTGACATATGAAGACATATATTTACAACTAGAAGGTTTTGCCTACTTAGGGACATTAAGCTCCTAACATTGTAGAACATGGCCTGTGGCCTACGGTGTAAAGCAGAAGACTTCTTGTTCATAATAGCATGCGCCTAACTGTTGTGGTTGATAAACTTTAGCTGGTTCTATCATCTGATCAGCTTGAAGTAACTCTTCTGCTCAGGCCCGTTACACGGCTATGTAATATTTAGTACTAATGTGCTTCATTTTTGAAAAAGAATCAGTGCAAAAATCATGTTTATGTCCTCTAGCTGTCTTGCTGTGGGTGTGAATTCAACGTTTCATTTATGTTTTCTCACCTTTTTTCTGTTATTGGCATGAATTCAGCAATGTTTCGTTCTGTTATTGTCAATGGAATGCTGTTAGTTCAGTCTTCCTTTCTACGAACAGTTTAAATTTCTGCTGTTTCAGATTTTCAATTAAAAAAATACTTGAAAATCATGAACTATTGCAACATTAACTCATTTTCTTTCAAGCTATAAGTTATAAGGTTGTTATTTTGTTACTATTTTGCTCTTTTGATCCATCCAATTTGATTTTTTTCATCCATTTGCTACAAATCTACACGTTTAAGCTGTTCAGTATGTATTTGTAGCCTTATTTGCTTTTGCATCTTAAGCTTATTGCTATTGATCTTGTGAGGTATTATCTAAGTGTAATGGGCTTATTATCATATGGAAATGTCAATCCTAAATGAGCAACTAGGCTAGTTATGTTGTATGAATTCAAGTAATAGAAAATAAATAAATCATTGATAATCAGCGACAATGAAATTGTTAAGATGATTGTATCGAAATGATCGATCGCGAAACAATTTTAGTTTTTATTAAAGATAAGTTAGTGAAGTATGGATTTAATTGTTTTGAATTTGTGTATCAAAGATAGAAAATATTTTCATAAAAGGAGTAGAACATTTTAAAATTACGCTTAATTAAAAAGATATTAACTATTAAAATAAAAAAATATTATAAATTAAACTCCAAATTCCATATTGCCAAAAAAAAATTCATAAAATCTTTAAAAAAAAAAAGAGTATAAAAATAATTTTAAGGCATATATATCCATAAATGAAGATAGGATCAGCGGTGGGAACCATAGATGTGATGATGATGATGACATTGGTGGCTCCATTGTGGAGTTGGCAGATGAAAGCAGAATGTTCCTACAGGATTTTGCTTAAGGGAGAGATGGAGAATGAAAGGAACGCATCTGGCTTCTTTCTATGATCGATTTTATTCTTGATAATAATTAATAAATAAATTATTGGCAAAAATAGAAAATACCGGCATAAAATTTAGCAGGTATAATAAGAAGTTTAGAAATTTACATATATATAACACGTAATTTTTATGCATTTATATATCTAATATTTAAAGTTTGATATTTATAAATATAGTATTTTTTTTTATATATAAGAAAATATATTTTGCTTAAAAAATAATTATGATGCTATTTTTTATATAATATTAAAAATTTGAGTGTTATTTTTGTAAATATAAAAGTTTACATATTAGATATATAAGAATTATGTAAATATGTAACAATTGTGTACTCTTTATGCAAATGCCCCCTAAAAATTTTAGTTGGCAAACCAATGAAATATGTGAAGAATCTCTTTCTAACTAAACTTATTTGTCCATAATTTATTAAAAATGTTAACAAAAATATATTGGAGGATAATTTTCATGATAGTGTTTTTATATATTAAGTCTTTATTATGGTGGGTGAATCTTATTCAAATTACCTTTATGTTGTAATATGTATGCTTCAAGAATTTGCTTTTTTTATGAGAAAATGCATAAAAATAGAGGAGTCTAGAACTCTCATATTGATTGAAAAGCCACATAGTGAATGGAGTGAATGAAAGGTTCTCATGGCTAGTAAACAAGGAAGTTAAAATCTTTGATATTGGCATCATGAGTTATCCCACATCAAAATTAATCAAATTTTTTTTCTTACAAGGTTCCTTTTATTTTCATTAATTGAGCTTAGATAAGAAAGTTCATCTAAATTTATACTTGCATTAGTTCTCAAGTAGCTTAAACAACTCTAAACAATGGTGGGATAACTCATTTATTTATGATAGATCATCTTATTTTATTTTGATTATTATTTTTTAATTCAAGTTCATTACATAGTGGATTATGTTAATCTCTATTGTGTGTCAAAAAAATTAGTTTGAGAATCCACGCCTTTAGATAAATCATGCACACAGATATTTGAAAAGATAATAAGAAACTCCAAAATTTTTATGTGAAAAAACTCTAGAAAGAGGTAAACAAACCATGGGGTCTAACCCAGTAAAAATGTTCTATATATCTACTTTGGAGTACAAAATTTAAATCTTCCTAATAACGGAATTACAAAATTATATATGAGAAATCCTAACAATGAGAATTTCAGAATTATGTAACAATACTATCGTTAGTGTAACGGTTGTTGGTGGCCAACAATGACAATAAAAATCGACAAGAACGAACTTCGAACTTATAGCTCTCTCTTAGCTTTTTTCCGAGTCGCTTCTAGCTCCTTTCCTCCTCTCATGACAAGAATGGGGGCATATTTATAGGATTCTGAGAGGGGTATTTGGGTTATTGTAACCAAAATCTCAAAACACTCTATCGTACGGTTGGTATCGATTCATTTGATCATAGATATTTTGGTGATTTGATCATTTAAATGATCTTTGATTTGAGTGATATCGCTCGTTGAATTTGCCTCCGTCGCCAATTACTATAAGCATCAAATTTGGAAGTAATTTGATGGTTCAGTATTTTGAAATTTTCATATAGTTTTGGACTGATTTAAGCTCATTTTGAGCTCGATTGACAATATTATTAGACTCATCCCTCTGAGTCATTTAATTTGATTGTATACATACTTTAACTTGATATTCATGCTTAATTTAAAAAATTTAAAGGGATATATAAATCTCGACTAATTGACTTGATTTGATTTAGTCGGATTGAGTAGATATCATATTATTTTCAATCAATTAATCTAAAGTAGTTTAAATCATGCTCCAATTTTTTAATCATATAATTTTATTTTAAGTCAAATGTATATTCATCATCTCATCATTAGTATGGCCATCATTTTCGTCAAAATTAACCTTATTCCAACTATATATAAGTTGTATAAATCCTCAATTTTAATGTTGTCTCACTAAAGGTTAACAAAAAGTAAAGTATATTGCGTTTAAAAAATTATTTTGAATAATGTTTATCTAATTTATCTTAAGATCTACATTTTTTTTTCTAATCATTTCAACCACTTAGTTATGAAGATTATTTTTTTTTATCCTTTACTAAATATGTTCAAAGTATATAATTTTATTTTAAAATATTTTATCTTCAATAAATATCACTCCAACCAATCTTTTATTATGATTAGCTCTTATTTATTCTTCCAAAAATAATCCTATAATCTTAGCATAATTTTTCATATTATTTTGGTATTATAATTGAAGCCTTTGTTAGGTATTAAGATTTTGATCATTTTCTATATTTATAAGAGAAACATTAAGAGTTTATTGTCATTGAAGTAAATAAGAAAGTGAATTGGTATGTTAATAATGTCTAACATTCAATTAATACTCATTTGTTTGATCATTTGATCAAATGTATGACTAATTTTAATGGAAATTAAGCTAAATGTGCCATTTTGAAGATGCAAAACTAAGTTGAACAGCCCATGTGACATATCAAAAAGCATCATGAACTCAAATGAAGGTTTTAAAAACTTGTACCAAAGTGGAGCACATCCTAAATTTAAAGGATTAAGATATAATTTATCCATTATTTTATGTTTTAATAATATTGACTAATACTTACTAATTATAAATATTTTTTTATTATTATAAACTTTCATTTAGTTCCTAACAACTCATTAAACCTTGAACACTATAACAAAAAACTTGAATCCAAATCAAGCTAAACTCAAACAAATTTTTGATAAACGAGCTCGAGCTCAAAGAACATCTTGTTTTACTAGACTTGATTCATTTAAACTTACTCTCGATCATTAATTTAAATATAAATTATTATCTACTTATAAATACAAAATTAACAAAGTACAATTGAAAATTTGATACTGAGAAACAATTCATATGGGTAGATTCACTCCCAAAAAATTATTAAATGGGTGATTCATTTATTCTTACTTTTAGATATAGTCAAACAAATTTTTATATGAATTTTTATATAATATTCTTTATATATTTTTCTTGATCCATTCAAATAATATCTAATCCACTTTTCATTAAAATGATCATCGCTGCACATATAAATTGACTATAAGATTGCGCTAGTTGTGTCAATTTTTTTTGAATCATTCACTCCAATACACACTTCAGTGTACTTTAACTGGCAAACCATCCAAATACACTAATATGCTAACCGTTCATTGAACCTGGACACCTATTTTGTAGGTTCAATGTATACGGACGACAATACCACCCTGGAGGACTCGATCCAAACAGGCCTAGTTCCACTATCATTTTCCAAACCCATATTTATAGAAACACGTGCCTGCTATATCCGATAAGCATCCATTAAATTCCCTTATTGTTTTTGGGGAAAGAAATTCCCCTTCCATTCCCTTTTTTTTTTTTTTTTTAATTCTCATTATTTCAATTAATTTAGCGCGCACACACACACACAAAAATACAACTGATTCTTATCAACAAAAATGTTGTTATTCCTCTATATTAATTATTTGATTGGAGTTATATGTAATTAGTTATTTTTTTCATAGAAAACATATTCAATATCTGTTTATGTGAAATGTTAATTTAAGCATTTAAATGAGGTAATATCTTATTTAACTCAATTTGTTAACTATAAAATTGAATGTAAAAACTTGATGTGTGTGATATATCATTTGAAAATTCAATTGGTTAAACTCAATTAAAATACATTTTTTGCTAAAGTTTAATATTATCAAAGGTTTTAATAATTTCACAATCAAATTAAATATCTTAATAAAATAAACTCAATGACGTCAATGTAATCTGATTCAAGTCTAAATATGCTCAAATCAAACGTTTGAAGCATTATAGAAAATTTTGTAGGTGTACTTTGATAACTAAGAGATCTACAAATCATACATGCTTATAATAAAATTAAATATCTCAATTAGATGAATCTAACAAATACATTTACTCAATTTTAGCATTACTTAGACACTAAAAAATTTAAAAGAAGTTTTGCAATTACAGAGATTGCTTTGAGTTGTGGAATGGAGTGCTTTAGAATTTTTTTGTATTTATGGAGGATTTCACATCTAAAATCTCTAAATAGGGCCCCACCATTTATATGAAGGGGATGTTCATGGGGAGATTGGATGGAAGCTGGAGAAAAGAGAGGGCTTAGAGCTAGAGAAAGTGTCTTAGAGTTATACCTAAGCTTCAATGTTGAACCAATAGTGTCTGACCACTAGCATTAGACCAGCATTGCTTGACTACCACTTTTTAACTACCACCGCATACCACAACATCAAATCATTATTGTTTGACCACCACATCGTACTGATGCAGTCAACTACTATCATCAAATCACCACCAACTAACCTCCACCATCAGATCAATGTCTAACCACCATTGTAAGCTAGCACATTGAATTGCTATTGGCATATTATCAGACCATTACCAATTTACCATTTAATTACCATTAATAGACCTCCACCATAGGACAATCATCCAACCAACATTGTCAAATCATTATCATCAGCAAACACATTTGAATATTGCCACATAATTACCGTGTCATATCATTGCTATCGACCACCACCATAGGATAGCCATCGTTCGGCCTATATCATCAAATGATTACTCGATTATAGTTGCTTAATTATCATCACCTGACTACGATTGTCCAACCACTATCATTTAAAGAAAGTTGCTTGACCTCCATCAATCAACTATGATTGCCAAGCTTTCATTTATCAACCATGGTTGCTCAACTTCTATCGATAATAATCGCTTAACCACCATAGCCTGATTATAGTTGTCGACTTATTATTTTTCAAACACCATCACCTAACTATAATCACTTGATCACAATAGCTAACTACATTCTCTTGATCACTATTACTTAGTTATGCGAACATTTGTTGACTTCATTATTTACCACTACCACAATAAATGTGCATTTCATAGCCTATAAATCGATGTATGTTGATGAAACTAAGAACGATGGGTCCAATTTTATCACATGTTGTCACTAATAATATTAACATGTGTCATTGTATTTCTGATTGATGCACAATGTCAATGCACATTATCACCTATGAAGCAAATGCATGCTATCAACGCATGTTATCTCTTCTAATGTTAATAAAAGTCATCAACATTATAGCTGACAATCTCCAATTTTATCTCCTATCATTATCACAAAATTTGACACTTGTCATTGTTTAAATGATTGATGCACATCATTAATGAATACCATTTATTATAAGCATGATGCACATCGAGTAATATATCATCTCTTATAAGGTTGATGCATATCATCAACTAAGATTGATGTTTGTTGACTTTATCACTTGTTTATACTCACAACTTTGACATAAGTCATCACTAATAAGATCAATAATACATGCTATCAGCAATAATTCTGATATTCGATGTTAACATTAAGATTATGCTATATATTTTATTCTATGACATTCTTTCCTAAAAAATGGATGGTTGAAAAGACCAAAATTAATTCTCTCAAAATAACTCTAATGCCTCGAGTCTCCTTTAACTTCTATATTATAGTTTATTTTCTGTAATCTATATCTATTATATTATATCACTACATTGCATAATTAAAAATGAGGGCATCTTTCATAACCTCTCATAAATACTAGTTGAATTATTTCAAATTAATAGTGCCACATTATTTTTCTCTTTTCATTTTTTTTCATGTAAAAATTCTTATATATCTTGCAACTTTTCTCTTATGTGTGTGTAATGAATTTTTGTATGAAATTAAAACATTAATACTTTGTCTTTACCGCCATAACTATTTTGGCACAAAATATTATGAATCAATATAAAACACTAATTTTATTTGACTCATTCAATCATTTATATATGAGTCAAATATGAAACAAAGCATCAAATGCATCATAATTTTTTTTAAAAATTTTATAAACAAATATTATACTTTCTATAAAATAATGTGCTTTAAGCATTATAAAGCATAAACTAAAATGTATGTTGTTTAATATTATTGCATGCCTAAAAATTCATAACGGTAGAATAAAATTTCATGACTTTGTGTGTATGGAAATCCAGCACACACACAGATAGTTGAAGAAAAAAAAGAAACTCTAGAAATTTTATATGAAAAAACCCTAGAAAGAGGAAAAAAAATCATGAGGCCTGACCCAACAAAAATACTACAATATATATATATATATATATATATATATATATATATATATACACACACACACACACACACACATATATATATATATATTAAGTTTTCCTAATAACGTGATTACAAGATTGTATGTAAAAAAGTCTGACAATAAGAATTCCATAATCATATGACAATAGTAATGCAGTGGTAGTTGGGCTGTACGATCGGTGATAACGATAATGATGACGGACTTCGAACTTCTAGCTCTCTTCCACCTTTCTCCCAAGTTTGTTTCTAGCACCCTTCCTTTCTCATGACAAGAATGTGGTCTTATTTATAGGATTCTCAAAGAGGCATTTTGGTCGTTGTAGCCAAAATCCAAAAATACTCCATCAAATGGTTTATATCGATTCATTTGATCATAGATAATTTTTTAACGATTTGATCATTCAAATAACCTTCGTTTTGAGTGATCTTAGACTCGTTGGATTCATCTCGTCGAGGGCTCGATTATACTATAAACATGTCAAATTTGGAAGTTATTTGATTATTCAATCAATATCTCGAAATTTTTAAGTAAAACATTTAGGCTGATTCAAGCTAGTTTGAGCTGTGCTTGACCCGATTTTAATGTCGTTGAACTTATCTTATTGAGATGTTTTATTTTATTATATAAAATTTTTATATATATATATATATATATATATATATATATATATATATATATATATATAATTTAAAAATTTTATACATGATATATCATTTGTGCCCCTATTTTTAGGGCGATAAATTTAATTTTGTCCAAAAGTAAATTTAATAAAAATTTTAAATATTATTAAAATTCTCAATAATATATGATTATTATTTAAATAATTAGTTATTTATTTAATTAATTGATTTTTTTACAACCGCATATACGCTCTGAAGCACTTTTTTACTTCTTCTAACACTTCGCTCACTTACTCCTTCGCTCCTATCCGCCTTATAAAAATAGATTGATCGCCAAAGATTTCATGCTTCCTTCCTCCCCCTCCGTCTTTAGAATGAGAGAATTCTGAACAGCCCGATATATATATATATATACATATATTCATTATAATTATTATAACTATTTTATTTTATTTCTCTCTTACCCGTGAGAAATTGAGAGAGAGAGAGAGAGAAAGAGAGAGACGTAAAGAGGGGGGAGAGAGAGGGAGAGAAAGAGACGGAAAGAGAGAGAGAGACGAAAACAATTTTTAATTACTAATAAATGGCTGGCGTATTGCCCGCATCATGGAAAGATTGGGCCGGTCCTTCCTTATCTATATTTTTTAAAGAATTTAAAAATTCCTTAAGGATGGGGAAAAATCATATATCTTCCTTTCTCTTCTCATGACATTCACTAACCTATATAATGGTGCATGAACCCCATTATAGGCTCCAATTTTTCCCAATTTCGAGGTTTGAAACTAACGTTAAAGACGTATCCCAAATTTTTAATGCTGAGTTCTTCATAAATCTTTTCCATTGACCTTTATGATGGTGCACCTCCTTTTCAGGTTCTCTGGTCTAGTTTGAAATTGATCCGTTAGACACAGATCCCAATTTCAATGTACTTTCAAGTTCTTCCAACTTTCTTTAATTTTTGAAATCCTCCATTGACCTTTATGACGGAGCTCAACCCCCCTCACAGGCTCCAATTCTCCCTGGTCTCGAGGTTTAAAACTGACATAGTTTGGCGGCACGTATCCTAAATTCAGGCTCCAGTTGATTCCAGGATCCTTTATTTTTTAAAGTAAAATTTAAAAATGTCCTAGATATGCGGTGCATAAACCACTTTGAGAGGCTATATTTTTATCTTTTATGTATGTTAAAGTCTTTGCCTCCTACTATAAAAGTATTTATTTTTTCTATAAATTTTGCCCCTTTGATGACATGATAATTATATATCATTTTTAGACTTTGACTTCGAAAGGATTATAATTTATATATATCTCTTGAGATTTTTTGGTATACCTATATTTTTGAGGCTTCTGCTTTTTAAGATTTTTAGTATATCTGTACCTTCCAATGTTTTGTATTTTGAGATTTTTAATGTACTTTACCTTTTGAGGCTTTTAACTTATGAGGTTTTTAATGTACATTCGGTTTTGTCTTGAGATTTTAATGAGTGGAGACACTATCAACCACTTAATATCTTAGAGTCTTTCTAGTGAGAACTTTGTCCACTACTAGCTTGTCATCGAGGCTTCCTCAAGGGCGTACCTTCTAGGGGTTATCAGTGGAGACTTTGTCTACCATTTTCCTTCATGAGATCTTTTATTATGTACATTGTCTAGTACTAGCTTCCCATATAGGCTTCCTCATGAGTATGTCTTTTAAGCGATTTTATTGAATGCAACAAATTAAGATTTTATTAATAATAAAAACTTATTTAGAAAACAAAATTTTCTAAACATTTCAATATAGTAAAAAAGAAACTTAACTTTATTTAGTCACTGCTCTCGTGATATCTTTCCTTAGATAAATAATGGTGATATTTCTTAGTCAATAACTCCAACAATTTCTTTATTATGATTCCTCTGATCTCCTTTTTGATGATCTGTATGTTGCTCTAATAAGTAGCGTCTCAAATGTCCTTGTCCTACTAAACATTCAATTTCTTCCTTTAGATGAACTAAACTTTAAGTTGAATACCCTTTCAAACACTGAAAGTGATAATATTGTGATTGATTTTCTCCATTTGGATTTCTCAATAGTTTTGGCCATTTGAGATATTCAGAATTCAGAATCTACATTATGATACTAGTCATAAATGTATTTATTTGAGTATAACTACAAGTATCGTATTATCATCGATCTTTTGAATATTTTTTTTGTTTTGAGAGACTGTTCTAATATTTTCTGATGCGTATCTATGTTTAGAGTTATTCTTAAATTGTCTTTTAATGAGTAGTAATAGCTTTATCAACAATAATTTGTGCCTATACTTGATGAATAAGATCAGCATAAGATCACATTGTATTTCGCATTAGTGAAGAGTAGATAGGCCAAGGTCGAAAACCTCCAAGAAAGACTTCTCGAAGTAACTCTGGATTTACTCATAGAATTTGACAAGCTTCAGAATAGAATCTTTGAAAGTATTTTTTAAGGGTTTATCCTTCATTTTGGAGAATTTCAGAAAGATGAGAAGTGTCATTGATGATTCTTCGATTTGAAATAAATTATTCAACAAAGAGTTTAGTCAAATGAGCAAAGTTGAGAATGATTCTTTGGGGGAGGGAATAAAACCATATACGAGCTTGCCCTTTAAGATTTATAGAAAAAACTTGGCAGAGCAAAGCATCAGGGCTTGTTGAATATGCATAATAGTTCTATAATGGTCGATGTGCTCATAAGGATCAAATGTTTTATCATAAGGTTCAATATTACGTAGTTTAAACCCCACCCGGATCGGTTGTTGAAGAACCATATCATACAAATGAGAAGATTCTTCAATACTCTGACGATGGATGAAGTGTTTATCTCTTAGCAAAAATTTGTCTAAAATAAGGCATCGTATTTCATCTCGAATAATTTCACGAGTTGTCTCCATGAAACGGAGGTGATTCAATCCCATCAAAGAGGGGGATTCAAAGTTGGTCGGGCAATACGAGTAGGATGAGTTGAGCTGACAATATAGTCATGATCAATACCGATGATATACGGGGGGAATTTTCATATTATTAGAGAGTTCTTTAGGAATTCTTCAATAACATCAACTATATTATGTTGTTGATATTGTTGATTTCCTCTTGTTTGTTTGGTGACATTCTCGGTTGTTCAGCTCCTAGTAAGAGTTTAAGGATTTGAGCTTGATATTCCTTTATTCTTCGCATACCCTCCTCAAAAGTTCAAAGTGCTTCACCTGGTTGATGGTTTCGATCTTATTAAAAACTTGGTTGTATGACATGATGAAGTAATTGAAATTTCCTTCCCATAGACGACGTCAAACTATTGTGTGCTTGAAAACTCATAGTTGTAGAATAGAACTTCATGCCTTAGCTTGCATGAAAATCCAGCACACACACAAATAGTTGAGAAAAGAATAAGAAACTCGAAAATTTTTACATGAAAACATCACAAAAAGAGGAAAAAAAATCACTGGGTTTAGCCTAGTAAAAATGTTTCAATATATATATATATATATATATATATATATGCTTAATTTTTAAATTAGCCCTAATTAATAATGTAATTATCTAATTAGCCCGCTTAAAAAAAAATTTAAAAATAGCTCGCTGATTGGGCGACTGCCGTAAAAATAATTTTTTTAAAAAATCAAATTAATAGCTCTCATTTTTTGGCCATTTCAGGCTCATCAGATGTCGGATTTCTACGTGGTTGGTATCGTTAGAAAGGGAATAAAAAATTCTATAACTTTTTTTGACTGAGTTTTGACGAATCTCGCGTACTGCTTTATATATAAATTTTGAAGTTGAAGTGAAAGTTATTAAATGACCCCATTTTTTTTGTCATAATACAAGTTGTTGAATACATATAATTCATTGGTAATATCAAACACTCTCAATATATTCTATATATAAATTGAGCTTTAATGGGTTTACTTATTCTTGAAAAATAATCAGCTCTTTTTTTATATTTGAAGATATTATTTTACACTTGTAACATTTACTTTCCCAAAACACATTAAAACTTGTAATGTGAATTTTGACTCTAGATGTATTTTCATTTGACTCTTTACTATAATAAATACATATATGACAAATAGTTTTTAAATTAGATTTGAACTATATGTAATTCCACATTAAATCTTTTATCCTCTCACGTGAATTAACCAAATTAAATAAATAGTAAACATCACTAGGATTACACAATGAGAAGTAGGTGAATGAGTAATCATAAAAAAACATATAAACTGTCAGAAATACATGCCATCAAACGCAAAAAATATAATACATCTAATCATCGTCGATCGCGTGGTGGAATCGCGCAGCGGGGCGTAGTGGGATGGTGGTCGCCGCCGATCACGCAGATGATCTTGTCGATGGTCCTCCTCCTCTTTCATCATCCGCGGTGTTGCGATCTTAACTCGTAACATGTATGTCAACCGAAGCTTCGTAGCAACGAATACCCGTGGTAAACTCTATATGGCGTTAATGAAATGACCATATGCGGCGGACTTGCTCCATGGGTGCATTTGTGACCACATTGCTTCACGATATGAATCGTACGTGTAAATGTCTGTGTTGTCCACCACGGATAGAGGATGGCCCCACATCCATCGATGGAACATCTGACTGTGCTGATGCAAAAGTGCCTGGAATGTTAGTATCCCTATATCGAGCAGGGGTGCAACCGAGTCGAGTCGAGCTCAAGCTGTATTGAGCTTGAGCTTGACTTGAACATCATGAGCTCGAGCTCGACTCGAGCTCGACACATAAACCAAGCTCGAACTCGTGTACAAAAATTAAGCTTGAGCAGCTTTAGTGGGCTCGTTTAGAAGCTCAAGCTTGGCTCGTTGAATAGCTCGATTTAGGCTCGTTTATAGGCTCGTTTAGGAAATAATTTCATTAAAAAAGAGCAGCAAAAAAATTTAAAGACCAATTAAAAAAAATTTAAAATATTTATAAAACTAATTTGAATCTTTTGAGATATTTTTTATTACAAATATATGAAATTCTAAATTACAAAAAAAATGTAAAACACAAAAAATTAAATGCAGAAAAATGTGTTTGTTTCATTACAAGAGGTTTTGTAATTTTTTTTTTTGTAATGAAAAGAAATTACAAAAAAAAATTACAAAGAATTAAACAAGAGAGGTACATATAAGTTACAGAATTAAATATTCAATCTCTCATATTTTTACACAAAAAAAGGAAAACATAGAATTAAATTAAAATCAACATCTTCTATTGAGCCATGCCACAGTATGTTAGAGTCTTTAAAGGAGAAGTAATCCAAAGCTCTACTTATACTCTTTGAGCATCCAACCACCTAATCAAAAAATAAAATTATAAGCATCTTAAATGAGGCAATTACCCAATCATAAAAATATTCTACAACATACCAATGGAAGGAAGGGCATAATTAAGTAAGCATAAAGAATAAGAGAAAATAAAATGGATAAAGTTAAGAAAAGGCTCAGGCTCAGTTATAAATTATAATCATCTTAAAGAGCAACATTATATGTAAGCATCCAAACTTCAAAAGAAGGGTTACAATTACATATAGTGCTACCAGTTAAAAGAATATAGAGAGGGAAACATCATTGCCATCACAGCCAGCATACCTCGTGTAGCCCATCATCCAAGTCCATCATCGATAAGGAAGGGGTGAATTATTACTAAAAGAAGATAGAGGGAAACAACAAATACTATAGCAAGGTGAATTATTCAAGCAATCAAATAATCAAAACATAATCGAACGGATTCATAAAACAAATCTTAACAGGTTACATAATGATAATGAGAATGATAGTGAATAAAAGGATATGAATAATTCTATGAATCTGAAAATTCAACCCCCCTCTCCCGCGGTAAGACATCTCCAAAGAAGGAGAAATAATCAATTAAAACCCCAATATTATCAAGGAATTGCGACTTAAAGGGAAAAAAAGTAAAACAAATGTTTTTCAATTGGGTAACAATTTGATTCAATGAGTAGATTAATAAAATAAAGATTGGCGACAATTATTGTTTTAATGTTAAAACAATAAAAGATCCTAATTTTAAAAGGAAATGATCACACCCTTACAATGAATATTGAAAGTTGAAACGCTATGTGAATACAGATGAGCACAAACATGATAGTATTGACTTGTGGATCTTAGCGGTTACCAAAGTTGGAGAAGTACTTAATAAAAGATGGCTAAATTATCAACTGCATAAGTTGGTAATTGATCTCAAGAGAATTATAAAATGACTGCAGTAATATCAACATAAGGCAAAAATCGAGACACAAGGCAAAAATTGAGACATAATTATAGAAAAAAATAGTAAGCATTACAATCAATTGCAATAGAGCTAACAATATAATTACAGGAAAAACAGTAAGCATCCAGCCACCATAAGGCAAAAATCGAGACAAAGAAGTCATTTAGAGTCCACTAATGCTTGCTCAACAAGTGCTTCAATTCCTACTCCAACAAAACATATAATCACCAACCATCAATAAATTAAGAAAGCAATATAATTAGGAAAAATAGTAGACGGCCGTAGCATCCATACCATAAGGCAAAACGAGACAAAGAAGTCATTTAGAGTCCTAATGCTTGCTCAACAAGTGCTTCAATTCCACCTACTCCAACAAAACATATAATCAAACCATCAATATGAATTAAGAAAGCAACATAATTACGAAAAATAGTAGGCGGTAGCATCCAAACCACCATAAGGCAAAATCGAGACAAAGAAGTCATTTAGAGTCCACTAATGCTTGCTCAACAAGTGCTTCAATTCCACTACTCCAATAAAGCATATAATCACCAACCATAAGGCAAAACGAGACAAAGAAGACAACTAGAGGGCATTAATTCAAGCTCGGAAAATTTTCAAAAGTAGTAGACACATCCAAGAGATGAGCAACTATGTTAAAGCAACTACCAACATCCAAGGAATATATGAGCAACTACTGTAAAGTATCGACTTAGCTACCAGCACACATCCAATAGATGAGCAACTACAATAAAGCAGCTACCAACATCCAAGAAATGTATGAGCAACTTTATAAATTTTTGATTTCAAAATCAATAGCATCATAGCTATCATCATCAATTTCCCTCTAATATTTTCAAAAATTATCACTTTTATATAGATTAATATTTAATGCAATCATAACATTTTAAAATGTCTACTAAACAAAGAATTACAAGTACGGAAATTATAAAGAGTTTAAATGTCAAATATAAATCACATAAAGTCTATTTAAAAATATGTAAAGTCGACTCTTCATATTCATCCACTTTTCCTTTCTAACTGTAGAGGACCTAGGGGTATCTCAATCTCTTCGTCTTCATCCTCTTCCTAATAAATATTCAATATAGTATAATATTAATATCATTAAAAAAAAGTATACTAAAAAAAATAATTGGAAGGTAAATAAATACCTGTGCTAATTGGAATAGATAAAATATCAACAGCTATTTTTGAGAGTATGCGATATTTAAGATGCATGTTTTTTCACCAAGCAATCACATCAAAACTACGACCTTCTAGAATTATCTCTAACCCATCTTCAAGGTAGTTATCCAGATCTGACTTGGTGGGCCTTCTACTTGATTTTTCTGATAGATGAGCAGTAAAATCATGCCAACCACTATATTTTCGTGCAAGAGTATCCTGGGTTGGCTGTCTACTGCTGCCTGTGCTACTTTCACCTCTAAATGTCCCACTACTTGTAGTATTAGTTTCTGCTTCAAGGTATTCAACATATTCTTCATATAATTCATATAGTAAAATGCAACATATTCAATATTATGATTGCTTTCATCTCCTTCATAGATCATAGGGTAAGCAAACTCAATGACAATAAATTTCATTCATGAGTCCATAATTGCACCAAATGCCATCAGAAGGTTGCATTCGTCCCAATATTTTTCAAATTTTTCTTTCATTTTGTAGGTCATGTGCTTGATGAAGTCATCAGAAGATAGTGCACCATCATTCAGTACTTTTTTTATAGTGCAAATTTGTGAGAGAAATAAATTAGATGTTAGGTATTCAGTGCTTGAAATGATATTAGTTGCCTCATTAAAAAAACCAAGAATATCACAAACCTTTTCTATTTTATTTCATTCATCTTCTATAGGGCAATAATAATATGTAATCTCCCTCTCACTGTATGAAAAAAAAAGCTTCTTTTAGTTGAAGTGCAACTACCAGCATATTGTATGTAGAATTCCAACGTGTTGGGCAATCCATGATAAGCTTTCTTGTTGGTAGTTGTAACTGTTGAACAACATCAGCAAATTTCATTAGTCTACCTTCAGAAGCATTGATAAAATTAACTATATCACGAATTTTTTCAACAACAAATTCTATACATTTGACCCCATCTTTCACCATTAAATTCAAGATATGTGCACAATAACGTACATGGAATAGTCTTCCCCCAAAGAATAATTTTTTCCTTATCCGTAAACTATTTTTTAATAACTTGATAGCCTTATCATTATTTGATGCATTATCAACTGATATGGTAAATATTTTATTTTCAAGACCCCACTCAGTTAGGGTCTTATAGAATGTGTCAACAATTTCGGAGGCCGTATGTGGAGGTGGTAAATGTAAAAAACTAAGAACTCTTTTTTGTAATTTCCAGTTTGTGTCTACATAATGTGCAGTGACAGCCATATAAGATATCCGTTGATTCTTTGATTTCCAAATGTCAGTAGTAAAACTCACTCTATTTATATTACTCAATGAATGCTTTAATTTTTTTTCCTTTTCATATACTAGCATCACATCACCACGGCGGTTGTTCTAGAATTTAGAGTATGGTGACATGGACTTCAAAACAAGATTAAATTCAAATTCTTCCACAATCGAGAAGGGTTTTTCATTAATCAGAATATAATGAGCAACCATCTCTCTAACTTTTGTTTGATCAAACTTAAAAGTTATCGAAGTTAATCCCTCATGATTTATTTCTAATGAACTGTCAAAATCTTTTGGCTGAAACTGTAAAATTTTTTGCTTCGTCAATGTGCGTACTCTAGCTACACATCAATCTAAATGCCTCCTAAATTGTGTAGTTGCACCAGTATTACCTATAGCCAGCCTTTTCTTGCAATGAATACATTCGCCTTTTTTTTGGCCATCTGGAAGAACAAATTCTTTAAACTCCTCCCAAACACGTGATATTTTCTTTCTTTTTCTTAATTCAATTGGATTTTCAAGATCAGCTATATCATCACCCTTGTCAACCAAATCATTAATAACTTCATTCTCCCCCTCAATATTATTAACATCTACATTGTTGTTACGTTCCTCAATATCAATTTAAACACCCACAACTGGATTATCACTGCTTACATCCACTAACACATCCTCTCCAAGTGGTGGTGTTGCCATTTTTAAATCTAAAATAAAAAAAATGATAAATTACAACATAATGAATGAAGAAGATAACTGATTTATAAAATATTAAAAGACTCAAAAATACTAAATTGCTCACTGTATATTTGCACTTTGTAATAATAAAAAACTCAATACTCTGTCTTCTATCCAATAATTCTGTAATTCACTGCAAAATAGAAACCAATTACCAACATAGAAAATCATTTCATTGCCACCAGACATAGTGATTTATAAAGCATAATGAATTAACAAAAAGAATAATGAACTACTCCATAACATAACATGTATTATAAAAAAGGCACCAAGTATGTCATAATGAATTTTAGGTGACTGAAGTCCAGCACAAATCCTACCTAAAATAGTTGGAAGAATCGAGATAATGATCATAAATGATAAAACTACTTAATAAATACTTCTTACTACAAATCTGAAAGTTCACACATATATACCATCATCCAACAACCCAGCCGAACAACAATTGAACCATAAACCATCAAAATAACCATAAACAGAGGTTAAGCACATTGAACCGTTCTTGAACCCTAAACAAAATTGATTTCCGTTGTTGAACAAGACAACATACAAGTTACAAACAAATCCAAATAATTAACATAAGTTACACAGAACATAGCCATTACTCACTAAACCCTAATCTAAAGAACATCACAAGTTGATTCACAACCAACATCAAAACCAAAGAACATCGATTTTAGGTGGTGAAGTTCATCACAAATCCTACCTAAAATAGTTGAAAGAACCGAGATAATGACCATAAATGATAAAACTACTTAATAACTATTTCTTGCCACAAATCTGAAAGTTCACACATATTTACCATCATCCAACAACCCAGCCGAACAACAATTGAACCATAAACTATCAGAAAAACCATAAATAACAGAGGATAAGTTGCACATTGAACCGAAGTTACTGAACCCTAAACAAGTGAGGATAATCAACACAAGTTACACAACCGAACATAGCCGTTACTCATTAAACACATAATCCAAAAGAACATCACAAGTTGATTCTAGAACATCAAAACCAAAAACGGAAACTTAATTTTGAATGGCTTCACACACCTAATCGGAAGCATCATCAAATCGAAATACTAGATGTGAGCATAAAGAAAATGAACCTGGCCAACCAAGATCAAGTCGATCTTGTTATCGAGTGAGAAAAAAATTGAAGCCAGGAAGATGAGGGAACTCAAACCGAGAACCTAAGAAGTAGAGGCTGCAGAGCGGTAGGAGAGAAAGGAGAGAGTCGAGACTCGATAGCGGGCCGAGTGGCAAAGGCGATTGACGAGCAGCGAGAGATGAGAGGCGAGGCGACACTCGAGAAGCTTGCAAAATTAGGGCAGAGTCGGCACTCAGCACTCGGCAGAGAGCGGCAGATATAAGTTAGGGTATAATACTAGAATGTGAAACGCTAAATCGTTGATCGCTCCGCTGGTTAATATTCTCATATCCCCCTGAGCGGCTCGACGAACACACGAACCAAGCTTTGGCTAACTCGATCTCGAGCTAGTTTAATCTATCGAGCCTGCCTTTGAGCTTGAGCTCAAGCTCAATACTCGAAATGACCAGTAAATGAGTCAAGTCGAGCTCGGTACTCGCAAGTAGACTTCGGTTGCACCCCAGTATCGGTCTGCGAGATATGCATATCTCGTCACCAATTCCTCATATTCATCGAAAGATGTCTGATATTCCATATCATCACATCTACCGAAATAAAGTCAGAATATGTCCTCAGTATTTAAAATATGATCACGCTGCATATACAAAAATTTATATGAGTGTATCATTGTTATAAAGAAAACAAATTTTAATACTATGCATTTAGACTAACCATCAATCTGCGGGGTAGTATGTCGAGGAAGTGTCGCCTTCAACATGTATAGTGAAGCCCATGAATGATACCATCTCATGTATCGGTTGATCGGCTCCTTATCATCGTGTTGAATCCACTGACAACCACTCGTCTTGCTCTACAATGCAATGTAAGAGTTGTGATAATGGACCCAATCAATATTAGCTTTTCCTCGGCCATCAACCCGTACGAACGATGGATCTATCGGGGCAACATCAATGGTAGGAGACATGTCGAACTGTCTGAGCACACGATCAGGCAGGTACCACTCTACCCTCTTCCAACATATGATAGATACTCTAGCTAGCCATATTTTCTGTCCCTATAAACATATATCCGCGACCGCGGCGGATGTCCATATGGCTCCTGGATGATGGTATATAACATAAGTTATTATTTTAATAAGCGACCAATAATGAGTAAGGCAATAAACATTACATCAAATCGGCCCGACTTTGCAAGTCAACTCATCCCTATAAGCTCGATATTATTGGATCGGTATTTCTCAACATAACCTTCATTATCGAATCCTACGCTAAGTTAGTCTAATGTAGGATATGGAACACGTAATGTAGGTCTTCCCACATGAATGTGCTCCCACGCCCATATCTGCAGTAAATGAACACATCCAGCCATGTTGGTGCGCGTTGGTTTTGTTGCTTCATGTAATTCCCTGTATAGATGAGCGAGCACAGCTGAACCCAATGACAGCTCCGTGAATGTGTCAATATCCTGAAGTAATGGTAGATACTGCAGGTGAACCTCGAGAACACGAAGTATCGGCAAAAAAAGATCTAATGACAAGCGGTATGTATGTATCTAACATGCATAGTGAATATGTTCGTAGATCTAAATATGAATCACGGTAGTATGTCCATCACAGCCATCATAAGGGAAAGCAAGTACGTGCATGAGCCTGTCCCATTCAAAACTCTGATGTGATATGCGGATGGACGGATTATGGTATACAATGTCTGGGTCTGGATGCGCTCCAAGCAACTCATCGCATAATGGCCATGTAGCCCCTTTATCATCACTATCAGCGGTAACACGCCAATCACATGGGCCATCTATCCATACTAAGAATCATCATCATGTAATATGTCGTCATCTCACCGTAGCGGTGGAAGGTATTCGTCTGCGAACACCACCGCTCAACGAACGCTGTCAGTAAGTGGTGATCCAGCTTAATATACTACATCTGGGAGACACTATCTAGCCCGACAGCTCGCAAAGCATCCATAAATCTGGGATAATTGACAGGCCATTCTTTAAATATCAGTAGGTGCGCAACAGCCTCAATCACTAAAACTCGCAACCATAATCATTCATATGTAGGGTTGCGTCAGCATAATAAATGTATATGTACATAAACATTTTAAAAAACTGTTAAAGAAGCTTTCTTGAATCGGATGCGCTCACCATGTAGCCTTATACTTGGTGCACGGTAGGTGGTGGGCGTAGTCAACAAGCGTCTCATCGCCGTCGCTCCTCCTACGTGGGGCGCGTCATTCGGACATCTTTCCTGTTATAATTGAGGCAAACAACAATGTGCAATTAGTTAAACATTAATAAGGCAAGCTATGAAGAAGCGTAATATTTAACAAGTGTAGCAACTGTAACAAGCGTAACAAAAGTAATAAGTGTAACAAGCGCACCAAGTGTAACAACTATAACAAGTGTAACAAGCGTACCAAATATAATAATTATAACAAGTGTAACAACCAACACTGAACAGAACAATTCAATTACATTCAACAAAGATAATGTAACAAATAACACTGAACACAACAATTCAATTACACTCAACAGAGGTAGTGTAACAAACAACACATAACACAATACTTCAATTACACTCAACAGAGCTAGTGTAACAAACAATACTGAACACAACACTAACCAATAGCATTGAAGACACACATAGATAATAGTGCTACATGAATCGATCAAAATGGAACATACAACAATCAACGTATGACATATCGAATAAGATTCCATTATAATCAACAACCAATGATGTATCTGTCACACGATCGTATTTGAGGACATATCGACTGTTGTGTCCAAGTCTACACACACAAACCCTAAACTTTTATAGTGTTCTCGTCCATAGTATTTTTAAATCTATTTGTCCTTAGCCGACTATCTTTCTTTAGACATTTGGTGGTTTATAATCTAGGCATGTGCCACCATTGATGTGTTCACCCCATTCTTCCCGATCAAGCATTACGTGAAATTCACTCTGGTAGGTGTTGATATAGTTTTGCAAACTATAGTATGCTGAGACATAATGGACGTGGTTTATGTGTCGTTGACTTGAAACAGCAATCACGTGCGCACATGGCGGTGTAAGCTTGCGGTTGTCTACATGTACATACACTCGTTATTTTCACCTAATTCAACCTTGAAGGTCCTGTAGTGACATCAAACACGGTACTCGGATGCTTATTTATTTGGTTGGAAATCTTCTTGCCTCTCGTTCATTAGCCTGCAATGTTACCTTAATGCATGGAGAGAACAAGATTTTCTGTTGTCTTTCGAGAGTTGTAGCTGATTCAAGACGTTTCATGAAAATGGATACTATGTTGTAGTATACTGTTGTAATCAAGGCTTGAATCGGTAAACCATGTGCTCTTTTAAGCACACCATTGAAGCACTCAGCTGCGTTTGTAGTCATTGTACTATACCCATCATCATGAGTAAGAGACCATTGTTGAATGTCCCTTGAAACAAGCCAGTCATATGCCTCCTGCTTGATATTCTTGATGTCTGACATATATCGCTTAAAAATTCGAATGTCATCCGTGTTTCCTGCAACGTACATTTTTTGACATATGAAGTCAACATCACCTATGCCGAATTGTCTAACGGCCCGTTTGAAGTTCTCTCTTAAATGACACAAACAGAAGCGATGTGCTGCCCAGGGAAAGATCTCTCTACAACCACGAACTAGACCTGCATGTCTATCTGAGATGAGGCAGAGATCACCCCTTATAGAAATTGATGGGATCAAGTCTTGTAATGTCTGCAAAAATTAATCACATGACTCGATGCATTCTGATTCCACAACTGCGAAGGCTAGTGGGAACAATCCATTGTTTGCGTCAATCCCAACTGCAGTTAGCACTGTTCCTCTATACTTACCCAGGAGAAAAGTCCCATCAAGGCATAGAACTGGGCGGCAATATTGCCAACCTCTTATTGAAGGCTCAAATGACCAAAACAATGTTGAATCATTGATTGTGAATGTATCGATATCTCCCCGCAGATCAAGCGACAAACATGAATTTTCTAATGTTCGTAAGATTCCTCCCAACTTCAAAAATAATCTTAACGACCTTTCGGCGTACATCCTGCTTTCATGTAGGACACTCTTATATTGAACTTCACTCAATACGCCTACAATTTCCTAGGCTTCAAATCTAGTTGGCGTCGATTGCGGGTTGGATGAAATAACTAATAGCTGTGGCGTGTATTGCACATGTCCGGATTAAGACCGAATGATTTACGGTATGAGGTGAGTATATACGCTCACCCCTCTTAATTTATCTTGCATGTAAGCTCCACATATCACACGGGTTTGAATGATGTGTGCACCTTCTTTAATTTTAATTGATTTGAAGCACAAATGACATACTCAACATTGTTCATGATACACGAATAGTAAATTGCAATCTTGAATTGAAAACACATATCTTCAAATAATTCATCTAGAATACAGTTATCCTCCTCAAAGACCAAATGATTTGATGGGCCATCGAATGTAAGGTCCTCATCCCATTCTCTAGCTATTTCAGCGCTATGCAAATAATCGTTATTCCGTATCAGGTGCTTTTCCATATGACTTATTCTAATTGAATAATCAACAATCAAGTCCCGCATGGATGATTCTGGCCGATAAGTTGCTTGGTTCTGCGTAGTTATCATCCTCCTCCTCATCATCATCACCATGTTAGCTCCACTAGGCATAGTTTCATATCCAACATCTTTGGTGGATAGTACATTCATGTCATTATCTTCTAAGTCACCCATAGCGGCAGAACTTGTCCCAAAGAAAGAAATCATGTTCTCTTGCTTGAGACATAACATTACGAGTACCGAGAAATCTGCGATGTACTCAGTGCTCATTCGAGCTCTCTCACATTCCTCTATATTGTTAACCTCCCTGTCTTTACATGATAGTTCCATAACTTCGACATAAATCCACAATAGGTTGCGCACATGCTGCAGTAAGTATAGCTTCACCTTCATCATCATGAGAGTTGCAATAAATCCGGCCAATAGGAAAAGCGACCACCATTCACAAAGAACTTTGTTGAATCTATATTCAACGACCTCATGATTCATTTACGTAATTCCTCGAATCTGCGTGGGATTTGGGACCGATTTTTCCCACTATATGTTGGAATGAAATCATCGTCGTTTACTCTCGGTTCACCATAATAAAGAACTATGTGATGGCGAATTCATCACTAGTACAATGTAACACTTCAATAATCTTTGCACGATAAATGCAAATAATTTAATTAAGGAGAAATACAACGAGGGGCGAAATGAAATGCTACTACATAAAATGATTAGACTCATATGATATAACTACAAAAGAATATTAACATTTTTTATCATAAATGTTATACTCTCATTTATCATATATCCATATAATAAGTGCTAAATCGCGTAGCTCATTCATCGATACATCAAGTATCCACTACGTAACAACTTACAGAAACCATTTCAAACCACAAAGATTGAATGTGACACAACCTCACTTCGGAAACTAACAACTCACAACTTAGAACAACAAACAGTGACAATTATACAACCTCATTTTCTTGTATTTAAATTACTTTACTCTAAAAATAAACAAAACAAACATCCCCTAAATACATTTTTCTAAACAAAACAAAATAAACAACCTCATTTTTTAAGTCATGGCTTAACAAAGTGTTTATAATTTAAGTCAAAATAATAAAAATATTACTCCAAAAATCTATAAATAGTCTATCTTCCTAAAAATGAGAGGGACTTAGAGCCGGATAGAGATCACATATTTAAAAAATTCTCAAAACTCTATCAGCTAATAATTAATTTTGTTCATCTACTATCATCTAATTATCATTATTAAATAATCGACATTTGGTGATATTGTCAAACCTTCATCTCTAAATCACTCATTTATTTACTATATTTCAAACAAGGATGCTCTCTAATATCAATAAGATTGAAGCATTCCATTGACACTAACATCATTACACACCATAGTCAATAAGATTGATAAAGGTCATCACTAATAATATTAATTAATTGTCATTGTCAATAAGACTAATGCATATCTCATATATTGCTTTAAATTCATGATTCACACAAAGTTCTGAAAACAAAAATTGAGTGATCATATATACATCCGTTATATTTTTTATGTGACAAATTTATTCATAAATTTCGTATACATATATATAAATATATTAAGTCTTGAATTGAAGATCTTCTAATTAACTGTCTAAATATTTATCATAAACGAACAACATTTAAATAATTGCTTATCTCATCAAAAATATTTATTTCAATTATACATTTCTAAAAATAGAGTTTAAATTGTCATAGATTTAATTTTAATATTGCATCAACAGACATGTTCTAATAAAAGATACATATCTTATAAAATAAATTAAAATGAAAAAAAAATATGATTGTGTTTCTTAAATAAAGATTGAGATTCTACATTGATATAACATCAAATATGGACACCCAAATAATATCTGAAAGCATGCCAATTATAATAATAAAACATGCCGATTACAATAATATGATACATATTATCCTCAAGAATTTTACAACATCAATTGTGTTCAATAATAATTGAAGATTATTCAATCATTATTCAATTTTCGTTCAATGAAGTTCCTAAACATCACATACAACCTCATAGAATACAAAAACCGCATAAAAATTAACCTTCCCTACAAAAATGAGATCTACCACAAATTAACCTTCCCTACAAAAATATAAAAACCGCATAAACAATGAGATCTACCACAAATTATCATGAAAATCAAACTAAATAGCTTAAACATACCTACTATACTCATAAAAATAAAAATCTAACAAGTTTTTTTCATTTGGGGTGAAAAATACCTAAATCGGCGAAAAAATTCAATGAAAACAAGTTTTGGCCAGCGGCAAGATTCCTTGGCCGGCGGCGAGATGAGCCCTGGCCGGCGACAGGGACAAAGGGCGGATCTGGAACGAGGAGAGGAGACGCGACGCGACGGCAAAACCCGAGAGCTGAGCTCTCGGGTTCATTTCGACCCTAAATTAGGGGATGCCGCATCGTGAGCGGCCCTTAAGCGGCGGGGTATTTTTAAATTTTTTTTAACGGGTTAATTAGCTAATTACGTTATTATTTAGGGCTAATTTAAAAATTAAACCATATATATATATATATATATATATATATATATATATATATATATATATATATATGATTTGGAATACAAAATTTAAGTTTTTCCGATAATAGGATTACAAGATTGTATGTAAAAAAATATGACAATGGGAATTCCAGAATCATATAACAATAGCTATGCAACGGTAGTTTGACTGTAACGATTGTTTGTGATAGTAAGTGATGACAATAGGCGGCGATCGGCGATAACGATGGTGATGACAGACTTCGAACTTCTAGCTCTCTCATAGCTTTCTCCCAAGTTCGTTTTCAGCTCCCTCACTTTCTCATGACAAGAATGTGATCTTATTTATAGGATTCTAAAATAGACATTTTGTTTATTGTAGCCAAAATCCAAAAATACTTCATCGGACGGTTTATATCGATTCATTTGATCATAGATAATTTTTTTGTAATTTGACTATTCAAATAACTTTCGATTTGAGTGGTCTTAGGCTCGTTGGATTCGTCTCGTTGAGCCGTTTGATTCGACTATAAGCATGTCAAATTTGAAAGTCATTTGGCCATTCAATCAATATCTCAAAAATTTTAAGTAAAACATTTTGCCTTGATTCAAGCTCTTTTTGGCTCTACTAGACCTGATATTAATGTCTTTGAACTCATCTTATTGAGATGTTTTATTTTATTATATAAAATAATATATATAAATTATTTGAAAATTTTATGAATGATATATAAAATATAATTTCTATAATGTGTAGCTTTAATTTGATGTCATCAATGTATTGAATTATATATTGCAATAAAAAAATGTTTAATGTTCTGTAAATATATATATATATATATATATATATATATATATATATATATATATATATATATATATATATATATATATATATATATGAATATTCATTGATGTTTAATTTTATAAATTTTTAATGATATATCTAATATCTTAATAAATAAAATAATATTAAGCATTTTCTATCCTGTGTTTTTCTTATCCAAAATATATGGTTTTTTATAAAAATATTGCGAATATTCAATAATGGTGCAAAACATCAATATTTTTGTTAATTAAATATCTTAAATAATTTACAAACATTCAATAAATTGATGTGTTCAGGTTTTTTTAATATTTACAATTTAGATATCTTTATCTTTTAATTTATAAAATTAAAATTATGTAGAATGCTATTGGTAATGATGCTTCGAAATATATTTTGTATTTCAATATATGACTAAAGATCATCTATTTTAAATAATCATATTATGTTTAAATTAAAAATAAATTATATATTTGTATTTAAAATTCATTCAATTTTTTTAATAAATAAATATAAAAAACGTTCTCGTGTTATAAAAAAACCCCGATGGTTATTTTTGTTGTCTTCTCCACTCCGCGAAAATGTTGACATGCTGATAAGTGAATGGCACACTTCCCTCTGTTTCCATTTTCCATCCTATAAATTCCCCCCTCTGCGTTATTTAACAACCAGCTCTCTGCTTCTCCTTTCTCCCTCAAACGGGGGTGGGCCGGTAACCGCCAAATGGCCGTATACATCAGGACGAAGAGGGTAACGGATCCACTAGACGAACGAGTCCGCGCCCGCCTTCGCGGCGTTATTTCCGGCTACGCCAGTAGCGGCAGCGAGCATGACGGCGCCGTCGCCGACGACGAGCACTCCTGCTTCTCTAATCTCATCAATGACTTCCTGGAACCTGGGAACGCCGGTGACGAACTCGACAAAGCCGGCTCCGGAGAAGATACAGATTCGGATGACGGCGCCGCCATGGAGAGGGCGGCCGAGCAGGTAAGGAAGCTCAGGGAGCTTCTAGATCCGTCACCGTTGTCTGATTCTTTTCGTGCCGGACTTAAATCGGAAGTGGAGGCGGCGATTCGGCTAATCGGACCGGGATCCCGGCGTGCGGTGATGAGGTTGCTAAGGGAGAGGGGTTACAATGCCGGGATCTGCAAAACGCGGTGGGATAACGCCAGAGGATTAACTGCGGGGAGCTTTGAGTACATCGACGTCATCGATGCGGGTGCGGCGGGCGAAGCTGATCGGAGGTACATCGTTGATTTGAAATTCGCGGCGGAGTTCGAGGTGGCGCGGGCGACAGAAGAGTATGAGAGGGTCCTTGTGGCGCTGCCCGCTGTGGCTGTGGCTCGGCCGGTGGAGGTACGAGCTGCTGTGAAAATCGTGGCGGAGGCAGCGCGGCGGTCGCTGAAGAGTAGAGGGTTGTGCGTGCCGCCGTGGAGGAAAAGGAAGTACATGACGGCCAAGTGGCTTGGACCGTACCGCCGGACGGTGAACTTGATCCCGGAAGCCACTGCAGCCAAAGGAGGCGGTGAGGTTAAATGTCGGGAGGTGGGATTTGATGCGCCGAGCATCGCCGGAGTCCCTGTGCCGGCTGTAGCGGTAGAAGATGTGGAAAGGTTATTTTGGTAATTGTGCTAATGAGTCGCTCTACGCGGCGGCGAGAACCTGGAAACAGCGCATGTTAGATTGAAGGGTGACGTGGAATTTGTTGGATAAGATTTAGATGCACATTTTGATTTGTATCTAATTTATTGATTATAAATATATAATTTTGTATTGATCACTGAATTTTTTTTTTTTTTTGAGAAAATTTATGATGCAGTATTTTAATTATAATTAATTATATTTTTTTAATTGAAGGGGGACGGATGATCCATAGTTAATTAGTGCGATTATTTCCTTTGAATATTACATATGCTATGCTAATAAAATAATGAGCTAAAATAGTGCAATTGGTTAAGAAAATTATTTAATTTGATTTGAAAATGAAATTTTTTACAATATTTAATCATTTAATAACAAAAAAAAATTATTGGAGTAATATGTTATCTTTATCATTTGTAATTACTCATCAAAATTATAATCTTCTTGTGACATAATTATGAGCAGAATCCTCCATTGATTCTATCTAATATATTAATTTTTATGAATTTAAATTAAATTATTGAGTGGGATCAAAACTAAACACTTAATTAATATGATTTAATATTATTGATATCATATTAAATAAATTATATTTATATTAATTATAATTTTTATAGTAAAATATTATATATATATATATATATATATATATATATATATATATAATTCTCATTTATGATCACTTTTATTTTTTATTTTTGATTTTATAATTTTTTGTTTTATTTTGCTTATATTTTATTTAAAAATAAATTTATTTGATTGTGTTTGTTATTTTTAAAAATACTCAAGATATTTTGAGTATTTTTAAAAATAATATTTTTTGTTTTTGAAAATAAAAAATAAAATTACACAAAAAATACTCTAAATAAATATATTTTAAAAAATAATATAAAAATAAAAATAAAAAATAAAAAATAAAAGTGATCCCAAATGCCCAGTAGTTGTAACATTTTTATTAGCATGTATTTAATCTTTTAAATTTATAATTTAATAATTTCTTCAAAACTTTCAATACTACTCTCAAGTCCAAGCCAAAAATGAGAAAATTTTAATATTTATAGTTTATTCCCCCACTATTTTTTTTTTTTTGGGCTCCGCTCTTGAATGGATGGATGTAGATGTTGTGGGAATGATCTTTCTATCTTATATCTTCTCCTCTTAAAATCAATTGCTATAATCCGAGCCTTTTAGAGATCAATTTTATTTTATATATTTTTTAATTTTATGCTAATTTAAAAAATATATTTATTTATTTTGAGGCTATTTGGATCGATTTTATTTTCTGGTTTTTATTTTTATTTTAGAAAATATATTTATTTAAAATATTTTTTATGTGATTTTATTTTTAATTTTTTAAAATAAATAACATTATTTTTAAAAATAATCAATATTTTTAAAAATAACACGAAATAAGTTTTATTTTTAAGCAAAATATATATAAAATAAAATAAAAATAAAAAATAAAAAATTAAAAATTAAAGTAATCCCAAACTACCTCTTAGTGTATTTTAAGGGATTGTTTGAGATCAAATTTATTTATTATTATTATTATTATTATTATATTATTATTATTATTATTATTTTAAAATATATATTTATTTAGTATGTTTTTACGTGTTTTTATTTTTTTATTTTCAAAAATAATATTATTATTTTAAAAATCTTTAAAATTGTTTGTAAATATTTTGAGAGTTTATAAAAATAGCACTTACCACTAAAATATTTAATGTAAAAAATATTAAAAAAATGTTCCAAAACGCCTTAGAGTTTTTTTATTTTTTATTTTCAAAAGAAATAACTTTATTTATATGAACATTCAAAATAAATTTATTTCGAAATAAATATTTTGAGTGTTTCTTAAAACAAGAATTATCATCAAATATATTTATTTCAAAATAAAATATAAATAAAATAAAATAATAAATAATAAATAAAAATGACCCCAAAATGCCCCTACATTATTATTAATCTTATTTATCAGCTTTAGGATCGAATAAGCATTCAATGTATTCATTTTACTTCGAATAATTCTCTTACTCGTCTTCTATCAATTAACATCAAATCAACTTTACCTCCTTTGGTGATAATTTTTTCATAATATATATATATATATATATATATATATATATATATATATATATATATATATATATATATATATATATATTTATGCAAATATAATATATTTAATATTCATATCTCATAATTCTTGTATATATGTAGCTAATATTTAAAGTTTATATTTGCATATAAAATAATTTTCTATAAAGTTACATATCTAATATCTAAAATTAGATATTTATATAATATTTTTTTATATTCAAAAAGGTGTATTTTAATTTTAAAAAGTGAGTGATGAAGATATCTTTGATGTGATATTAAAGATTATGATGTTATATATATATAAATTAAAGTTTAAAGATTAGATACGTAAATACCTAAGAGTTATATGATATATATATATATATATATATATCTCCTTTTACTTTAAAATGATGGATGATACTATTATTTTTTATGTGATATTAAAAATTTAAATGATATGAACATTAATAGAATAGAGGATAACTCATATTACCTTCATATTATTGAAACCTATTTGTTTTTTTTTCTATTTACAATTTCAGTGCAATATGATAATTATTTAAATGCGTCATTTTAAATTAGAAGCCATATTATTTATTGGACTAATTACAAATACTTCATTTCATGGGTTCAACAGAGAAAGGCATGTCAAGGCCAATAATATAATCTACAGCGATTAATTGTTTATTGAATAATAATAATAATTTTAAGATATTCAGATTATTTTTTTTACTCGAATGAATCTTAAAATAATCATTTTTTTTAAAATAGATGTAATATAAACTTAAATAATTTTTTTTTTGTATATTGCATTTTTCTTAAAACCTATCAAATTGAGACTCTTGATTAGGACCGTCAAAAAAACTTGTTAATCAATAAATCTCGTTAAATTGGCGTATTTGATAAATTCTTTAGTGAGTCGAACATAAACAAATATTTCAAGTATGAAATATAGTTTGGTTGTTAGAGTTTTTCTCAAATATAAACGAGGCACAGGTTCAAATTTTACTCCTTAACTTGTGAGTTGACTTCTTCAAAAAAATATTAATATATAAATATAATATAATTTAAAGTTTAGATGCAAGATTATTACAAATATTCAAAAATTTCTCACTTTCTCATACCAAGTGAACTTTTATATTTCTTATATAATTTAGTAAATTCTCTTTTTTTATAATGTTTATTTAAATTAAAATCGTTTTTTTTTTCACTTTCATAAAAAAAATAAACTAATTTGTGAGCTAACTTAATCTGATAAAATTATGCTCGAGTTCAAATTTGAGATGACTCAAATTAGACTCAACCCATTTATACTATCTAACTTCAATTGCACCAACCGATATATATTTGAAATAGCATCAACAAGTCCTATAAAATTGAATTGATAGTAGGAGTAAATCAACATCTACTGACATACAACTTTGTATTAACTAACTTTGCACTGCATGGACACTCACCTAAACTACTTAGAAAGCATAAGTGATGCTTCAAATCTCTCCCATCATTGTTTCTCCCCAATTTTTCAATAATAAAAAAAAAGTGCACCCTCTCCTCTTCTTTCTCTTAATGTGGTCTATATATACCACTTTGATAGGAATAAAATAATCATAAATGTTGAATAGAATTTTACCTTGAGTGCTCTAAACACTTATTGTCTTTATATGCATTCCATCCCCAAGTGAAGGATTAATTGAGAAACTACTTAGTGCAATCCCTGACAAAAGAATTCCAAATAAAGAAGATTCAATCTATAGTGAAGGACAACTTCTGGATGATAGTTTTCAGTTGTTGTAAGATACAAATCCGACATGAAAGCTGCAGCAGGATCTTCTCGTAAACGAATGCTTCTTCTTTTATAAGCTTGATGGTCTCATTTTAGAGCTCATTTTATCATGCAAAATACTCCAATATTCTCCTTAATTTCAACCATTAGCCGTGCTAATCCACTTGTATCCAATGGTGTTGTTGGTTAGTCTAATTAGAACAATTTTGCATACATTTGCATTGCATCATTATTTTCCAACATCATGCTTAACCACAACCCAAAAAAGTCTATAAGGTCGATATGACTGAAAATTTCACTAGTCGAAGCACGAATCTTGATGTCAAAACTCGATTCTTCATAGCAACAGCTTATTATACTCTTAAATATGGGTGTTTATAGTCAAATCGGCGCCTTTGGATCTAACAAGTCAAGATCTCATAATTCATTTCATTTGAGCATTCAAATACACAAAATACATCATGTGATCAAATGAATCATTTTGAGCCGTCCAGATGGAGAGGAGTGGTTGGATTTTGCATGTATTCTGAGATATTCTACGTCTATAAATAACTCATTCTTCTATAGTGAGGTCAGCGAGGAGGAGAGAGCTCTAATCTTGAAAATTCTCTACACAATTGGCGGTTGTCCAGCCATCGCCGTCGATCGCCGATCCCGCCGTCGTCAATCTCCATCGGTCTCCATCTTGATGATCTTACGTCGTGGTGCATTCATTTGTTCGTCATTTCTTCTCATTTATTTTACAACACGAGCTGACTATATGGCATTCTTTGTCGATTTTGGGATTCCATTGTCGGTCATTCTCATATACTGATTATATCCGTTATCGGAAAAACTTCAGAAATAAATATATAGTGGAAGCTTTTCTTGAAAGCGCGTGATTTTTTCCTCTTTTCGAGGTTTTCGTTAAAATTTGGAGTTTTATTTTTTAATCTTGTATTAATTTTGAACGTAATAAAACTTAGCGTAACTTTTACTAAACTAATTTTTAGCACAAATTTCATAGTAGCCTCTCGTATGCAGATATAAAGAGCGCTCATAATCATTCTAGATGCGTAAACGCATAGCTTTTGTTGATTATGAAGGAAATCGGATATTTGCAATCCATGGAAAGAAAACTCATACCTCTTTAACGACCACGAAATAGAGAAGCAACGTCTAAAATAACAGAATGATTACATAGAAGAGCACTTTAAATTAGATTAAAACTCACAGATTCATGTGCCAAAATATATAATTTTGATGAGAGAATCTAGAAGAAAGATTTTAACAATCGTGGTATTGCAACGGCTTCTAGAGAACAATCTACTCTGACGTAGAAGAGCTAGCTCTTCGAGAACAAGTGAGATGCTATAAGAGGGGGTGTGCACACACACTACAATATCTATAATTAGGGTGTGAGTCATGTTAGTTCACGAGTTGACTTGAGCTCGGCTTGTTCAGCTTGTGAGCCAAGCTTATCAAGCTACGAGGTGGAGTTGGAGCTCATAATCAAGCTTGAAAAATTTTTGAGCTCAAGTTCTGGTTTGACTACCGCTTATCGTAAATTTCGTTTATATAATGGTGATCTGTAATTATCATATATCATCTTATTGGTTTCATAGCTTATCGAACTTTTTAAATGAGTTCGATCTGAGTTGAGCTCGAGCTTGACTTTCTTTAAATCGAGTCGAGCTCAAATCCGTAATTGAGCTTGAGCTTAATAGGGATCAAATAAGTTTAGCTCGATTAAGTTAAAACTCGACTAGACTCGTTTACACCCCTATCCATAATATTCAATAAAACTTGGAGAAAGGGATCATTTGACTGCTTAAGGTTAGAAAAATTGCTTTATAAAAATAAAAAAATATTAGTTTGTAAGAAAATGAAAATGAAGTTACCTCTGCATAAAATTTATTAGTTTATGTAAGATAATAAAATTTAAATTAAATTTTTTATATTGATTTCATTAGGGAGTTTGTAAGATCTGATCAGCCCAGCTCAATTAGTTGGCTTTAAGGCCTGACCGGTTGAGCCCGTCAGTAGAAATCGCATTTAGTAAATGGCGAATAAATTTTACGGGCATCAAGAGACCTTAACCCTATTTCTTCATTTCTCGAAAGAAGATCGAAAGAGGCAAAAGCCGGAGTGCCATTCCGCTCCCTCGTCCCCTTCTCGCAGCATCTCCCTATTTCTTCATTTCTCGGAAGAAGATCGAAAGAGGCATAGCCGGAGTGCCATTCCGCTCCCTCGTCCCCCTCTCGCAACATCTCACCTGTTTTCGAGGAGCTCTTCTGCGTCAGAGCAGAGTGTTCTCTAGAAGCCCTTGCAATGCCTCGGTAGTTAAAATCTTTTTTCTGGATTCTCTCATCAGGATTATATATTTTTTTAGCAATTTCTCAACATTTTCTTTCTGCAGATACTACTGTGATTACTGCGACACTTACCTGACGCACGATTCTGTGAGTTTTAATCTAATTTTATGTGCTTTTCTGTGTAATCATTCCGTTTTTTTAGACGTTGCTTCTCTATTTGTGGTCATTAATGAGGTATGAATTTTCTTTCCATGGGATACAAAGATCTGATTTCCCTCATAATCAGCAAAAGCTAAAAAGCTATGGGTTTACGAATCTTGAATGTTTACGAGCGTTCTTTATTTCTGCATTCCAGAGTCTACTATGGCCTTATGGTCTTTTTTGGGTTGTGGGTAAGCATGATGTTGAAAAATAATGATGCAATGCAAATGTATGCAAAAGTGTCCTAATTAGACTAGCTAACGACACCACTGGATACTAGTGGATTAGCACAGTTAATGGTAGAATTAAGGTTAAAATTTGAGTATTTTGCATGATAAAATGAACTCTAAAATGAGACTAGCAAGCTTATAAAAGAAGAAGCATTTGTTTATGAAACACTATTGTGACAAGATCCTACAGGAGCTTTCATACCGGATTTGTATCTTACAACAATTGAAAACTATCATCCAGAAGTAGTCTTTCACTATAGATTGAATCTTCTTTATTTTAAATTATTTTGTCATGGATTGCACTAAGTAGATTCTCAATTTATACTTCACTTGGAGGTGGAATGCATATAAAGAGAATAAGCGTTAAGAGCATTCAAGGAAAATTCTATTCAGCATTAATGATTCTTTTATACCTATCAAAGGGGTATATATAGACCACATTAAGAGAAAGAAGAGGAGAGGGTGCACTTTTTTTGTTTGAAAAATTGGGGAGAAACAATGATGGGAGAGATTTGAAGCATCACTTATGCTTTCTAAGTAGTCTAGGTGAGTTTCCATGCAGTGCAAAGTTAGTTAATACAAGTTGATTATAAAGCTTATAATCTATATAAGAGAGGGTAGGGCCGGGCGACCTTGTTAGTGAGGATGATATGGTAAGTCAAAAGTGGCTTAATAAGTCAAAAAGATGATGCAAAAGTCAACAAGGTTGTCAAAATAAGCCAATTTGTGATAGGGAAATAGGTAGACTAGTTAGGGTGGCTCAAGTCCAAGTGGGTAAGCACTTGGTACATGGCTTGATAAGTTAAAAGTTGCGACCAAAACCAATTAGATAGTTGAGAAGTCTATCTTTCATATGAATGGTACAATCTTAAGTATTATGATTAACAAGTTGTATTTATCTCTTACATAAGACCTCTAATTTCACTAGCTAAGCCTATTGCTTCTTAATGTTGTGCCAGACAAGTTCATGATAGGCAAAAATCATTTCATACCATTTAATGGTATAGTCATCTTGTTTATTTGATTGATATTTATTAGAATTTTAATGATGAGGCTCAAGCATGACATTCCTGCCCTCCAAGTTCTCCGTGTAACAGGAATGCATCATCATATCATCATTATCATTAGGTGTAACCCAACTATTTCGAATAGACTTGATGAATCATCATTTACTTTCATTTTTGAGTTTTTCTTAAGGTGTTTCAACTTATTAATTGTAATTTATTTTGAAAATTATCTTGTATGTTACCTGAAGTCTACCTTCTCTTTCTAATCCCTTGACATTATTTTTAATTGCTCACCGAATGGGTGCATTTTATTCCTTTTTTTGTACATGCTCAAACCACTTGTCGATAATTAAGAATTTTTTAATAAAAAAAATATAGCATGAGAATATTTATCAAATCTCAAAGAGTTCGAGTTAATTTATTGAATATATTTTAATACATGATGATTATTATTGAGAAGCTGATGATTTATGCTAGCGGAACTTACTTGAAATTTCTTTAGAATCAAGTCATTCTTGACTCGAGGAAATTTAAATTATGAATCAATTTTAATTTAACAGATGACCAAATATTTTGATGTATAATTTTAATTGATCTCCAAATGGGTGCATTTTATTTCTTTTTTTGTACATGCTCAAACCACCTGTCAATAATTAAGATATTTTTTAATAAAAAAATATAGTGTGTGAATATTTGTCAAATCTCAAAGACTTTGTGTTAATATATTGAATATATTTTATTACATGATGATTATTTTTGAAAAATTGATGATTTCGTGCTAGCCTGAACTTTTTAGAAATTTGTTTGGAATCTAGTCATTATTGACTTGAGGCAATTTAATCATGACCAAATATTTTGAGGATTAATAATACTTGGCCTTTGAGTTTAGTTGTTTGGCACTCTTATTGATTTAAGGAAAATGCAAATAGCTATCATCATGAAACAAAATACTAAAACACATACATAGATGATTGCATTCAGAATTAAGGAAAAATAACCTAGCTTAGTTGAACAAAGCAAACAACCGTAAGATATTCAAAATCATGCCCTTACAAAGATGATAACCACTTCAATATTTCTTTTTTTCACATGCCTCTAAAGCTCCTTCCGCCTTTAGCCTCTAGACATGCTTTAAGGAACTCCTATCAGGTTTCTAATATAGCTAGTGACTTTAGTAAACCAAACTTCTTATTTCCTTAATCTAGTATATGTAATGGCAACTTTCCAAAGCTACTTTAATAGCTTTCCAAGCCACCACATCCTCAAATAAATATTATAAAATTGAAAACTCTTCCATCTCCTTTTTTTATCAAGGCAAGTTTGCTCCAACAACTCTAGCACATGCTCAAGCTCATCAATGTGAATTTCCACAATAGACAACCTCATTCGAGTATGCATTAGAGGGGTTTATTGCAAAAGTAACCTTCACCATTTTTTGGTGAAGTTTTCTTATTACAATTGCTTCTCACACACATGTGACCTTCCTCATCTATAAAAGCATATGGTAGTGCTACTAAAGAGGCTAATACCTAGTTGACAAGGTGAGGGTCAGCTTGGTTGCATTTGAGTGCAACAATGATTTAGAGGTATTGCTACACAAAAGCTTGTGCCCGATGTTGGTATGGAGTTCGATGACTTTGAGAAAGGTAATAGATGATATAACTTCTATCCCTCATTCTCATATGCTGTTTATTTAGGCTTATTGTTCATATGGAAGTGCTTTTGGTAAGAAGTAGCTATGGATGTGACCTTGCGATCACTCATACTGTCGTAATATTTGCTTGAACTTTAATAAACTTGAGAATTTCACCTAAACATCACAATTTGTAGTGCAAAAGGAGAGAACATATGTGAAGGCTCCAAATAGTCTTCAAAACTAGTGACTAATGCCTATAAATTGTGAAGGTTTATCCAAAGGAAGAAAACAACTCACATGGTTTATTTTCTTCTTCACAGAGAATGATAGATTTCCACATCATAAGACGAGTGAGCAAACCACACCTAATCATAAGAAATATCACATAACATTATTGTTTAAATAATAAAAAATGTGAAGCAGAAGCTAAGTGCAATTGCACTCAAATATGTGGGGCCTAGTGACATGTAAGCCAATTGCATGATGGCATACATCCTTATGGTTGGTCATTGCATAATGTTACCTTCTTTCAAATGGACAAAATAAAATGAAAAATAAATAAATAATTGAACTCTTTTTAGGACCTTTCAGAGATCAGTACCACTACTTCGATAATGCAAATAGAGCTATGATGTTCCCGTTGTAGGAGTCTTCAATATATTTGAGATAATGGTGACTTGTAAAAAATGCAAAGCTGTCCTTCCAAATAGATGTGCCCATTTAATTTTGGATTGTTATAATGAAATTCAAATTGAACTAAAGTTTGCCAAAAAAATCACTTATCCCCTTAATATGGTATCTCTTCACTTTCATTATGTCTTGCCATTAACAAAAGAGATGGAAGGATTCTGGTATGGTTTGCCTCACCTAATCAATCACCATATCTGTCATTGTTGAAGAAAGGCATCACCTAGTTCTATTGTTTGTTGTCCCAGTTATTTTTATTCATATAAGCTCCTGACAATCCATGTGCGATGATGCTAAAGTGGCGCCAAACCATACTTGAATCAATTTGGGAATGATGTTGTTAAGCATATTAGGACGAAGAGATATTCTTACATAATAAAGGATGCATTTGCATCCTTATGTCTTTTTTTAGTAAGAGAACAAATCAACTCAATTCATTAAAGAAATTAATTATTATGAAAATCTTTTATCACAAGTCATGAACCACGATGAGCCACGCATGAAGTTATAACATGTTTTGAACCTCTCCATTGGCAACCTTTCTAATTGTCATTAAGATGTTTTCCAGTGGACAAACAATCTTTGTGGCTTGAGGCACCTACTCGCTAACCGTAAGACTTTCTATGTAAATGTAAATTAATTTTGGTGCTCCTTCATGACCTTTATTTGCATGATTTTGCTTCCACAATTTTTTACTGAGTCATAGTTTAGGAAGATGGGAGTCAATGACCTTCATGGTATATCTTAAGCAAAGATGTTAAAATATATCTGAAAATAATGGTGGGTTAATTACATTTAATTTGTTGTATCCTATGCATATTGTATAAAAATATGGATTTAAAAATAATGTTGGTAATGCCCCATGTCATTATTTTAAAGTGTACACTTGCTCTACTAACACATTTAATAATTGTAGAAAGGTGGGATCGATGCATGTTCACACATGCATCATGCATGGGTATTTATGTCTTTGCTTTGAACTTTGTCATCATCTTAGATATTATCATTATCTTATTTTATGATGATCTTTGCTGATGCCTCAAGGCAATTCTTTCAAAATGAATGTCAAGTTTTATTATAAAGTCATTCCTAATAAAGGTTTTATCTTAATTTGCACATGGTTGATCAAGTTAATTGCAAAAGAATTGGGTGTGACTTATTGATTCCTTATTAATTTAATGGTTTTGGATGAGTCATAATCTCAATATATGGCAAGGCATGACTTGTAATACATAATATTAACTCAGATGATTTGATAAGGAAATTGAGAAGGACTTGAGTTTGGCCAAGATGATTGCCAATGGATGTAGTGATTTTGATTAAATTCTCTTATCAATACATATCTTAATATGTAAATATTGGCATTAAAAAATTTAAGGTCACTTTGCTTATTGGGCTAGGTCAAAGGTTTGTTATCGTTTCCTTTGATCCTTATAAATTCTACATTTTATTAGCTTAAATGAACTTCATGCCATCTTATTTATATGGTGAGGCTGTAAGACTCCTTGTTGAGCTTTCCTTACTTTCGATGCTATCAATTTTGTAAATTGGCCTTTCTGTTGATATCCATCCTACCTTTGGCATCAATCCAATTGAATCAACCTATATTAACTCAAAATATTTACTTAGGTGAGTCTAATAAGCATTAAAGTGGACTTTGATTAATCCCATGCTATGTGCTCTCATTAATGTAAGTTAGATTTTCTACCTAACACTTAAGCTTGACTTGATATATCCTTCATGATGCAATCCATAGATACAACATGAACTTCACTTTTTTATGTGTTTTAACCACCTCTAAATGAGGGATCCACCATGACGAATGGCTAATTAAATCTAATGTTTGATATGAATGAATTATGAAAAATATTGTTATTTGTGCTCCCAATCCTACAAAATTAAGCTTAATATGCAAGTCATTAATCTACCTAAGTGATTATATTCACATTGCTAGAGGTACAAAGCACCTCCATCTTATGGGATGTTATCATATACATTGGTAGTGATATATATGCCAAGGCACTTGTGCACTTTAAGGAGACCCACTTCAAGAAGTGTTATACATAAAAAAAAAAAACCAATTGTGTTTTTAGGAGATATTTCTCAAGTCAAATTAAAGCTCACAAATAGTTAGTCATGCTATACCTTTGAGTTCATTGATCATGTATAGCACCTTAGAGCCATTAATGGCCATGCCTCATACCTCTGTATTGTTGAACCATGTTGGTATGATAAGCATTCTACTAAAAATTGAGTTAAAGTTGATATCAAATCATATCTTTGACACATAACTTAGTCTATTCTGAACACCTGAGATAAGGCAACCCATAGTTTCTAACCAGGCTCTTTGGACATTATGGCTTAAAGTCCTTTGACATTGATAGTTGGGTGCTTTGGTAAATCCATTGCAAATCTTGATATCATGATTAGTTTTTTTTCATCCTCATAGTCATCTCCCACTTAATTATCTCTAAAACCTAAATGATTGAGCTGAGATTTTCTTTCTATTAATGATTTGTGTGGGCTTGTGCTCGTATGAAGTCTTGACCTTATATCTGAATAAATCCTAGATACCTTAGGGGAAATCTGGGTGTATCAACAAGCCTCTTAAAATTGTACTTGAACCAATATATTTTAAATAAATTTTGTCGGGTTCATTCTTTTTGGGAGTTCACATGGGAACCCTTTTAGGAGCTTATTTCACCCAAATTTATTTTTAATTACCTTATATTTAATAGATGTTAGTTCAAATATGTCTCAAAAATACTCATTTCTTAACTTTTCCAAAATAGTCTTTCCTTTTATCTATCTAACATTATTATTTCCTGCAAGCCTAGTTTGGCTATTAATGATTTTTTTATTGTTCAATAGTTGGATCCATATAATATCTTATTCTAATTGTAGTTTTGTATAGTATTTTTTACGTCTCATAATATCTTCATATTCTATAGTATTTTTGAGACACTTCTCTATTTTTACCACTCAATCTTAACTCTAGAAATTTATACATTTATATCCCCTTTTCTTTTATGTAATAGATGCAAAATACTTAAACATCCCACCAAGTATCACTTTTCTATTTATATTAGTTGATTTATGCTAATTTTAGGCTCTTTATCTTCTAAACAATTTTCTTTTATTGCTCTAACTTTTAACTTATTTTAGCAATAGTTTTACTGATAGAATTTTGTCATTTATAGGCGCAAAACTAACACACCTCACTTTTTTATATGAGCATTTTCATAACTAATATGAAGGATATGAAGGCTTTGATCCTTGATGTAGTTCTATTTTAATTATTATATTTTACTTCACAACTACTTTTAAAACTAGCCAATTCCTAATCCATAGACAACTTTCTTTTTGTTTTCTCTTTACTATAGGTGGTCTTTTATTTTTTATTTTTTGAGGAAATTCATGATTATGTTTTCATTTATTAGTTGTGAAAATAGTAGGACCCACGACAATGATAGAATGATGGAACAACTATCAACAAAATTTTAATTTAAACAAGTCAAAAATATAAATTCTTCTTTATCTTATTGTAATATAAAATTGATTAGAACGATTTAACTTTTGGAGTTTTGGTATTCTTCATATGATGTTCAATTGATGATTTGATAGTTTTTGGTATTCTTCATATGGTGTTCAATTGATGATTTGATTGCTTATGTGCCCATTGCAACATTCTAATTGTTCATGATGGCATGGTTTGAGAATTACCACCAATAAATTTTTTTGGGACAAATTGGACCATTAAAATTTTAATGAACATGATTTCTGTGATCTTTTTATGAGCTGATGTCCAAATAATGATCATAATTGATTTGATTGATCTTTTACTAGATATGATTCCTAGATTAGTTCCATCATTTATGTATGTTTTTAATGATCTCGATATTCAATTGTCACGTATATTTTTTCCTACCCGTGAAGTTTTTCTTTTTTGAGCTTCGTATTAAACAAGCTGAATGTATTGAAAAAACGTTTAGTTGCACTTTTGTGAACCGCAACAATAAAATCAATTATAATTCTGACCTATGCATAAAACATTTTGATGATTGTTATGATTGCATATGGAAACATGCACAAAATAAACTATCAACATGAATGGAAGAATTTAGTTAGATTTTAAGAGCAAATGAGAGATTTAGGGATCGTTTGAGATTTTTTTTTAATTTTATTTTGTTAATATCTTGGTTTGAAAATTGAAATATAACATATTTGGTGGTGATAATTATTTTTTAAAATACTCAAAATAGTCAAAAAAATATTTTGAGTATTTTTAAAAATAATATGATTTTTTTTAAAATTTAAAAAATAAAAACAATTAAAAAGTACATCAAACAACCATATTTTTAAGAACAACATAAAAATAAAAATAGAAACACAACAAAATCCAAAATTATTATGCTGTAATCTAGATTTTGATTTAACAATTTATACTTTCTATTTCCAGATCTTGATCATGAAGTCTCCAATTGATGATCTGTCTTTGCTAGTGGACTTCTGTTGTAGTTCTCTTTGAATTTCATAGTGTTTTATAAAATCAGCACCTCTGATAATCTCAATTAACAAATTGGACTGTTAAAACTGTGACTAATGCGAGATCCTTTCATGATTAAATGCTTAATTGTGTGAGATGCTTCTTTGTTTAGTCTTTTTTTAAGTGATGGTCAAATTGAACATTCCCTCTATTAACTGGTTTTCAGATCACATTCTGTCCTTTAAGAGGATTTCACTTCTGTGACATTAGACTTGAGGTGGGGAAGAGCTGATTTTTCTGCCTCTCTGCTGTGTTTAACAACTGATATTTTTGGAAGCTTATAGGATGTTTTAAAAACCTGTTTTGAGTGTTTACTAGTTCATGGATTATGAGTAGCATTTATTTTTTGAAGTTTAAATTAAAATGAAATGTAATTATTTTTCTTATTTATGGTTGTTCTTGTCTCTAAGATCTGCACGATATACTATATATTCTGTAATTTGCAGAAGATATTGTTTAATTTTTGTGATTGCCTGTCTGCTTTCTTTGCTAGGCAATAATTGAGAGAGATTATATTTGGCTGTTTTATTCCATCTAATTGTCAAACGTTATGTATGGCTAGCATGCAGTTATTACTTGTTGTCCATGATCATGATTTCATTTTACAGTTGGCCACCTATCTTATGGATTAACTTACCTTTTCAGACAGATAAAGCTTTGAAGGTTTAAACAATGTTGTTGATATTTGAAGTAACCTATGAACTTGTTCGATTGTTAGTTCAATATCATCATTGCATTTTGTATTGGCTGCTTCTGCAGTGAGATTTCACGCTTTCAAAATTATATTTCTTCTTTTTCTCCTACCCTTAACCTTTTTCTGTTTCATTTTTATAATGTAATTCATCTGAAGCAAATTCTTCCAGTTTATCTTGGATATCTCTGTGTCGATGGTCTTTACCCTTTTTCAATTATTTTGCTATAATTTGTTATCAAGTAGCCCATTTAGTTTACATTTGTAGTGGTTTCTGTTGCCTTCTGACATTTTTTTACTTTTGCAGCCTTCTGTTAGAAAGCAACACAATGCTGGCTACAAGCACAAGGTTTTCTTATGATACATGAAAATTCACATTGTCTCCCTCTCTCTTCACCCCATTCGGGGCAAGGATTCTGATGACCACAAATGCATTTGCAGGCAAATGTGCGCTCTTACTATCAACAATTTGAGGAGCAGCAGACTCAAAGCTTAATAGATCAAAGAATTAAGGAGCATCTTGGCCAGGCTGCAGCATTCCAACAACAAGTTGGTGCAAGCTTTAATCAACACCTTATGCTCCAAGCTAACCCTCAAAGACCTCGGCTTCCCATTCTTCCACCCCCAGTTTTGCCAATTGGAGCACCTCAAGCATTATTGTCCCCACCAATGGTTCCGGGATTTAGACCTCCAGTTCTTCCAAGGCCAGTTGCAGGCCCTCCAGGTAGATTTGAGGTTTCAGATCCTTCTTTTATTATACTGTATCTTTGTGAGCATTTGTAAGTTAATGTCATATTGAGCTGTTCTAGTGGTTTTGAAACAAAGAGAACATGTTTTATATTCTATACTAGATGAACTGCATCCATGTTTATTTTATGTCTCCTGATGACTAGCATCCATTCATAGTGAAGTGCCTATAATACAAATTTGAATTATCTGGGGTTTCATGCCTTGAGGCCCTCCTAGAATTGCATATTTTTTCTGCTTTGAAGCTCTGGGATGTGTATCAACGATTAATTAGGATTCTTGACACATTGTGAACTACTAATGATGAATTAATATAGTGTGCTCCACAAGTATGAAATTTTTTTTCAAAATTTTGTTGGGTGTTTGACGAATCGATCAGAGGATCTGTTCATGGTTGAATTAGTTGAACTGATCCTCCCGATTTGATTTTTAAAATCATCTAAATTTCACTATATGTTCTTTCTCATCCCGTTTCATTTTTGTGATGGTTGTGGAAAGAGAAATATACTGAGTTCGTTTCAATGGAATCTGCATTTGCTGTCCTTGCGTTGGTGTGTAGTTGGTAGGACTAAGCTGGAACTAGGTTGACATTCTCGAGGTTCATGAAAATGTAATACTGCAGATTTGTGGTACACCTCATTCCCTTCAACATAGAGCTTTGTTTGAGATTCTTGATATTTTGATGTATCTATTATTGAGATGGCATTTAAATGCAAACTCCATGATGATTTTGCATTGAAAGATTGTTTGGCCTTTATTGCTCATTCTACAAACACCTGGTATAATATATTTAAATAGTGAATTTTTTTTTCAGATATGATAGAAACTATCAAATAAACAGTTACTAAAGGGTGACAATTGTTGTCTTAGTCCATTTTGGTAGGTATTTCTAGCTTGGGTTTGTTACTAACCTGACATAATTTTAATTTTAATTTTGGTCAGATCTCAGTCATATTGGGTTTTGTTGAGTTGGATTCAAGCTTTTTGTCAGTATAATAGTTGAATTGCTTTTCATTGACCCTGTTAGGAGATTTTGTATAAAACATAAACCTACTGACACACTTGAATTGATACCCTATTAGGGTTTTCTATCTTTCATACTGTCACATGGATACATTTTTAGTTTTTTTTTTCTTCTTGATCTTCTGCGTTCAGTTTTTGACCTATGATGTTTTTTTTTACGAGCTTGATTTCTACAGTTGTATGTGTCAAACCTAACCCCAGTTTTATAATAATCATGTTCTTAAATCTTCAAATATAGTTTGTGAATGGCAATTAACCTAAAGTTTATTTTGCACCTTTCTCATCCATGCTGGAACCAACAATCATGGCTTTGTATAGCCTTTTGTGCATTTTGCAAAAAAGCACATTTATATGAAGTGTATAGGCACTATACACTGAGAAATGCAGAATAACATTCACCATTTTCGTTACTGGAGAACATACAAGCTGATGACCGCATAAATCAAAACACGGAAGCCATCTTTAGTGTAGACATCAATTGGAAAGAAATCTTTTGCCAAATACCTTCTGTTTACTGATTCCTTGTGATGCTTTTATATGTTATGCTATTTCATTTCAAAATATTTCCTTACTTTTGACTTGCTCATTTGGCTTATGACTTATTTTTCTGTACACCTGAGGGACATTTATTTACGAAACTCTGGATCTGGTTGGAGTTGTTGTAGCTTTTTGTAAAGATGATTTTAAACTTATAGGGAAAGTAAACTTTTTTGAAAACTGTTATGAGTGTTACAAAAATATATATATATATATATATATATATATATATATTAATTCAAATATTATTTTTCTGACAGCCACCACTATTCAATAATTGTGATTCTTCAAGGCAGTTTTTTATTATAAATTTTTTTGAAAAGCAGCTAGAAAGTTGGTAGTCAAATATAGCTGGGGTTATTTTCTGAAAAACAAAATAGATAGAAAGCTGCTCAAACACATCCTTTGTTTTTTTTAAATCAATTATTTTTTACGTGTGATTTTGCAATTGCAGGGTATCCAGGTGCTCCTGTTGGCCCACCATCTATGGCACCTCCTGGTGCAGCTTCCATGTCAATGCCAATGACCAGTCTCCATAGACCACCAGTTTTTACCCCACCAGCATCTGGAGTTGCGACTGCTCCAGCTACAAATGGTACTTCAACATTGTATCAAGCAGATCCAACTGCGAGCTTCAGTGCAGCAGCCGCTTCTGCTCCACAGGATGGTTTTTCATATGCTCAGCCTTCCGAGAACAACCACTAGTTGCATCCATCAGCTCATCCCAGATTGTACCTACTCTACTGTCATAAAAATCTCTTTTCTAAAAACAGTTAGGCATGCTTTATTATAAGTTTGATTTGGGTTGCTCTATGTTTATTTGTTTTTCCTTCTTTATCTTCTGGCTATATATGACTGCATGAATACTATTTTCTTACTGTATGTCCAGGCTGATGCCTCTTGTTCCTATCTCAGTATTGTTTGTTTAGAGGATTTTGAAGGTATATGAATACTTAGGAAAGTGTGTTTTACTGTTGATGTGAAGGCGTCTATCATTGACTTTAAGAACTGCACCTTTCAGAACCGGCTGAGTGTTCATCTACCATTTGTTGACAGGAAATCGGAAACTTGATCTGATCTTTGACTGTGGAACAGGAATATATTAGTTAGCATAGATACGTAATAAAATGAAGATTGCCTTTTGGAAAAGCATATGCCAGTATAGATGCTGAATGTTAAATTGGTTGTTTGATCTGAATTGCTTGTTATGTTACTTTTGGGTTGCCATTCCTTCTGGTAACTTTTGATCCTTGCTGTGAACTTAGAGTAGGGTAGCAGTCTTACCGAGTATATGATATTGACTATTAAAAAACTCTTATTGCCAATCTTATACAATTCGGGTTTTCTCTGTGTGGCAACAAATTTGGATTGATCTCTATATCAATTAGACATTAAAAAAGCTTTTGTTAATGGGGGTCTTGAGGTGGATGTTTTCATTGGAGATCCCATTTTGATTGAAAAACTAGAGAAGCACTAATGATATATGAAGACTCAAAAATAGTTCTCTATGATCCAAAAAATTCCCCTCATATCTTGTTGGGAAGTTTTTCCAATTCTACTGAGAAGTGTAGTTACATTCAGCACTAAGCTGATTACATTCCTTTTATTTAATGCTAACCACAGATGAAAATTAATTTTGATCGTAGATGTAGATGATATTATATTGATAGGATGAGCTAGCAACTAGATTAAGCGGACTTTAAGGTAGAAGACTTACGAAATCAAATATTTTTTCTTGATATGAAAATGACACGATCAAAATAATATATTACTTTTTCTTAAAAGAAGTATATTCTTGATCTATTTAAAAAAATAAAAATGCATGTATGTATTAGAGGACTCAAAAACTTGGAATCATCATTAGTAACATGCATTGATAAATGTAGGTATCAATGTCTTGTGGACAAACTAATCTTCCACTCTTTCACTTGTCTTGATATTGGGTTCCCTATTAATGTTGTAAGCCAATACATGAATATTGAAGATTACATGAATGAATTTAACCATATTTTAAAGTTACCTCATGATGTTACTAAAAATGCTTGTTATATAAAAAGTTATTCAACAAAGAAATTAAAATTTTTATAGATGTTGATTGGCTTGTAGACACATTTGATAGAAAATATACCTCTAGGTATTGTAATTATGTATGGGAAAAACAAGAAACAATTTGTGATGTCAAGAAGTCACGTTGAAGTTGAGCATAGGGCAGTGATACTTGATATTTGTGAAGGAATGTGGCTAAAAAAGTCTTTTAGAATGTTATACGGTGGAGCTTAATTTTATCTCTCGGAGGCAGCACCTCGACGTTGGAACATGAGATTTCGACTGAAGAGGATGCAGACGCAGAGAGACTTGTGGTGGTATGTTGGGATCAGACAAAAGGCGAAATGACAAAGAGGCTAGCTTACGCGAGCCACAATGCTCAAACGAAAAAAGCTTGGAGGACATGTGGGGTTGCGGGCGCTATGAGTCATGAGACTTTGTATTTATGCAATTTTGAGAACTTTTGTCACTTTTCTTTTCTGTGTGAGAGTGAAGTGTGTGTTTTAAAGTGATTGAAGTGTGGAGAAGCTCCAAATAAGTGTAATTTGTACTATTCTCTTGATTTTTTTTCTTTCATAGTGGATTTCTTGGTGGTGTGGCTTCGTGGCTTTTTTCTGTTCTCAGATTTTTTCACGTTAAATCTGGTGTCTTCTGTGCGATATTTTATTTATTTATTTATTCCATGTATGCGCTAAAACACATGAACTAGTTTTTCGTGCGAATTTTGTGATTTATTTTCTTCCCCAACAACTGGTATTAGAGCCTAAGTTATGAAGGTTTAGTTTGAGTGGGAGCAATGACCGATGATTCAAAGTTTAAGATTGAGAAGTTCGGTGAGACGAACTTTGCTTTCTGGAAGATGCAAGTGGAGGATTTATTATACCAAAAGAAATTGTACTTGCCACTGGATGAAATTACTAAAAAATCGGAGTCAATGTCTATGAAATAATGGGAAGTCCTTGATCCAACGACACTAAGTTTGATTCGACTTTGATTATCCTCATATATTACTTTCAATATTATGAATGAAAAAACCATTGTGGACCTTTTGGTTGCACTAACAAGGATGTATGAGAAACCATTCGCTTCTAACAAAGTATTTCTGATGAAGAGATTGTTCAATATGAAGATGGTTGATGGATGTCTATATGAGCATCCAACAACTTTATCTGTGACAAATCGGGATCGATTGTTCAATGATGAGATACATGCACTTTTATTCTTTTTGCCTGGCAGTTGGGATGGATTAGTTATAGCGGTGAGCAACTATTCAGGCAAACATGAAATTGAACTTTGATGATGTTAGATTGGTGCTAAATGAGGAGGTCCGAATGAAGGCGAGTGGGGCCTTGAATGTTGAAGGTAGAGGAGGGAGTTCACATAAGAACTCAAGCAGGAGTCAGTCCAAGTCAAGGAGAGGAAAATTCAAGACTGGAAGAGAAAAAGGCAAAGTGGAGTGTTAGAATTATGGGAAAAATTATACTTCAAGAAAGAATGTAAGGCTCCTAAGAAATCAAGTGGTGGAGGGCAAGACATGGGTTAGCTTGCAAATGTCTCAAAGCTGACACTAATTTTATCCTTGACAATGCCGAATGAGATCGTACTTGAAGTGATGACACATTAAAGAATGATTATCTCGAAAGATAAAAATCATCACCCCAAAATGGACCAACAATCTAATAAGGACTCTTAGGCCTAATATAATATCGAGATTTTTCTTCTTACATGGATGAATAAAATATGGTTTATATTAATCCGAAGTTTTTACTATGAGGAAGCTAATTATATCCTAAAGAATGTGAATTCTTAAATACTCTATTAAAGTATTAATTGTCGTTCAAAGATTTCAAAGTTAAGACTATCAAAGGATTGATTTTGTTTGGAAAATCAAATGGGAAAGATGAAGGAGAAGATTTATTTTTAGAAGCCAAAGGGGATGAGTAGAAAATGCTCATGATACTGAGAAACCTTCTGAGTATTCTAATCTATCCTATAATTGGGCTTCACATATTTGAAGTTGAAAAGATTTATTTTGTTTGAGTTGAAATTTCATTAGATTACTAGGACTTATAATCCAAAAGTAAAAAATATCAGGTGAGGATTTATTTAGCTGAGGAAAAATACCTCCATCCTAAATCAGTGATTTTAGTAAAAAGCACCTAAATCAGATGAGTATAAGATTTATCTTCAAGAGAGAGAAAACCAACCAACTTATAACGCCAAGTGATAGTTAACTAACTCTGACATTTTTAAATCCATGTGGTATGGTCATATGAAATTACAAGATGGTTGGATTGTTATTAATTTAGAAAGAGACTAAAGTTTTTAAACTCATTTCCTAAGAGACTAGAGCATGAGTTATGAGTAATGACTTAATTTACAAATATAAATCTTTTCAAATTTTATTTGATTTTTGACACTTCATTTTAACAAAAGCTTTGAGATTTTTATATGCCTAAATGCATGATGAAGTAAAGTCGTTGGCTAAATTAAAAGAGAGGGTGAAGTCTCAGGTTGCTCTCACTGCGTCTTTATGTAAGGACTAATGACCTCATTTTGAGTGATTCAAGAATGCATGAAACATACAATATTCACATAAGGGGTTATTAAATCTTTTAATTATCTTATTTATAGCCTAAGCTAAGTTAGAAGATTTTAATTATGAGTGATTAGTTGAGAAAAGATTAATTTTTCCTGAGTTTAATCGATCCAGCCACACATTAAAGCATCAATCATAAAATTATGAAAACATGTTATTTCTAACGAGTTAAACATAACATCAAACAATTTTATAACTATGAAAGAATAAGATATCGACGATCGTATCACACCAAAAGAGAAAATGGATGAAATACCTTATTAACCAAAAATGAAAAATAATTACAATTTATAAATGAATAAGTGTATGATCTTCAAGTCTTTTGTCTTCATGTCTCCTTCATTTCTTCTTCCTTGCTTTGAGTTGGCAGGCTTCAAGGCATCACATGACATCCTAGGACAAAGTCTTCTAGCCAATGCTCATTTTCAACCTCATAGTACTAATCCAAATTCATAATGCAAAATTACATTAAAAGTAGAAAAAGTAAATCTAACTACACCTGCAAAATAGAGGTTAGCTAAACATACATATAATCTCAAGTAGTTATATATAATTTGGCCTTTACAAGACATAGTAACTGTCGTCTTCTAGGGTTATGGGGTTTAAGCAACCTGCAAAAGAGAACATTTATATTTATTTTAAGCACCTTGCACCCCTTAAGTACAACCCTCTGCAGAAAACATCCTCAAGCTAATCACATCATAACATTCTGTCTACGAAGCATACACCCTAACATCCACTCTACAACAATACATCAGAAAATAAAATATACATCATTCCAAGCACCGCTTCTAACAAGAAGTGACTTAATAAAGTGTGTTTGGCTTTATGGTCTAAGCATTAGATTGTAATCTAAGGAAATATTTAATTTAACATGAAGGGTTGATTTCACTTGAAGTTATATAATTGATTTGAGAATTTTAATTTATATTTTCTTTTGTTTCATTTGATTACACTTAGCAACTAAGTGTTATAAAGAGAAGAAAGGGGAATACCTTTCATCTCTACCTTAAGCCACTTTCTAAAGCACATTAATTTGATTTAGTTCTCTTTAGTCAATTACTTATTAAATATTTTAGTTAATCCTAAGTTTAGGTTCATTTTAAATAACTCTATTCAATGTGAAAGACATCTTAAGGTTAATCTAATTGAATTACTATCACATGCCACATCCTAAATCATTCATTTTTATCTCATGTAATATGCATGTGATTTAATCTTAAGTGTATCTATACATGCAATATGTCTTTGGCACATTTATATGATGAATGTATATATGTGTTTTTAGAGTTTATATTCTTTTATATGATTGAATTATTTAATCATATTAGTTTAAAGTTCTATCAAAATTCTTATACAAAAATACATAGGTATGAAATTAAATAGGTACGTGTTATTGTTAACCAGAGAAGTGTGGTAATTAAATGACCTCCTTGGGGCTAGCTAAAGCCTCGTGTTCTCGGGATGTCCAAACTATATACCCATTTGTATTCAAACATATGTAAATTTATATACATAAACATAAGGAAAGAAGATTCAAATCATATGGTTAAACAATTCAATCATTTGAACCGTTATGGATGCATGCATTTTTAATATAAAAGAGAGATTCTCATTCTTTAATCACATGTACACACATGTATGAAAATATAAACAAGTATGTGTTGTTATTAAACCAGAGAAGTGAGGTAATCAAATGACCTCCTTAGGGCTATTTAAAGCCTCGTATTCTTGGGATGTCCAAACTATATATTTATTTGTTTAGATACATATGAATGTATAAATAACCAAGAGAATGAAAATCATGCAAAATTTGTATTTTGCTTAATTGAATTATTTATATATATATATATATATGAATTGAAGCTCTATTTAAATTCTAATGTTAAAATACATAAGAATGAAATCAAATGAGTGTCGTTATTAAACCGTAGTAATCAAATGACCTCTTGGGCTACTTAAAGCCTCAGTATTGGGATGTCAGACTATATACCCATTACCATTCAAACTTATGTAAATCAACATGTGAATAAAGGAAAGAGATTTTACTTGATACACTTTAAACTATAAGAATATACATTTCTTATGTATTTATAACTATCATTACTATAGATGTCATCAATCATTTATAAGCTTTTGAAAAATATATTTGGATTTAATAATAATAATAGCCACACATATATTAAATTAAGTCAACACATGCAAGCATTATATAAAAGAAAATCATTTGGTTTAATTTAACTTTGAAAAGATGAATACTTGATTTCAAATGACATATAATATTTAACATGATTGAAAATGAATAAATAAATATAAATATATGATTTCATTCAATTAAATTAATTCTTAAAGACAATCATATCAAATAAAATCATTTAAGATAAACCAAAGCTTCTTTAATGTCATTTTTAATTTCATGTTTTGATTTGATATAAGGATGTGAGAAGAGATTTGTTGATCCTAATCTATTCTCATATTTTTAATTAAATTGATTTAATGAAATATGATTAAGTTGATTTTATGAGTTAATTAGGTTGTAATATGCATTAAATTCATTAATTAACCCATCCTTATATTACTTTAACATAATTACTCAACATGGTATGCACATACATTAAAAATTAAATCAACAATGATCTTAAGAAATGAAAGGGCTTAATGCAATTGGCTCACAATTAATAATTAATTAAGTTAAGAAACTTAATTAAGTACTCGTATAATTCCCCAAGACACGTGGGTTAATTATAATTTCCTTAGGGTTTTCTTAGTTGTTGAACACCTAAGGGTCTACTCAAGATTTAATTAATCAAGTTCTGATATGATTATGATTTTAATTTGATTAATTAAGTCATTTAATTAATTAATTAAACCATTTGATTAAAAAAGAAAAAAAAAGAAATGAACTTAAGGAGGCCTCAATCCCATTCGATAGGTTCATTTACTGTTGGATAGTGATTAATCACTTAATTAATTGACATTCTACTGTTCATATGATTAATTAATGACTAATTAACTTAGGAGGGTAATTAAAGCTTAATAGGCAGATGTCATCTCATTGAATTAACTTATAAAGTTTGAGATTAATTATTTAAGTAATTAAAGAGTAATTAAACTAATTAATTTCTCAATTAAACTTTAATTAATCTTTAATTATTATTCTAAATTAATTAAGAATATTTTTAATAAATTCTCCTCTGAAATACCTTTAAAATGAGTATTTATTTAATTTTTTTATGATTTTTCTATATTTACTTATGATTTTAGTAATTTTCAGTCATTAAAACACATTAATTAGGCCTAATTAAACTCCTAATCCCATCGGCGCCACGTGGCGCGCTGACGCGGCGTGCTTTCCACGTGGCACTGCGTGATTGCCTATTTAAGTTATCGCCATAAATGCTAAGTCAGATGGCGGCAAAACGCGCTTTCTTGTGCGCCGTCCCATCCAAGATCGGACAATCGCGATTAATCCCACGGTGTAAAGAGGATTTAATTGATTCGATCTAATGGATCTAATCACAACCGTCATTCAATCCGCGATGAATGGGCGGTGCATGATGATCTATAGTTCCTGGCGAGGAAAGCGACGTCCACCATTATTGGCGTGATACGAGTTTTGCACGAGCTTGGATGATCTCAAATGCGATCCCATTCGCAAGGAGGATCCGGCGGATCCAACGGTCAAGATCGGGTGGACGTTTTCTTCAAAAGCTCCAACAAAATTTACTCTGGTCTTTCAATGGCATACCTCACCTGGAGCTCAAGACCGGTGCCAACTGATAAGGAAGCTTCGCCTAGAGACGGCCTCCGCCGATAAGGTTCAATTTGAGGTGGATAGCTTGGAAGGCCAACTCACGAGGCGTAGGTGGTCGATGTTGATCGAAGTCGATCGTCCGGTGGTCGAAGGGCTTGTGGAATGTTTCGTTCTTGCTCGACTGGCTCCAAGGAAGGTGTATGCAAAGTTAATTGCACTTTGGTGGAGAAATGAACAAATGGGAATCAATGGGATGCTCCCTTGTTTCGACTTGAAGAAAATCGAGAATGGGGAAATGAGGAATGGGCTTTGGAGCTTGGGGAAGGTCTCTGGCGGCTCGTCTTGGGTAGCTAAGGCTCTAAGGAATGCAAGTGTGTGAGGTTGAGTGAAAATGAGGGGGGGGGATCATTTGCCCACCTCAAAGGGTTGTGGAGGTCCTCGAGTGGAGGTGGCTGGCTTGGGTGTGTGGGTGTGGAGGTGGCTGCCAAGGAAGGTAGTGGATGTCCTTGGTGGTTTCAAATACTCCAATGGGGGAGGTGAGGTGATTTCACCTCCCCATAGGTCATGGCCGACCCAACCACTCTTGGGTTAGGTTGGGCAGTGTCCTAGGAGCCTAAGTGGACCAATGAGAGAGTGTCAAGTGATCAAGGAATGAAAATAACCATTTATATGGGTGATTTGCCTCATGTGATATCCTTAACCTAAGGGTAGGATGGTCAATTGACATTGGATTTGGTTTGGACATATTTGAAATGAGTCAAAAGTGGGTTAACTCAAATTTCAAGTGATTTGAAGTTCATTTGGTTTGATTTGGCTCAATATGACATATTTAGGTTAAATTGGGTTAAGTTGGGTCAAGTTGACCAATTGGTCAAATTAGGTCAAACCAAGAGTTGAGTCACGTTCATCTTATCATTTGGGATGTATTGGTGTCATTGGTTTAGCTCAATTTGATTTGGTTTTGGTTTTGGTTCATTTGAGTTTATTTGGATCAAATGGGTCAAGTTGACCAATTTGACAATTGATCAAATTGGCTTGGGTCATGGCTTGGTTTGGGTTTGGTTGATCATTTGGAATATATTGTGAGTTTTGGTTGAGTTCAATTTGGATTTGATTGGGTTTTAGGTTGGTTTGACCCTTTAGGTCAAGTTGGGTTTAATAAGTCATTTGAGTCTAGCGAGTTAATTGGGCCCAATTGAGGCTTTGGTCAAGTTCAATAGTCAATTTGGAATGAACTTGAGCCATTGGTTGCAATCAATTTAATTTACATTTTGATCATTTAGGTCAAATTGGGTCAACTTGGGTCAAGAGGGCCAATTGGGTTAGGTTTGACTCAATTGAAGGTTAAGTCATGTTCAAGTATTGATTTTGAGTTGGTATGAATCATTGGTTTCAATGGATTTGGCTTAGGTTGCAATTCAGCTAGTTTATGTTCATATGAGTTACAAGGTTGACTTGGTCAAAGGGCTAGGTTGACTTGATTTGACTCAATTTATGATAATTGATCAACCCAATAATCATGCCATGAAGTTTGGATTGTCTTAATTTATTTTGGTTTGACTTGAATTGAATTTTGGTTCAAATAGGTCAAATTGGTCACTTTGGGTCAAGTGAGCTAATTGGGTTTAGTTGGCTTGTTTTGGATTGAGTTTGATTTAGTTGAGTTTATATGTGGCTTTGGGATTGATATATAAATTCAATTGTAATTGATTTGGGTTCAAATGGGTTTTGGTTCATTTGATTATTTCAAGTCAAATGGGCTAAGTTGGGTTTGACTTGGGTTGATTTTGATTTGGCTTGGTGATTGTAGATTTCATTTATATTTAGAATGGTGATTGATGAAATGATTGATTTGTGAGAAAATCAATTGAATTTTGTTTGAATTTGAATGACATTTGGCTAAGTCTATGAAATTGGCTTAAAGGGTTTAGATTTGGAATTTGATTTAGTTTGATTTATTTTTGATTATTTAAATATATATTTTATTTATATTTGTGAAGATGATTGAAGATATGATTGATTCATGAGAAAATCAATTGAATTGGAAGTGATTTGGGCTAAGATTTGACTAAGCTCATGAAGGTTGATTCATGTGGCTTAAGAAGGATTTTGATTTAATTTGATTTAGTTTGATTTAGTTTTAATCATTTGGATGTAGATTTGATTTATATTTAGAGAGATGATTGAAGATATAAATTGATTATGAGAAAATCAATTGGTTTTGGATTGATTTAGATGGGATTTTGGCTAAGTTCATGTAATTGATTCAAAGGATTTAGGAAAGATTTCAAGTTTGGATTTGATCATGGCTTCAATCATTTGACTTGGAATTTGAATTTGGATTTGGATTTGAAATTGAGTTTGATTGTTGGTTTGATAGGGTGAACATGGGTTGAATTTGGGTTGTAGGGTAGGGGGTTATCTTAATCCCTAAGGCATAGCCTAATCTTATGATTAATTCTTCTAAGTCTCTTGGTTTAGGTTAAGTGTTCATGTAAGTGCTAGAAGTATCTTATGATTAGGGAAGTCTTAATGTCTGGAAGACTCTTAAGTCTAAGATGAGGAGGTTGAGGACTCACTCCAAAAGTGAGGTCAACAAAATTCCAATAAAGAGGTGTTCATAAATTACACCTAAGGAGATATTGAGAAGGTGTACTTGGGAGATAATAAGGTTTTTGTAGCACCATAGGCAAATGTGATGTAAACATTAAGTTACCAAATGATTCAGTTTGGAAGTTGGAGGATGTCAGACACGCTCCTTGTTTGAAGAAGAATTTGATCTCAATGAGCCGTTAGCGTAGTCAGGGTATGTGATTATCTTCAGGGAGTTCGTGGAAGGTGATTAAGGGTGCCTTGGTGATGGCTCGAGGCAACATTGAAGGATGCTTTATCTGATCAATCAAGCGTCAGAGCTCATAGAAGTTGTTGGAAAAGAATCAGATTACAAGCTTGTGGCAAAGGAGGCTTTACCATATGAGCGAGAAATGTATGAAGTCTTTAATTTCTCAAAATAAATTTCTTGATTTAAAATTTATAAATTTAAATTTTTATGAAAATTATGTATATGACAAGCAAAAGAGAGTGAGTTTTTCTAAAAGTAGTGCAAGGATAAAGCCAAAGAAATTGGAGTCAGTACACAGATATATGAGGTCTCACTCCAGTTCAATCACTTGACATGTTACTTTCATTGACGATTATACCAGGAAGCTATGGGTATACTTCTTGAGACATAAGTCAGAGGTGTTTAAAGTGTTCAAGAAGTGAAAATTTCTGTAGAGAATGAGACATGACAAAAAGTGAGTGTCTTAGATCAGTTAATAACAAGTATTGTGATAGGAGATTCAGAGATTATTGTGCATTAATTGACATAAGATGGGAGTTCATTGTACCTGGAACATCGCAACAGAACGGTGTGATTGAACGCATGAATAAAACCATCACGGAGTGTGTACAAGGAGTATGAGGTTGCATGTTGGGTTGCCTAAGTAGTTCTGGTCTGAAGCAGTTAATACTTTTATGTACCTAATCAACAAAAGCCCTTCGACAATATTGAATGAATGCTTACCGGAAGAAGCATGGAGTGACAAAAATATATCTCTATCTCATTTAAAAGTAGAAGACTTAAAGGAGTAAGAGCTTGTTATGGATGATGAGATGAATCGGTCATGTCAAGCCATACATGAGATTTGACAAGGCTATCAGGTGGCAAGAAAGCATTGCATAATTAGTGAGTTTACAAGCTGAAGGAAGAACTTGATGGTAGCAAGCGCTACAAGGCCATACTAGTTGTGAAAGGGTTCCAATAGAAGGAATGAATTGACTACATAGAGATATTCTCTCAAGTAGTCAAGATGATAATCATCAGGTAGCATTATGTTTAGTTGTAGTGGAGAATCTACATCCGGAGTAGATGGATGGATGTGAAGATAGCCTTATTACATGAAGATTTGGAAGATGAGTTGTATGTGGAGCAGCTACGTTATCTGGTTATAGGAAATGAAGGCATGAGAGTTTGTATGGCTTGAAGTAGACACTGAGATAATAGTACAAGAGATTTGACAAGTTCATGTCAGACAGTGGGTATACAAGGTGTCAGGTTGATCGTTGCTACTATGTAGGTATGAAGACTGCGACATTATTCTCTCGTATGTAAACAATATGCTAATTGCAGGGTCAGATATGGAGAAGATCAAAGACTCGAAGAAGCAGTTCTCAGAAGAATTTGAGATGAAAGATTTGGGTCTAGCGATGAAGATTCCATATATGAGAATCAATAGTGATAGGAGTTTAGATAAACTGAAATTGTCTCAGGTAAAGTATGTTAGGTTTTGCAAAGATTCAACATGAATGAGACAAAGCCAATAAACACTCTTTTGGCTAGTCATTTTATATTATCCAAGGATCAATCACCTAAGACTGAAGAGGAGCAAATATCACATAATGAGAACTCCATATGCTTTAGTAGTTGGGAGCCAATTGTATGCTATGATATGTATCAGATCAAATATTGCACATGCAGTGAGAGTGGTCAGTAGGTACATGAGTAATCCTAGCAAGCATCATTGAGAGGTGGCGAAGTGGATTCTCGGATATTTAAAAGAAACAGTCAACATGGCACTATGCTTTGGAGGTGCAGGAACTGAACTACTGAGCTTTGTAGATTCAGACTTAACAGGAGATCTGGATGAGAGAAGGAGTACATGTTATATTTTCATGTTGGGAAGCACAACAGTGAGTTGAGTTTTCAGGTTATAGAAGATTGTTGCACTCTCCATCATAGAAACTGAGTATGTTACTATAACTGAGACAAGCAAGGAGATGATTTGAATGCAAATCTTTTTGGCAAAGTTAGGCAAGGGGCAAGAAAATGACAAGCTTCATAGTGACAATATGAGTGCCATTCATTTATTCAGAAATGTTGCGTTTCATGCCAGGACAAATAATATATCATTTCATTCGCACTCCTAGAAGATGGGCATATATCTTTGGAGAAGATACACACTGTTGAAAACCTTATAGATATGTTAATTAATGTTATAACTCAGGACAAGTTGAAGTTTTGCTTGGCTTCAGTTGGAGTTCAGGAAGACTGAGGCAAGGGTGTGACACACTATAACTAGAACTATGATGGTGATGCAAACCTGGAGTAGCAGGTCCAAGTAGGAGGTTGTTATATGGTGGAGCCTGATTTTATCTCTAGGAGACAATGTCTTAGTGCTAGGAGGACAATGCCGCTGTGTTGGAACAAGAGATTTCGGCTTCAAAATCAGAGGAGGCAATGCTTCAATGCTAGGAGACAATGCCACGACGCTTCACGACAACACCACAACTTTGGGATCAGGGCACCTGAAGGCAGAAATGATAGAGAGGCTAGCGCTACGACATTTGAACTCGTGCAGAAAAGCTTGTAGGATAGCGGCGCTATGAGTTTGGAGACTTCGTATTTACACATTTTTTTTCTATAGTTTTAAGAATTTGTCACTTTTCTCTTGTGTGAGGGTGAAGTGCGTGCTATAGAGTGATTGAAGTGTGAAGAGGCTCCAGATAAGTGTAATATACACTATTCTTCCAATTTTTTTTCATAGTGGATTTCTTGGTGGTGTGGCTGTGTTTTTTTCTCGTCGGGTTTTTTCACGTTAAATCTATTGTCTTTTGTGTGATATCTTTTTTTGATTTTTTATTTATTCAGTGTATGTTCTAAGACGCACGAACTGGTTTTTCTGCACGTACTTTGTGATTTATTTTCTTCCCCAACATAAAAATACTAAATTATTAAATAAAAAAAGCTCCAGAACTATAATAAGATAATGAGACTAGCAAGACTAATCATGCTAAAGATAGATTGATATTTAATGTTAGAAAAAATAGAAAAATATACTAGCTCAATTAAATTATATTCCACAAAACACTCAAACTATAAATATCTCCATCAAAGTTCTACCCAAATTAAGTTTCAATAATCTAATTAATAAGGTGGGTATGATCAATTGTATCTATAAATATCTTCATCAAAGTTCTACCCAAATTAAGTTTTGATAATCTAATTAATAAGGTGGGTATGATCAATTTATACTATCTAATTTAAGTGAGTTGAAATAATCCTAAATTTGTGGCAAGCACCTTTTTATGTATATAATAATCTAACAATTTGTGGACAACAATTTTTTATTTTTGTTATGTAGTTAATTTTGGATTCTAGAAATAAAGATTGTTTTTCAGATTTATTTCTTTTTTAGATGTTTTTCCATCTATCAACTTTTTTTCAAAGACCAAGGAAATAAATTTTTATGTTCTTTTCTCCATTCACATTCTAATTTACAAGATGTTCTTTGCCTTGCTTGAACTATATTATTACATGTTTTACTACCTGCTTTATTTCACCTACATTCTCTGCTGTTCTTTTCTTCTCGCTTGTGGCTGCCATACTGCACTGGTGTCGAGGTCTTACTGCATGAATTTTTGATATTTCTGTTGGAAGCTTTATATCCTCTGCTTTGTTGGATATTGGTTTATGATCATGAGGTTAATTTTTGTCTGGTTGGCTGTATTGGATATTGGCCTATGTTTCATCTTTTTGGTTAAAACTTAACTGTTCCCCACTGTTGGTTGTTTTTTTTTTTTTGGAAATATTTTGAGGGCATAGCCCAATTCATTCCAAATGTAATAAGGTTACAAGTATATCATTGTAAGAAAAGATTATAAGGAGCTGAAACAAGCTCATAAAGAAACAGAAATACAAAAACACTTATACGAAAACCAAAGAGAAAGAACAGAAAGACAACAGGAACACGGAGACACCGGAAAGAGTTGGAGCAACCAAAGTAGACTGAGCACCAGCACAGACCACTGAGATAAGAAGCTGGACTCATACTTCAATCCAATATATCAGGAAAAGCAAAACCAGCACAGTCCACACCCAGGTCAGCGACAAAATGGTAAGACAAACAATGGTTCCCTTCACTGCTATCCGTTGGAAAGAGTGAGGAATGTGTCAGCCAAGGTTGCTGTGAAGGTCATCCAGGCCGGTCTTGAACCAATATAGACTTAGGTTACTCAATGCATAACAGTCATCATTGTCCAAAATCCTTATCCGCCAAAACATGAACAAAAGAATAAGATACCGAGAGTGGAGGGAGAGGAAGATTAGAGACTATCTGTAGTCCTCCATTCCTTAATTAATTGTAATGCTTTAGCAGCAGGCCAAGAATCTTGAATTCTCCATCTTGCTGCCTTAAAGGCTATGCGATTTTTGATCTGCTTAATTAAAACTGAGAGGGGAGGAAGATAAGGAGATAAGCCGATTATTCCTCTCTCTCTAAATACTATAGAACAGAACATCAATAATTAGATTATGGAAGTCTTTTGATAATTTTGTGCTCGTATGGGTCCACACCGCTTAATATCTGCTGTAAGGAAGATTGAAGTAGAATTTGCCATTTGGGAGGAGTGTCCTAGCCAAATTTATTGAAAAAGGGCATTCAAAGAACATATGCAAATGAGATTCAAGGGAGTTAAGGCAGAAATAGCATGTTGCAGTCGAAGCCAACCCTCTTTTTGATAAAACATCAGAGGTTTTTAATCCTCCTAAATAAGCCATCCAACATATAAAGCATAATTGATTGCATGGCCTTTAAACCAGATCTCCTTATACCAACTCATTGTGGGATGAGACTCAAGAGAGCCTTTTTGAACTCCAAATTAGTGGGATTTCTATTATTATCCCAAGAGATCCAGTCCTCACTGCCAGATATTTGAATACTAAGAATTTTTCCTTGCTGTATAGAGAATTCAAAGGTAATTCCACTAGGCAAAGTCCATCTCCCATCAGATATAATAATACTTAGCTTAGCATCGATTGGAAGCCCCATAGAATTAGGGCCATTAGCTCCCATCAGTTCAGCAAGAGTTTTGTTGTCACACCAAGGGTCTTTAAAGAGAGAGAGCCTATTACCATTCCCAATATGGAAATGCAATTTATCCTGGAAACGAATAGCATAGGACTTAATTTCCTTCCACAAAGGAGAGGCCCTACACAAAGAGTTACTCCAAACCGACCCATATTTCTGATCACACCAATTTGCAAAGAGAGTGCCTTTGCTAAGGGTTTTCCATAAAGTTTTAATTTTACATAGAGAGTTTAGAGAGGCAGTAGATAGAAGGCTAGTGCCCCCTTTATCTCTTGGACGGGTAGTCTTGTCCCAGGATATGGTATACAATTTCTTTGATTCCCCGTTATGATAGAAGAAGTTAGAGGTGTATGAGCTGATGCGTTTAATAATACCTTTTGGCAAGACTATAGATCTGAACCAGTAGGAGAGTAGATTATTCATAGATGATCTAATTAGTTGAAGTCTTCCCCCTAATGACATGAATTTGCATTTCCATCTTGCCAGCCAACCCTGAAGTCTGCAAAAAGACCATTGTAGTGCACCAACTTGGAATGTCCCGAAGCTAAGGGAAGACCAAGGTATTTGATTGGAAAAACACTTTGCTTAATATTCAATATGTTAATCAGAATATCAACTCCTTTGGTTCCTTTTGAGAAACATATAAGAGATTTTTCATAGTTAACTTCTAACCCAAGATAATTCTTTAAGCACTCAAGACATTTTTTTAGAGAGTCCAAGGATGAGCTATTTGCAGCCCCCATAACAAGTAAATCATCTGCAAAAAAGAGATGGGATATTTTGCAGCTACCAGCAGAAAAGGGGTTATATCGGAGAAGATTCACCTCTCTCTCGATAAGACATGACAAGGTGTTTATGGCCAGGGTAAAGAGAAAGGTGACAGGGGACACCCCTGTCGCAGACCGTTCTTTGAAGTAAATATACCCTTGATTTCTCCATTCAGCACCACAGAAAAGGGAACGTCGAAAATACAGGCCTTCACCCAGTTCAGGAAACGTGGAGGAAAACCTATGGTAAGAAGTCTATCTATTAAAGATTCCCTGCTTATCAAGTCAAAAGCCTTCCTTAGGTCGAGTTTAGCAAGGAAACAACCATGATTATCAGAGGGAACAAATCATTACAAATTTCATGAGCCATTGCCAGATTGTCAGCAATGTCCCTGCCCATTATGAATGCAGATTGAGCAGAATTGATGAGGTAAGAAAGAGTCTTCTTGAGTCTACAAGCAAGAACTTTGGCTATTACCTTGTAAAAAGTATTGCAAAGGGAGATAGGTCGATAGTCAGAAATTGTGTTTGAGTGCTTAACTTTGGGAATTAAGGAGATCAGGGAGTGTTTGAGACGATTAGGCATTTTTTGGGTTTTGAAAAAATGGTGAGCAGCTTTCAGAAATTGTTTCCCCGTGATATTCCAGGATGAGGTGAAAAATTTAGAGTTGAATCCATCAGGCCCAGGGGATTTATTCTCACCGATACCGTTTAGAGCTGTAATAATTTCTTGGTCACTTATGTCAATCACCAGCCCCTCGGCAAGCTCAGGAGAAATGGAATTTCCCTGTGGAATATCCTGAATATATAGAGAGTCAGTGGAACTACAATTGAAAAGTGTTGAATAATACCTACAGATCTCCTCTGCCATAGATTCATGATCATTGATTGGGCCTTTTTCAGTTTGTAGCTCCCTTATCAGGTTAGAAATTTTCCTTTCTTTTATTGAACAATAGAGAAATTTGAGATCATCGTCAGAGGAAGTGAGCCAATGAGTTTAGCGTTGCTTTACCCATACACTCTCGTGTATCTATCTTTGATATCCTTGGCATCTAATAGTAATTGAGTATTGCTCGGGTCTCTATCCAGCTTTGCCATAATTTCCAGTTGGTCTCTCTTGACCTGTTTAGTTTGTTCCTGCAGCGGGTAGGAGTCCCTTGAATAAGTCTTAAAGGCCTTTTTGACTTGAGATAGCTTTTTAGAAAAAAATGAAGAGGGGGTCCCCGACAACATAGCCATCCCACGCATCTTTAGTAACCTTTAAAAAATCCGGAGATAGAGCCCAGCAATTGCGGAACATGAATATGTGAAATGATTTGTGGGGGTGCTATAAGAAGGTAATAAGGGAGAATGATCAGAGGATAAGGAGGGGAACGTTATAGAAGGATGATGGAAATTGCTCCAACTAACCGGAATTATAGAGTACTCTATCCAGCTTGGAGAAAATAGGATTGCTAATCTGTTGATTGGACCAAGTATAGAAGAGTCCAGTACTAGGAAGATCCATGACCTCACAATCATTAACACAAGTTTTGAATTCCAAGGAATGGTTTAGAGATATAGGATTACCACCAGATTTTTCATTGCTAGAGATACAACAATTGAAGTCTCCCATGAGTATCAAGGGTGCAGAGATTCCCATAGCTAGATCTCTTAAGGAATTCCAAAGAAGCATTCGGGATTGAGCATCATTTTCAGCATATATGCAAGTCATATGAAAGATTTCAGCACCATTTAGGGAAACAATCCCATGTATGAACTGAGGAGAAGTAACCATAGGTTTAAAAGCTAGACGATCAGAACGCCATTTGATCCAATAAACCACCATCTGCTTTGTCAAAATTGGAGCAGCTTGATTCAAGAAAAAAGGGTGAATTTATGTGAGAAGGAAGGAAGGTTAGACATTTCAGAGTTTATCTTTGTCTCATGGAGATAGAGAAGGTCGAGGAACTCCTTAATTAGTCTCAGGCAGTCAAGTTTTCTGCCTTCTGCCCGAGATACCACGGACATTCCATATACCCATATTTGGAAGGATCATTGAGATGATGATGTGGAGGGCTTTTTGCCCTTCTTATTTTTGCCTTTATGGGTGGAAGGGGTCGCACTTGGGTTCGACTTTAGAGTATCTCCATCATATGTTGACTTCCCTAGGGTATTAGGAACCTTATCCTTTGCCTTTAGTTGGTTAGTGCGAGAGGGGGAGGCGGCGGCTGATCTAGTGGTTACTCCAGATATTGGATGGCCACACTGTGTTTCAAGGGAAGGCTCGTGAGTAGTTTGTACCTCATTAATAACAGGATCAACTTCTTGCGCTAGAGAGCCTTCTGGTTGGGGTGATAAGATTGGGGAGTGATTGAGGTCGGCCGTCAGGAGGTTTTGTGGAAGTTGTTCTTCGTCTGCCTTCTCCACAGACTTAGAACCCTCATCCATAGGAGCTTGTAGGTCCGACAACAAATTAAAGTTATTCTCGAGTAGCAAACCTTGGGGCGGAGGGCGACTATGGCTCCGGCCTCTGTTAGGGGGGCATTTAGTATTGTTTTGAGAGCGGGAGCTTGAACCCGAGGACAAGATTTGTCATCATGTGAGAAGGTCTGGCATTTCGAACATACCGTTGGCTTTCAATCAATATATTATGTCTTGATTGAATTTCATCTCATTCATGTTGATTGGAATCGAATCCGGGAGGGTAGAGGACGTGTTGATCTGAACACAGATGCGAGCAAAGGTGATTATAGCTTTAGTGGCCGTTAGGTTGTCAACAGCTAGAGGAATCCCTATTCTGCTAGCAACCTTAGAGAAACCCTTTTCATTCCAACAGCAAAGAGGGAAATTTGACAACTTGATCCAAAGAGGAATCTCAGTAATTTGCTCCTTAGATGGCCTGAAATTCCACTCCCACTTTTGAAAGACAAAAGGCCGACCGTTGAGGAAGCACGGTCCATTGTCCCACACAGCATTATAGTCCTCTTGACACGTAAATTTGAAGAGGAAGAAATCCCCTTCAAGGGTAAGCAATTCGAGAGTTCCCTTGAATTTCCATTTCTTTTTGACTGCTGCTAGAAGGGATCCATAATAAGGCCTCTTCCCGATTGCGTGACCCACAAGGGAAAGGCTCCACTACCTCTTTCCGTCCATAAGATCTTCCTCTGAGAATGACATCTCAGAGGAATCGGAAGGAATAAAAGATAAGGGGAAGGCTCTACTTTTATCATTTTGTGCTAATAAAAGTTCCTTCCAGTTGCAGTGGTTGAGAAGAGCCGAAGATGACCCTCCCATGCACGGGGCCGAGTAAGGTGATGAAGCAAGCGGTGGAAAAGATGCGCTGAACAAATGGCTAACTGAGGCCATTGGAAACACGGCAAAAGAGCCGAATAAAAAAAACCCTGACCCCCGGCAAGAGCCGGGGTCAGAGGAACGTGGAGAAGGTTTGCGAGAATGCCTGCGGAAAAGAGAGAAAGTGAAAGGAGGAGAGGAGGCACGACGGAGGGGGCACTTACCCGCTGATGCCCTAGCCGCATATCAAAGTTCCCCACTGTTGGTTGTTGCTGCTTATCATCGTTTTGCTTTTCGAACATCTAGTTTTCTTGTCTTTCTGTAACTATTATGCGAGTTATGCTTTTAGCTATGCTGCTCTGAAGTCATGGTTTTACTTTTACCACCTGTTTTCTGTGGTTTCATATTAATGTTTTATTTTCTTTCTTTTTACTGGGTATGGCCTACTGTCTTGTGTTAATATCTATGCGGTTATCATTGAGGGCGACTTGTTGATTTCTGCATGGGCAATTCTGGTATTTGATACATGCTTATCATCTATATATGCTTTTTGATTATTGGACAATGATGCTTTTTATTCAGCCTGATGGTTCTTTTTTTATTTTATTTATTTATTCATTTTTTTTTATGGATGGCATTTATTTAGCTATGTTGTTGGTTGGAGCACTGGTGATCTGCCTGCTTTTGATTCCGGATTGAACATATACATCGACTCTCATTTGAGTCTCCAGATCAGTTTTGAGAACCCTTTTTTTCTGATCTCGGGTTCCCTTTGTATTTTTGATTTTTTGTGCTACCATCTACTCATTGTTTATCTAATTTTTTAGCCCATTTTGTGCGTGCTATGTAAATCCATTTCTTTTCTATTTAATTTAATAATAATTTTTGGTTCTCATTATTCTCAAATATGTATACACACATACATACATATTGATACATACATATAGATATGCATTCCTACATATACATTGAGAATTGAAGATGATGAAAATAACCATGCAAAAGCATAATTTACTCCATTAGAATAAAATTGGTAAGTCCTCTCTTGGGAGATTGGGCTAGATACAACTGCTTGAAAAAAATAATAGTGGAGGTGCTGCAAAAAAATTTTGTTTATGAAACTACGGTGAGGTCTATATTTTTTTTATTATTTTCAAAAAGATATTGCAGCTTTCTGGCTGCCACGTAGAGAGTCAGATAAGGTTGAAAAATGCAATTTTTTTATCATAGATTTTTCAAATTATAGGCATAATGTGATACCTCAAAGGCACTGTGGTGTGGTGCGATATTGCACCACACCACCATCGCCATGCCAAACGTACCCTTAGGGTTTGTTTGGGGTAGCCATAACTTTTTATTAAGTTGCTGTGAGGAACATAAATTTTTAAAAAGTTGATGTGAATGTCACAAATTTTTTCTTTTTTTGAAGAATTCAAACAGTATTCTGAGAGTCATCACATCCTAACAAGTTTGGTTCTCAAAATCAGTTTTTCATCACAAATTTTTAAAAATAATAAAAAAGCTGGTAGTCAAATACAGTTGTGTTTGCTCTGTTCCAAACGCGCCCTATAGGTCTCTCACCTTGCCAAGTGGGCTGATTTAAAAGGAACTATATATTTTAGAATTTTATTAATTCTAGTATATTGATGATGCGTAGTTTTACATTCCTAGTAAAAAAAAAATTATCCGATTTTGTTGAGGCATTATTTTTAAAGATATCCGCCATATTCACCTAATTGACTGGAATATTTATAATGATACACGCTGTATAAAATGGTGCTTGCTTTATCATATTTAATCATTTCTTGTGCGGTATGATTACCTTGATGTTTGCAAAGGTGAGTTGTCTAAAAGCGTGTTTTTATGAATGACCCAACCTACCAAGAAGAACAGGATGCTGCTGGCCCATAGTATTTCCTCCGAACAACCTGGCGCTGGTGCCGGCCAGGTATTCACATTACATCTCTACCATCTGATTATCTGTTCTAACTGCTATAGGATTTCTCTGGTATCTAACATGGTTAGTTCAAACATTTACATATCTAAACTCCTAGAGGTTGATATTTACAAAAATAATATTTTTTTTTATGTATAAAAAGATGTATTTTACTTTTATATATAAAAAGATGTATTTCACTTTAATAAAATAATAATGATATTATTTTCGATATAATAATAAAAATTTAAATATTATTTAAGTAAATATAAAAAATTAAGTGCTAGATATATAAATATATAAGTTCTGTGCCATATATCTCATTTCCATTCATCTTCTGTGGATCACCAGTAGAAGTTTCACCATTCATAGGCTGGTGAAGTTTCTCCTGTTATTTGAAGACTAAGTTTTTATTTATTTATATATATATATATATTTTTCGTCTATTCTTTCTGGGAAAAAGTGAGTAATATTGGATCTTTGCTGGCAGTCTTGGTGGCTTTTTGTATCTTTCTGCTATGTTATCATAATATAATAGTATCATAGATGTGAGTTTACTTAATAGAAACGGAAAATTAATAGGCATGAATCCCATTCCTTTCAGGTTTAGGGTTTGTTTAGGACATTTGTAGCTTTTTTTATAAAGGTGGTTTACAGTTGTTATAGGAAAAATAAATTTTAAAAAATTATTATAATTATTATAAATAAAATTTTATTAAAAAAATTGATATCAGTTTTTGTTTTATATGCTTAGCACACTTTCAATAGATTTTGTTTTTAAAAATATATTTTTTATTTCATTAACTTTTGAAAATAAAGCAATGAGAAAACTGTCCTAAATGAATATTTATTTTCTATATAGCTATTACTATGAGTTGTGTGTAAGTGAACGAAATTGAGCCGTTCTATATGATTCAAAGTCAAAGTTGGAACTTTTCTTTTGTCAGAGTATATGGTTCTGAAGGGAATGATTATTGCTTATGGACCAGAACTCTTGTTTAGCTGAGAAGGCGAGAATCATTCCCTTCAAAGGTTCATGGTAAAAATTATTTAATCGATTCAAAATTTTGAGTGAAGCCCAGATATTGTGAAGTATTTATTTATTGTTTTCGGTGTGAAACAATGAGGATATAATTCTAGTACTATTCCTTTTTTTGTACAATCGAATTTTTATACGTATAAAGAGAATCAACTCATGTATGTAATTTTTTATTTAAATAAACTAGAGGAATTTAATAAAAGTATGGGGCAGTTTGTTTTATTTAGACTGCATACCATTTATATTGTTTTGCTTTCATGGGCTATTTAAAAATTAGATAATAGAAAGATAAAATATAAAATAAAATTGATCTCAAACACACTATTTTTTAAAAAAAATTCAGTATAGGATTATATTTTACTCATTATTTTTAATAATCGGACTCCTTTATGAGATTTCTCAACATCAATCATTACTTTGGCTTAAATAGACACCGTATCAAGACACCGTAGTTTAATCTCGCTCAATTCCTCACTCATATTCATATGAGAGCCACAAATTTACATAGAACACCTGATCTCAATCAAAATATCACTTACTAAGATGTGAATATCATAACCCTAAATTGAGCCCGATTTACTATGTAGACCCCTTTCAACTTATAATTTAAGCTAATGTTCAAATTTTTTTCAATTACAATATGCCGCTATTTTCCACTCTCATCGGCTTTTCATTTCCACACTCACCAATTAATGAACTTCAACGGTTAAGCATGGAACTGTGCTCTGCTTTTGGGCTGCTCAATAATCCATTAAATATTCCTTCTGAACAATACTGATATAAACAAGCTTCATGATCATCTAAAAAATGTCCTCTTGTGAAAGACACATTACACTTACGTGTCCTTATCATTATCCTTTGTTTGCTTGCATGAGTAAGCTTCCATGCCAACGAAACTTCTGATGCATCTTTCTGTTGGATGAAAAGGATGGAGCACCAAAAGCAACAGCGAGGCCAAAGCATTCACTTTGATTGAGATTGCTTCAGTAAGACTCCACGATGATTTCTATGCTCAGTAAACAAATCATTAGATTGGAATTTACTTCTTCATTTCATGCTACATTCGCAGAGAGATCAGCTGCTGGTTTCTACAAAAATGTAAACTTCTGATTTTGATTTTACTGAAATATGTATATCAGAATTCCTAAACCCTAAATAAACAGTAATATAATATTCTTCAGATTTAAGAGGAGCATGATTCACTTTTTGGTCAATTCTGCTTGTGCTTATCCATAATATATTTCCAGCGTTTTCTTTCTTATTCTGGATGATTTTTCAGTCTTCTTCTGCATTCAAGTTGATCGTCGACTGAGAAAGATGGAGTGTTCGCCTAGTTGCTCAAAGACGGCGACATGGATTTGAGCTGTTGGATTTCCGTTTGCCGTCCCATCCATGAGGTGGATCTGACTGAAAGCGACTTAGTGAAGTAAATCTTTATTATGCTATAACTTACGAGCTTCACGCATGATTATAATTTGAGAAAAGCAACCCAGAGAAGAATAAGAATGAAAGAAATGATGGTTAAAGATCAGACTTGCTGCTAATCCGCTGCATGCACAAGAAGATAGCATGATTTCCTCCGTATATCATTCCTTTGTTGCTTATGGATGTCAATATTGAATGAGATGGTTGCTTTCTGTGTGGGGACAGAAGTCCTTACAGCTTGCTCTTACCACTTGATATAGGACTAGTTTTACCTACTAATCTAAAGAAAAGTGGATTGATAATTTGTAACCAGTGGCAGATAAGATTAGAGAGAATCCCTTTAAATGATTTTGACACACAGGTAAGCGTGTATAAAAAATTTAGATTTATGTAGCCAATTCCATACAATGGGATAAAGACTTGTTATTATTGCTGATAATTTGTAGCCAAACATTCAACCACTACCAAATCCACAAGGTTGTGTACATTTCCAAAACTCAATTTTCCATCATGAATTATGAGAGACCAACTGTTATTATCTCTTTGCCCTTTTGACAATCTTACATACTCTCAAAAAAAAAAAAGTATAATTTTTCAAGTTTCATACACTATAGCATACTATATACGGTAGAAGATTGGGAATTAATCCACCAGACAACTACCAGAATTCAATCAAAATGAACCATACATGTAGAGGTTTCCTGAGAGCGACCTGAACATGGCGCATTTACTGACTAACGACCAAACCAAGCTCTGTTCCTGCAATTCCTGTCAAGCCTGGAGGATGAAGGTGATGTGTTGTCTATAATGGTTGGCTAAAGCTACCATCTTGACAGCCTGGTTACTGCTTTTCTGATTAGAGGTTATTGTCATCGCCACATAACCCACAAATTCCAAAGGACCATCAAATCAGCTCAACTTTTCTCCAAAAGATTTGAGGAAGAAACAATGGCTTACGTCGTCCAGGAACTATCGATCTCTAGAACTTCACCGGTTTAACCAACTAATATCCTGGCTTGCTTGCCTTTCCATCAATGATGGGAACAAAGAACAGTAGAGGATAATGGCAGATCTGTAATCTTTCACTATCAATGCTGATCATTAGAGTGCTTACAGACAACAGAGGCTTTTAACTGTGGTTTTTTTTTTTTTTGGCTCAGCAAAGACAGTAATACATCTCTGCATATAGTTTATAATGTGACAGTTTGATGGGAGAATTTAAAGAGCTTAGAAGCTGTGTTTTGGGTTTGTTTGAACCATAAGATGCCCTATGTTGGAAAGAATCTATTCATCCACCGTGTACACTAATGCTCCTGTAGATATTTAATTTTTCCTTCAGTGAACTGTAAAGCAATAGAAGATTGCAGTCCAGAACAAAGAGTTCTCTGTGCTGGAATGAAATTTGCAAAATTCAAACTTGCCAACCTGGTGATTTTGATGCCATTCTTGTGACAACTAACTATTTGCTTTACTTACCAACATTGGAGTACAGCTCTTTATGCATACTGTAAGAACAAATGCTGGTGGTTGAGAGCTGTGTACTTATCACTGGTTGTAAGAAAAGGACTTCATATTCTAGAATTTAGAGTTGGCTCCAGCTCAAAGAGAAATAGATGTTGAACAGAAATTTATGGGAAGCTTCCAACTCTCAATTTCAATATTTATACATGGACAGTCTCATTAATGCTCAATAAACAAAGCAAAAAATTATGCTTTATAGCATTAATCATATTACAAAATTAAAACAATATCATTGCGTCAAATGCCTAAAAACCTTCCCGCTATCAATTGTCGACGCCTAAAAATTCAACTTCAATGAAATTTTGCTATTGAAACCCAAGGTTGATTAGTTTTGAAGCTTCATTGATTACAAATGATGCCTTGTTATATACAAAGAGCTCTTGCATATGAATCAGTCATGGCCATCATAGTCCTACTTCCATGTGACTGGTGGTCACAGAGCCTTCAACATCAGTTCTGAACTCTACTAACAGCCTAATTCACTAAACTTTTCTCCTTTGATTTCTTGCTAACCTGGAAAGCTTTTAGAGAAGACATTCTCCTGATTTTGGCTGAAGCCCATCTGAACTACAGTCCGGAGGTCATCATCCCAGAATGTCCCAAGCTGAAAATTAACATCAAAGTAATATAAATGTCAAATGAACATCAATAAAATAGCTTGCCATGGTGAACTTCATGGGGGGAGAGATTCTACCTGACACGAGGCATCTGCAATCCCCTCGAGAGGAGGCTGCTGCATGCTAAGGTTTCTACTGAAGTTTGGATGGTTGAAGGGGTTCAGTTGGCCCTCGAGCTCAAGGCCATTAATGGAGATTAGTGGAGTTCTTTCAGGTTGGTTGGCAAAAGAAAATGAACTTGAGGTGGTCTCCAATGGATACACTGGTTGTGGTGGCAGAAGTCCGCAGTTTTGATGAATCTCCATCTATAAAAATAAGTCATTTTAGATCAAATAGAGCTCATATTTTGTGGCACGTACGTTAATATAGCGTGGTGGACCATCTTGCTTACATCTTCGGTGACAAAATTTTCTAAGTTGAAGTCTAGCTGAGGATTTACAGTGGCAAGCTTCATAGAAAGGAACTGAAATAGACGAAAAAGTGAGTTGTACAGCCATTAAAACCAAATCTTGAGCTTACAAATTGCTAAATAGGTACCTCAACTTGGCGTTGTAACAACTGTACGTAGTTAATAATTTCATCAAGCATTACTGCCTTCCCAGTCACCTTAGATATAATAAATGAAATTCAGAAAAATCAATGCAACCCAAAAAATTTGGCCATTGCTGAACTCCATATAAATTAAACTTTAATAGTATTATACCTTGCTGCAACCTGGCACAAGATCCTGTAAAAGTTTCATCCTTTCACTAATCTTCTCTCTTCTAACCTGATAAAAATCAAGTTCAGCAGTAGAATGAGGTGAGGATAATAAATAATCGCTAGTGTTAACAAAAGGAAAACAGAGTGGCAATGGCTGCTGGTTACCCTCTCTGCAAGACTGTGGCTATCGGTGGCTTGGCCTCTTCTTGCTCGCACATGAATGTAGTCCTTGGCTACTTCCGGCGGCTTATTGATTTTTTCCTCCTCCATTTTCTTGGATGGGGCATCTCCGTCCTCCCTAGCTGATTCCTTCTCAACTCCAGTTTCTTCTGAGGGCTTACTTTTCTTTGCATTCAAGCCTCTCACTCCCGCCTTCTGCAATCCAAGAACTCCTTCAGTTCTGAAGGAAATTGAATGAAATTCATATGAAACAGCGTACTTTGGACAAAGCCAAGCAAACCTTGGGAGGATTGGTGATCGCGGTGACGGAGGATGATAAAGGAGTCTCATTTCCTTTCGCTTTCAACGCTGCCTTCCTTTTCTTTGCATTACCAGAACCAGACGAGGACTCCTGAGCATTTCCTAGCTTCCCGACCTCCGGGAACATAAACTGTCCGCCACCATGGCTCCCCCCACCACTGCAACCAAAGGTCGAACATCTTGCAGCCTTTTCGAAGCCGGGGTCAGCCGAGAAGGGCATATGAGCTGGATTTGAGATAATGGAGAGATTAAGCTTGGGAGGGGAATTCATCGGAGTACTATAACAAGAATTATTGGCGCTTTGATAGTGGGAAGAAGGTGCGGAGATCTCGCCGGAGTTGCAGATGCTTCCGAGCCGGCCAATAAGCTCGTGGATTACCACACTATCGCCGCCGGCTGTGGTTGCCGGAAGATTGGAAGATGGAGAAGAGACAAGAGAACTGAGGGCCGAGCCAAATTTCGCGCTTTGATCTATTGCTTGGTCCCAAATGAGGTTGAGATGACCGGAATTGAGCTTGGGAAGTGATGCCGCAGCATCAGGGGATCTCATTTGCCAGTTTATTACGGTTGAATTGGCGAAAAATGGCTCCTTTTCCATGGACAAGCTGAGAAAAGAGCGAAATGTGGAAGAACAAAAAAGGTAGCTTTTTGCAGAGTTGGGAAGAAAGTGAAACAAAGGTAAAGGAAGGAAAGAGTAAGAGAAAAGGAAGGGTAAAATAGTGAGTTTTGAAGAGAGGAGGAGGTGGAGGACAGAGAGGGAGAGGAAAAAAAGGGAGCTGTTGACCTTTATGTATATATAAAATACATAATGTATTTGTTTGTTTATAGAAAACAATGAAAGTAAAGTAAGTTGGTAATGGTGTCACAGCGTCGGCGGTGAAAAGATGCCGGGCCTAGGACGTCCCACTGAGCCGTGCCTTGGCAGTTGTATTGTAGTCCTTTTTGGGAATTTGTTCACCCTCTGCAAATAAGGGAAGAAGAAGAAGAAAGAAGGACAGGAGAAGAGAGAGAAAGAGAAGGAGTGGAGAAAAAGAGAGAAGGTGGAGAGGAGAACGAGGAGAAAGCGGGGGAGGTTTGAAAAGTTTATAGAGAAGGTGAGAAGAAATAAGCAGCCATTCTCGAGGGAAAAAATTTTTCAAAATATTTTGAGTTGAATTTAGATAATGACAAATTTATATTTCGTCAAATTAAATCTTAATCTTTAAAAAATCTTTATGAGGACGCTTATCGTGTTATAATCATGTGATATTTCAAATTTAACTCTAAATTACATTCTTTAGGCTACACATTTAGACCGATTATAAGTTGAGGGCCATTATTTTTCTTTTTTTAGAATACGGTCGCAGAAAAAAAAAAACTATTTGTCAGGAGCTACTTATTTCTTTTCATATCAATATTTTAAAATAATGATAACAAATAAAAAAATTGTTAAACATATAAAATAATATAAATTTATACAATGGAGGCCAGTTTACGTCCACACAATTTTTATCTTATATTATATAGATAAAAATTATAAGACGTGTATAATCATGATTCATTTATGAACCAAAGTCAATATTATAACTGTAAAATTTTATATTATTTTATCTAAATATTATAATACAGATTCAATATATTAAATAATAATATTATAAATAAAAAATATAGATTAATTCATAAAACAATCGAGGTCAAAATTATCTGATAATTTCTGAAAAATATTCCAAATGAGAAAAGCTCTGAAAAATATATTGAAAAATTTTTAGCAAAGAAAAAAAAATCAGAATATTCTGATATTTTCTATTAAAATTTTTAAAAAATATGTTAAAAATAAATAAATATTTTGCATAAAATTTATTTAAGAAAAAAAAAAGCGTCATGAATCAATTGAGCAGAGCAAGTTTTTAAATTTTTATGATTTATGAAAATCCAACTGCATGATTTTGCAGTGATGTTAGCTTATGATCAGTGCCTAGGGATTGCTGTTGACAGTCACATGGTAGTGGGTACTTAAACCAATAAATTTAATTTTTTTTTAAAAATAAATTTTTGGTTTTAGAGGTGGGCTCTACCAACACTATTTTTCCCTTTAACAAAGTAATTAAGATAATTGACCATTCTCTTGTGTTGGTCTAATGACTATTAAAAAGTATCATTTGTTTTAAGTTTTTAGGTGAAATCTATTTAAGTGGCTCCTTAGATTTTTATCTATGCAATGATTGAGGTCAAAGAAAATAAATCCATGGTTAATAGAGGTGAAATATTAAAACAAAAAATCTCACTTAAGCATTTACTTAATAAATTAATCAAAATAATTCTTCTTAAATAAAAGTTATGGTTCTCTCTTAAATAGATTGATTTATCTATAAAAATAATTATTAAATAATTTTTTATATTATATTATTTTCAATAAGTATTAAAAGTTGAATAATCAGGACATCAAAATTTTGGCTAAGAGTATTTGTAAGGAGGACAATTATTTGATTATTTTAGTTAGCATGTACCTTTTTTATTTTGTAATTGGATATCAATAAGTTTCTAGAGATTATAAAAAAACAACAACTTTCAACGTAAGAGATTTTCATAATTTAGAGAGATTATTTATTTTAAATTAATATCATATTATTTTATAATATTTGAGAATGGTAAAAAGTACACCTTAGAAAATATGCCTTTTCAAAGTCAATCTCAATCTTAGAAGAAGCATGCGCACTACTCAAGATTCACAATGTATGTATGTATGTGTGTGTGTACATATTGCAATGAGAGTGGTTGGACAATTAGTTGTACACAAAGGAAGATAGTTTCTTGAAGGCTAGCCTTGGGAGACCTTGATAATCACTATCTTTTCTACTCAACTCTTTTTAGCTCTCTCTCTTTGAAGAAATCAATCTCTCTCTTAGCTCCTGATACCTTCGGCTCATGGCACATAGATCCAAGAAATATTTAGAAGCTCAATCATGCTTGACTACTTAACCCATAACATTCAAGTGTTTGTCTATTGCTCCTTGGGTTTCTATTGAGCTTCATTCATTATTAAGCTTTAGGGAGCTCTACTCTCTTCTTTCCTCCTAATGTCATCAAAGATAAAATCATTACAACCATTATTTAATCTTGATCTTTTTCCCAATTAGCAGCAGGGAGCTCTACTCTCTTCTTTCCTCCTAATGTCATCAAAGATAAAATCATTACAACCATTATTTAATCTTGATCTTTTTCCCAATTAGCTTTGAAGATGCTTGTCAAATAAGGGGCAATGAATAATATGATTACTTGATAAACACTTGCTACATAGAGGATATTAGTTAGCTCTAAGCACACTATTATTGCAATCCCAATTATAATGGTTCATATCCCAACTATAATTATCATTCCATGTGTTTATTTGCATATCCATGGTAGGGAGCCAAATGCGGCGATCCTAAATAAGCTAAAGTGTCAACCAGTTAATGCTCCTAAAATTATGGTGACCACTAAGGTGCCTAAGAAGAGGGCATCAATATTCTTATGTTTATCCACTATTATGATATACACATGAAATAAAGATAAATGAAAGTTGCAAGGAAGAGTGCTTGGAAGCTATCAATTTTCTTATCATGAAGCAACAATTACCACTACACTTTTCTATGAAGGAATAATGTATAAGCTTCACATATATAAGCAAAATTTCAAAACATAAGAGAGGAGAAAGTGTCATCTTTGAAATTCAACTCAGCTTATCATTCTATTTTTTTTTAAACTAGTGGTTAATATGCTCCAAAAATAAATTTGAAGCACTATGGTTGTTCAAGCTAATTGCATAATCAATAAACTAAATCAATCGTTTTGGAAGAAGTCAAGCCATCCAACATTTAATAAAAGGCAAAGAAGAAAGAAGTTGAATCCATTTGCTATAAGCTTTACAACCTCCATTGAAAAATCAAATAAAAGAAATCTTAAACAACAACTAAAGATGGTTTATCTAAAGCTAAGCATAGGGAAAAACTTAAACAAGGATGTTAGAAAACCCTCCTTCAATAGTTTTCACAAAAAGCATTTATCTAACCATTCAACCCTTTATAATAAACATCAATGCAAGATGTCTTGGAAACAACCTTAAAGGTCCACTATTGAAAGGTCTTGATGAATAAAAATAATATAAAATATAAATCCAATGAAAGTCAATGCATAGGGAACATCTTGGTGATAAATTTTGTAGGCAACCTTAAAAATTCCATTATCACAAGGTCTTGGCATTTTGAGAAAGAAAAATTAAAGCTTTGTTATATCAACAACAGAGCATGACATTTGAGAAACAATACTATAGATCGACTTATAAAAAAATTCAACCTAAAAAATAAAGTATGTAAAATTTACCAAAGTTAATTAACACACTATGACATCATCCTTAAAGTAAATGAAATGATCAACTTCTTTTAGGAGGTTTTGAATGGAAACACCTTAAATAAAATAAGAAACAACACTTTTTAAACTCAAAGATAATTAAGCTTGCACTAGAAATCTAGTGAGATGGCTTAAAATTACCAATGAAAGAGGCAAAAAAGATGTCAAAATCATGTTGATAAAGACTATTTCTATGGTGGACCCATAAGAACAAAACTACTTGAGGTTCACTAGTTATTTAGGGAGAATCTTCTTCCTAACAAGTTAATGAGTAAGCCAACTTGACTTCTCTAGAAATTAAGGAAGAAGTAGATATCAATCTCTCCAACATCTCTATGATTGACCATTTTTAGCAGAAGTTTATCAAATTTTGAAAGTGAACAATGAGGTGAACTCTTAGTTCAAGTCTGTGCAGATAATATGAAAATAATGATGACCATGATGACATAGGTGATGACAATATTGTAGATGTTGCAAAAGGTTGCCCTTGCTATTCATTCAAACTGGAAACAATAAACCATCCAATAATTATAAAAATCTCAAGATCAACTCAAGGTGAAGAAATCTTTGAGAACATAGAAGTACTAACAACCTCTAAAGATAGTGTAGTAAACATAATCATGGGGTTCACACAACCCACTCTCTAGTATAATAAAAGCTAAACTAAAAAAACAAAACTTAATTAAAGGATATTATTATTAATGAAGTCAAAGTAATAACAGCTTAGTATTGAAAAATTTATTAACAAAGATTGTCACTACCAAACTAAGCTTGATCAAGTGTAATATCTCTTTAGGTAAATGGTTATAAAGTTTAATATTTTGATTGACTAGCAATACTTAGAAAAACTTATCATGATTTGAATCAACATGTATAATAATCAGATCAATGCTTTCTTTGTAGTTTAACAATTTGTTAGTAGCCTCTTTGAAGTGGCTTTTGAATGATATGTTGAAATGCTTATTAACTCCATAAATGCTTTCATGGAACTATGCAAATCTTCATTAAAAAATTTGCATGCATTATTAAAAAAATCATAATAATCGATCTAATAAAAAAAAGAAAAAAAAGAAAAAAAAAAGAATACAAGTTAGTAACCAAATATATCACTCACTGGTGTAAGTTAGCATGAAATGCAAACTACATCTTGAGAAGAAGCACACAATATAGCTATTATAAGCAATAATGTTGATAAGATGACTCCCTATCTTCATATGCCATATATCATCATTTTCTAATACAACTGGATATCTAGTTACAAAGTTTGAAAAGCTCAAGTAATCTAAGGATATCTAGGCATAATAATGATCACAATAATTTTATTTGCATCATTACAAAAATAAAAAATAAAAATAACAAATGGATAAACAATTTAAAATATGCATGTTGACATTAAATTATAAAAATTTATGCCTTAGATTGAGTGGTTAAAGTTATATCAATGCTTTCAAATAAATCAAAATCAAAAGTTCAAAGCCATTAAAGGTGTTACACACACCCTTCAATTATGTAGTTGAACTAATTGCAATATTACCACAATATTGTAATTATGAAAAACATTTGTATGTTTTTTAATTGAATGAATTTGGGCTTTTGGTCCAACTTGATGCATCTTAGAAGACATAAATTCCTACATCAGTCTTAGTTAGTATAAAATGGCTGTTAATTTCTACCTATTGTCTATAAAATCATTTTATACTATGATTAAATTAAATTGCATTATGCTTCCACATTAATAACTCATTAAGCTCTTATACCTAACCTAAACCTAACTATGAATTGTTGTATAAAGGTGTTGTCCACCACCACATGTCTTTAATTATCAATTTGAATATATCACATCATAAACGAATATCATGGATGCATTTGTATTGATAGATATTAGTTTCAAAGTGCAAATTAGCATGAATAATTTAAATAAGATTTGTCATCTTTTGAATGATGCAAGCATTCATAGAAATATGCCACAATTACTTGCATCAAGTGTTTTAAGAAAAATAACTCACAAAATGATGAACTACTATAGGTGTTGTGATATGTAGCCAATACAATCCTAACTAGTGCATTTTACATATAAATCAAATTCTTCATGTAAGTTCCTCATGATATTAACTTACTTTAAGATAAACATTTTATTTGTGTATCCATTTAGCAACTTAATGAATTTTGCTAGTAGAGAACTATGATTTCTATAAGTGATAATGTTAACAAATTTAAGATTTCTAACCTTGAAATAATAATAAAGATAATGACTATTTTGGAGTAGGCTAAATTTCATTACATTCAATATTTGGATGGATAAAGTAATAACTAAAGTTCATCTTCAATTTTTTTTGTGATATAATTATTCTTTTTTCTTAGATGCTTCTCTAAGGATTTTGGGTAAGCATAATAAAAAAAGTCTTGCCCTTAGGTGAAAAACACACAAGAAACACATCATGGAAGAAGATAAGGCCCCAAACTTAATAAAACAAAGATGAATCCATAGATGACACAAGGGTGTTTATTGTAGTAATAAGAGTATCCAAATTTTATGCTATAAATGAAAAGTGAATAAAATTTTATTGACTTTCAAGAGTTTTATAAAATTCTAAGACTTTATGTGACATTTCATGGCAAAACATTAATGGAGAAGAGGAATCCAGAGGCCTATTTCAGAGCAAGAAGAGGAGAGATATCAAAGGGAATGTTTAAGATGTGTACGAGACAAAAGGTGGTGTTTGATGAAGTTCCAAGATCAAAAAAGTAAAGGGTAATTACTGAGGTAGAGGTCAAATGAAATCCCATAAACGGTTAAAAATAGCTAAGGTGTTAAAATGTCAAGATTATGCTTGTGTTCTATCATCACTACCAAGACAAAGTTCAAATGACTCAAAATACTTGTATAAATATAATAATGACCCAACAAGGAAGTATGCATGACTTAGTATGACACATAATCCATAGCATACAATGGTGTAATAAATTAAAACACATATAAGAAAAGCAATACATCATGTCATATTCAGGATAAATGTACTAAACACAATAACTATGTCATTGATGACATGATTGATGATGCTTAGCATCATGTTATATATTGACAAACTATTATCTTCTAAAATAATTATACAATTGTAATTCTACTTCAACAAGGTTGAAGGTCGTTACTGTGTTGCTTAAAATGAGAGGACCTAGGGGACCCCACCTGTCATTGATGTAGAGGTACAAGAAAATAGTCTGCCTTGGCCAACTTTGCCTCAAACTGATATTTTCATGTTATTCAAGTTTTTATGAGATAGTTCACACATCCATAAGTTCAATATAATCCACTGCATCTCGCGTAATGGGAATAATTTAACCAATAAAAAAAATTATGCCTCTCGACTCCATAATCCAAATTTATTAAAATTCTATAAAATTCTTATTGACTTTTGGATAGAAATCGTGAGAATCTATATTCTTTCCTCAAATTTCCTATTGAGAGGTAAATGACTAAATCTTTTTAAGAAATAAAGTTTTTGATTGGAATATGAAATATGAAAAATAGAAAGACCTCTTAACTATTAAAATTGTTAATAGAACGAATCACATTTTTATCACTAAACTATACCCACTACATATTAATTACATATTTATTATTAGTATGAATCAAACATTGAACTTCAACTTTCATTTAGAATGAAATTCACTTTTCATTGATGAATTTCCGAATTTTATACTTAAGAATAAGAAAAAAAAGATAAAAAATATTAGTTTACTATATAATAGAATATTATTACTAGAACACTTTTAATATAAATTTTATTTAGAAAGACTAAGTATTCTAATTTATACTCATTTATACTCTAATTTACTATAATTACTATATAAGGTACTATATACCATATATAAGGTACTATAATATACTAAGATATTGTATAATCTTGAATTCTAATATATATTTCAATATGTAATATATTCTATTAATATAGAATATATAGATAGAATATTCTATATTAATTTAGAACAACTATATTAATCTAGAATTTTTGAAAGAATTTCTAAATAATTTCTCTGTTAGAATCTTATATAATTTATGGTGATTAGGAATGATAATGAAAATTAGTCTTCTTATTTCAATAATAATTTTTTTATTAACGAAGTATTATTCTTTTATTTAATTATGCCAGCTTTTGTATAAAATAAAAGAAGTAAAATATTCTTTTTATTGGAGAAATCTGTTTCAGATCATTGAAGGGAAAAAAAATGTTCTCAATCTTTGACTTCATGTGTGAAATCACATGATAAATTTCTCATTTTGAATGGGGAGAGATGGCTGAGTGGAATAAAGCATCATATTACTAATCCGTTGTAAATTATTTGTACCAAGTGTTCAAATACCTCTCTCTTTGACCCCCTGCTCACTTTATATTTTTGAATTTGAATAAATTTTGATTATTTTCTTTTATGAATATTTTATCTTTATTTAGCATCTATTCCATTTATTTATACAATTACCTATGAAAAAAATCAAGAAAAAAAAGTAAAAACGAATCTCTTCTCTTCTTTTATTCTTCTCGCCTAGGATTATACCCCGGATCATTAGATAGGAATCCAAACTTGAAGCGAGAAACAAAAAATATTATTATTGTATAAACAAATAGTTTAAGAGTAAGCATTACAAATCTCCAAGATAAGATCAATTTTTGTTTAAGGAAATAGATCACCTATTTTATGACACTCACTATACACTATTTTGACATTCTCAATTTTGCGAATTTCTTTCTAATGTAATATTCTAATGTAACAATATAAATAATATTTGTATTTTTTGTTGTAAAAAATTTCTTATCATATCCATATCTATAATTTAGTATTGTATGGGATCTTCTAAAGGAAAGGTCAGAATAAAAAGAATTAGCTGATTAGCTAATTAAAGATAAAGATCACCGCCCCTTCTCTCATTCAAATTCAATAGAAAATATCATAATTTCTCTTTTTGAATTGAGGGTTCCTAATGCCCAAACTTATCTGAATCTTATTTATGATCTTGATTTTCAGAATCAAAATTTCAGCTATTTTTTATCGAATAAATTATGAATTGAATATAGATTCAAATTTAGAATTCATTAAAAAATTGAACTACTTGATGACTTTAGAATTCATTGACGAAATACTTTACCCGATTTTTCAAAAATACATGCATTTGATTAACTTTATCCTATAATTACATCAAAACGAAATGTCCCCTTAGCTATTCTAAATTATATTGATATAAACTCTTTTACAATAAAATTCTTGTTTGATGTCTATCTTTTCTGTCCTCTCAATTATTATATTTGTGCAGCTAAATTAAATGCTCCATAAATATACTTTATCTAAATGAGTTACACTGCAAAAATTCTCTTCATAACATTAATAATAACATGGGGACCTCTCACATTCATATTCAACAAAAAGGAAAAAAAAATCTATTTATTAAAAATGGCAAGCATATGAAACTAATTGTAAAATAGAAGGTTAATTTGTTTCTGCGTATTCTTATATATTATCGTCACCGAAATTAATTTGATCAAGCGAATCTGGCATTTTTTGAAATGCTTGATCTAATCACCGATTTCAACTTCTGAGCCCAGTCACCGATGAGACAACATGCAACATCAAGCATAGTCGATCGACTTCGACTGATCAAATCGACATGAAAATGGATCACCAAAATGGTCACCATATTTATAGTTAGATCGGCGGCTCGTCGAGGCGAATCCAACGAATCAAGATCATTCGACATCATTAAGGCACGGATCATCAAAATACATCGATCGGGATCGGGGCGTCGATGGGAGTGGTTATGGGAGTAGTTGGAGTTTTCCAATAATTTACAAGGCACTCCCAAAATCTATAAATAGAACTTCATTCTCACCAAAGGGGTGAATCGATTTGAAGACTGAGAGCTCGAGAACCATGGTCGACCAGGACGATCTATCACCAATGCCACCACGTAGTGCACGAAGATCGAATCGCCCGCTAGGATCGCCCAGGAGGGTAGAAAACCGGTTGCTCTTTCTCCACGAAGATCGAGGTTGCTCCCGAAGATCGGTTCTGCGCTTTTGGGAAACTTCTCCCTTGGGTTGGAGTTGGCCAGATGTATCTACACTCGAATATTGTTTAGCCCAGTAAACACCTTCTTCTCCTAATGAAGCGAGGACGTATCTTTTGAACACATAGTGAAAGTTCTGGTAGGCAAGGCCGTGGTTTTCCTTAACGGGTTTTCCGTATAACCCACGTGTTCATATCCCGCTTGTGTGTTGGATAATTTTTGGGCTACGGCGAAGATCTAGCATCTGGAATAAAATTCTCTAAGCATAGCTTTGGCGCCGTCTGTGGGAATAGTTCCCCATTGCTATATCTCCAATATGGTTGGTAAGCGGGGTTTCGCTCCAGCGCTCCTCATTCTCGGGATCAAGGATGCCAAGTCTCCAACTTCTTCTACATAGTGAGACTTACGTCCCCGGTGAGGTCGGGCCCCTCTTTGGAAGATCGCGTTCAAGGATGGAGGATTCCCGAGCGAAATTCTTGACTCTGCGAGAGGGCCGGCAAAACTTTCCAACACGCTGGAAGAGCCACGGGTTCCGCCCTCGGCATAATCGATTTTCTTCACGAATGAATGATTGCAGGAATGGGATCAACAAGTAGAGAACCCTTGGCACCACATCCGGATCTTAAACGGATCGCCGGTTCTACTCACACGAATGGCTCGACTCGTATTGTGAAACTCCGTCATCTTATACGATGAACTACGACGGTGGAAGAGTTCCCGGAAACAATCGAATGATCCATTCTCCGCCTCTTCCAAAACTTCGTCCCTTCGAGATCATCTGTACCCGATTCGAGATTCAAGCTTCCGGATGGACCCTTACGATGGCATCCGTGCGAGCATATCGATCACTTTCGAGCGATCATGCACATTCGTGCAAATGACTGTCTTGTGTCGGTATTCCCGACTCTCAAAGGGCGTGTACTTGGTTCTATTCGCCAGGGTCCGTCCGATCATTTGGAGAGCTCGCCAGATTTTTTGTAGAACAGTTCCTGGCGAACAAGAGAATCATCAGATTCATCACATCTCTCCGGAATCGCGAGAACGATGGAGAGTCCCTCAAAGAATACTTAGAGGTTCTCCTCACGGCGATACCGAGGTAGATCCGAGAACTTTTGAGGTTCTCGGAGGACTCCGGAGGATACTTATTCATCATTAATGCGGAGCAGTCCATTCTATGCTGGTCCACCGAGGCACAAATCTCCGTGGAAGCTATCGGTGCTCATCGAGATTTGAACCACCAAGCAGCAAGCGGAAGAAGGTTCCCAAAGGTGATGTTCAAACATCTCAGAAAAAGAAGAGAGGCAGCAACCTCCCCCCAAAACCTCCTCAGCAGCGACCTCATATGACTCAATCAGAGAGGAAATATACGACTCTCAACCGTCATGCGAACATCCTCAGTATTCGGGAAGAGGATGGCGTCAGTGTGACTTTAAAGCCGGAATTGGAAATCAAGAGAAATTACGCCACTTTCACCGCGGAGGCACACCGAAGAGTGCCACCAAGCGAAGGAGGAGATTGAAAGACTAATCGTCGAGGGTATCTAGGCCGTTTATACAAAACCAACCGCCCGTCAAACCAAATCTTTGAGGCAACTCGAGGCCGGAGAGATATAAACAATTGTAGGAGGGCGGTGTTATCAGCAAATATTCATTGCGCCCTTCAAGAGCGAGCGAAGAAGTCTCGGGTTGACCATTCTATCACCTTTGATGATTTAGATCTAGAGGGCTTAGCATCCCATCAAGATCCCTTGTCATCGGTCGCGTCGGTGATCCATGCTTCAATATTAAAGGATATTGATCGACAATGGGAGTTCGGTTGATGTTCTTTTTTACTCCACTTTCTTAGCATGGGTATAGAAAGAGAAGCTTCAACCCGGTCGGTCCTTGTATGGATTTGATAATCGGTATTAGTGGAAGGGACAATTAGTCTTCCGTAACTCTTGGAGAATTTCCCGACATGACCCACTTGATACAATTTATTGTAGTCAAGTGCAGTCCAGTCAATGCAATATTTGGGAGACCTCTCCGGTCTATATTGGTAGATCGTCATTGCCTCACCTCAGATGAAATTCCGACACCGGTGGCATCGGCGTGGTAAGTGGGAATCAACGAATAACCAAGCGTCTTTATCAACAAGACCATTTACGTCGGTAACCCTCAACATCGAGAACTACTGAGATGAGGATGCCTCGAAGGGCTTCTCCGGTTGAAGATGTAATTTGTCTTCCTATCTCGAAGTTGATCCATCGCGAAGGTGAAGGTGGGATCGTTCGCGTCTCGGTCAATCGAATCGTAGATTTTCTGCGTAAAATCAAGATATCTTTGCAGGCGCGCTCGATATTACGGGCATTGACCGGAAGTCATTACGCACTCCTCAAAGTTGACTCAACCTACAAGCGGTGTCTGAGAAGAAAAGAACCGCTTACGAGCGATTGCATGTCATAGAACAAGAAATCACCAAACTTAGTCAAGTTCATTCGAAGTCTACTACCCCACACGGTTGGCTAACGGTGTTAGTCGAAGGCCAGCAGTTCTGGAGAATGTGCATACTGCGACCTTGTCGTGCATGCCCAAAAGATAGCTTCCCCTTCCTGATCGACCAACTAGTTGATGCGACATCAGATCGATCTTTGAGCTTCATGGATGCTATTACGGCTACAATCAAATCGGGATGAACAAAGCAGATGAGGAAGCAACATCCTTCCAAGCAGATAAGGGACTATATCTTTCGATCATGCCATTGGACTAAAAATCTTTGGAGCAACATATCATACGCCTTATGAATAAGATCTTCAAGGATCTTATAGGCACAATATGGAGGTGTATGTTGATGATATCTTTGGTGAAGAGCTTGGAAATATCACGGATATTTACGATGCAGCGATGCTTTGACATTCTTCGACACTACAAGATGCGGCCAAGCAAGTGCATTTTTGGAGTTTCCTCGAAATTCCTAGGCTTCATGGTCACTCGGCGGGATAGAGGCCAACCCAGAAGATAAAAGCACTCGAGACATGTCACCTCAAACGATCAAGGAAGTCCAAGCGTTTGGCGGAAGGATTGCGGCTTTATCACGATTCTTGGCCGCTGGAGATAAGTATCTACCATTCTTCAAAATCTTAAGGGTGCGAGGAAATGGATTCGATTGTGAGATGAATGTCGTACTTTTGAGCAACGGGTTAGCTTCCCCTATTATCAAAGCCTATCGAGGCGTACATCTATCTTCTTTGTTTCTTCTCATGCCGTAAGCCGTCGATACATGAGGAGAATTCATTCAACGACCCATTTATTATGTCGACAAAATCTCACTACGTCAAGGGCGCTATCCACTAGCGGATAAGGCGGCGTTGGCCCTGGTGCATTACGAAAATTGGGACCATACTTTCGGCCCACACCATCAACGCGTCTACACTCATCTTCCATTAAGAACTATTACGCAAAGCGATGTATGGAAGGTTGATGAAGTGGTCGGTCGAGCTTGGAGAGTTTGACATCCATTTTCTTCCGTCACGATATAAAGTCACAAGTGCTTGACGTTGTAGAATGTACCATCCCATCACCACTGATAGATCATTCATCACTCCATGACAAATCAATGGACATTTATATGTTGATGGAGCTTGGTACTTCGGTGCGGGGAGTAGAATTTTGCTTATCTCCCAAGTAAAATAACTTTAGAGTAGGGCTTCGACTAAAGTTCCCCACCAATAATGTCGGCAGGAGGCCCTCGTAGAGGACTAAGGTCATTTATTTGTGAGGTCAGAACTTAGCCATCTAGACTCCGCACTTGTGGCAGTTGAAGGAGACTTGATGCAGTCATCCGCGGCTTGCTCGATACCATCTTTTGGCAAAGTCACTTCTTGCAGTCGAGACCCATCGGATAACTCATATTCTAAGGCGGGGAACCGCAGCGGGATGCCCTCTCCAAGTTAGCCACAACAACGGCGAGATCTTTTCAAGAGAAAATACATAGAGGACATCCACTTTCCCGGTATTGAGGCCCTTGGGTGATACAATCTGGAGGACCCAAAAGAATCTTCATGGATTGACCGTCATGTCCTTTCTTCAAAGCGGGGGCCTTGCAGACACCGATCTTCATCTCAGGCGTGAAAGCGAACTTCACCATGTCGGTGACGAACTCTACAGCGGTCCTTCTTAGGGCCTAAAGTGTCACCACCTTGAGGCTAACAATGCGAGAGGTTCATTCGAGAATTTGTGGTGAACATTTGGGAGGAAAAGCCCTCACCCTCAAAATCATGAGGCAAGTTTTCTTGGCCTACAATGAAGAAGATGCATTGGAGTTTGTAAAGAAGTGTAACAAGTGTCGATTACATTCAATCTCACTCATACACCATCTGTAGAACTCACCACAATCCAGGCGTGGCCCTTTGCTCAATGGGGATCGATATAATGGGACCCTTTCCCATTGCCGGGCAACGAAAATTCATAATCTTGGCGTTGATTACTTCCGAAGTGGGTGGAAGGCTGAGCCGTGGCCAAAATCACCAAACAAATGCCAAGCAATTTGTGCGGAAAAATATTATTTGTCGTTTTGGCATTCGGCAAAATCATCACCGATAATGGGGCCGAGTTCACGCGGAAAGACATTCACATCTTTCTTCGGGGCTGCGTATCCGGTTAATCCACCATGTATCCCATCCACGGGCAAATGGGCGGGGCCAAAGTCACCAATAGGACAATACTAAAAGGGCTAAAGAACCGAACCACGCAGGGGATGGGAACTATCAATGTTCTTTGGGCTTACACTACATCAAGGACCCTCGGAGAAAGCGCCGTACAATCGTGTTTGGGCGGTGTTATTCCGGTCGACATCGGGGTCGAGCCTAGAACCCATAACTTTGATGCCGGCAATGGCGATAAGCTTCGATTCCATCGGATCTCTGCGAGACCGCGACATGTCGACTCAGAATGGCTTCCTATCGTGGATTGCTCGAGGTTTCAAGAAGGGTAAAAGCCACGATATCTGTTGGGGACCTGCCTCCCGAAGTCTCGACTTCGGCGGGAAAAGGCCCACAACAACAAACTCTCCGGTTTGGGAAGGCGTATGTGGTGGTGTCTAAAATCAAGCTGCGTTCAAGCTTAAGGATAGTATGGGAAGACTCTCCCCGCACGGAATGCTACAAACCTCGGAAGTACTACGTGATGTATCGACTTTTTTTATTCTAGTGAATGAAAACATTATCATGTTTGTATTGCAATTGTTGTTATCGAATTAAACATTTATCGATACTCTTTTTGTCATACTTATTGTCAACCTTGGCATCAAGGTGTTTGGATTTATGTTTCTATCTATGTTAAAGTTCTCATACTTATTGTGACTTTTTCTTGCTTATGCTTGCATTTTAAAACACGACTCAAGAGATCATGCTATTGTTGTATCTCATTCGGTAGATCGATCCCAGGGAATTCGATCGATCTTCCTATCTGAGTTAACATCGTCGAGTAGCCTCGATAAACAACCTTGGATAAGTTGGCAATCCTCATTTTCTACAACTTTCTCCATAAGGTTAACATCATCAGTAAGCGCTCAGATACAACCTGGGATAGATCGAGAGGTTCGAGAGAACCTCTATAAATATATTCCTTGCAAGTTTGTCATCATAGCGCTCGGTAATGATCTTAGAATAGATCGAATTATCTAAAGGGATTCGATGATCTCTTATCGCGAATCTTTATCATCAGTACACTTTGACACACAATATTCACAAACAATTTTTGTGGATTGTTAATATTTCTCATGAACATACAAGTACAATCAACCGATAATATACAACAGCATACATAAAGGAACTACAACTAGTCTTGATGGTCTCATCGTAGATGATGAAGAACTATCGAGTCATCCTCGTCATCATAGAAGGGTGGGAAGCTAGGGTAGGAGAAAGGACCTCGACCTCCGACTCTGCTTGCGATCGTAATGTCCCCTTGAAACCTCGGATGAAGCCTTCATCAACACCTGCCGCTCAAAGCCTTCACCTCTACATCATACACGTGGTCTCACGGCCTCACGAGGTGATCGTATGATACTCTTGAAGGTAAGTTCTTGAAGTCCTCCACGACGTGATCGGCTCCCTCTACCAGAGATAAGGCCTCTTTCTCTGGCGGCGTAACTCGTTCTTTGCCTCAGACACGAAACCTTCTGGAAAAGATCTTGAGATCCTTTGGCTAACCAACCTCTGTTCTAGCCTCCACTAATTCATCCAGTGCTCAACTTCGGCGAAAAGAAAGAGAAACGGCAGGTCTGGTCACACTCATCAAGTTGATTCTCCAACACGGACATCTCTTTTACTTTCTCCACATACCGCTTCTTATATTCACCATGGAGAAACTTGACCTTCACGAACTCGAATTCGGTCATTGACCTGATGTTCATTTTGAAGTCAAGTTCTTGCTTCTTCGATATCGAAATAAGAAAAATTACGTTAAGCACGAAATGGGAAATAAAAGATGATGAACGAAGATTGTTACAGTTCTTGACATCTCGGACCGCGAGAATGATTCAACACGTCTATGAAGATCCTTGGGGGCGACTACTCGAAGCTCTCTTTTGGTGCTCGATATCACCATCACCTCTTAGCTCCTTTTCCTCTTCTCTATTGGAGCGGGTCCCTGGCTGGAAGAAGCGAAGGGCAGCTTGGGAGATCATTTGGAAACCTCTTTGTTGGGCTTTCTCACGCAATTGCATAAGATGGGATGAATAAAGCCCACCGAACAAAGATTCCTCCACAAATCTGATATATCGAATCTCAAATCGAAGATCTTCAATATTCGGAATTTCGTTGCGGATATCTTCATCCACACAGAGGGAATGGGTAAATCTCACTTTCCCCATTTTCGAAGACCCAGTCATTCTTCACAAAAAGAATCGCTTGCCCAACTCTTGGGAGGATCTCCTTCGTCCAGGTCAAAGCCGACTCCTGCGGTGTCGACCATGTGCATCAGTAAACTTACAGCGTGCAGGTAATCGATAGTCAGTGCGCGTCCCGAAAAGACTATAAGTCCCATCACGATCGTCATTGCCACCTTTCGGCGGGAAATGCAAACCTCGCATCTTGACAAAATGGCGATCATCTCGGGGATGGGAAAGCAATCCGCCCAAACTCATCTCGTAAGTGGTGAAATACCCGGTGAGATTGGGCTCTATCGGACTTCTTGGACACTTAAGAACCAAATCATTGAAAATAATATTTTTCGAAGCTCGATCAATGTGTCTCCGTGATCGGCGACTCCCGAATCTTGATCCTCCCATTTTTAGAAGGTTCCTGTCATTTGCCTCAGTTACAAGGGTGGACGTGTCTCTTTCAAAGATTCTCACCCATCTACAAACAAAACTCACGATCGAGATGAAAATTATTCCAAGGAGAGTGCCCAAACTCCCACCGGGGAGGCTATGCACTCGCTTGGTGGAGATGAGGAGGTAGAGGTTGATCAGAGTGCCCAAACTCCCACCGGGAGGGAGTATGCACTCCCAGGCAGGGGAGAGGTGGATCAACTCCCACTGGGGGAGTATGCACTCAGAGAGAAGAGGAGATGAGAAAAGTGTGCCTTTCCTCTTACCAGGGGTTTTATAGACCCCTTATAGGGAAGCAAAAAAAAGCGCCCAAAAGCTCAGCAGATCATTCGGACCCGTGGGAAGCCGGCCCTTGCTTCCAGCACGCCCAGCGCCGTATCAGCGCGTCTTGCCAACCGCCCGGGCAGCAAATCCACATCGCCGCGATCCAGCCAGTCATAGCTATGGCGCCAGCGCCGATCCACGGGTATCGCTGATCGCAAACCAACCGCCAGCCCGTGTGGCGCTGCCGCCAGCTCGCCGCTGACCTCAGCGCACGCGACCGCCAGCCGACCCGCGATCCTGGCCAGCTCCGGTCGCGCTTGCCCTTGACCGTAGCGGCCATCACGCCGTAGACCATCGACCGTTCCACCGTTCGGCGACCATGAGCGCGCCATGCGCGTGCCTTGGCGTATGGCGCCCGCCAGCGCGCGGCGTACAAACTCTGTTGCAGGATGGATCGTAACCTCAAAATATCGCACCCACACATACATCGCATTTTGCGCATCGACTTCCGAGTTATAATATTGTCTTTATTTATGAAGATCTGTTCTCTCAATCATGATGATGATTTCATTGAAGAATTTGCTATTTTCAAGTATTTGACATATATTTTGGATGGCGAGATAATGTCACCCAAAAATAGAGAACGATACATCCTCGGAAAATTAATCGATCAAGCGAATCTCAAGGCATTTTGAAATGCTTGATCTAATCACCGATTTTAAGCTTCTGATCAATCTCGATGAGACAAACATAACAACATCAAGCATAGTCTGATCCGAGCTCGAATCGACTCAGATCAAGCTATCGGAGCATGAAAATGGATCTTGATCCGCCAAATGGTCACCAAAACTGACATATTTATAGTCAGATTGAGCGGCTCGTCAAGACGAATCCAAGATCAATTCAGGCATCATTAAGGCACGGATCATCAAAATACACCGTCGATGGATCGCGGCGTCGATGGGAGTGGTTGAGTTTTCCGCAATTTACAAGGCTGCCACTCCCAAAATCTATAAATAGAGCTTCATTCTCACCTTAGAGGCCAGGGTCGATTTGAAGACTAGAGAGCTCTGAGAACCACCAGTCGACCTTGACACGATCTATCACCAGTAGTCAAGATCGAGCTGCCCTTGGAGATCGCCCCAGGAGGACTAGAAAAGACTAGTTCGCTCCTTTCTCACGAAGATCAAGAGGTTGCTCCCAAGATCGGTTCACCTTTTGGGAAACTTCTCCCTTGGGTTGGAGTTAATTTATCACACTCGAATATTGTTTTACTGCCCTTCTTCTCCAAACTAATGAAGCGGGGCCTGCATCTTTTGAACACATAGTGAAAGTTCTGGTGAGAGGCCTGGTTTTCCTTTAACGGGTTTTACATATAACCCCGTGTTCATATCCACACTTGCTTTGTGTTGGATAATTTTTTTGCTCAAGATCTGCATCTCTAAATTCTCTAGCACGCAACAATTATGATCATTATTGTTATTCAATTTGATTGAATATATGAGCTGTAGATCACTTTACCAATAATATAGGCCATTATTAGATTGTGAAAAAAATCCAGGAGTTTATTCGCTTTATTTAGTGTAATTAAGACAAATATTCCCTTTATAACCTGTATAATCACCTGTAAAATTGTTACCAAAGATATCGATATTAAAGATTCATAACATTTTTATTTGCAAAATAAGAGAATGAGTTATGCAATTTTTATTCTAAATTTTGAAGTATGATATAAATATAAATAAATTTGGTCTTTAATAAAGTTTGATCAATCGTCGGCCACATATTAAAATTGTGTGAAACTTGAATTATCGTTTCAAATATATATCAGAAAATTTTAATTTGAATGATCTCCTTTTTAAAATATAAGAAGAAAGCTGATGACACCAATAATACAAAGTGGATCATAATGAGAAAAATATAGAAATTTACGTTGAATCAGTAAATAAAAATTTTAATCTCTCTCTCTCTCTCTCTCTCTCTCTCTCTATCTATATATATATATATATATATATATATATATATATATATATACACACACACATATATTTATATGTGTGCATGTGTTGAATCCCAATCTATACATGAGGGACATTTAATTTTACTTTGCGTGGTTGTCTATATGAAATAGAGCAAATATAGAGAGAAAGAGTAAGGAAATGAAGTGGTGAGTGGAGAACTGGTCTCAAATTAGTTATAATAAGAGAATAGTATTATAGCCTTTCAATTTTTATTTATAAGGTGATGAAAGTTATAGGGAAGGCTAGTCCATGAAAATAAAATATTAAAATAATAAAATAATAAAATAATCAATATGATTTTGATTGTTATTAACATGTGAAATGCTTACAATATTGCCATATATATCCCCTCCCTCTATCATGATGCTAGCCGTGGTTGAAGAGGTCCCAAGGCAAATGCTGTGAACAAGAGCCTAAGCCTAGTGCTATGGTGAATGCTTAGGTTGAGTACTTACGGCGTATGTATTGGTCAAGCACATAGACGAATGCTCGTTAAGGTGAACATATTGGATGAGCCCTCTTAGCGAATTAAGAGTGAACTTCTCCTTCAAACCATTGTCTCTTATGAGAAGTGAGTTGTTCCTCATCGTGCGCAATATTTGTCTAATGATCTTTCTTTCGGGACAAGTGATTTTTGTGTCGATTTCTCTTTTCGGGGACCTGTGACATGGTGGGTCCCTTCTCCAAGAAAGGCGTGGCCAAGCGATACCTTAGTACTTGTGGTGTTTATTTATGAAATGTATATGGGGGACACCACGCAGATCTGCGAGTACTTATTGAAGTGATTGAGTATGATATTAAGGTATGATATACTATCTCGAAAGATAGATATATCTCCCTTCAATGGACCTAATCACCTACTAATGACTTCTAAGGCATGATGGGTCTTCAAATATACTAGATTTTTCCGCTTTATACGGATGAATAAAGTATGGTTTATATTAAACCACATTCTAAAGTTCCCTATGGGGGCAAGCCCCTATAGTTAATTATATCCTAAGGAAGATAAATTCCTTAGGAATACTCTCAATTAAAGTAGGCAATTGTCGTCTCCAAAGATTTCAAGGGTAATACTATCAATAAGTTTGTTATGTTTGGAAAATCAAGTGAGAAAGATCAAGGATAAGACTTATTTTGGAAGCCAAAGAGAATAAATAGGAAATGCTTATGATACTAGGAGACCTAGTGAGCATTCCATTCTATCATATGGTTGGGCTTTATATATTTGAAATTAAAGAGAATTATGTATTTGAGTTAAAATTTTATTAGATTGCTAGGGCTTATATCCATCAACACAAGGTTAGGGACATGCCTAAGAGGTGAGGATTTATGCTTGTATCCCGAAGGAAACAGCTACCTCGGATCTTAAATCTAGGGAGCTTTAGCAAGAACTAAAGCATGACCTAAATCTAAGCGAAGATGGGTATATGGTTTACCTCCACAAAAGAGAGTAAACCAACCCGACTGCTGGACTTATAATTGCCTGGAATGGCAGCCAGTTAAATCCTCCTACGCTTTAAAACCATGTAGGCAAATCATATGATTTTACAAGATAGTTGGACTGTTATTATTTACAAAGAGACAAAAGTCCTTAAACTCACTCCCTAAGAGACTAGAGCATGAGTAGTATGAGCAATGACTTACTATAATGCAAATCTTTTCAAATTTTATTTGTATTTGACACTTCAATTTGATAAAGACCATAAGATTTTCATATATCTAAATGCATGATGAAAATGGATTATGGGCTAAATCAGTGGAAAAGAGGTGTTTTCCACCATAGAAGAAACTCTCAAAGGTCAAGTCTTTCCCTATCGTGCAAGGATGGAAACCTTCTCTTAGTAAGAGTGAAACAATATAAATGCATGATATTAGACAACAACATTCAGCTAAGGGGTTGCTAAATTTTTTAATTATCTTGATTTAATGCTTAGGCTTTATGCAAGGTTATAAATTATTTAAAACTTTAATTATGAGTTATAGTTGAGATAGAAAAATTAATTTTTCTCTAAGAGTCTAATCGAATCCAGGCCATACAACAAAACCCAATCATAAAGAAACTATGAAGAGGCATGTAATTTCCAATGCATAAGCTAAATCATGATATCAAATAATTTTATAAATATAATACAAAAGAATAAAACGTGTGAATGCGCCATACAACCCGAAAAGAAAATGGGTAGTAGAATACCCTTATACAACCTAAAATATGAAAGAATAATTATAATTTATAAATGAATAAATGCTATGGGGGTCTTCTTTTCTTCATTCTTCATGTTCATTCCTTTGTTGATTTAGATGTGCTTACTTCAAATGCATCACAGTGCCTCCCAAGACAAAGCCCTCTAGCCATTGCTCATCTCAATCTCTCATAACACTAATCCTAAATTTCAATGCAAAAATTACATTAAACATAGAAAAAGTAAATCTAACTACACCTATAAAATAAGTGTTAGCTGAACACCCATACAATTCCAAATAGTTATATATATAATTTGGACTTAGCACCCTACACATGGGTAACCAAGCCCACCTATCCTAACTTGGATTATACTTAGGGGTTTAAGCAACTTGCAAAAAAGAGCATTTATATTTATTTTAAGCGCCCCTTAAGCTTAATCTTTAGCAGAAAACATGATTAAGCTAATCATGGCCTACCATCTAGTCTACAAAACATACACCATAACATCTAGTATAAACTAATACATCATAAAACCAAACATACATCATACCATGCATCGTCCTAACATAAAACTAGAAGTGATGACTTAGTTCTAATGTGTGTGAATTAAGCTTGTGTGGTATGTCTTGCTAAGCATTAAGATTATAATTTTCTAAATGTGAAAGACTTTAATTTAAGAGGTTGGATTCAATTTAATAAAATAATACATCACAAAACCAAACATACATCATACTATGCATTGTCCTGACATAAAATTAGAAGTGGTGACTTAGTTTTAATATGTGTGAATTAAGGCTTGTGTGATATGTCTTGCTAGGCATTAAGGTTATAATTTTTAAATGTGAAAGGCTTTAATTTAAGAGGTTGATTTCACTTTAAGTGGTTTATAAGATTTGAAAATTTTTTTAGTTAGTGTTTTCTTTTCATTTGACTTGTACTTAGCAACTAAGTGTTATAATAGAAGGATAAGAGAGGATTACTCTCTTTCATCCCTACCTTAAGTCATTTCTAAAGCATGTTAATTAATAAGTTCTCTTTAGTGAATGGCTTATTACATATTTTTTTTAAAATTAATCCTAAGTTTAGGTTCACTTTAAGTAATCCTATTCAACATGAAAGACATCTTAAGATTAGTTTGATTGAACTACTATCATATGACAAATGTTAAATCATTCCTTTCCATCATATATAACATGCATATGATTAAATCATAAGTGTAGCTATACATACGATATATATTTCTTTTAGCACACTTTAAATAAAAGATGCATATGTGTATTTTGTATAAAATGCGATTTTCACTAATTAGCTAAATACACATTCAAGTGTATAAAAAGTTTTAAGCAAGTACTTCGCCATTGTTAACCAGGGGAGTGACGTAAAGTCCTCATTGGGCCTACTTAAGCCTTGCGTCCCCGAAATGTCCAGACAAGATATACCCACTATTCTTGAATATATATGAATGTATAAATGACTATAAGAATGGAAAATCATGCAAAAGTTATATTTCTTTCAATTAAATTATTTCTACATGTGAGCTAAAGTTGAAAAAGAAGATTTTCATTCATTAAATAAATGCACATACAAGTGTATAAAAGTTTTAAGCAAGTACTTCGCCATTGTTAACCGGGAGTAAGGTAAAGACCTCATTGGGGCTACTTAAAGCCTCGCGTCCCCGAAATGTCTAGACTAGATATACACATTATTCTTGAATACACATGAATGTATAAATAACTACAAGAATGAAAAATCATGTGAAAGTTGTATTTCTTTCAATTGAATTATATATACATGTGAGCTAAAAGTTCTATCTAAATTCTAATATAGAAATACATAAGAATGAATTCAAACAAATATTATGTCCTTTTCAAATGGGCTATACACTTGTTAACATTCAAACTTTATGTAAATCCATATAGATTAAGGAAAGAGAACTCCATATCAAATGTTTTAAATCATGGATACATACAAGCTTATAGATATATATTCACACATATTCATAGGTTAATCAACACATAAACTTTTGAAAATTATAATTGACTTATAAACTTTTGAAAATAACTTTGATTTAATAGTGATAATAGTCACACATATTCATAGGTTAATCAACACATAAACTTTTGAAAATTATAGTTGACTTATAAACTTTTGAAAATAACTTTGATTTAATAGTGATAATAGTCACACATATTCATAGGTTAATCAACACATACAAGCTTGACATAAAAAAATTCATTTAAGTTTAAACATTTTAAAAATATGAATGCATGAATCAAATGATATACAACATTTAATATGATTGGAAAAGAATAATAAGACATAAGACATAAGACATATGTTTTATTCAACCAAACTAATTCTTAAGGACAATCATATCAAATAGAATTATTTAAAGCAAACCAAAGCTTTTTTTAATATCATTTTTAATTTGATGTTGTACTTGATTTAGGGAAAGAGAGAAAGAGATTTGCTAATCATAATCCCATCTAATGTTTGTAAGCTAATTTGATTTAATGACATATGATTAGGCTTAAGGAATTACCTAAATAATTATGAGAAAATATGATATGCAAATGAATTGAAAAGTAAATTGACAATCATCCTATGAAATGAAAGGGCCTAATGCAATTGGCTCATAATTAACAGTAAATTAGGCTTAAGGAACTTAATTAAGTACTCTTATGATTTTCTCACATATGTGGGTTAATCATAATTTCTTAAAATATTTTTAGGTTATTGAACACCTAAAAATCTACCCATAAATTAATTAAGTTCAGATGTATTTTAAGATTTAATTAAACTAATTAAGTAATTAATTAATCCATTAATCCTTAATTAATTTCTCTTGAAAAAGTGAGAAAAACTTAGGAAAAAGATTAGGTTAGAAGCCTCAATCCACTTCCCTAAGCCTTCTCACTGTTAAATAGTGATAAATGAACTAATTAATTAAACAAAATACTATTCACATGCTTAATCATCACTTAATTAAATTAAGAGGATAATTAGGGCTTAATCAATCAATTTTACTAATTAATTAGCTAATAAATCCCAAGAAAAATAGGTGAGGTAGAGGTCATACCCCTAAACAATCTCAAAAAATTTGAGGTTAATTAGTTAATTAATTAGGGAGTAATTAGAGTAATAACTTTTCAATTAAGCCCAAATTACTGCTCAAAATCAATTAAGGATAATTTTAATGTATTCACCTCTAAAATACCTTTAAAATGAGCCATTATTTGTATTTTTTAAATTTTTCTATAATTAGTTATAAATTATGGAATTTTTAGCCTTAAAAAGTATTAAATTAATCTAATTAAGCCTTAATCCCATTGGTGCCACATGGTGCGCTGCGTTGCACTTTCCACGTGGCGCTGCGGGATTGGATATTTAAGTAGTCACATCCGCGGTTGACTCGGATGGTGGCGAGATGCACTTTCTCGTGAGCCATTCGATCTAGGATTGGACGACCAAGATCAAACTCGTGGCTAAAGAAGGATCAAATGGGGATCTAGCGTGATCTTATTAGAGCCGTCCATTTCAATCACGTACAGGATGACCCATTATCTCTCTTTCTACGAACGAATGACGAAGCCCGTCCTTCATGGATCGCTCGATCCGAGTTCACCCGAGCTTAGATTCACTCCAAAATCATCCCACACCTTCGCGTGAGGGATCCATGAAGATCCAACGGCTAGGATGGGCTCACATGTGAATTTTCTTCAAAAAGTTACAAACCATTTTAAGCTAAAGCTCAGTTTCAATGGATTTACCTCACCAAAGCTAAGATTGGTGGTTCACACTCTTGAGGAAGCTTTGTCTAGTTGAAATGAAGCCTTGTTGAGCAGCAATTAGATTGGTTCCAAGTGAATCACTTAATTGGATAAGAACAGTGCTTTGGAGCTTCGGCTTTGATCGGAGTTCGTCCTCCTATTGCTTTGGAGCTTGGGAAATGGCTTGGTGGCTTCGACGATGTGTTTGAAATGTGTGTAAGAGGAGTTTGATTGAGATGGGGTATTAGCAAAGTTAGGATCGAAAGGAGGCTGCCCTATTTCGGCTTTGCTTGGGAAGGAGAAATTTGAAGTGGGGAGGGCTTGGAAATGCTCTGGAGAGTGCTAGGGAGTTTCGAAAGTGCCCCTCGGAGGCTCTCACGAAGTGAATCTTGTAATTTCTCATGAGAATTGAGGGGGTATACCTCTTAATTGGTTGAGGTGGATAGACGAGATTTCTCCCTCTTCAATATCGACCGTCAGGCGTGAGGGGTCGTGATCAGTTCACGTGGCTCAGTTTGAGTGGAAGAATACATGGGAGGTGGCTCAAGATGGGATATGAGCTGATGGCTTCTTCCCTTGTCCCATGCTTCGGCTTGCAAGGGAGGTGAGTTAACTCACTTCCCTTTGGTCCATGGCAGACCTAGCCCACATAGGGTGGGCTAGGTGGCTAGGTTAGATCCTAAAGTGGGTGAGTGAGAGCTTCCAAGGATGAGAGGAGAGTGGACTTTTCCAATTTTGGCAAAATCTCACAAGGGAGGCATATTCAAGGGGATCTACCTTGGGTTTGGCTTCAATTGGGTTTATGATTTTGGGCTGACCTAGGATGGGTTTGGGTCGGTTTGGTCAGGTTGCAAAGTCCCATGGGTTGGTTTTATGGGTTTTGGCTCAATTTGGTCAAATGGGTTAATTTGGGTCATGTTGGGTTAGGTTGATCAATTAGTCAAATTGGGTCAAATCAAGATTTTGGTTAGGTTCAAATGATGATTTAAATTATTTAGTTTATGTGGTTTCAATCAATTTAGCTTAGCTCATTTGGATTCATATAGGTCAAATGGGTCAAGTTGACCAATTTTGATTTACATTTGGATTTTGGCTAATTAGACCCTTTAGGTCAATTTGGGATAGGTTGGTCAATTGGGCTAAGTTGGGTCCAATTGATCAAATTAATGCTTTGATTAAGTTCAATAATGAATTTGGAATGAACTTAAGCCATTAGTTGCAATCAATTTGGGTTAGATCATGATTTGACCCATTTTGGCCTGTTAGGTCAACTTGGGTCAAGTGGCCAATTGGGTTTAGTTTGGCTCAATTGATCATCATGTTTTATTCAATTATTAATTATGAGTTGGTGTGAATCAATTGTTTCAATAAATTTGGTGTGTGGAGAGTTTTGGCTAGTTTGACTTTCATTTGGGCTAAGGGTTGACTTGGTTTGACCCAATTCAAGGCAATTGATCATCCTATGGTGATCAATGATCATGATATAAGGCTTGGATGGGCTTGGTTCAATATAATTTGGGTTGTATTAGAATTTGGTTCATATGGGTTCTTTATTGGGTCAAGTGAACCTAAATGGATTGATTGGCATGGTTTTGGTTTGATTAAGGTTTTGTTGGATTTATATATGAGTTTAGGATTGAAATATAAATTCAACTATAATCAATTTGGTCTATGATATGTTTTGGTTCATTTAAAATTTTCAAGTCAAAAGGGCTAAGTTGGGCTTGACTTGGGTTGATTTCAATTTGGATGGATGATTGTAGGTTTCATTTATATTTGGATATATGATTGAAGGATTGATTGATTCAAGAGAAAATCCATTAATTTTGGCTTGATTTAGGTGGGTTTTGGTTAAGTTCGAGGAAATGGCTTAAAAGGCTTGAATTGAGTTTTGAATTGATTTTAGCTACTTGAATTTATATTTCATTTATACTTGTGATTATAAATGAAAATATAAATGATTCATGAGAAAATCACTTGAGTTTGGAAGTAAGTTTGACTAAGCTCATATTGATTTAGTTTTAGTCATTAGAATGTGGGTTTCATTTATATTTGTGAATATAAATGAAGAATAATTGATTTATAAGAAAATCAATTGATTTTGGGTTAAGATTTGGTTAAGCTTATGGAGGTAGGTCCATGTGGCTTAGAAAAGGTCTTGGTTGGATTTGGATTTAGTTTGGTTTAGCTTTGGTCATTTGAATTTATATTTTGTTTATATTTATGAATATAAATGAAGATATAAATGATTCATGGAGGAGATCAATCAAGTTTGAAGTGATTTGAAGGTAAATTTGGCTAAGCCTATGCAAGTGGATCATATGGCTTAAGAAGGATTTGGGAGTTTAAATTTGACTTTGAGTTTCAATCATTTGGAATTGAGTTTGGACTTGAATTTGATAAATGATTGAGGGATTTAATTGATCTTTGAGAAAATCAATTAAATTTGGGTTGATTTGAATTTGATTAAGGTTATGTCCATAAGATAAAAATCATAGGGCTTAGGAAGGATTTTGATTTTGGATTTGATCATGAGATTGATTGTAAATTTTGGAAATTTGATTTTGAATTTGAAATTTGAATTTGGAGTTTGATTTGAGAAGGAAAGCATGGATTGAGTCTAGGTTATAGGGTAGGCAAGTCTCCCTAAGTCCCTAAGGCATAACTCACTCCTATGACTAGACTTTCTAAGTCTCTAGGTTTAGGATAAGTGTTCACCTAATCACTAGAAGTGTCTAAAGACTAAGGAGCTCTTAGTGTCTATAAGAGTCCTAGATCTATGATAAGGAGGTTGAGAACTCACTCTAAAAGTGAGGTCAATAATACCCATGACCATTATGTTCAACTGTTGCAAATTAAGTGCTCTAGTCTAGTTGGGTACATTACATTTAAAAAGGCTTAGTCAGCAAAGTGGCAATCATAGTTGCCACAAATATTAGATGCATTACTAATTATATTATAATCAGATTTAAACATCGAATCTGATTACAAACCATACCAATACTCTTTATTCCACATTATTCTCTTTTGTCGAATAATTCGAATTTAGCAATAAGATGGAGGCATTTTGTATATAACCACATGCATAATTGAATTATGAACTCCTCGTGTTGAAAATTGACTTTAAAACCATTGAATACAGCTTTCTTTCTTCAATACTTACATTGCTATTTGATAAATCTATTTTAATTAGCCATAAGTGCAAATTTCTTATTTAGGTAAATGGCCATGTGTTAAATCTGAACTGTAATTCTTATCTAAGTGTTGAAATCAAAGTCGAAATCTCCTTCTTTGACTGATAACATGTATACTGAAGGCTATGATTCTCTATAAGGATATATATAATATCTTATTTAATATACATATCAGGCAAATTTTAAACATATTTGGCGTGATTTGAGCTAAAATTTTTAATTTTTAATTTTTTTTTAGTTTTTTTACATGAGTTAAATCGTAATTATTTAATTTTTAATTAACTCAAAATCAATTGAAATTTGATTATATTAGGTAAAATATACTATGCATAAATATGACAAAAATATGGTGTGCACTTATAAATTTACTTTAGTTATATTTTATAATATAATCTTAGTCTAGTCTCTTTCGGTGATGAGCCTATGCATTCAATGATCCCTCAATAGTAAGTTATCTCTCCATTCCTAAGATCACATATTGATGAGTTGTTATCAAGGAAAAAAAAATATTATTCAAAGCAAAGATATTTTCAAATCAACCATCCATGTTCCATATTTTTGCATAAGTCATCCTCCACTGAAAAAAGAAATTAGTCTCCTCCATAACAATGGCAGTCATTCTTCTACAATCCCTCTCTCTTTGGTTTAACCTAAGCTTTTGATAGTGCATCTGTCATGCCTTTTTCTCACCTCTGTAGCATAAAAAGGAGACCTTTACCACTACCGACATGAAAAACTATTTCACATGGATTGGCCAATTCTCCCAAACCTTGATCAATAAAATCAACTATTTATTCATCTTCCAAACCATCAATTCCGATGCTTTTTTTCTTTCTTTCGATTTCTTGAGTAATTGAGCTATGATTCTATATCACATATTTCATATTCAATTGATCGCTCAAGTTTTTAAAATAAAAGATGAAAGGTGTACTTAGAACTAGTAACCCACTTTCTAATTTTATAGTTCTTATTTTACCTTCTTCTTTGTGTCTCAGAAGTTCATAACCTTGGAATCAAAATTCAACTCACTCTTACCCCACAAAGCCTTTGGTGCACAATTTTTTTTATTTCATGGACCGGATCTACCAAATGGAAATATTTAACTAGTAATTAATAAATTATTAATCACCGATAATGAATCAATAAAAGAATATAATTTTATTTGCTACAATCGTGCTATGTTCACTCTATAACTAAATTAATCTAACGAATACTACACTATTGGAATCGATTTACCTAATCAAGCAAAAACTAACGGCTATATCAATACTATATTACAGAAGATTAGTGAAAAGAAATAGTGAGGGAATTATTTTAGGAGATTTATATATTATTCTTATATATTTGCATATATGATATCTAAACTTTGATATTTATGTACATAACATTTAAATTTTTAATATCCTATTAAAATTATTACTATCACTAATTTTTCAAAAGTAAAATATATCTTTTAAATTTTTAATATTATATCAAAAATGATCATTCATTTTTTAAACTGAAAAAATGTGCTATATTTTTAAATATCAAACTTTATTATTAGAAATGTATATTCGTAAGAATTTTGTGATATATATATATATATATATATATATATTTTATTATTTTACAATACTAATAAAAGAGGATTTACATTGTACATAACTAACATTTTAAATTATATATATTGTGGTGAAATTTAAGTATGATATTACGCTCACAATTTTTAATTTTTAATTTTATATTTTCCTGAAAAAAAAAAAACTTATTTACAAAATGTCCTATGCATGGGACCGATATTTATAAAGAAAGGTATAAGATTTGGTGAAACTAATGCTGTCTTGAAGACAGTTCAAGTCTAAGAATGGCAAATTAAACAAAGATATCACATCCGGTCAAGATCTAACAACCACACTTCCCTACTTCTCATTCCCACACTTTAATTTGATTTTCATCTCTGGACCGGTCAAAGTTTTTATTTCAATGATGCAATAGAGAAATAATTTGAAACAAATAGATATTTGCATAAACGACACCTGTGTAAATGAAGATGCTTTTCTATGTTATATGCTTTCTTAGAAACAAAATGGATAAGAATTTATGCGTTATTTATCACTTGTAGTGTAAATTTGATTGGAGTGTAATAAAATAAAAGGGGATTTACATACATATCACACAATTCTTATGTATTTACATATCTAACACCCAAACTTTAATTTTTTACATATATAACATCCTAATCTTCAATATCATATCAAAAATATCATCATCACTCACTTTTAAAAAGTGAAATACACCTTTTCACGCATAAGAAAGTGTTGGATAAGTAAATATCTAACTTTAAGTGTTAGATATGTAAATACATAACAATTGTGTGATATGTCTGTAAATGTCCCTAAAAATAAAATAAATATAAATGACACACCAAATCCACATGAGGGTTGTTAGGTGATGTAAAAGTGGGCTTGAAAGAGTTTATTCTCTCTCTCTCTCTCTCTCTCTCTCTCTCTCTCTCTCTCTTTATATATATATATATATATATATATATATATATATATATATATATATATATATATATATATATATATATACTCAATCTAACAATTTATGAGGTGATGGTTTTAACTCCCATTTTATGTGATTTCAAAAAAAAAAAAAAAAAGGAGAGTGAGAAAGAGGAATATTAGGTATGAACAATATGGTAAAGAAATATGCATTTGATATAATTCATGATGTTTATAAAAAAAATATGATGAGAATATCTCACAAAATGAATATATGATGATCTTGAAAAGTTGATCATAATTAAAGATAAACTCTGTTAAATTATATGGGTAGTTCAAGAATCATATAAAAAAAAATTTACAAGTCAGTTATACATACAATCCACGATCATATGCATGATTTATGGACAGTATATACAATGATGATAGTATGTTATGATAATGAAGAACTTAAAAAGATTTTAGAAAACACACGAAATTCACATGAAGTTTTCATATCGAGGAACACCTTCACACATCTAAAATACATATATAATAATTAAGATTTTAAAAACATTGCAAGGCCTTATAATCCTCCTTATAAAAATTAAACATAAAAATTTTATTTTTAACTTATCAAGTTAAAACATATAATGATACAATTACCTCACTCTTCTTTCTTTTCCCATGTGATATCACCATCTCTTTCCATTGTACCTTCACATAAGAAAATTATATTCTTGATCTATTTCATATAGTAAGGTAAAATTCTCTCAAGTTATTATTTAGTAGTCACATTACACAATACTTTAATTATTCCATTTAAAATTTTGCTAGCTAAACTTGTTACTTATTATCCTTTTGCAATGATGATATGTGAAAGGACTAATAAACTTTATTTATATTTGGCATTAGCTTCAATTTATAGAATGTTTCTCCCACTCAATCAATAATTGCAAATGTGCTCATATGCCATAGACTCATCTTTTATTCTCTTCAAAATCTATTTACTCCCTACAATAGACATATGATGTGTGTAGGGTAATAATATAATCATCATTATTTTAAACTCTAACTTTATATGCTCAAAATATATTTGGTTATACCATGGACTCTTAAATTATATGGTCTCTAAGCTATGATATTACACATTAGGTTAAGTGTTGTTGGATTCTTATAACATGATGTTATATTTATTCTTATATCCATTAGGCCATTCTTATGCCATGACTCATATAAAATTTTCTTATTAATATAAATGGTGATAGGTATAATGATAATAATGATAAGTATTTCTCCTAATTTAATTAAACTCAATGATGTTATGCACTTCCTTCTATACAAGACATTATATATTTATATGATAATGTTGTAATACTAATTGATTGATAACTATTTTTGTAAGCAAATCCTATCTATAATATGCAGTCTTCTTAACTATGATAAAAATTACTATTAGATTACATGTTGAGCAGATGATTAATTCTTTTAGAGGAGTTAGAGATATTACAACCACTATCTAAGCTCTCAATGTTATTTTAAATTCTTATAATGGTATATTTACATATTCTAATTCCACTCTTTATGTCTAGTTTTTTCATTAACATTGATTATATTAATAGTTTTAATAATCTCTTTTTATTTCTTACTAAATGTAAAGTAAAAAAAAAAAAAATAGTTTTATAATTAGTGATGCTAAAAACTTAACAATAAAACTATTTCAGAAGTTTATATTCTTAGAGTTAAAAATGAGGGAGAATGTGTAATAGCTTATTTTTATACTCGATAAGGGTCAAATTATTTTTTTTAATAATTCTCAAAAAGAAAAGCCTCTAAGATTATTTTTTTTTCTTATAAATGTGTACAATCAAAGAACACACAAAAAAAAAGAGATTATACTTCAATTAAAGTTGAACTCATGCAAAGAATATTCCCCTTTCGCTTTCTCCATCCATCTTCTCCTTTGTGCTTAAAGGTGGGCCTTTAGTGAAATCTTTTCCTCATTACATCATGGGAGAAGGTTACAAAGTCAATCATTTAAAAATAGTGATTTTTGTCTTTTATAAGAGCTGTCGAGTTCCTATTCTTATATGTGTCTTATCTATCTCTCATGACAATTCATGCACCACATTTCCACCAATTTATGTAATGTCTTGAATCAAATACTCACTCTTTTCATATTTTGGTTGTCATCTATCCACCTTAGTGTAGTCTACTGTGCAACCTATGTGGTGGCTTCTCAATAGAGGAATTTTTTTAATTGTAGTGATTTATTAATGATTTTAATTGAAATCACTCATCCGTTGATGAATATTTTAATTTATCTCAATGATGGGTTACATTGACCCTATAGTCATATTTACATCAATCATTAAGTGGACAAGGGGTTTCACGTAGTTTATTAATGTGTACAATGTCAAGTAACTATACTAAAATTATGTTAGAGCCAAATCATCCCAATTATTGGGTGATTTGATGGGTTGACTCTCTTGTCATATTTACATCAATCATTAAGTGGACAGGGTTTTAACGTAGTCAATTAATGCACGTTAAATGTGTACAATGTCAAGTAACTATACTAAAATTATGTTGGAACCAAATCATCTCAATTATTGGGTGATTTGAATAATTCTTTTATCACAAACTTCCTCCCAAAAAAAAAAGATGAAATATAATTACTCAAAATTTAGTCATCATCAAGTTTGTCAAGCTAGCATCTATATTATCAATAACTAGTTACCAAAAATAAATTAATGAGATAAAAAAAAAGTCATAAAATCACAAGATAATCATTTTACCTTAAAATTTTAAATTAAAGGGGGAAGATATAAATAACTTGTCTATCTTTATGCTTAAAATTAGATTTAAGTTATAATATATAATTTTTATATAAAGAAGAAAATGTGTTTTACTCCATCAAGCTTGATACATGTAAATAGCTCTTATTCAACACATTAATTAAATTATTTGTGTTAACTTGTTCATTAACTAACAACCAAAATATGAACACGATTAACTGACAGAACACAATTAAGCTTTGATTTTTTATTCGATTAGTTAGAAGCTTTTTATAATATAAATTAATAGATGATAAATAAGTATATATTTATGGGTCAAAATGTTGAAAAAAAAACTATAATGCAGCAGTTGTTTATAATGTTAAGTAAATATTACCTTAAAATGGCGATAGAGATTTTGACTTTAATTTCTTTTTATCTTTTATTTTAATCAAAACACTATAAAACCTCTCTTAATTAACATATTTGTTTGCATTCATTTATGTTTATGAACATATCATAAATAATGTACAAAGCACAAATATAGAACTTTCAAGCATCACCAAACATAATCAATGAAAACAAATAAATGAACAGAATTTAAGTATATAGAGATCTATTTATTTATGTGTAATTCATTTACACCCCTACACACTATAGAATTATTTGGTTGTTTGAATGAGAAAATATGCTCTAAAATGGATGAAATATATTAAATTCATCATTTATTTTGATACAATTTGCTAAAATCAGCATTGATTGTATGATCTATTAACCGTTCTCAAAACCCTCGAGTAAAAAACTTGGTATACAGTTATATATTAAGCCCTGCAATTTTGTTTGAGTAATAGAGTGAAAGAACTGAAGGGGATACAACAGTAAAATAAATTGCTTGAAAGAAACAAGTCAAATTTAACTTTCTTAATTCCACTTATGAAGGACAACCCAATTGATATGGCACTGAAAATTCCATTAGTCGAAGCACGAATCTTCATGTCGAAAGCAATCTGATCCTAAGTCGAAACTAGCTAAATCAAGTACTTAAAATATCATTGAAAACGTTGGGATATCAGTTGATTCTCTAAATAGTTCCTAAACATTAAGTGTTTATGATCAAATTGAGCGTCTTGATGAGCGGATCTAACAAGCCTAAGATCCCTTGATTCTGACTTCATTTGAGCATTTAAATATTTAAAATACATCAAATGATTAAGGGAATCATTTGGCCGTCCGATGAGTGGTTTGTTTGGATTTTGCGTATTTATAAACGTCATTCTTTAATCTATAGCTCCTCATTCTTCAAGGAGGGGCGCTAAGAAGAGAGAGAACTCTAAGGCTTGAAGATCCTCCGCATAATCATGTCACTCGGCGGTCGTCGACTACCACCGTCGACCCGCCGTCGCCATGACACCGTGGCGATCACCGCCCGACCACCATTCGGTCCGTCCCGACCATCGCCGACCATCGTCGGCCGCTGCCGTCGGCTACCTCTATCGATCATTATCATCATCAACCATCATCCCCGGTCATCACCGTCGACCACCTTCGCCGGTCACCACCGTTGACCATCGTCGTCGGTCGCCCCAACTGACTATCGCCGGCAATGCCATCGACCACCACCATCGATCATCGTCGTCAACGATCACCACCGTCGGTCACCATCGGACTAGCGCCATCATTCTTGGCCATCTCCGTCGTATTCACAAGATATACCGTCGTTCGTTCATATCGCCAAACAACTCTTACAACCTAACCATTACAGCATAGTTGTTGTTATCTGATTCTGGGATTCCCATTGTTAGCTCTTCTCATATACAATTATATAGTTATCGGAAAAGCTTAAACTTTGTACTCTGACATAGATATATAGTAGAAGATTTTTTTTTATTGCAGCAGTGATTTTTCCCCTCTTTAGATTTTTCCGCGTAAAATCCGGAGTTTATTATTCACTCTTCAAATATCTATGTATTAGATGTTTCTAAGGCAACTTTTATTTTACTGTAATTGGTTTCTAGCATGCAACTTAGCGCCGTCATGAATCAAACCTCAATCACAATCTCATGAACACCCACATTATGGCCAATGACGATACTCACAACAAGAGCCTCGCTCAACTCCGTTATTCTCAATTCTTGAATCAAGGATGCCAAGCTTCTGTCTTACTTCCCCCTGATAGGCATGCCCCTATTGGTGAAGGTGCAATAGGAATCTCTCTAGAAGATCATATTCGTCAAATGGAAGAGTCTCAAAATGAGATAATTCAACTTTTCGAGGACGACTTCTGCGAACGCATCTCCCCAAGATCGATCGTTAGCAGGTCAAAATGCTATCTGGCCTTCGCCATGTGAACTTCTCTCACTTCCGGATCATGATCGACCTCTTGACCGCTAGTTCTACTCATCCATCACTTGTAGCTCAACCGATTGCTAACCCACCAATTATTGTCGGTAGCTTGGAACATTCTCATCCTGTTAATTCTATCTGTCATGTTATATGTGAGGAATTATAACACTAAGTGCAAGAAGAATTCCACTTTAAAGATGAAAATCATCTTCTCTCTCATCATGGCTATCAAGAGTCTTCACCTTTGGCTGAACTTATTCTTCAACATCCTATTCCTGTAAGTTTCAAGCTCCCGAGCATCGATTCCTATGATGGGGCAACTGACCCATATGAACACATTGACCATTACAAGACCATCATGCATATCCAATGAGCTCCTGGCACACTTCTTTGTCAAGTCTTTCTAGTCACCCTTAAGGGTCAGGCTCGCACTTGGTTCTACTCCCTTCCAAGAAGATCCATCCATACCTTTGATAAACTTGCCAAATTTTTGTAGAACAATTCATTGCAAACCGGAGGATCATTAAAGATTCCTCTTATCTCTCTGGCATTCATCAAAATGAGGGTGAATCACTTAAGGAGTACTTCCAGAGGTTCTCCCTAGAGGCTCGCCAAATAACTTGGAGTATACCCTGAATTATTAAGAGGAGTTTTCCCTGGAGGGCTCCTGTCCTCGACCTTTCTACTCATCACTAATACGAGATATGGTCCGCTCATATGCCGACTTGCTTCATCATGTGGAAGCACAAATTCTACTGATGAGGCTATTAATGCTCATCATAAATAATTTGAACAATCAACAGAAAAATGTAAGAGTTCCCCAGGGAACACAGATCGACAATCCCATCAAAAGAAGCAATAAGGCAGTCGTGATCTCCCTCCATGGCCCTCACACCAACGACGTAAACCACGACCAGAAAAGAAATACACACCACTGAACACATCTCGTGTTAACGTCTTGATGACCATTTAAGATGAAGAGACCATTAAGTGGCCACATCCATTGAAACTAAATTTAGAAAATCAGGAGCAATATTGTCACTTCCATCGAAGTCATGGACATACTACTGAGGCATGCAAACAACTCAAAGATAGATCGAGAGGCTCATTCAACAAGAATATCTACATCGATTTGTGCAGAATCAATTAACTCAAGCAAACATAACTCCAACTGGGGGGCAACTAGGACAATCATCTTAGAAATAATAAAATAGTCACCAAATAGTTGGAGAAATTAAAACAATCATTAGAGGACCACTACTATCTAATTAAGTCCTCATTACCACCTCCGAAGATTCATAGTTAAAAAAATCTCGTATTGATCATTCCATCACTTTTAATGACTTGAACTTAGAAGGAGTCCAAATTTTGCATCAAGACCCATTTGTCATTAGTGCAGGGATCGGTGACCCATGTTATAATGTTAAGAGAATTTTGATTGATAACAAGAGTTCTATCAATGTCTTATTCTACTCCACATTTCTTAGCATGGGTCTGGTTAGGGAAAAGTTCCAACCCGTTGCAGGACCATTATATGGGTTTGATAATCGCCCGAGTGGAGGGGGCAATCACCCTTTCTGTTATCCTCGAGAATTTCTTTGACAAGTGACTCATTTAATTCAATTCATGGTGGTCAAGTCATTCACGACAACTATCTTGGAAGGCCCTCAATCAATTTTGGTACTACTTGGTCTCATCTTAAGATGAAATTTTTAACCCCTGCTGGGGTTGGATTGGTCTGTGGAAATCAATAAATAATACAATCATGCTACCTTAAACAAGCTCAACCATACCCTTCGGTGACCTTCAACATTGAGAATTTTAATTTTTGAGATGAAGAAGTACCTCAGAGGGCTTCGCCTGTAGAAGACTTATTCCTTATTTCATTATTAGATGACCAACCTTTACCAACAGTGCAAGTCAGATCTCTGCTCTCAGATGAATAGAGGATAAAATACATAGACTTCTTGCACAAAAATCAAGACATCTTTGCTTGGAGTCTGACATATATGCCTGGGGTTGACCCAATGTGATTATGCACTCCCTCAAGATTGATCCAACATTCAAACCGATCATCCAAAAGAAGCGAGTTTTGCACCTGATCGCCTCCAAGCTATTGAACAAGAAGTTAACTAGCTCTTAGAAGCGGGATTCATACGGTAAGTATATTACCCTACATGGCTAGCAAATGTTATCATGATTAAGAGAGCAAATGGAACATGGAGAATTTACACTGATCTCAACAAAGCTTGCCCGAAAGATAGTTTTCTCCTCCCTCAAATTGATCAATTGGTTGATGCTACGTCTAGACATCAAATGCTCAATTTTTTAGATGCATACTTAGGTAATAACCAAATAAAAATGGATGCGATGGATGAAGAAGCCACATCTTTTCAAACATACAAAGGTTTATATTGTTACCAAGTTATGCTATTTGGTTAAAAAATGCTGGTGCTACCTATCAACTCCTTAGGAATAAGGTTTTTAAAGACCTCTTAGGCCACATAATGGAGGTATATGTGGATGACATGTTAGTAAAAAGCTTAGAAGAATCATAACATATTTTTGACTTAGAAATATGCTTTAACATTCTTCGACATTATAACATGTGACTCAACCCAAACAAGTATGCTTTTGGGGTTACGTTGGGAAAATTCCTTGGGTTTATGGTCACCCACTGCGAGATTGAAGCTAATCCCAAGAAAATCAGTGTGCTCAGAGATATGACTCCTCCAAAGAATATCAAGGAAGTTCAATGCTTGAATAGATGAATTGCTGCCTTATCCTACTTCTTAGCCCATTATGGAGATAAATGCTTATCATTTTTTAAATATTAAAGGGAGTAAAAAGTAATAATTTTTAGTGGACTGATGAATGTCAAGCTACTTTTGAGCAAATAAGGGAATATTTAGCATCTCCACCCTTACTATCGAAGCCTATCCAAGGAGAGATATTATACTTATATCTTGCAATCTCTTCTCATACAATAAGCTTAATTTTAGTGTGAGAGAAAAATGCGATACAATGACCAATTTACTATGTCAGAAAAATTCTCTCTGATATAGAAAGTCATTATCCACTAGCAGATAAGATGGCTTTGGCTTTAGTTTTCTCAGCACGAAAATTGTATCCATACTTCCAAGCTCACACCATCGGTGTTTATACCCATTTACCATTGATGGTCATTCTACATAAACTAGAGATGGAAGGTTAATCAAATGATACATAGAATTGGGAGAGTTCGATATCCATTTTTTACCCAGGCCAGACATAAAGTCTCAAGTACTCATAGAATTTATAGTGGAGTGCATTGTTCCTACTCCGAATGAGCTATCTATTACACCACTTTCGTCTCCTCAATAGACCCTCTATGTTGATGGAGCTTCAAGAATTGCTAGTGCCAGAGCAGAAATCTTACTTATTTCCTCCCAACAGGATACCTTTGAGTATGGACTTCGCCTAAAATTTCCTGCAACTATTAATATGGCTGAATATGAGGCTCTTATCACAGGGTTGAGACTCGCCATCGATTGTGAAGCTCAAAACTTAATGATTCACACTGACTCTCAACTTGTCGCCTCAGTTGAGAAACTTTAATGCTCATAATCAACTAACCTGATACCTCGACTTGGTGAGGTCACTTCCCATATTAAGACACATCAAATCATTCACATACTTGAGAGAGAAGAACACTCAAGGCGATGATGTTAAGCTACTACCTATCTGGAGATCTATTTAAGAGAATGTGTGTTGAAAAAATATATTTTCCTAGATTCCAAGGGTCATAGATAATACAAGCAATTAATGAGATAAATGAACCTTCATGGATGGACCCCATCCTATCCTTTCTACAAGAAGGGACCCTTCCTGTAGACCCAACTACTACAACTCATCTCTGAACACAAGTTGTAACCTTTATTATTATTGGAGGTGAACTATACAAATGAGCTTTCTCTGGGCCATACTTTAAATGCCTCTCACCATTAGAGGTCGATTATGCATTAAGAGAGGTTCACTTTGGGATATGTAGAGAACACCTAGGAGGAAGAGTGTCGCCTTAAAATTATGAGGCAAGGGTTCTATTGGCCTATGATGAGGCAAGATGCCTTGAATTTTACAAAAAAATATGAGTTGTCAATTTCACTCTAACCTCTCTCATACACCACATATAGAGCTCTCATTCCTTCAAAGCCCATGGCCTTTTGCTCAATGGAGAATTGATATAATGTGACCTTTTCCAGTAGCATCAGGATAATGAAAGTTTATCATTTTTGCTATCAACTATTTCACTAAATGGGTGGAGGCTAAACCACTCGCTAAAATTATGGAGGCAAATGCTAAATAATTTATTTGGAAAAATATAATATGCTGATCCGGTCTTCCTGCAAAGATCATTACTGACAATGGAACCCAATTTACTGGAAAAGTCTTTACGTATTTTTGTAAAGATCTTCACATTCAGCTGCTACATATGGTTGTAGCCCACCCTCAAATTAATGGACAGACTGAAGCTACCAATAGGACTATACTTAAAGGGTTAAAAATGTGCTTAGAGAAGGCGGGGGATGGGTTGAGGATATCTCTAATGTTTTTTAGGCTTACCGTACTACATCGCGAACTCTGACTGGTGAGACACCATATAATTTATGTTTCCACACAGAAGCTATTATACCACTAGATATCTAGATTCTAAGTCCAAGAGTTCAATCATTCAATCATAATAGTAATTAAAAAAATCTCTGACAGAATTTGGACCTACTCCCCGAAACTCATGACATGGTCGTACTTTAGACTACTTCCTACCACCAAAGGGTAGCTCGTCACTTCAACAAAAGAGTGAAATCTCTGGATCCTACGAAGTATTATCAGTTATTCTACTCCATAAATGTTACGACTTTTATTTTGTCTCGTTTGTCATTTCTCTTCAACTCATATCTTTGTCAAATTATCTTATGATTGTATCACCGACCTTATCAAAGTAATGAGTTTATGGCCTTTTCTTTTAAGTTTGTTGCATATAAATAATTTTTTTCATTTAATCCTCCCACTTGAGGAATGCACAACTCACACTATGTCTCAATCAGGGCATGATCAATCCCAAGGGGATTTGATCAGACCTCTTCCATACAGGTAAGAAGTCAAGTAACACTTTGATTAATGCTTAGGATAGGTCAAAAAGTCCTTGGTGGATATTCCACGACCTCTTCCATACAGGTAAGAAGTCAAGTAACACTTTGACTAATGCTTAGGATAGGTCAAAAAGTCCTTGGTGGATATTCCACGCCTCTTCCATATAGGTAAGACGTCAACTAATATTTTGACTAATACCTATGATAGGCCAAAAATTCCTTAATGGACCTCCCATGACCTCTTATGTACTCGCTAGTGTCATCAAAAATATTTCACCAATCACCTAGATAGGTCAAAATAAAATGAGAGCAAATCACCTAAAATTTTTAATTTACTAATGTCATTAAAAGCTCTAACATGATGATATAAGAAAGAATCAAAATTATGGATACAAAAATAATAATAATAAATAATAATACATAGATAAAAGAAAAAGAAATGCATCCTCAAGTGATACTACATGATATCAACGTCCTCCTCACCGCTGGAAGATGCTCCCTTAAACTCACTCTCAGCGCCTTCATCTCCTGAATCTGGCAAAGAGTCTTTAAATGCTTAGCTAGGAGACAGATTCTCAATACTAGCTCTAGTTTTATGATGTACGAAGAGGATTCCTTTTAGGAATTCTCGGATGAAGCCTTCCTCCAAATATTGGCGCTCTAAGTCATTCACTTCAACATCAAGAATATGATTATGAGCTTCTTGGATATGATCCTCGATAGCATTGCGATAAGATAGGGAGTTCTTAAAGTCTTCCACACCTTCAAGGAGACTTCATTTGCTTCCACTTCTGGCATTATAAGCTCATTCTCAAAAATACGTTCATGTAATGCTTTCTTCTCTAGTTCAAGAGCTTTCTTCTCTGCTGCAAATGCCTTAAGTCTTTTCTCTTTCTGGCGAGTCTCTACCCTCATCCCAATTAGCTCATCATGAGTACGCTCCACTTCCTGACACTGGAGAGAAAGAGAAGTTGACATATTCGCTAGCTCAATTCTACACCTGATTAGCTATTCCTCCAGAGCTGCCACTTCTTTGGCCTTAGCATTCATCTTTCGCTCATACTCGCCTTGCAAGTATTTTACCTTCACAAATTCAGTATTCCACTTATCTAGAGTGACACCCAAATGAGCCATAAGCCCTAATGCTTGTGTTACCTACAATAAAAAATCATTAATATTACATGAAGAAAAAAAGAAAGAAGAAAACAAAGAGAAAGAGAAGATAACATACTAATTCATCTACTCATTGATGTCTAGTGCATATGTACTTTAACACCTCTTGAATATGCAGCTTCAAGAAATGAATCCCCCTATCATGAGTTGAGATAGCTAAACTCTTAGAGGCCAACTAGGGGCGAACATCCTCTCCGTAAATATTTGACGTAATTACTTCGGCACATGTCTTCTTTATCTTTAAAGAAGAAATATTATTGTCACCATGATTTGCAATGGGCTTCTTGAAAAAATCTTGTGAATATGAGGAGACCTTTCATCACATTTACTTGATATCTTCAGTGGAAGAGCATGAGATCTCCTTGCCTGAATGGAAAGGCCAACCTTGAACATTCTATCTTCAATTATATACTTGCCAATGTGATGTAACTCATGCTACAAGGTTCCTACATTAGGAATATTAAGAGTTGTTAGAATTTCATTCTCCTTAATCACCAATGGATCTGAAAGGTCATTTAATCTTCCCCATCTCTTAGGGAGGCCCAACTCATTTTTTATAAAAAAGAATCCATTAGACTAATTTCTAGATGGATCCCGTGCTAAAAATTCTATCCAATTATTTATACCTCGATGTGAAACAAGTCTATGAGCATCACATGTGAATCTACACATTCGACACAAGTACTTGATGTTAAAAGTCGCACCACGCTTTCTAAAGAAGACAGTCAAACCAACGATGATCACTAAAGCTCAAAATGAAATTTATGATAAAGTTACACCGCATATTTTTAAAGACCTCAATCAATTCAGCCAAAGGGAATCGCAGTCCCACGAAGAATCATCTCAGAAATAGTAAAGTATCCTTGTAGAGTAGAACATGCCTGATCAGACTTTTTGGTAATAATAGCCACCAACTCATTTAGAAATAAAATTTTTTATGGAGCACCATTAAACAATCAGCTGTGATAGTGGATGATATATCATATATAGTTGTCACACTATTAGTTTTCTTTCGACCATCATCCTGCAAAAATACAGCATAAATATGAAACAAAAAAGAGAAGAGAAAGACAAAGGTCTGAGAACTGTGTGAAGCAACTCACTCACCTCAATACTTGGGTGTATCCTTTCCTGAATTTGTTGCTCACGGACAGTTTTGGATAAAATTTTTTGCCTACGATATGACGAAAAATATACGCATACATATGAGATCTAGAAGAAAAAAAGCTATTTCTCTTTAATGATACTCTGAAATTACCTGTCAAATTTTTTGAGTTTTGTTAGGATGGTTCCTGATGCTTTCCTGCCACCTTGGTAGTTGTCAACTGCTGAACCATCCATTGGAGTTTCAAGAAATTCAATTTTATACAAGAAAAAGTAAAATACGGGCATTGATCGTCTCCAAACCCAGTCGGTCCGATGAGGACAGTTGACATCTCTTTTAACAAAAAATCGAGCCTCGCCGTATGAACTATTAGTCTTGATCACCTCCGACCGGTCCAACGAGAACAGTTGACACCTCTCTCGAGGAAAAACTGGAGCCTCGCCATATGAACTATGGGCTTGATTGCCTCCAAACCGTCGGTCGACGAGGATAGTTGCCTCTGAGGAAAATGGGAACCATTGTATGAACTACGTCTTGATCGCTCAAACAGTCGTTCGATGAGGGCGGTTACGCCTCTCTCGAGGGAAAATTGGAGCCTTTTATGAACTATGGGTCTTATTAGCAAAGAAAATGACCTTCTTTTAAGAAGAAGGTTAGTTTCATTGACAAAAGGAAAATTTTACTCTTAGCCCTTGAACTTTTGCTAGATAATTTCTCATATAATGCAGAAGAACACTAGAGCAATAGAAATTGTGTCTCTTTACTTGACCTAGGGGGGTTTTTATAGATCCACTATAGAGGCAAAAAGGGAATAAATAAATAAAATGAAATATGGAAAAAAATTGAAAAATGCTCATCGGCAGCGTTTGCACCACGAGCACTCGGTGGCCACGTCTGGCAGTGAGCTCCATGAAGCCGAGGCCCTGTAGCCTTTACCTTGAGCACACACATGCACGCGACCACGCACCCGCTTCCATGATCATAATCTTGTGCATCCATGAAAATTTTTTTCTCTCAAACTATATGTGATGCAAAGGTTAATGAACCCGCAAATTTTATTGAAGAATTTATTATTTTCAACTATTTGGCGTATATTTTTGGATGATAGACATAATGTCATCCAAAATAGGGAGAAACTGATATGACACTAAAAATTCCATTAGTTGAAGCAAAATCTTGATATCGAAAGTGATCTGATCCTAAGTCGAAACTAACCCAAATCAAGTACTTAAAATATCATTAAAACTTTGGGATATCAGTTGAATCCTAAATAGTTCCTAAATATAGAGTGTTTATGATCAAATCGAGCATCTTGATGAGCTGAATCTAACAAGCCCAAGATCCCTTGATTTTGACTTCATTTGAGCATTTAAATATCTAAAATACATCAAATGATCAAAGGAATCATTTCAAGCCGTCCGATAGAGTGGTTTGGATTTTGCACGTATTTAAAGAAATGACATTCCTCTAATCTATAAATAGCCCTCATTCTTCACATGAGGGGAGCCCAAGCTAATAAGAAGAGATAGCTCTAAGGCTTGAAGATTCTCCAAGCATAATCGTTCCACCACTCGACGGTTACCGACCACCGCCGTCAGCTGCTAGTCACCGCCGCCAACCACCGTCAGGTCATCCGTCGACCGTCGGTCACGATCGCGACCATCATCCCGTCGCCACCACCATTGATCATCATCGCCATTGACCACCACCATATGGACCTCCATTCTACCATCGTTCGACCTTTTCACGGTCATCACCACTACCGACCATCACCGTTGGCCACCGACCGCTGCTGTTCACCATCGCCAACTACCATCAATAGCTGTTACAACCTAACCACTTTCGAGCTATTGTTACGATTTGAGATTCCCAGGTTTTCTCATATATAATTCTGTAATCCCATTATCGAGAACTTTGTACTCCAAAATAAATATGTATAGTGGAAAATTTTTTGGGCTAAGCCCCGTGATATTTCCCCTCTTTATGGGGTTTTTCCATAAAATCATGGAGTTATTATTCATTCTTCAAATATCTGTGTGTGTGCTGGATTTCACAATAAGGCTAAGGCACAAAATTTTATTCTACCGTAATTGATTTTCAAGCACACAACACCAATATTGAAATCAAATGGTATTATAATGAAAAATAATCCATTATATTTTAATTAAATTCATGATGTATATTTTTTCATAATTGTTATGCTAGAGATTTGTATCATAGATTAATAAGATTTATCATTCTGATTTTGTATGAAAATTCAATGCATACATAAATGAAGAAAAAAGTGCACAAAGGATACCAAAGTTTCTACATGGAAAATCCATGAAGTGAAAAATCATGAGGCATAGTCTAGTTGAAATGTTTTGACTAGATATGTGTTCATTACGAGTATTATCTCACCTCTGAAATTAGGGAAGAAGAGCTTATAGTAGTAAGTCTATGGTAAATAATGTCATCAGATAGTAATGGATGTTCCTTTGAGGTGGTGGTTTAGTACTAATGGTCTAACGATGATGTCCAATGAAGGTGGTAGGGTGGTGGATTGACGATGGTTCAATGAAGGTGGCTAGCGGTGATTGATGATAGTGGTGATATTCTAATGGTGAAGGTGGTGTGTGGTGGTGAAGGTGACTAAGTGGTGGACTAACGATCGTGGCTAGCAGTGGCCTTGTGATAGTTATCCATCGATGGTTTAGTGAAGGTAGTCACATGGTGGACTGATGAAGCTCATCAAGTTGTGGACTAACAATGGTGTCCTAAAGGCGGTACAACAACAGTGGCTGAGTGGCGATCTGACAACGGTTATCGAGCAGTAGTCCAGTGATATTGGTTGGGAGGTGGATCAGCAATGGTGACCAGGAAATAGTTTGACTTTGATTAGTTGTGATGATGTTGGTCGCGTGGACTAGTGAGAAGGTGACCAAGGGGCGATTTGACCAAGGTGGCTGGGTGGTAGTCTGAGGAAGTTGATCAGGCAGTGGACCGACGATGGCCCAATAGTGCTCTAGAATTTTTTAAGCTTTAGAGCTCTCTTTAATTTTCAACTTAAGTACTCTCATATGAAGAATGATATCCTATTTATAGATTTTGGAAGTGACATTCATTGTAAATAAAAAAAATCAAAATCACTCAAACATATGGATAAGAATAATCCCTTCGATTATGAGATATTTTTTTTTTAGTTTTTGGGTGTCCAAACGAAGTCTAAATCAAAAGATCTTAGACTCTTTGAGATACTTCATAAGCCTATAAGTATGCCATTTTGAAAACTATTTAAAGACATAAATAATATTATAAATTTTTTTAACTATTTTGAAGTGTTTGATCTAGGTTCATATAGACTAGTTTCATGTTATTTGTGGCATCATCGAGTTCACTTCATTGAGATAATTAGCTTGATCACATGTTTGCCAAAAATAGAGTTTGAAGACTAAGATTTTAATTTTAAGAGATATCTAGTCACACATTCATTGAGATTCATGCTTAAATAAATGAAGATATATCAATAATAATTATAAAATTTAGATGGTGAATGTAGTCAATGAAGCAAATCCTCCATCATGCATTGAATATTAATAGTTGATTATCAAGGTTCAAGCACTTTATCTTGCATTACAACTCCAATATAATCGATCTTTGAGTTGGTTCAATATCTAAGGCTAATAATATGATAAAATCCACTCAAATATCAATTATGTTGTATCCAAAAATATAAAGTGGAGAAATATAACAAACTTTTATAAGAAAACCAAAGATCCATATAGTAAAATAATAGGAATTAAGTCACCTATAAAGGATAAAATCACTCACTTTATTGAATAAAAGATTAGGTTAAAAATATAGAAAATGATACCTATAATTGGATCCAAATCTTTAAACAAGAGGTGACACCATTATTCTATCAACAAGTACATAATTAGCCTAATAGAAAGATAAGAGAATTAAATAAGAGAAATTATATAATTTTATCAAATATTTATTAGAAAGTACTAGTTGATGTAATCTGAATCAATCAAAATATGTCAAAATATGACTAGAAATAAATAAATATGTGAAAATTATTCTTTGAATTCTAATTTATAAATTTATGATAAAGTTCAATGTATGTAAAATTATATATGAAGGCTTCATGATATTTATTATGAAAATATAAAATATTTCTAGGTAATCTCTAGATGATCAAATATTGTGGGTGTGAGTTTTTGAGGAAGGGAATGTGATGGCAAACTCTTTGATGAGATCTATTGCAATGTCTCTTAATGTGATTAGTGGAACTTAGTATTTTAAGTGGTTAAGTTATTTTGACAACATCAATAAGTGATTTTATTAGTTAGTAAATCAACATTTTTTCTAAAGACTTTAACTTGGTGGAGAGTTTACTTTTGGTGAATTTCAATTGAATGCTTCCTTTGGTGATTTAAAGTTCTTTGAACAAGGTGGTTTAAAAGCTTGGAGACTTAGATAAATGGTCAAAATGATATTTTGTGTAAATTAATTTGCTAGTTGCTCCTCATTTCTCTTCTATAATTACCAAGAAGCATGCATGCCTATGAGAATTAGTTATGTAAGCCCAAATCAACTTGGTTGCTATAATCTTGCTAATTCTTTAATTCAACTTTTAATTTAACATATGCTATATACATTGATTAAATAATTTATAAATTTCTTTGAACTATAAATCTTTTATTTACTCTTCATTGAGCTTTCATATGTCAATATAAAAGCAAGAAGCTTGAGTAATGTTACAACAAAGCTCTTAGAAATGTAAGAAACATAAAGTGGTTTGTGAATCATGCATCTTCATTTGACTTTGAAGAAAATTAAGGTTAAACTATTTAAGAAAGCTAGATGGTCAAAAAGATATAGTTATTGTTGCCAAAATTTTGGGTTGACTTATATATTTTAAAAAAATCTAGAATATCAATTTTAATTTTTTTTGAAATGATTCTTTAGAGACATTTAATAGCATTCTGGTCTTGGCTTTAGGCATGAATAAAGCTTGAGTTATTAATATGCATTCAAGATTTAAGTTTTTTTATTTTAAATTATTGAATATTTTGATTTTAAAATTTGTAGTTTAGCTAATTTAAAGTTAAATGGAAGAGCGTTGATTTCAAGATTATATCTTTTAATATGTTTCATAAAATAAATATTGTAGCTATATTTAATCAACTAAGCTGAGTTCTTGATAATTCAAGCCTTTTAGATGAGTTTCTTGACAATTCGAGCATCTTGGGAAGATATAATAATATGTGCTATAGAATCATCTTAAGTCATTCTAGATAATCTTTTAAAGAATCTCAATGTAAAGGGAGATATTGTTTTGAGGAAAAGCTTTCATGATGAGAACTTTTAATGAGATGGCAAAGAGTCCATAAGAGACTTCATTTGTTGATTCATTTATGAATAGACCATTTCTTTTAGCAAACTTCAACTTTTATATTTAATTTAATTTTAGCGATGTATAATGAGTTAGTTGAATTAAGTTCATAATGACATTGTGACTTGATTAAGTAGGCCCAAAATATTTTGAATGTATAAAACCTATTTTTTACTTAGGGCTCATTTGGGATAGCTGCAAACATGCGGCGCGGTGCAAAACGCCGCGTGATGTTGTTTGGTTTGTAGCTTCTATCCCACTGTTTGTAAATCTAGGGCACTGGGGTCACAAAGTTGGGACCAGAGAGATCCACCCGTGGCCTGTGATTTCTATTTTGTCATTTACTAAAATACCCCTCTGCCTATATCCCACCACATCCCTCTACTCGTTCGTGCCTTCAAAACCCTTGACAGAAATCGCCCGCTCGCTCACAACCTTCTCCTCCGCACCTCTTCTTGGAGTTGGTGGCCTATAGTAGCTTTTTCTTCTCCCTTCTTCTCTTCCAAACACACATTAGCTCTCTTTCTCTCCCCCTCTTTCCTTCTTCCTTGGGTGTTAGAAGGGATTTGGTCCAACGGTAGCTTATTGAGTCCATAGTTTTCTCTCTAGCGGCTATAGCTCTTTGAAGATGAACTCCTCTATTCTTAAGGTAGATATTCCTTCCTAATTTTTTTTTCATTTTTTTTTGTTTTATGGAAATATGAAGGAATTCACATGACATTTACATGTTCATAGTATTAACATTTCCTATCATTTTAAGACTTTCTAGCCTTTTCATTATTGATATTACAAGTGAACAATGGTGTCGTGGAGGTAAATGCTTTTATTCTTGAAGTTCAGTAAGAAAGAAATAAAATTAAGGTTCCACTTAATTCCAGGTAGTTTGACTGCATTCATGTGCAAACCTTTCTATTTCAAGCATTTGTCCATACATTTAAGTATTTGACAGTTGTCAATTGTTGACCTTCATATATACAACATGAGTAGAATCGAGCTTATGAGATGAATTCGGTCGACTTCGGATGCTTTAGAGCACAAATCAGCTAAGATGCACCAAATATTATCGATATCAGCCCAAATGACCTCCAATATATGAATGGACATCACCATTGCATTCAGAATATCAAAATTGGTTAGAATATAAATATTGCACAATCTAACGATCAACTGAGCAAGCGACGAGCTATCAATGTGCCAACATGTATATCGTAGTCAGAAAGCTGCGATGATGGCCAAATGACCTCCATTCATAAAATTGATTGTGTCATTAGTTTTAAAACATCAAAATCTATTAAGTAAGACTGTTCGCACTCAATTCAAACGGGTTTGTGCAAATGTCGAATGATCGGAAGTGATAGCATGCAAATCGATGCTGAAATACACTCGACATCGCCAAAATCAGTCAAAATGATCTCTGGTTGATGAACAGACTTTTCCATTATGTTCAAAACATCAAAACTAGTTAGAATATAAATATTAGACAACCTGATGAACAACCGACAAGCGATCAACTCGTCAACATGCTTGCACGCATATCGAGATCAGGAGGCACTCACTTAAACTAAATGACCCCCATTCATAAAATTGATTGCACCTTTAGTTTCAAAATATTAAAATCTTTCAAGTAAGATTGTTCGCACTCAATTTGGATAAGTCTGTATGAAAATCATGCGGTCGAAAGTGATAATGCGCATTTTGAGCTGAAATTGATCCAATTTAACGCCAATCAGAACCAAATAACCTTCGATCGCGAAACGGACTGTGCCGTTGCGTTCAAAATATCAGAATAATATTAAATCAATATATATATATATATATATATATCAACCCTTTATTGAGGTCAGCGTAAAGTTTATATTAAAGTTGATTAAACAATATAAAATATTATCAAAAGGGCTAATAACCTAAAGACCCACAATACCTAATAACTCAAACCGACCTAAGCTCCCTTCTATCCCACTCACTCGACCTTCGTTCGGCTCTCCCTCTTCATGCATGATCAATTTGTTTGCTCATCTCTCTTCATGCACGATCTGATCGTTCGGCTTTGATCCCTCCCTCTCGCTCATCCAAGTTTCCCAACCGTAAACCATAAGCACTCACCGGTTCCCTCCCCTTCTCTTTCTCAATCATTCCCTCCTTCCTCCTTAAAGAAACGAGACTCTTGGTTTTGGCTCTCATTTTTCCCTCTCTCGGCCAAACCACACGCAAGCAAATGACAAGACCTTCCCCCTTCTTCCTCTTCTCTCCAACCGCAAGCAAGGGTAAGACAATCCCTTTTCTCTTCTTCCATTTTTTTCCCTTCTCTTCCCTAGCTGACACACCTAGCCAAAAATCACCTTTCAAGCCTTACCCAACCACTTCCCTCTTCTTCCCCTCTTTCTTCTTCGTCTACCTCAACAAACACACCTAATCTAAAATCATCTTTCAAGCCCTAGCCAAAAATCTTCCCTTTTCTTCCATAGCCGAAACAATCCTCCTTTGCTGAAATCTACAACCTCCTTTGCTAAAATCTACTGCTTTGCTGAAATCTGCAATTCCTCTTTGCTGAAATCTGCAATTCCCCTTTGCCGAAATCTGAAGTTCTACTTTGTTGAAATTTTTCATCTCCCCTAGCCGAACCTCGATATCTAAACTATCCTTGCCTTTATTGCAAATGCATAGGAAAATAAGTTTGAAATTTGTAAATATGGAGATATATATATATATATATATATATATATATATATATATATATATATATATATATATATATATATATATATATGCTATATATATATATATATGTGTGTGTGTTGTACTTCGGTTCTAAGGGCTAATGCCCAATATGGTATAGCGGGTGTGAAAATGGTTGTGGTATCACAAGACACCACTCGCTACGCTTAATAGGGTGTACCGAGCAAGCCAAAAAAATTGTTAGATGTTTCTCCCCTAGCCGAAATGCTGCCAAAATTTAGACTAAAATTTGGAATTTAGATAACTTTAAATGGAAATCTTTTAAAATTGAAATCAAATAAAAAAAGAAGAAAATAGAACATGTAATTAATACAAAGATAAAACATCAAATCAAAGAGAAAAAAAAGTAAAAAAAACTTACAAGATTTATCTAAGTAAAGTTAAAAGCTCACTCAAAATCTAAAGTAAAAAAATTATCCATTCTTTTTCAAGCACTCCAACTCCTCAAACAAATGGAATGAAATATAAGCCCCCCTCTTAGCCTAATTTATAGGAATTAGAGGAAATAATGTGGAACCCATTTTTATCTAAACTTAATAATCAGGTGTGATGACGGGGTTTGATGGATGATACTAAACTCACAAATTTTAATTGTAATCTTTGGTGGTTTAAATTGAAGTGGTAAAATGGGTTCTTTTTTCTTCAAACATGACAAAATTAAACAAGCTTTAGTTGAAACTTGGATAGCCTAATATCAAACTTATAAGAGACTTATAATAAATTTGAAGTCCAGTTGTCATTAAATATGAAATCTGATGAGGAGTTAGGGATATTAGAGTTGATGTTTGTTTATGTGAATAGAGCCTTTTATTGAATACTCAAAGTATTAAATTCACCAACAAGTGATCATAAAACTAATTGAACAATTGAAAATTAGATGATATCGAAAGAAGTAGGAATATCAAATTGGACATTAAATTAAAGCATAAGAGAGTCTCTTGGAATGAAGACACACTCTTCAAATATACTCAAATAAATTGAAGAGAATTAAAGAATTCATCAGAGATTTTCCATGAGATCGAATGATTGCTAATAAGCATAAGCAATGAATCCATGGAAAATATTTGAAGTATATTCGTTGCCTTATTAAATACTCGAATTAGATCAAGGAGATGAGTATAGTTGGTGATGAATTTAAGAATTATCATAAGCGAGAGTCATTGAATATTGAGACTAATCAAATTGGAATCAATTAGATATTAATCTAAAAATTTTATTAAGATATTAGACTAATTTAAAATGACTTTTATGCCATCGGATCTACAATTCTTTGTACAAGCAGACAGAAGATGATACTAAATTAAATACTACATGAATGAAAGAACTTTCCTTCAGTCCAAAAATAAAAGAAATTTTATTCTAATTATGATTTTTAATGTCAGTGATTTTATTAAATAGATGAAATTATTTAAGATATAAATACCTGCATGTGCTCAGACATAGAGATTTAAAGTGCACATTTTAATATCTAAAAAGGCTGCGCATGCTAAATTGAAATTAAATAAAAATATAAAATCAATCTCATAATTAAGAAAAAAATTACCTAAATTACTAATCACATGCCATGACACTACATTGAATGTTTAAATTCAAGTGTAATGAATCTGTGCAGGCTTCCTGGTTTGGTCTTAGGACCGGGTCCGAGCTAACAAAACTTAAAAATCTAATAATAATATTATAAGAATATCAACTTGTTAAAAACTACTTAAATGAAATGTAATCTTTAAAAGCTTAAAGTAAAACTCAATCTATCCACTTTATGCAATTGGTTGTTGGAGGTGATAAATTAAGAAAACTCTAGCCCACAAAGGAGTCAATGTCAAATCAAGTGTTCTGCTATGTTCACTTTCAATCAATCTCATGCTAGTAAGGATGTGACCTGTGTGCTCTAACTGCATGGCTTGGCTGGTAGGTTCCACAGATGACATAGTTAGGACCAAAGTCCACTGATCGGTGATTTGGCTAGTAAAGCTCCATTATATTACGATCATGACCGTAGCATGTATGCTCTCAATGGCTCTGCCCTTTTAGTTGTGAAACATAGGGTACATCTTATAGGGTAAAAAACCCTCTGTGAGCTAAGGTAGACTTAAGCCTGCCTCCTTAGATAAATACCACCCCAGGTCTACAAGGACTTCTTGGGCAACATAACCCATGTGTTGCTGATAAAAATCTTTCGGTCAGATTGGGTCGACTATCTCCTGTGACTAAGTAGACTAGGGACCACGATATCCCAGGATGACGAAACTATGGGATCTAAATCGGGCACGTCATCGTTCCCCCAACCATCTGATTTAAGCTAATTATGATGAATTTTATAAATTCAAGTTCTAAAACTCCACATACCGCTACTATATGCTATGCATTTAGCGATCTAACAACTAGCCTTAATTGAAAGTTCTCTCTTAGCATTGAGAAGGGTAATTAACTATAGGTGTTTGAGCTTATAGGAAACCTAGAACCAAATCTAAAGTCCTCGCAAAATGAGGATGAAATCTCTAGGTAGTGTCTTATCTTCTATTACATCTGTCTTCTAAAATTACACCGACATTTTAATTCATACTCTCTTCTTTCATTCATTGAGAGATTGGTGGTGAATTTTTTGAGCTCAGAGATTTCTGACGACTCCGCTAGAATAGGTTTCTCTTTTCATCTTTGACTAGTCGAATTTAAGCTATAGTAATAGTGGAGTATAATAAAAAAAATTGAAAAAAAAGAGAATCAATTATCAATGAAACTAAATCTAAGCTAATCATGTCATTATGACTAATTTGCTTGTTCTTTATATTGATGGATCTTCAGAACACACCGTTCATCATGTAGCTAGGTCATGGAGTCAATATTCATCTGGCTAATACTATAATCAATACTGGAGATGTTGGAACTACCATTCAATTTGGTAGTGTAGACTTCCCAACCATTGATGTTGCAAATAATCCTCTACCTGAAGCAGCTGCATATTTTATGCACCAACCTGTGCAATGGAGAAGGACAATTGAAATGACCACTACTGTTACTGAAGTTCTTCTAAAGATAGTCTTTTTATTCGAAAGATTGGGTCATTATGAGGTGCAAGTCATGAAAAGAACCATCACTGGATGAAATTTTAATCATGTCTGTGAATGAGACCACTTTGCCAGTTGAACCTTTCACGCTAGTAAGGCATAATGTTGAAGCCTCCTCTTCTGGAGGAAAACTAAGTAGAAGGCAAAGAAGGAGAAGAAAAAAAGCTGAACTGTGAGCTCAGTAATTGCTGCCTGAATCGGTAGCCATGCGACCAGACTTGATGCCAGAAGCAAGTGTTCTAATTCATAACAAGTTTGAAATCTCAAGTGGGTGAAAATGAATAGCTCTACTGGTGATATCAAAGAATCATTCTATGGGCAATAACACCAACCTATAACCCCACAAAGGAGGCATCCCAAGACTCTGCCCTCTAGAGTGTACATGGTGCTGAAAGTTGTCAAGGAGAATGGTCTTATGAACGAAAAGTATCAATGCCTGATTGTTTGAGAAAATGAGAAAGCTTCAATAAAGAGGCCACTCTCAGTGGGTAAGAACTCAAGATAGTCCTAAGCAATTCCTACATGGTGAACATTGGGGCTTGACACCTGAACCACATGTTCAGGAATCTGCTTTCGAAAGGTCCTGGTAGAAAGAAAAATAAATATCAAGGCCAGAGCCTCAAGAAGAAGTAGCGACACAGAAGCTTCTTCACTTAGAAGCAAGCAACTTAGAGACTGTAGAGAAAGAGAAATACTGAACTGTGCACTCAATAGTCATTATTCAAGAAAAAAATTGTACAATCAGATATGAAACTAGAAGTGAGTGTTTCAACCCATAATAGATTTGATAGTCGAAGATGGGTAAAGCAGAACAGCTCTACTGGTCAAATCAAAAAGTCCTTCTTCACTAGACAACATTAGGTTCCAACTTCTCTAGTGAGGAAACTCAAAATTGTATATGCAAGAGTGCATCGGGGCCTCAAATCTATTAAGAATAAATGATTGATGAAAAGAAAATATCAAGGTCCTATCATCAGGGAGGCTAGAGTTGCTCCTCCAAAGAGACTTCCTCCTACAACCCCGACAAGATGTCAACCATTTCAAGTCTAGTATGGTGAGCATAGAAACATGACACTTGGATCACATGTCTAAGAATATGCCATCAAAAGATCCCAATAAAAAGGTAAGCAAATTTGGAGGCCAAAATTCAAAGTGAAATTGCGTTATAGGAAGACAACATCGTGACATCTAGACTGTACTCCCACAAAATTCACTCTTTATGCTAAAGTATTTAAAGCTGAAGCAGTCTTTCCACTTGAAGTTGAACTATATTCACTATGAGTAGCCATTCAACATGATCTTACCTAAGATGAGAATGTTTGTCTACGGATGGAAGAGCTTGATGTGCTTGACGAGGTCAGGCTCCAAGCTCAACAAAATTTAGAAGTCTACCTAGCGAGGATGTCTAAAGCATTTGATCATATAGTGTTTCCTCAAACTTTTCAAGAAGGAGAAATGGTCCTGGTGTTAAGAAGACTAATTAATTCTCACCGTAAAATAGATAGTAAATTTGAGCCTAATTGGAAAGAGCCCTTCACTATTGAAAATATATTTCAAGGCAAAGCCTACCAGCCAATCAATGGTCGATATTTGAAATAAAATTACACATAAAAATGTAATAAGAAGAATGCATTTGATCATATGGTATGACCTCGAACATTCCAAGAAGGGGGATTGACCTCAGTGTTGAGAAGACCAATTATTCCTAATCGACATTAGTGGAAAATTTGAGGCTAATTGAGAGAGCCATTTTGTCATCAAAAGGTGTATCAAGGAGGGGCATACCAACTCATTTACCTGAATGAAAGATCAATACCAATTTATGATCGATACCTGAAAAAGTATTATACATGATAAATATATTCTCGAGGTACAATAAAAATCTCTCTACAAGACAGGGGGTATTTTTTTAGTATATGTATTTAGGTTGACATCATGTTTCATGCCAAGATTCCTAAATAAATATACTTACTCAAGATAAAAAAAATATTTTGGTGAAAATTCTCCTGTTACACAGGGGGCATTTTAGACTTCTATGCATGGATGAAATCAATATTACATGTTAAAATCATCTTAAGTTCAAATGTATCAACTCATGCATTGATATATTTTCTTAAATTATTTTAGATCTTTTTTTCAAAGTGCTTTAGAATTTCCCCTACAAGACAATGGGCATTTTTATATATTTGGCCAAGTTGAAATCGTGCTACAAGATGAGATCTTCGAATATATTCTGATTCTGGTTGACATTGAGCTTTATGCCAAAATTCTTGAATATATCCATAATTATTATTGTTAAGTTATAGGTTCTTGCAGAAAAAAAATCTATTTCTATGCATAAAAAGACATCCCTAAATATCAAAAGTTTATCTCCTAGATTCACCAAATTCTGAAGATCAAGTTAGAAGAACTCCCAATTTTGGAAGCTTCAATCAACTGAGTTGGAAAAACATCAACCTCTACATCCTAAACTCTAGGACACATATGGGTTCTAAAGGTCAAACTCAATAAGCACACAAATGGTTGAGTTGCTGATGCTCTCCTTACTCAACAAGCTGCAAGAAAAGGCGTAGTGAAAGAGCCTCTGTTCGTTAGTCCGATGACCAGATCACCAACCTATCATAACTTAAATCAAAGTTTAGAGAAGGTTCTAAAGGTCAAACTCAACAAGCCCAAATGTGGCCGAGTTACTAATGCTCTCCTCACTCAACAAGTTGTAAGAAAATGTTGTAGTAAAATAGCCTTTGCTCATTAGTCCAATGATGACAACTATTCAATCTCAAACTGGATCTAGCTTAGTGATTACAAACAAACAGAATCCAAGAGATCTTTCTACTTGATCAATAGACTAAGACAAACTAAAGAAACTCTTAATTCAGAACTGCCTCAAAATAATCTATATATTGTCTGCAGGGTGATATTTCAATATATTTTCAAAAGATCTAATCAAGCTCAAAGTATAAATTAAAGCTGATTTTCTCATGAAGCCTACCAAAGCAAAAAAATATATATAAAAGTAATAGAGGAATGTTGATTTCACTAAAGCAATAAGATAATACATGACTAATGAAAAGAGAAATAAAAAATAAAAAGTACATCATGGGAGCCTAGATTGTAGCTCCCGAAGCTGTGTTGAATAAACTACTAAAGACTGATGCTCACTCTCAGCCAACTATAAAGCATTAGTAGCTCTAGTCAAAGCAGCCTCAACACCTACCATAGCCTAGTGATGTATCGGTAATGGTGTTTCTCGCTATATCACGAGCTTTCATATCCTGCTTTCACTGACTCTCTCTAATCCGGCGGTCGGTATCTAACTCTTAAGCGGCATCAATCAAACTCTGACGGTCATGTTGTAGAGCCTCAGTTCTCTCCTCAAACTCATCATATGTTAGGTCAGCCGCCTCCCTCCGAAGCCTGGCCTGCTCTTGAAGTTTTTCTAGTAAAGTGCCAGATCGGACAATATTGAGCGATCTCATATGGTGGATCAAAAACTCTATGTCTCTATAGAGAGTCTCCAAGTACTTGAGAACTTGCTCCTCCAAGCCAGTGCGAGCTAGAAGATCCATAATGGTGTTTGCATATGATGTGAAGCTGTCTAGTGACTCTAGTGAGTCTGGAGTAAGCCTAGAAACCACATCCCTCAAAAACACCAAGCCGTAATCCCTCATGTCTCTATCGTGTGGATCTAGTGTACATGGATATCGATGGTAGATCTTAGACTCATAATCTACACTAGGCACTACAAGAAATGAATGAAAATAATCAGTATGAGATAAAGAAGTAAATGTAAAGAAGAGCAATTAAAGAATAAATAAAGGAAGTAAAATACTTGAATAAGGCAAACCCGATTGAAGTAGTGTATCATAAGCGACATAATCCTCGAGGACTCTCACTATCTGCTAAGCTCAAGGGCTTATGTACTGGCTCAACAAAGCTTTACTAGGTACAATATCTCTCACCTCAAAAGTCTCCTCAGTACTATGGCAGAGTGAGACTCAGCGAAAAAAAGTGGCTCTATAGAAGGAGTAGCAAAATCTGAGGCAGTAGTATCAAAGACAGGCACGCTTGATGGCTAACTCCAAAGTTCTTAATAGTACATCTAGTCTACCTAACACCTATGGCACCTCATCAGAAGTCACAAATTGCTATGGAGGCAAACTCATGGAATAACCAACTAAAACCCACACAGACTCTGTAGGTTGACTACACCTACGTCTGTGAGCTGGCGAAGAAATCTCAGCATAGTTAGGAAGATAATCCATAACTCTAACTATGCTATGAGGAGTGGTGTCCTCAGCTCTGTCCGGCTCATCAATTATTGTATATGTCATGAATCAAATTAAAATATCAAATGCATCAAATATATTTTAATGATACAACAAATAAGATGGTAAAAGTATTGAAAAGGAGAAAAATAATAATTATACCTCTGGCGCTGTTGTGTCCTGGTGGTGATGACTGACGTCGAGGCCTTTGACCCCGAGGAACTCCCAAAAATCTCACCCTATGCCCATATATCTTAGCACCATGCCCCAATAAAGGACCAAAGGACAGTCTAGGTGAGGTGGGTATAACTAACCCCTGTGTGACTCTGTGGATGAGCTATCCAAAAGTGAGCACCAGTACCAAGCCTTAGTAAATATAGCCAAACAGCTAAAGCAGTCAAGTAACATGTCTCAAGGGGGATCATCATGATCTTCCTAATGTCCACTACATTAGGAATGAATGGCCTACCATCATAAATAGAATGGAAGAAACCAAACTATCGTGCAACTCGGTTGGACTGGTAGCCCTCTATAACAACTGACTGTCCAAATCAATAACATAACCATTCTGGATGTATATTGAAAAAATACTATAATACTCTCAATGTTCGTTGGCCATGGAGCAATGAATATCTGTCATTCTCATCAAGAATATCAATAAGATTGGCCTCTATCAAATTAGATGGTAAACCAAATATGTCCGGCTGGTAGACTAATAAAAATTGATCTCTAACTAAATGAGGATTAAAGAAGAACATTCGAATCCGCTCCATCTTCAACTTAGAAGATGCTCAGTATAACTACATGACTATAAGATATCCTCATTCTGAAAAGAATGTCGGATACTCGAAACAAGCAAAGGCACCATGTATGTGGAGGTGAACCCAAGCGTATAAATACTGCCATAGCAGAGTCACATCTCATAACTCTAGAGAACCAGCCTCAGAAATCACCCTGAATATTCTATAAATCCTAGCTAACACTGCTAGAGCTAGAGGAATCTGTTCACTTCAAGAAATCCTGTTGGCTACTAACAAAGCACCTGGATGAAGTGATCCCTCTGTAATGAGAAGTGCAAAAATGCAGAGCCATGTCACTATAAATCCTGCAAAGAACAAATCTTCGCTCAATCCCTGTATGGCTGGAGAAGTCTCTCCTGCTAATAAAGTAGGCTCTGTAGTCTCCTCAGATAAGTAATTACCATTAGACACACCAAATCAAAAGGATCATTGCTAAATAAAGTTTAAATGTGTTTGATTTTTGAAAATGAGAACTTTACTTAACAAATTTGTGCATGCTAAATAAAGTTCAAATGTGTTTTGATTTTTCAAAAATGTGAACTTTACTTAGCAAATTTGTATGCTAAATAAAGTTCAAATGTGTTTATTTTTTTGTTTTGATTTTTTTTTTTTTGAAAAAGGGGTCTTTACTTAGCAAATTTGGGTATGATAAATAAAAATCCAAATGTGTTTAATTTTTATTTCGATGTTTGAAAGTGGGAGTTTCTATTTAATAAATGTGGTATGTTAAATAGACTCCGATTTATTTTCAAATTTCTTTTTGGAAAATGAAACTCTCACTTAATAAATTTGGGTATGTCAAATGGAATTCCAATGTATTTTGATTTTTATGATTTTTTACAAAGGAGATTTCCATTTAACAAATTTGGGTATGTAAAATTGAAATCAATTATATTTTATTTTTCAAAGATGAAATTTTTGTGTGTGATTATTGCTTTTCTTGAAAAGAAGGGAATTTCAACTTAACACATGGGGAATGTGTCGAGTGGAATTTCAAATGGTGTGATTTTGTTTGAAAATGAAATATCCATTCAACAAATTTAGATATATTGAATAAAGAGGTTTATCTTCAAATTTGTACATTTTGAAAAGAAAGAAATTCCAACTTCAACATATGTGAGATATATTGAAATGAAATTTCAATTTTACGATATGATTTTACTTGGAAATGGAATCTTTATTCAAAAATTTGGGTATATTGAATGAGGATGTTCACATGTGCTTTTTAAAAGAGGATTTCTTTTTTATTTTGTTTGGAAATGAAATCTTCATTCAATAAGTTTGGGTATATTGAATGAGGATGTTCATATGTGTTTTTTAAAAAAAATAATTTTGATTTTACTTGGAAATGACATCATCATTCAACAATTTTGGGTCTATTAAATGAGGATGTTCATATGTGCTTTTTGAAAGATTTTTTTTTTAATTTTAGTTTTAAGATAAAATCTTCATTCAATAAATTGAGGTATATTGAATGAGATTGTTCATATGTGCTTTTTGAAAGAGGATTTTTTTATTTTGTTTGAAATGAAATCTTCATTTAATAAATTTGGATATATTGAATGAGGATGGTCATATGCACTTTTGAAAGAGGATATTATTTTTTAATTTTGTTTGGAAATAAAATCTTCATTCAATAAATTAGGTATATTGAATGAGGATGTTCATATGTGCTTGTTGAAAAAATGATTTTGATTTTATTTGGAAATGACTCTTCATTCAATAAATTTGGGTATATTGAATGATGATGTTCATATGAGCTTTTTGAAAGATATTTTTTTTTTTAATTTTGGTTTTAAGATGAAATCTTCATTCAATAAATTTAGTTATATTGAATGAGAATGTTCATATGTGCTTTTTGAAAGATAATTTTTTATTTTGGTTTTAAAATGAAATCTTCATTCAATAAATTTGGGTATATTGAATGAGGATGCTCATATGTTATTTTTGAAAGATGATTCTTAACTTTGAGATTTTTTTTTTGAAAAGATCCTACATATAAAAATCTTGAAGATTGTTAGATGAGGTTGAGTTATAAAAATTTTTGAGCAAGTATTTTATTATGTGAACTTTTTGGAAAGTGTTTTTGAAAAGTGATATTTTTATAAATGACTTATTTTTCTTATTTGTGGAATGAACTTTACCTTACCATAGAAATGGTAAAAAAATTCAACAAAGTTTTTTTAGTTGTTTCTTTTGGCTAAATTTTATTTTCACCTATTGGGGGACTCAACAGGGGTTTTAAGACCTACATGGAGTGATGTCCTAAAACCTAAAGGATACTGAATAACTTAGCTTAAGAATGAAATGAGCTAAGTGCCAACAAAAAATAAGGATAGTCTCAGACTCATATGAAATACAAATAAATTATCGATACTTGGAGACAATGATCATTCACCAAAGATGGAGAGAGGAACCATCCCAGCAGAGTCACCAGAAAAATCTGTGGTGAATTTTTTTATTTTTAACATTTGGAGATGCTAAAAATTATAGTTGGGACACCACGTAGATCCGCAGATGTACTCATTAGGGTGATCGAGTGCGACATTGATAAATGATGTACTTCCTCGAGAAACATAAGTCACCATCCTACAATGGACCTAATCACCTAATAAGGACTCCTAAGGATAATGGGTGTTCGAATGTACCAAAGATATCTCCTCTACTTTACATGAAAAAGTAAAACATGATTTATTTTAAACAAGGTTTGTTAAGTTCCCTATAGAGGCAAGCCTCCATAATTAATTACATCCTAAGGAATGAGATTCCTTAAGAATACTCTCGATTAAGATAAATGATCGTTGTCTCCAAAGACTTTAAATATAAGACTACTAATAAATTAGTTATTTTTAAAAAATCAAGTGAGATTGGTCAAAATGGAGGGAGTTATTATTGAAACCAAATGAAAATGAGTAGGGATGCTAATGATGCTAAGGAACCTAGCAAGCAACCAAAACTATCCTATAGTTGGGCTTTATATTTTTCAAATTTGAAGATGATTATATGTTTGAGTTGAATTTTCATTAGAAATCAAGGGCTTACAATTCCACAACACAAGATCTTGGAAATGCTTAAGAGGTGAGAATTTATACTTGTAGCCTGCAAAAAAAAATAACAACATTGGATCCTAAGTTTAGGGAGCTTTGGCGAGGGCCAAAGCACAACCTAAATCTAAGGCAAAAATGTGTATATGGTTTATCTCCATAAGAGAGAATAAACTACCCGACTGTTGGACTTACAACCATCTTGGGGTGGCCGCCAACTAACTCCTCCTATGATTTTAAATACATGTAGGCAAGTCTTATGCTTTGTAAGATGGCTAAGCTATTGTTTATTTAGAAATGATACTAAGCCCTTAAACACACTCCCTAAGAGACTAGATCATGAAGGGCATGAATAATGACTTAAATCTAATGCAAATTTTGCTAAGTTTTATTTTGATTTTTTTTTTGGACATTTTTATTTGACATTGGCTATGAGATTTAATATGCCTAATGCATGAGAAATTGGTTATGGAAAAAAAATCAAAAAAGAAGGAGGTGTGTTTCCACCATGGCTCTCAAAGGTCAAACCATTTTCTCTAGCAAAAGTGGAAGCCCTCCATTAGCAAGAGTGAAACAATATGATTTTATGCATGATGTGAGACATACAACATCCAGCTAAAGGGTTACTAAATATTTTATTATCTTAATTTATGTCCTAAGCTTTAAGTAAGGTTATGAGTTGTTTAATTTTAATTTTGAGTTAATTAATTTGATAGAAAATTTATATTTTTCTAAGAGTTTAATCGCATCCAGGCCATTCAACAACCATCAAGCAATTAAGAAACTAAGAAAATCATACCATCCTAATTGCACAATCATAAATAAAATCAATCAATTTCTAAAATTAATACAAAAGGATTAAAAGCCGGTGTGATCGGATACCACCATACAACCCAAAAAAAAAATGTGGGTAGCCGAGCTCTACTCTTATACAACCTGGATTATAAATGAATAATTACAATTAAAAAGAGGAATTCATGTTATGAGGGTCTTCATTCTTCATTTCTTCATTTTTTTTCCTTTCTTCATTTCTTTCTTTCTTCATTTCCTTCTTTCTTTTGGTTTGACATAGGATGTAGTTTGCTCCAAGGCTTCACATGGTATACAAGACATGGTTTTAAAACCAATGTTCATTCTAATTCTCCCATAACATTCATTTCAAATCTTAATTACAAAATTTATATCAAAATGGGAAAGATAAATCTAACTAAACCTGCAAAATAGAGATTAGCTAAACATATTATGCAACCCAAACAATTATATGAATAATTTGGACTTAACATCCCACACATGGGTAACCAAGTCCACTTGTCCTAATTTGAGTCATACTTAGGGGTATAAGCAACCGCATACAGCAAAAGCATTTATATTTTTATTACAAAGCCCCTTAAGCATAACTCTCAATAAAAAATATGATTAGGCTAAGATCTCCTTATCATCCAAACTATGCACATGCATCCTAACATCAAGTCTAAAAATATTATACCACAAAATAAAATCAGGCATCAAATCATGCACTGCCCTAACATAGAGCTATAAATGGTGACTTAGCTTAATGTGTGTGCCATTTAAGGCTTGTGTGACATTTCTTAGCTAGGCTTTAAGGTTGAAATTTTCTAAGTGTGAAGGATTCAATTTAGAGGGTGATTTCATTTTAAGTGATTTAGTTAATTTGTCAATTTTAGTTGATGATTTGATTTGATTTTAATGAACCTACACTTAGTTACTAAATATTATGAAGAGAAGAAAAGAGAAGAGAACTTCTCTTTCATCCCTACCTTAAAACATTTCTAAGGTAGATTGATTAATGAATTTTCTTTAGTGAATATTTATTATGTATTTTAATTAGCTCTAAGTTTAGATTTACTCTAAATAGCTCTATTCAATAAGAAAGCATTTTAGGATTAGTTAAGGTGAATTACTATCACATAACACACAACTATTTATTTTGTTTCACCATGTATACCATGCATATGAATAATCCTAAGCATACTATATATGCAATACAAATTTTAGCACACTTTGATGATGAATGCTAAGGAATGTGATTTGAAAATTTGAATATTCCATTGATGCATGTCTTTATTATGCAGAAAAGGGGGATTTCTTATCCATTAACAAAATGCACATCCACATATATAAAAGACATAAATGAGTACGACGCCATTATTTTCTACACAAGGGGCGTAAGGTACAAGACATACTTAGGGCTACTTAAAGCCTCACAACATCGAGATATCCAGACTAATATACCACTTTTCTTAAATACATGTAAATGTACAAAAAAGAACAAATGGATGAAGAATTATGCAAAAGATTTTTGTGTTTGATTTGGTTGTATAATTTACATGTGTAATGTGAGGATCCTTCTTAAGTCATAACATAGGAGTGCATAGGAATAGATTTAAGCTAGTGTTATGTTCTTTTCAAATGAACTATACACTTTATAAATCCTATTCAAATCTATGTTAAGAGAAGAGAGGAAGGCAACATAAAATACATCTTATGTTATAATCACATGCAAGCTTATAAGTATTCATAAGTAGCATCACTCTATTCATAATCTTTGATTTATAGATTTTAAAGATAATTTTTGGTTTAATAGTGATAATATCCACTCATATTCTTAACTTTAGCCAAAACATATAATTTCACATAAAAGAAATATTTTATTTAATTGGTTTTTCAAAAGAAATGAATGCATGATTTCATAAGACAAACAATATTTAGCATACTTGAAAAAAAAATAAAGGGATGTAAGCATATAACTTCATTCACCCTAATTAATTTCTAAAGACAATCCTATAAAAATAAGATCATTTAAAATGAATCAAAATTCTTTAAGGAATTTTTTTATTTTTGAATTTGATTTGACTTAGAAATGTGAAAAGAGTTTGTTGGTCCTAACCCATTTCCCCATGTGTGAATTGGTTTAGTTTAATTTTAGAACAATTAGGTTGATTTTATATTTTGTTTTAGGTTAAGTGTGAATTAAATCCATTAATTACCCTTTACCTATACCACTTTAACATAATTAATCAAGCAATTTGAGCTAATATATGATACACAATGACATGGAATTTAAATCAGCAATACACCTAAGAAATAAATGGGCCTAATGCAATTGGCTCACAATTATTGATTAATTAAATTTAAAGTTTAATTAAGTACTTTCATAACCATCCTACACATGTAGTTTGATTATGATTTCCTTTGAAGTTATCTTAGGTTATTGAACACCTAAGAATCTACCCAAGAATTTAAGTGATTAAGTTCTGGAATAGTTTGGTTTTGAATTTGATTAATTAAGCCATTTAATGAAGTGAATAAGTTATTAATCAATTTGTAAATTAATTAAGTGTTTATCCAAATGAAATTAACTTAAGAGAAAAGATTGAAAAAGAAATCTTAATCTCATTCCTTAAACCTATTCACTATTTCATGATGATTAACAAACTAAATTAATGAATTTATCACCACTTAATAAGTTAATTAACCATTTATTTAGTTAAGAGAGGGATTAAGGATGAACTAAGAAATTCTCCTAATTAATCAAACAATAAATTCTAAGAAAATCATAGGAGATAGAGGTCATCCCACTAATTAACCCTAGGAAGTTTGAAATTAATTGCTGAAGTAATTAAAGAGTAATTAGTCTAATACATTTTTAAAAACTCAAATTGAGTGGAAGTCACTACTCAAAATCAATTGATTTTAATTTTATATTATTCCTCATTGCATTATCTTTAAAATGAACTTTATATTGTATTTTTTGGATTTTTCTACAATTCATTATGAATTTTGGAAATTTTAAGATTAAAAATGAATTAATTAGAGCTACCCCTAATATCATCGTGCCATGTGGTGGCTGACGCATCGCGATGGGATAGGTTATTTAAGTTATCACATCCATCGCTAAGTCAGTTGGCGGCGGACGTGCTTTCTCCACGAACCGTCTGATCTAAGATCAAACAGTCGTGATTAATCTCACAGTTTAGGCTTAAATTAGAGGGAGATCTATCATAATTTAATCACAACTGTACATTCCAATCACGTGAAATGGACGGTGTGTGATCTATCTCCTCCCAAGCGGCGAGAGACGGATGTCGTCGTTGATCGTCACTCAATCCGAGCTCACCCAAGCTCGGATGGAGTTAAACTCATCCCATACCTTTGGGGAGGCACAAGTAATGAATCTAGTCAAGATCTCAAGGGATTATAATTTCCTTTAAAAAGGACCAAATAATTTTTCCTATGGCTATGATTTTGAGCAATACCTCACCACAGGCTATCACCAGTGCTTCCAACAGAGGAGGTAGCTTCGTCTAGTAGAGACGAAGCCCTGTTGAAGGTATCAAGTCTTGATTTGGAGTGGATGGTTCGGTTTACCAAGCTCCCCTTCAATGGTTATCCGCCTTGATCAAAATCCTCCTTCCTATAGCTTGGTGATGTGAAAAATAACTTGATTGAGCTCGACGAAGTCCCTTGATGGTGCTTGCAAGTTTAATTTGGTTTTGATGGAGAATTGGATGAGTTGGAATTAGGATGGACCTCCCCTATTTCGCTTTAACTAAAACTGAGAAGGAGAAATCAAGGGAGCTTGTAAATGGATTTGGGAAGCTTAAGGATGCTTGGTTTTGATTCCTAGAGCTCAGTCGAATTCAATACTCTTCGTTTGAGTGGGAATGAGGGGGAGTATATCTCCCCCTCCTTGGATCGGACGGTGAAGAGAAATTTTTCCATTTTTGATCATGGAGGAGATTGGTTATCACTTTGAGTTGTTTAGCATCCCATGTGAGTCATTTTAGGCAGAGGAGTGGAAGAGAGTGAGTGCCCATGTGCTAGGTGAGTGCATAGAGTGATCCAAGTGCTCAATTCACATTGGAGGGGTAAGTTTTGCCTTGGGTTGGGTCATGGCCGACCCAAGCTCATTAGGTCATGTTCACCACCCTCCTTGGTGTCCAAGTGGACCACTAGAAGGATGCCAAGTGGCCTTGAGAAAGAATATGACCAAATTCTAAGTGAATTTGGTCATAGGATACCCTTTGACTTAAGGGCAAAGTGGTCATTTGGCCATGATTTTGATTTGGACAGATTTGAAATGATTCAAAAATGGGTTGGGCCAAATTTTAAGTGATTTGTAGTTCATTTGATTTGAATTAGTTTAATTTGACTATTTAGGTCAAGTTGAGTCAAATTGAGTTAGGTTGACCAATTGGTCAAATTGGGTCAAACCATGGGTTATGTCAAGTTCAAATGATCATTTGGAGCCTATGGGTATCATTGGCTTAGTTCAATTTGGTTTATATTTGGTTTTGGCTCATTTAGGTTCATTTAGGTCAAATGGGTCAAGTTGACCAATTTGACCCAATTGGGTTAAGTCATTGGTTGATTTATGTTGGGTTGATCATTTGAAAGGTATTGCAAGCTTTGGTTTCAATAAATTTTGATTTGGTTTGATTTCAAGTTGATTTAACATTTTTGGTCAAGTTGTTCATGGCATGGTTAATTGTGCTAGTTGAATTTGAAGCTTGGTCAAGTTCAATCAATTTAGAATGAATTTGACTCATTAGTTGCAATCAATTTGGCTTAGATCAAGATTTTACCCATTTTGACTTTTAGGTCAACTTAGGTCAAGTGGCCAGTTGGGCTTGGCTTGGCTCAATTGATGATTGGTCAAGTTCAATCATTGATTATGAATTGATTTAGATCAATGGTTTCAATCAATTTGACATATGGTAGATTTTGGCTTGTTTAGGTTTCATTTTGGGCTAAATGTTGACTTGGTCAAAATCTATGACTTGGTTTGACCCAAATTGAGTGATTGATCATCCTAGAATGATTGTTGCTCATAATGAGGCTTAGATGGGCTTAGTTCAATCCAATTTGGGTTGGATTAGAATTTGGTTCAAAAAGGTGCTTTAGGTCACTTTGGGTCAAGTGAGCCTAAATGGGTCAATTGGCTTGATCAAGGCTTGATTCAAGTTTGATTGAACTCACATATGGACTTATGATAGAAATATAAATCCAATTATAAGTAATTTGGAGTCAAATGGGTTTTGATTCATTTAACAATTTCAAGTTCAAAGGATGAACATGGGTTTGATTGGGATTAATTTGATTTTGGTTTGGTGATTGAAGTTTATGTTTATATTTGGCTATGTGATTGAAGGAATGATTGTTTGAAGAGAAAATCAAAGGTTTGGATTGATTTGAGAATGATTTGGCTAAGTTCAAGGATTTGACTTGAAAGAGTATAAGTTGGATTTGAGTTTTGAATTTAGTTTTGGTTATTTGAATTTCATTTATATTTGTGAATATAAATGATAATATAAATGAGTTATGAGAAAATCTTTGAGTTTGGAGTGATTTAGATTTGATTTGAGCTAAGTCCATAAGATGAAATCAAATGAGCTTAGGAAAGATTTTGGATTTGGAATTGATTATGGGTTTCAATCATTTGGAATTTATTTAGATTTTGAAATTGATTTATGATTTGAGAAAATCAATTGAGTTGGAATTGATTCAAGATTTGATTTGAGCTAATTCCATAAGATGAAATCAAAGGGCTTAGAAAAGGTTTTGAATTTGATTTAAGATTTGAGAAAATCAATTGAGTTGGAATTGATTTAAGATTTGAGTTTGAAGTTTGGCTTGAAAGAAGGAAGCAAGGATTAGGTTCAAGCTATAGGGCAGGCAAGTCCTCCTAATAACCCTAAGGCATAACCTATTCTTATGACTAATTCTTCTAAGTCTTTAGGGTTAGATTAAGTGTTTACCTAATCACTAGAAGTGGCTTAAGACTAAAAAACTCTTAATGTCTAGAGGAGTCCTATGTCTAAGATGAAGATTGAAAGCTCACTTCAAAAGTGATTCAACAATCATGTAGTGCTACAGTATCCCCAGATAGAGCATAATCTTATAAGAAGCTCTAAATCTATGCATTCACAGGTAATGTAGCCCGTGATCGTCTAGAGCATCCTAATGCTCAAAAAGTCAAGTGATAATAGTCAAGATCAATGTAAATAGATGGCATGACTAATCTACCCTGTCGATCATTATTAACATAGGGATGCCTACAAAATAACTCCTCATCAGGTGGAACACACTTCTTATAGCGATAACCAAACATTAAAGGCATGACACAACTTGTAAGTCCCAAAGTGTAACTGTCAACTCCTCCGAGCCAATCCAACAGGTGGTATTACTAGCATCCCGAACTCCGCTACTTCACAAGCCCAAGAAGGATGCATACCTCCAAAATCAAATAAAGATGCATATACTGTCTCATAAATGCTAGTTGATCGTAAAGTATCTCTGTGAGCCTGCAAGATATATCTAGCCTAAGTGACGTATCCATGTGGGAGACTAGAAATCTTGCCAATAGATGAATCTCGAAGCAATTCTAATGAGCTCAACTGTAATTGATAGTGGCTTAGCAGTCTAGACTACCTCATCCTCTCAATGTTATCAGAACTAGGCTGTAAAATATCACAATATCCAGAACTAACCTGAGCTAATGTACTATCTAGAGGATCGTAGTTTCCGCATTTCAGCTTAAGGGTAACCACCAAATCTGCGAGATCCTCAGAAGCAATAAAGTCAGAAGTACAGTCAAAAATGCAAGGAGGAGCATGCAAAGAAACCCTAGTAAAAATCATGTCCCCTCAATATATCGGTGTGCTGCTCAATCCTATCCTTGGTATCAACATCTCCATGAAGATCATGTCTATCAATCTCCGACCAAATAGCCTCCTCGCTAGTCTCAACAGATGACAGATCATCATGTCTTCTCCAGCTGAACATTCTTTTGTCAAGTGATTAGAGAAATGACACATAAGAATCCAAGTGACAGCTTAACAAAGTGTAAAACAAAAAAGGAGTTATATTAAGAAGCAGTAAAAAGAAGGGGAACAAAAAGATAGAGAGAGAGAGAGAAGAAAATCAATAAGATCAACTAATTTTTAATAAATGCAACTTATTCCATGCATGAATCACATTTGTTGTGGGCATTTGTTGACCTTCATATATACCACATGAGTCGAATTGAGCTTATGAGATGAATTCGATCAACTTTGGATGTTTCAGAGCACAAGTTGAGATGCACCAAACATCATCAAAACCAACCCAAATGACCTCCAATCAATGAACAAACTTGCATTAAAATATCAAAATTGGTCTGAATATAAATATTACAATCTAACGATCAACAAAGCAAGCATCGAGCTATCAATGTGCCAACATGTATATTAGTCGAGAAGGCGATGTCCAAATGACCTTTGTTTATGAAATTAATTACGCTGTTAGTTTTGAAATGTTAAAATCTATCAACTAAGACTGTTCACACTCAATTCAAATGAGTCTATGCAAATGTTGAATGCTAAGAAGTGACTGCATGCAAATCAGGCTAAAATAAACTGGATATCGCCAAAATGAGTCAAAATAATCTCTGACTGATGAATGGACTTTGCCATTGTGTTCAGAATATCAAAGCTGGTCATAATATAAATATTGCACAACCTAATGATCAAGCGATTGAGTCATCAATATGCCTATACGTATATCGAGATTAGGAGGTGCCGACTTAAACCAAATGACCTTGTTCACAAAATTGATTACGCTGTTAGTTTCAAAATATCAAAATCTATCAAGTAAGATTGTTCACACTCAATTCAGATAAGTTTGTGCAAAAATTGAGCGGTCGAAAATTATAACGTGCATTTTAAGCTGAACTTGATCCAATTTGACGCTGATTCAAACCAAATAATCTTTGATCGTGAAATGGACCTTGCCTTTGCATTTAGAATATTGAATAACTATGAATCAACATATATATCAAACCTATATTAAGGACGGCATAAAGTTCATATGAAAGTTGATTAAACAATAAAAATATTATCAAAAGGGCTAATAACCTAAAACCGACCCACAAGACCTAATAACTCAAACCGACCTAAGCTCCCTTATATCCCACTCGCTCGACCTTCATTCGGCTCTCCCTCTTCACATACGAGATATGTCATGCTCTTCACGATGATCTTGCTTTATCCTCCTCTCGCTTTCTGCTTCCTAATCAGAACTGCATTTCACTGGTTTCCTTTCCTTCTCAACCATTCTCCTTCCTCCTCCTTAAAGAAATAAGACTTGTTTTATTTTTTCCTCTTCATCCAATCACATGTAAGCAATGGTAAGATTTCCTTCTTCCTTCTTTCTTCCAACTGGGTAAGATAATCATGATCTTCTTTCCTTTACTGACATTTAGTTTGAAATCACCTTTCAAGTTTTACGATTTTCTTCTTCCTCTTCCTTTTGTCACCTCATCAAACACACTAAAATCACCCTTCAAGCTCCTAGTCAAAATCCTTTTATCCCTAAACAATCCTCCTTTATTGAAATATGCAATCTCCTTTGTTGAAATCAATCTCCTTTGAAATCCACTCTTTGAAATCTACACCCCCTTTGTTGAAATCTAAAGCTCTACTTTGTTGAAATTTGCAATCTCCCCTAGTCGAACCTCCCTAGCCAAACTCTCATTGTCGATCATTTCAAGTGCCCAGGAAAATAAGTTTAAAATGTATAAATGTGAGATATATGTATGCTTGTGTCTTTCTTTTGTAGCTTCCAAAACCCCGCTAATGCCCAATAGGGCGCAGCGGGTGTGAAGACGATTGTGATGTTGAAGACACCACTTGCTATGCTCAATAGGGCATACCGAGCAAGTAAAAAAAATTGTTAAATGTCGCTCCCCTAGCCGAAATACTATCAAAATTTAGACTAAAATTTGGAACTTAGATAAATTTAAATGGAAATCTTTTAAAATTGAAATCAAATAAAAAATAAGAGAAAATAACATATAATGAATACAAAGGTAAAACATCAAATCAAAGAGCAAAGAGTAAAAAGCACTCACAAGATTTATCTAAGTATAGTTGAAAGCCCACCCAAAATATGAACTAAAAAAATTATCCCTTCTCTTTCAAGCACTCCAACTCCTCAAACAAATGGAATGAAATATAAGCCCCCCTCTTAGTATTATTTATAGGAATGGGAGGAAATAATGTGGAACCCATCTTTATCTAAACTTAATAATCAGGTGTGATGATGGGGTTTGATGGATGATACTAAACTCACAAACAATTGTAATCAGCTTAAATTAAAGCGAAAATGGGTTCTCTTTTTCTTCAACTTTACAAACTAAAAGGTTTAGTGAAACTTATAACCTGATATCAAACTTATAAGAAACTTATAATAAATTTGAAGTCTAGTTGTTCACTAAATATGAAGTCTAATGTGCGCTAGAATATGAGTTGATGTTTGTTTATGAATGAGATTTATTGAATACTCAAAGTATTAAATTAAACAAGTATCATAAAACTAATTGAACAACTAAAAAATAGATGATATCGAAAGAGTCTATTGAATATTTAAAGACTAATCAACTTGAATCAATTAAATATTAATCTAAAAAATCTAATAAGATATTAGACCAATATAAAATGTATTTTACACCACCGGATCTAGTTCTTTGTACAAGCAAATATAATGCGACACTAAATTAAATACTGCACAAATGAAGGAACTTTCCTTCAATCCATAAATAAAATAAATTTCATTCTAATTATGAATTTTAATGTAAGTGATTTTATTAATTATATGAAATTATCTAAGCTATAAATACCTATATGTGCTCGGACATAGAGATTTAAAGTGCAAATTTAATGTCTAAAAAGGCTGCATGCTAAATTGGAATTAAATAAAATGTAAAATCAATCTCATAATTAAAAAATAAAAGTACCTAAATTACTAATCACCCACATGGGCCCCGACACTACGGTGAATGCTTAAAATTAAGTGTTTGAGGATGTTGTGCGGGTTCCTTCCCGATTTGGTCTTAGGACCTGATCCGGGTTAACAAAACCTAAAAATAGAATAATAATATTATAAGAATATAAACTTATTAAAATATCTAAGAAGCTAATTCTGTCAAATGACACTAGATCTAATCTCTATTATTAAACTAATATAGTCGAGAGATCAAATAATAAATCAAATGATCAAACAATACATTAACCCTGATGATGGCTGTGTTGAATGGTGATTTCGACCGGAGGGGATACTTTCATCAAAATGTGATCCTAATTTCAAATCAAATATCAATCTAAAAACTTCTTAAATAAAATTTAATCTTTAAAAGCTTAAAGTAGAAGTCAATCTATCCACATTCTACAATTATTTATCGAGGTGATAAATTAAGAAAACTCTGAGGAGTCAATGTCAAATCAAGTGTTAGGCTATATTGACTCTCAATCAATCTCATGCTAGTAAGGATGTGACCCATGTCCTGACTCAGGGTTTGGCTCTAGATGATGTAAACCGTGAGTCATGATCGGGTGGTTTGACCAGTAAGACTCTATTATATTATGACCACCGTAGCTCATATACTCCCAAATGGCTCTGCCCTTTGAGTTGTAAATCATAGGGTACACTTGATAGGGCAAAAAACTCTCTGTCAATTAAGGTAGACTTAAGTCTATCTCTTAGATAAACACCACCCCAAGTCTACAAGGATTTCTTAGATGACGTAACTCATGTGTTGCTGATAAGAATCTTTCAGTCAAGTTGGGTCGACTACCTCCTCTGACTAAGTAGACTAGGGATCGCGACAGCCCAGGATGACAAAACCATAGGATTTAGGTCGAGCACGCCATCGTTCCCCCAACCATCCGCTTTAAGCTAATAATGATGAATTTCATAAATTCTAAGTTCTAAAACTCCACATACTGCTACTATACACTACGCATTTAGCGATCTAATAACAAGCCTTAATCGAAAGTTCTCTCTCAGCATTGAGATGAGTAATTAACTATAGTGCTATAGAAACCAAACCAGATCTAAAGTCTTCACAAAATGAGGACTAAATCTCTGGGTAGTGTCTTATCTACTATTCCATTTACCTTCTGAAAATTACACCGATATTTTAGTTCATATTCTCTTCCTTCATTTGTCGAGAGGTCGGTGGCGAATTTTTGGAGCCCACATCCATACATTTAGCACTTCTTGTATTTACTGTGTTCCAAACTCATACTTTAATAATGCATATAAGTGCCCATGTGTGAATGATAAAGTTTTGCATCTTGATGTGTATGAGTTTGCTTGACTATTCATTGATGTATGGATCTGTTATTTGTATTAGGCATGGAGCTAACACCTATATTGTGTTTTCCTACGTAACATTACACTTTGATAAGCCACTTGTATGGATCTATCATTTGTACCTAAAGTTCTTTCTTTGCCACTTGTTAAAGCGGGTCGTAAAACAATGAAATGAATTTTATTATTTAAGCTAAATATTTTGATCTCATTAGTTATTGTACATATAATTTTAATATTAATATTATTTATTATGTGATATATAATCTCTTAATATAATTTAGTGGACTTATGCTTATATATAAAATTATATCTAATTTTTTTCAACTTTGTTTCATATCATGCAGCATATAAGGATATTTTAGTCTTTTTTGCACAAACAGCTGGAGCACAGTAGATTTTGAACTGAGTTTTCCAAATAGAATCACAGTTTCAGCAATAACAACTTCCTGCTACAAGCTTCTTCTGCAATGACTTTACATCTACTTCTCAAACAGCTGTAGCAATCTCAAACGCAGCTTTAAAATACTTATACAACTTAGGTAATTAATAGATTAAAGTGAATGAAGAATAATAAATTTAAAATTTGAATTTAATGCTTATCCACTAGCCGTTTAAGGCCTAAACCTGCCTATGAAAGAAGCCAAACTCTCCTCGTATTAAAATCCCTGGCTTAGTTAGGTCCATGCATGTTTGTTCTAATAAATTTTACATGGGTGGCATACTTGGATAACATGGCATTCAATCATTTACATACATCACATGGTCATGTGTGCCTGCCACTTGGAGCTCTATAATAAGCCATTGCTTCCTGTAAACTTTTCTCATCTTTAATTTACAGATAGAAAACAAAAGATGACCTATTGAGTATTGGCTCAATATGAGAGGAGAAGCAATTGCTCTCTCTCTCTCTCTCTCTTCTTCCTCTTTCTCTCCCTCCCTAAAAAATTTGCAGTGCTGCACTGAAATCAACGTAAGATAGACCAATTAAAAAGCTGCATCGAGAATCGTGTCTGGCAGAGATTATAATGATTAGGAGAGGGGATGCATGCAGCTTCTTGTGTCGTCTTCTTCAAAAACTGTATGGAGTTATTCGACTTTCTACTGTGATTAGTTATTATTACTTTCTGAAATTTCAGGGCTCACACTACGATGAGTTTTGGCTATCCATTCAGTGTTTCAGTGTCTCAGTCTGACTAGCGAGATTGGGGTTTAGGCTTCAGAAAAAGACTAGAAGAGAAGGCAGCGGACGGCCTGTGGAGATGCTCAGAGCTTTTTACAGTTAGGAACTCTTCATACTGTTATGCATTGATTGAGAGCCTATGTTGGACCGTAGAGTTCTGAGAGGTTAAAAATTGAAATGAATTTTACCTTCAGAGGTAGCTGATTAGAAAAACAAAATTATTTTAAAATATTCTAAATAAAAATTCATAAAAATATTTACTTAATATTTACATACTTAATATGTACATTTTGGCATTTATATTATAATATGTTTTTTATACATTAAAGGATAAATTAATGTTAAAAAAGTTGATGATTGTGATATTAAAAATTAAATATTATTTATGTAAATATTAAAATTTAAATTTTAACTATATAAATAAATAAGAATTGTGCGATATATATGTAAATGCCATAAATTAATAATGCAAATAGATTAAAAAGAAAACTAAAATTTATCTTAACTAAAAAATTGATCAAACTATTTTAATTCTGGTTTTATTAGAAAATGATATTTGGGTCCCTAGATCTTATGCCCATAACAAATTATCTCTTGACAATGCAAAACTATTTGGTTCTAAATAAATAAATAAATTTGTAGATTATATTTATATAATATTTGTATATATGAATTATCAAAAAAACATAATATTTTTTCACCCTTCAAATATAAAAAAATAGTTAAATTTTAAATTTTAAAAATATAATGTATTATATTTTTATATTATTACAATATCTCTCATTTTACTTTGTCAAAAAAAAGATTAAAAAAATTAAATCATATAATATAAGATTATGTATACATTATAACTTATCCTACATTAAATAATGAAAAGTTATTTTTACATTTATTCACATTATTTTAACTAAATAAATTTATCTGATAACATTTATCTTTTAACATATATATAGGATGGGAACAGTCGAAGTTTAAAAAAAAAAGTATTTACAGGACTGGATACAATCTAGCTATAGGTTGGGCAACAGTTAGCTGATCTCATATGCAGGCAACTGTTCAGTCAGAATGGCTTTAATTCTCTCTGCAGAAGATCAAATTATTTGAATTGCATAAATCAGACAAATTTAACAAGAAATAATTTGTTAAACTGACGTCGACTTCGTCCTTCATAGCACATCATTATCAAGCAACATCTAAATTATATTTTTAATGGCATAAGATACTCCTGTCATGTAATTCCAAACAGCACATAACTCTCATCTAAGCATTGAAAGCGATGGGGAAACTCCATTTTTATTTAGACGAAATTCTGTACTTTGCAATGTTATTCTTCAAGTCTCACTCATTCCTTACCAGTTCTCTATATGGATGCTTAGAAACTCTCTTATGTTGGAATTTTATTTCCCGTTGAATGCTTTAACTGTTAAAGCAAATCCTTAATCATAGCTCAGAATCTTAGTTAAGTAGGATATATTTGTTGTCTGTTGGTATCATTGTATGCAGTATTTGGAGAGATATAAATTGATACAATATTTGTCTCATTTTTTTTTTTTAATTTTAATTAAATTGTGTTGCTGCTCTCACCAATCCAAAAAAAAAAAAACCGTAGAATTTGCATGTGATTACCTCGATGAATTAACTTAGATTTATAGTAATTACACAGTTAACCTGTTTAGAAACAAGGTAATGCCAAACTTAGTTAAAATGCCTCATAGAGAAGGATTTCAGATATATTAGTTTGGTAGCTCGCTGAACGGAAAGAAAGAGTACTGTAACATTTGACAAAGCAGACCTGCCATTAATCTTTATATCGTGATACCATTCTGCTGCATCTCATAAACGAAGTACGATGTACATTTAGGTATAGATATTAGAAAATATGTAGAAATGGATTTATCAGATTGCACTTCACCACTGTTAATGTGTTACAGCTACAAAACTCTTCTCACCATTAAGAATTTCATGCTCCAAGTCATGCTGGTTCTAAACTGATTAATGGTTAGTAGTTATTCGACTGACAGTGGAATTAGGGTTTGAACCTTGGTTTTGCCATTAAATAGGATATATATTTTTGCTTTGTCAGCCTTTAATTGTTTGTTTAATTTCATCATCATTGTAATTTACTTTAAGGATTGTTATAATTAAGATTATTACAGTATAAAATACGTACTTAGCGCATTAAGTTTTATTGTCGGTGTAGATTTATGTATGTATACAGAACTTTACTTTGTCATTGTGGATAGATTACTGTTTCCATAATTTAGAATTAGTGTAGATGACGTAACCATTACTTCAGTCTCCTTCTAATTAAACATGTTATTGCATGGCATTATAATTTTTTTTTCCCCGTATAGTTCTTAAAGATAGAATCTTTATTTGTTTTTCTTGAAAATATAGTTACTAAAAAAATATTTTATTGACATATTTTATAGGCTAGAGGTCCCATTAACATTTTATTAGAGATTGATTAAATATAATGTATAGATATATAATAAGAATGAGTATCGAATTTGTTATGTGAAAGATTAAAAATCGTAGTGCTTTTTTAGATATTGAGTTGTAAGAATCATAGGGTAGAAATGATGATGAAGATGGTGGATGATGATAGTGATAATAATGTCAATGAGTAGGCAACGATAATGATAACAGTAGTCATAGGCGAGAAAGTTAAGAACGATAAGTGGCTTATGAGTTTTTTTTTATATTTGAAATTTATCTAATTTTAATAAATTTTAAATTCATAAGAAATATACATTCTAAGGTATTTTAAATTCGCACATAAATATTTTTTTGTGTTATTTATTTCAAATCAAATATCAAAAAATAAAATAAAATAAAATTCATGCAATTATTTTATTTTACGCTCAGAATACTTACAACTAAATAATATCTATCTTGATGGATGAATCTTAATTGGTATGGAATTATAAGATAATCCTGAGGTTCTTGTGTTTAAAAACTAATTGAAATGAGAGAGAGAGAGAGAGAGAGAGAGAGTGAGATAAATTAAGGAAAATAAAGAGAAGAAAATCATAAATAGTTCATTTTAAGGAGTTCAAGGTATCATTCTGAAAAGTTTGACCGCCACCACACCCCGCCACACGCCGGTCGCCGCCGATCGCCGTCACCGCAGACCGCACCCCCACCACCGACGCCCAAACCTTCAATTTACATTATATTTTGTCAACCAAATAAAAATGCAAAATCATGAATTTGTAAAGTTCTCAACCGCATAAACTATATATTAATCATTTTACATCAATTTTTTTTTACACCGTGATTCTTTTACATCGCATTCCAAATGCAAAAAACAGCTCCTAAGACAAATTTAGCTTTGTCTTAATTATGTCCATCAATGATATTAGCATATTAGCATCAGGTCAGCTAACTATCATCAACATCATTTCTCTTATTCAAATATGGGATCAAATTTATACATTCTCGTTTTCATTTACTCTTAGACTTGTATTAATTATGTTATCTTTAATTGATCTACTTCCTTATTTAATTTCTAATTTATCAATATCAAGTTTATTTATTTAATTGTTAACATATTTTTAAACATTTATTTTAAATGCTCTAATAAAAAAAATTAAATATTTGAAATTAATGATTCATCTTCAAAAGCTGTACCCATTCCTTGCATAAAATAATAGCTAAAAACAGGAAAAGAACAGTGTGTGGTTGCACTCAACAATACACTTAGCCGTAGGTTGGTCCTATCGCTATTAAAACGTCACAAAAACATCTTGTAAGCAGATCCATGCCGAGCTTTTTTCACCAGCTAGTGGTACAATTATCCTTTTGCTCAAGTACTTGACTTTAAAGAGGCACCTACAAGGGCTATTCTTTTGTTCTGTTTTTTTTTCTTTCATTTTCCTCAAATCTAACATTAATACCAATATATTTTGTACTATGAAAGAAAATAAATTAAGTTATTTTTTAAATTTTGGTGTGGCTTGTGAGCTTGTTGATGAAGGTCAGTAGTAGAATTAAACCTACTAACAAACAAATTTATGAGTACAATGTTTTCAATATATATATATATATATGTATATATATATATATGTATATATATATATACTCGGTAACAAACAATCTTCCTTAGTGTACAATTATTGAATGATTAAATTAAGTGGCTTCAAACTAGCCACATCTTCACCATAGAACCATTAAGATTTTGATGGATCTGCACTATTAATACAGTATAAATGCAGTTCTTGTTCATTAATGTACTTTATTTGTTGAAATAGTAACTCAATGTGGACGGATATTGTGCTATTATTTCATGTGTTTTAAAATTTTTGGCATTTTAATTTTTTATTAAATATTTAGCTAAAAGTAATTTCTTAGTCACAATAAGATGACTTAATGAATTTATTCTTTTAAGTAGAAAATTAATAAATAAAATATAATTTCAAAAGTTTTCATCAGCATATTCTTGATAGCAATGTTGCTTATGTAAATTAAGATGTTGAGGCCTTCATTAAACTTAATTCATTTGATAGTTTTTTAACTTAATTTACCAAAATAAAATTAGGTAATATAAAGTTAAAATTATGTAGTTCCACTGCCATCAAAAGTTATAATATTTAAATTTGAGGTCAAAGCAACTAGCTTTTATGTGTGAGAGAGAGAGAGAGAGAGAGAGAGAGCATGTATAGGGCTGCAAATGATCCGATCGTTCGACAAGTTACTCGTGGCTCTGCTCGATTAGAACTCTTTCATGTTCGTTTGATTAACTAATCAAACTAGCTTGAACACTTTTTGAGATACTCGATTGCTAAATGAACAAAGCTCAATGTTCGCTCGTTCATTTATGTTCATGAACATTATCATTTAAAGCTCGTGAACAAGCTCGCTAAGGAGCTCGAATATGGCTCGATTACGGCTCGATTAAGCTTATTTGTGAACAGTATTGTTCAAATTATTATTTTTTTTGGCTTGACAAGCTTTAATTGATACAACTCATGTCTATTTCTCAACAAGCTGCTCGTGAACAAGCTCGATTAAAGATTAATTAAAGCTCATTTATTTTATTAAACGAGCCCTCGTTAACATGCTCGATAATCCAATTTGAACCGAGCTCATGAACAAACTATCGAGGTTGAGCTCGATAATGGTAAACAAGCTCAAGCTTGAACACTATTCTTAAAAGCTTGAATCGAGCTCGAACTCGATAATATTAAATAAGCTCAATTGAACACATACATACTCTGCTTAGCTTGGTTCATTTGCAGCCCTAAGCATATATCTGAATAATTGAAAAATAATAACAGTTTCAAATGTTGCGAAGTTTCATAATAAAATTGAGATAAATCAGTGAAAAAAAAATCGGACTATTAAGTCGTCCTTTCAGTTCATTCTAATGCCATCAATATTACTCAACAGTCCTTGAGAAAATCTATCAATATCTTGTCTTTAAATCAAATTGTGATGGTGCTGTTATTTCGTCCGAGTCAATTGACCGGATTTTATATGTGAATTATGTGGCAAATACAAAATTTATTTATTTTAACTGAAGGATACGTGAAGAGAAATTTAAGTTTGGAAAGCATTATTAGCCTTTACTTGTAAAATTTATTTTCTATTTAATTTTTCTTGAGTTATTATTTGTTATTGACACGAAAATCCAATTAAAAATTTAATATAGATAAGAATATCATGATTAAAATGATGATTTTATGTATTTATTTTAAGATAATTAATATTCTATAAATTTTAACTGCATATTCATATATTATATTCATTTTAAGATAAAATTAATAAATTTTAAGATTTTTACTCAGATATATTTTTTTAATTATTTAAATTAGTTAAATTCTTAGTGGCAAGTTTGAGCAACCCAAAATAAGTAGGCGATCAGGTTAGAATAATTAGATATAGTGCCTTGTTTGATTTATTGTAAATATTTTGTAATGCTATAAAATTATCATAATACAAGTGCAGTCAATTTGGTTGTGGCATTTACTGTGAAAAAAAATGATGAAAAAATAAAATTTGAGCTGATGTGAAAATTATTAAATTATTACATTTTTGAAACAAATTAAACATGCCATAATAAAACTTGAATATGGGGCTATTTGGTTGGTTAAAAAAGGAATGCTCTGTAAAATAAATCTGGTGTAAAATGAATATAATGTATTTAAAATATTTTATGATTGTTTGATTGAAAGTAAATCCAATTCAAGATTTTGCATTTTAGGGTTGGAGTAAAAAGAAAAAGTAATCATAAAACTCAAAAGTGATCATCAGCAGCAGCGGTGGCAAGAGGCCGCTAACGGTGGAGACCGGTGGTGGTGAGCGGCAGTTGACGACTAGAGGTGATGGTGGTCAGTCGGTGGTAGGCGGCCGAGCAGCGATTGGTGGCGGCTGACAACAGTGACGACCCACTTTGCATTGATCGATGTAAACTAAAATCGCTCAAAATAGCAAAATCTTTTTTCATCGAATTTGAACTAAAGGCTAAAAACTGAATGTATTAAAATTTTACATTACATCTCTTAGGGTTGCAAATGAACCGAGCGTTTGACAAGTTACTCGCGGCTCAACTCAATTAGAGCTTGTTCACGATCATTTGATTAACTAATCTAATAAGCTTTAACATTTTTGTAAATACTCGATTGCTAAATGAACAAATTTAAGCAACTTATCGTTCGATTCATTTATATTCATGAACAAAATCATTTAAAGCTCATGAACAAACTTGTTAAGGAGCTCTATTATAGCTCGTTTGTTTCATTAAACGAGATGTCCGTTCACAGGCTTGATAATCTAATTTGAATGGAGCTCATGAACAAGCTCGAGCTCAACAATGACAAACAAGCTCAAGCTTGAACATCATCCTAAAAAGCTCGAATAGAGCTGGAGCTCCATAATGTTAAATAAGTTTGAACTCGAGTACACACATGCTCAGCTTGGCTCAGTTCGTTTGCAATCTTAGCATTCATTTTTCTAACTAACCAAACAAAGAAATTTAATTATTCACTGAAAACAGAATGAAATGTATTTCTTTTTCAACCAACCACACATCCCTTAAATGAAATATGGGAGACAAACCTCTAGCTATATTAAATGTCTAGTGGAAAATATGAGAATTTTAGCAAATGTACAACTATATTATATTTGGTTGATAATTAATTTTCAAGGTCTCCTATTTGTACTTGCCTATAAGATAACAATAAAAGTGAGAAATAAATTATATATTGGATGCACATATATCATAGTTTAGCATGTGATTTTCAAGACTTTAATCATAGTTTAGTGTTAATTATTGTGATTATTGTCATTATTCACTGCTTTTCAAGTTGAAAAAGTCCATAGATCTTTAATTTTTAATTAGAAAATGTGAATAAAAAATGCATTAATTAGAACATGACGACGCCATTAGAGTGCATGATTGAAGATTCAATAGCTGGTATTGTAGTTCACAAACAACGGACTTCGGCATTTGGATTTAATTCAGTGATTCAGAAGGTTGAAATATTTATTTATTTATTTTTACCCAAAAAATTAGCAGCCACTTCGGATTTTATTTTTTATTTCTAATTTAATTTTATTTAGTTTTTAATTTAAAATAAACTATATTTAATAGTTATAGTTGAGTTTAAAAATACTGAAAATATCATAAAAATTATTTTGAGTATTTTAAAGAAATATATAATTTATTTTGAGAAAAGTAATACACATAAAATAATATCAAAAAATATATTTTAAAAATAAATAAATAAATAAAAGACTTAAAATAAAATTGATCCCAAATAAATGAAATTTAAGTATAATTTAATTTGGATGAAAGATAAAACAAATATCAATTATTATTTTTAGTTTTCATGCTTTTCTTATTGACCCTATGAATCGCATTGCTCGAGATACTCTAGCTGCTATATAGACAATATTTTTAATCGATTTAATGGATGTCAACACTGATATTACACTTGATATTATAATAGAGCCACTAAAAAAATAGTTTAACAGCAAGTCTTTCAAATAGGGTTACAAATGAACCGAGTATTCGATGAGCTACTTGTGACGGCTTGATTAGAGCCCGTTCATGATCGTCTGATTAGCTAGTCGAACAAATTTGAAGACTTTGATAAATACTCAGATAATTGCTAAATGAATAAGCTTGAACGATTTATCATTCGATTTATTTATATTCATCAATAGTATCATTTAAAGCTCATAAATTAGTTTATTATAGAGCTCAATTAAGGCTCATTTAAGACTTATTTGTGAGTAATATTCTTTAAATTTTTTTATTTTTTAAGCCTAATAAGCTTTAATTGATATAACTCATATAAATTTCTCAACAAATTGCTCATGAACAAGCTCGATTAAGGCTTGATTAAATCTCAATTATTTTATTAAACGAGCTAATTGTTAACAAGCTCAATAAACTCAATTTAAATTGAGCTTGCAAAAATCCTTTTTTTGGTGAGAGGGGGAATTATTCTCTATAATAATTTTACTAATTTTTTAAAATCTACAACTATCTTAAACAAATCCTAAATTATATGTAACACCTACCAAATATTTTCTTGAGTGAAACAGCTGATGTTCTTTTGTTCCATAAAATTTCATTATTTCGTCCTCTCCCGTGAAGCGTCATTTATCTTTATTCTTTCTTCCAAAATCTTTCTCTCATCGAGTCTCCTTCAAACATACCTGATTTCATTTGTCACATAGTTTAATAAAATGAGCCCAATCATACAATTATCACTAATATGGGTGGGTACATGAAAGTAACAGACTCCGTATATAGTTGCAGCCAGCTGCTAACAAACTCGCTAAGCAGTAAACTGACAATCAATAGATATAATGTTGATCGAAAGTCTGATGATCAGAAACAGACAATGGAGGACTACATTCATTGATCAAACTTACAGCCTATGCTAGCAGCGGATCAACATTTTTTATTTTTTATTATTATTTTTTTTACAATGGGTATCCACCCAACACCCCATCCATCTTATGAGTGGAGATGTCATGATTAATGGCTGCTCACATTCATCACCATGTTAAGTTACTTATTTCCCCAGGTATAGGCCTCAGAGATTATCTCAGGAAAATTCTATGCCAGCTAAGAAAGCGTGTGGGATCGGATCATATTAGCATCAGGTCAGCTAACTACAGACGGCATTGATGGACATATGGATTGATAGCTGACAAAAGTAAAGAATAAGATTGTCACTTTTTTTAAGGAACGTGTCTTTCAGGTACTATTTTTAGGTATAATTTAATTAATATCATTGACTAATCAGACTTCCATCCATGAAGATTATTAATGCCAACTACTCTTGCTGAAGAAATCCCTATTTACACATTGGGTCCATTGTAGCTTCTGCTGCTGGATTGGGCTCAATTTCTGTAGTCACGGGTCCAGCTCAAACCACCCTCGTCCCCCCCCCCCCCCCCCTTACAAGAATTCATGCCCATTGTTGTGGTGGAACTCATCCCCTCAACCATTTGTCTCGTATCCAATTATTTTTATTGGTTCTTTGCCTTTGAAGAAAGGCAACAGTTAATTATTCTTTTGAAATACATAGGATCTGCTTCACATAAATAAAAAGAAATATCAGATGATTTAAAATTTTTTCTGTTTGAATAATTCAAAGAGGTGCATTAATGGTGAGGATCTCGGGAGAGGGCCATTGAATTCTCCAAAGCATTAATGGCAACGGAAATCGAGTTAGCATGCAGCCGAGTGGCAAACTCCTAAAAGGCTAAACTTAGTGTCAGAACTAGGCCTGATCATCCAAAAGTATACAGTTTTAGAATTGGAATTCAAGCATAAATCTTTTAGGTTGGACCCGAGCTAACCAATAGGCATTTAATATTTCAGAATGAATAATCCCACTGTTCCAAAATTTAAGATTTTACAGCATACTTTTAAAAGCTAAACGCACATATTACATTTTTAAGACTACCTTTGACTCAACTGTTTCCTCTTGTTTATTAATAACCTCTGCAACTTCTGCTCCTCAAATTTTCAATCAAAATAATAAAAACGAAATCATTTGTAAGAAGATGAAAAATAAACTTTTTATAGAAAAATGATTAAGAAAATTTAATAATAAAGACATATTTATGTATTATTATTTTGTAAATATAATAGATAGCATATCAAACCACAATAGTTTGTCATCAATCATTCAATTTATTGGACAAAATATGCCAAAAAGGCAGCTTAAGATATAACCGCAGCGCTACAACAGAGCATTAAACAATCATTTAAATCATTAAAGCTGTTGTTTCTCATCAAAAGAACTATCTTTATTATAAATCCATCAATACTCCGACTAAAACTATTAAAAAAACACTTGTATGTTGAATCTATTGACAAAAAAAATCTGCAAATTTCATCATAATCTTAGACTGAAAAAGCAAAACTTACTATGGTTTGTCTCTTGAATTAGGGACGGGGAAAGTCTCCTCTGGCTGCTTGCGCCACAGGAAGTTGGCTGCTTCAATCCAACGAGGATGAACCAAGAACTTGTTATTTTTCAAGGCCCACCAGGACTTCTGAGTTCCAGCATCCATGGAGACGATATGTGTCACAGAATCATCGATCTCCTTCAAGCAAATGGCTCCCAATTGTTCTGCTAATTTCCAGATCGCCTCCTCCTCTGGCCGGGACGTGGATGAGAACAGTCTGGAGAAAACTATAACACAGCCATGCAGGATTTTCTTTCTGATCGTTTTCAGAACCTGGAGAGAAAAAAATTTGCACTTTTAATTGGAAAACAAATGTTTATATCCTTCCCATTCAGTTTGTTACTGGGCAAGTTTCGAAACAGATGGCAAGTTTCTAATTCACTAAGTTCTGCACTGAAAGAAAAATCCATGTAGTAATCTTGAGGGCATGTTTGAGATCGATTTTGCTTTATTTATTTATTTATTTTTGCTTTTATCTTATTTTTTTTAAATGTATTTGTTTGGTTTTCCTTTTTAAGTCTTTGAAATTTTTGTTTTCAAAAATAAATCACATTATTTTTAAAAACACTCTAAACAATTATCAGATATTTTGAGTGTTTTTTCAAACAAGTAGCACTACTAAATGTGATTTATTTCAAATCGAAATAAAATAAAAACAAAAAATTAAAGTGATTTCAAACGGTCCCTAAGCAAATAACCAACCGGAGGTGATAAATATCAAGAATAGAATAACAAGCTCGATAGGGAGTATGAAGAAAGCTAATAAATTAAGCATGAATGTGAATCTGCACCTGTCTGACATCTCTGGATTGGAGATCAGTACCAAAGTCCTAAACAAACAAACCAGTAAAATGTTGAAAGGTACTGTCAAAAAGAAGTAAAAATTTAAATAAAGCGCATAAAATACTAAACTTTACAACTAACCGGATCAAAAAACATCTGGTGAACACGCTTGAGGACACCAAGAATAATGGCAAGTGCTCCATCAGACTCCCTTTCATCTTGCTTTAATTCTGATAAAGATTTAACCCCTAAACCAAATAGCCGGCAGCTTGAAGCAAAGAAATGATATTTTTCCATCAAAATCAAGTTTTCGCTATGCTTGTTCCACACCTGATTAAATCAAATAACCAGCACACAGCAGTTAATATTAACATACATAAATATATACATACATACATAGATATATATATCGAAACATGCATTTCCTGTTAAGATGAATCTCGATTTTCCTACATAACACACCAAAATAGCCTGATTACTGGAGGTATTAGGATAAGACTAAGCTGGATTGAACAAGCTTGCCATTTTGCAAACCCTTAAGTCATGGCCTAGTAAAGTAATGAGCACCATTATATTAGCTCAAACCTAGTTTGATCCTATGTGGAAGACAATGCAAGTAAAAAAAAATTCTTGCATTGCCACAACATCCTATCGTTACTTTGAACCACTAACCCCTCCATCAACCCTTTGAATAAACCGGAAGAGAACCTTTCCAATAGAAGGCCATAACAACACTTAGTTGATGAACCAAATTCCTCTCTTGCAAGGATCGCGTGGTATACTTTTACTGTTTGCATTTTTATGAATCGAAATGTGCATGTGCATTTGACTGGATAGATGGTCTGTGGACACGTGCATACATGCATGTCTCACGTATGCCTCATAAAATAAATCTGAAAACGTGAAAACAACACCAAATAAACCAAAATATTATGGTGGAAATGTTAAAAATAATAGAAACCAAGCGAAAATGATCACTTACAAACTTTGTATCATCAAGAATCACTACAAGGTTTTCTGCTCCCAGTACAACATCAAGTCCTTTTAGATACCTTTGTGTTGAATCAGCTTGTGATATCACTTTGGAATTAAAATACACTCCCTTAGGATCAAGATGCTTCACAATTTCCAGTGCATAAGAACGTTCCGCCATAGTATATATATACATCTCAAACATGGTATTTGCTTCTTTCAAGAAATTATGAACAAAAGGCCTCAACTTGGTCAGCATGTGCATACCATTAAGCTTCAACAAGCTTCTATCCGGATCATCTACACAGCCATCAGGAAAACAGTTAAAATCACTAGAGAATGACTTATTATTAAGCCATTTATGAGAACAGAACGTACTCTGCAATGATTCTGCTTGTCTCAATAAGTATTGTTCCTCTTCAGAGACATCAGCAAGAGTTGTCGAGTTAAGAAGTGTGTGATCCAAATCCAAGATCAGTACTAGTTTTTTCTTGCGTAACAGGTTCTTCAGATCTGCTCCACGCAGTCTATCAATTTCCCTACTACCCAGCTTTAAATCCTGAAATGTAGACATAAGTGCAGATAAAAACTCTGTCAAAATAACTTCAAGTACAATGAATATGTCAATAACTTCAATAACGCAATTCAGGAAATCAGATGGAGTCAGAAAAATTCAATTAAAAAAAGAATAAATTTCGGTTAAAGCAAAGTTTCCAAGCCCTCTTCTGTTAAACAAGTTATAAACTGTAATTGAATTACTCGACTATCACAGTATAACGTACGATTTTGAACCAGAAAGATGAGTTCAAGTTAACATGAGTTTGTTATGTTCACCCTACCAAGCATATTAGCACCAAAAATACTGTACTAATGGTACTTTGGACAAGATTTGAATTATGCTACATGCGCTACAACAACAATAACAACAAACCTTTATCCCGGTTACATGAATTTTTCTTCTCCATTGAATTATGCTACATGCACTGTGAGATATATATATATATATATATTAGGAAAAAAAAAGTCTCAAAGCAGTGCTAGCAGCTTAATTTCGTAAAGATCTTGTAAGTTGTCAAAATCTTGAAATCAAATCCCTCTCCATCTAATTTGTTCTTTGGCATTCAACATCCCCACACAAAATAAAAAAATCTTAAATATTGAAAAGTTTCTTTTCAAGAGAAAATATTCATATCCAACTTGAAAAAAAAGCGGAGGAAGGTAGACTTAAGAAAACATACTGTTTGTAAACATTATCCTTTTTGAAATGTATTAAGTTGCAGCAATGCTATCCAATTTCCAACATGCAACTACTATGGCAGCTTCCAGCCATCCTCACTGATCTACTTTCAAGTTGTGACAAGTGGAACATGTTATCTACCCTACATATACAAGTAAAAAAAAAAAAAGAGCATAACTTATGACATGAAAGGGGAGATACGGTTGTGCATGAGGAATTTGCAGTATCTCACATGCTACAAAATAAGAGATTGCAATTAAGAATTCACCAATCCATTTATGGTTGAGAGATAACTTTAAATATACGCATTTAACACCAAATTCAATAATGAAATTATACTGAGACATATTTTGTAATATACATCATGTTTGACAATCAATGAAAAATTAAGATTCATAAAACTGACCCCAAATAATTACAAAAAGACTAATGATGATGAGATATTTTGAAATATTACTCTGAAGATATCATTAGAACCCATCAAAATTGATTTACATCAATCATTTATTCACAGAGAAGCCCAAGGATTTCCAAGATAGTTCACTAGAAGTTAGCAAAACTAGGTTTATATAATTTAAAAAATCGGGATAATGGTAAAGCTTTGAATATAGTATCACGATCTCCAGTGAGCATATTCAAAAGGCTTTAGCACAAAAATGTTTTATGGTTGTAAAACCTTGATTGGATGATGAATATAGACATTAATAAGAATCTGTGCAACAAGAGCATGAGGAATGCATCCTTGCGGAGTACTGAACATACACGGATACATTCATTTGTATCAAGTAGTATACTTCATGAAGGTGTTCAGAACTACTCATTTTTCCTATCCTGTCCCTCAAATATTACAGCATACAATTCTTCAATACTTGGTCATATGTTTGCACTTATAATTGATCTCATGTCATTGAAACCTTTTTAATCTGTACAATAAACAGATATTGCTAAGCTTCTTTGTTTCTAACCCTTATTAAATTCCATTGGCTCCACGACATATGGAAATTTGGTTGCACTGCAATTAAGTTGTCTACTAGAAAACCTCCAAGGACCAACCAATATTAAAGGTAAAAAAAAACAATATTGTGTATCATTGCATTTTCGTTCAATCATGCAAATAATAAACTTCCGCTTTTTGTGACCCATGAAATTTGAATATCAACTAGCTTAATTACATACATGCAAATCAATTCTTCAAAGTAAAAAATAAGGAGGGTGTTAGTGGTATGTTATGTAATTCTCACAATCAAATATAGTTTCACCCTCATATTTTTATCTACTATCTCATATATATATATATTAAGTTGATTTTTCAAACTCAAATTCAAGTTGAGGAGCATAAGCACTAGCCACAATTACAGTGTACTCAGTCATAAATAACCTAGTTGCCTCAACAATTTGATTCTTCAACTCTTAAATCACTACTAACCTACCTCATTCATATTGTTAATGTTTAAAACATAGAATTTTCATCAACATTTTTGAATTTTTCCCCTTTCCGCTTAGTTCCTCTTTTCTCAAGCATGCAATTTCTAATCATTATTTCTAGTTATTCTTTGGTGCCCATTCAAATTCCTTGACTTTATGTTGCAAATATCTTCTTGATTTTGAGAGAGAGTGATCCTTACACTCTTTTTTACTAGACACATCAATTACATATTATGCTCTATAACCCCTTAACCTACTTATCATAACAGCAAGTCTTGAGTTATGGTGCATCACTTCTAGGGAACACCATAGCATTAAAAAAAAGGATTAGCTCAAAGATGAGAATTCTTCAAGGATAAGCCCTTAAAATGTTCTATTTTCAATATTTTTTAAAAATAAATTACAATTAAAAATAAAAAAAATAATTAAAAAAAACTCGAAAAAAGGAAAAATCCAAATAAAATTAGGAATAAATTCGTGTAAAGTATAAAGCATGAAACATATCTAAAATACAAAAAAATACATTTTAGAATTACAATCCATACAACTCCGACATCCAATCAACAATAATAAATAAAGTACAACAAATTAAATTCAAAAACAAGCAAGCAAGTAAATTAATCACCATTTCATTCCACAAGCAAAGCATCCTCACTGTCACCTTCTCCAAATAAGGTATCCAAATAAGATGCAGTTACAAATTAAGCTGTACTAAATTCAGCTTTAGAAAATACTCCATCTATGTCACCATTCTTCGATCAACAACTGACAAAGTGGAGATCCAAGGATAAGGAATTCAACAACTTGCAAAAATAAAATTTACGGATAACTTCAATAATTGGTCAGAAGAAACCAAATTAATGATAGCTTCAATGAGTAACAAAAAGAATGGAGCAGAAGCCTAAAATGATAAAAAAGAGGAGCAGACAGATTCTTTCTTTTATTTTAGTATGTGGGTGCAGTAGAGAGGAGTTAGGATTGGGAACAAATAGCTAAGTTAACTTTAAATTAACAAGTTGAATTGTTTGACCTTAAAAACTAATTTGAAATAATTAATTTCACCATGAATCCTCCCTCTTGGTCTTTAAAAAAGAAAAAATATATATATTAATAACACCATGGACAAACCTCCCCACTGAGGCATAAGACAGCTAATCCAGGAGACCACTTGGGCATCAAGCTGGGGCGTTGGCCCATTTTCCTCGACATAAAATTTTATATGTAACTTATTGTTCATCCATACGATGCATAAATGGAAAAACAAGATTGATCTCATGCCGCAAACTAGTATAAGCCATATTTCATAATGATTTGACCATAAATCAAACAAAAATCTAGATATTGAATAAATTAAACATGAATGCTATGGATTAGAAGTTCATTCCACAAATAGTACCTTATGAATATAACCAAATGCCAAACCCGACGCATCGTCCTCCTCCAATTGTCCACATCTCATGCACAATCCTTTAAAAAACCCTGGATGCGGTGGGCATATGTCCTCATCGTGAACTACTGAAGATGAACCTACAAAAAACATGCGTATTAGAATTTGATATGCATGAAAGTATGCATTGACAATCAAAATATTGGTAAGGTTGCTTAACAGAGTCAGTAATCCGCATTGCTGCTGGATATTACCAAGAAAAATGAGTGATTGATCACAGCCGCTTAGTGAGATTTAGTGTTACGGTGTACAAATGTCAACGTACTTGAAGTAGATTAGCTATTTACTTCATTAATAAAAGGTTTTAATGGTTTTGTTTAATAACACTTCACCAAATCATTCTTTAGCAAATAAAATCGTAAAACCTCCAGCAAACAAAAGTTCTTCCTCTCCTATATGACTGCAACACAGTTCATCACTTCATTTAGCAGTGCGCATCAAGTTATTCATGAAAACATATGATTCACTCAACCACTGACACATTTAAAGTCAAACATAATCATAATAAATTGTAGACATTGATGCAGGAGCTGCAAGTACACGAGATACACCTGCATTCGTAAAGGGGACTGGCTCATGTCCCCAATCTGAACCGGTTCACTTTGAACAAGGGCTAGTTCAAGCCTCTTCTAAATTCTGGTTCATTTATCTTTTTTACTTAGGATTTAGTTTGTTAGGTATAATTAGATATTTATGTATATCAGAGTTATGTTCTGTTTGGGGCAGTTATGATCTGAATTTTTTTAAATAAAAAAATTATAATACACCACAGCTTTTTAGACAACTTCATCGTTGTGTTTTCATGCAGCTGCCCGAATAGAACATTTGTTTTATTGTTTTCTCTGTTTTTCCTCCTTTTAGAGACAAATTTTCATTTCAAACAAATGATGAGACTGTATCTCAATTAAATCGAGGCGTTGCATGCATTCCTCGGGACATCATGAATTCGGTTGGCTGTTGTTTTTCCATCTCAGGTTGCTGTCCCCCCTCACCCCTCTACTTGACTGTACCTAGAACTGAGCAGTCAACTCAAGGGATTATTCAGTCCTCAGGCCAGTAGATTCTAGCCTTACCGCCCCGTATTCCTTCCCCTATTGAGGCTACTGCTGTTTGGGAGAATTCTGATCTTTTATCACTGTTCTACCCAAATCCAAACCGGGTCAGCCTACAACAAATCGAATCTCAGGTTTCCATCCTTCCCCTAAACCATGTTTGATCTTTTATACCTTTTTGTCTAAATCAAAAATGATGTCATCTGATATCAGGGAGCTAGATTTATCATAGATCTATTATGGATAATTTTTTTCCCTCCAAACCTACTCCACTCAATCCAAATTCTTCCAAAACCCTTCTCAAAATTTTTTGGCCAACACATACCCCCAAATCCATTTCACTCAAAACCTACACCTAAAGGCTCATTTGGGGAAAGATCAAAATGCCACAAAGAACAAATAATCTAAGAAGAGTCCTGCAGTTTGCTATGGAGAAAATGCATCGAGAAATCCTACAATTACAACATAGACTTGTTATGCGTCGGAAGACCATGTGTAGAGTGAAAGTTCTGGCCTTACTTTGTTGATTAGTCAGACACACGTATTTAAAGAATGGCGAGAGAACTCAGAAATTTTAACGTGGAAAAAAGAAAGGAAAAAACCACGGGGCCTGGCCCAACAAAAATGTTCCACTATGTATATGCCTCGAAGTACAGAATCTTCCCAATAACGGGATTACAAGATGGTATACAAGAAAGGAACAATATGTAACAAGGTTGTAATAGTTCTTAGTGGCGGTGATGGTGGGAATGCGTGTAGGAACTTGGTGGAAAGAGCGAACAATTTCGCGAAATATAGGAACAACAGCATAAATAGAACAACTTAAATCGAACGATTAGGTGATTGGCGATGGCGAATTGATGGCGGCGGTGGCGGCGGTGGTGGTTGGCGGCCGTCGAGGCGGTGTCGATCTTTCTGGGATCTTCGAGCTTCAGAGCTCTCTCCTCCTTCTTGCTTGGGCTCCTCTCCTTCTTCACTTGGCCTCCAAAAAGTATCCCCTCATATGGAGTATGGGGGGTATTTATAGATTTGGAAGAGTGGCAGTCTTGTAAATATATGGAAAATCCAAACCACTCCTCCCATGACGGTTACGGGCGATTCCTTTTGATCATTTGATGTATTTGAACATTTGGATGCTCAAATGAGGTGAATTGTGAGATCTTAGGGTTGTTAGATTTATTCGTCGAGATGCTCGATTTAACTATAAATACTCTATATTTGATGATCATTCGAGGTTTAATTTATATTCCAAAGTTTTCGATGTTTGGTGCTTGATCTTGATTTGACTTGGGATCTTGCTGCCTTAAGATTCATGCTTTTAGGGAATTTTGAATGTCATATCGATTGCTTATTTTGGATGACATCATCTTGATCATTCAAAATATATGCATCAAATATTTGAAAACAACAAATTCTTTAATGAAACTTGCGGTTATAATCATACATTTTGGGAGAATAAATCTTCATAAAGTACAATATATTATTATGGAAGTAGATGTAAGATGCGTGATATTTTGAGGTTATGGATTTTGTTGGACACTTACGGAAGTTTTGAGGCGTTGGCGCAGAAGCGCCCGGCGCTGCTGCTGCCTGAAGGTTTACCTCGCAATGGTCATGGAGTCTGATCCGCTTGGGTCATCAGGCGTGCGGCCACGTCAGAAGCGGCTCAGGTTGCTGGCCACGCCGCAGCGTCGCGGCGATCAGCGCGCTGGCCACATCATGAACCACGCCGCAGCGGTTGCTAGCCACGTGCGGGTCAGCTGATCACGTGGCGTTATACCGCGCTTGAAGAATTATTATTTTTGCTCCTTTTAATATTCTAAAGAATGGCAAGTATTTAACGAGCTAAGAACGAGATAGGCCGATCCTCCCATTTAGACGCGAACTTCCTTGATATTCTTTGGAGGTCATATCTCGAGAGCTTTAATTTGCCTTAATTTTCTCGGGGTTTGGCTTTACCGATGGGTTACCATAAACCCAAGAAATTTTCCGATGTAACCCCAAAGGCACATTTGGGGTTGAGCGTATGTTATAGAAGAAGATTGAAGCACGCCGGAGATATGTGATTCTTCCGGGCTTTTACCAACATGTCGCCCACGATACTTCCATCGTAATGGCCTTTGAAAACCATATTCATAAGACGCCGATAGACCGCATTTTTTAACCCGAATGGCATAACTTGGTAGCAGTATAAACCTTTATATGTTTGAAATGCTGTGGCTTCTTCATCCATAGGGTCCAATCTTATTTGGTTATAACCGGAGTAAGCGTCCAGGAAACTGAGCATTTGATGGCCAAACGTAGCGTCAACCAATTGGTCAATTCGGGGAAAGGGGAAGCTATCTTTTGGACAAGCCTTGTTAAGGTGTTAGTAATACACATCCTCCATGTTCCATTTATTTTCTTAACCATGACACATTTGCTAGCCATATAATATACTTCTCGTATGAATCCCGCTTCAAGGAAGCTTGTTAACTTCATGCTCAATATGGAGCGATCGGTGCAAAACTCCGCTTCTTACGGATGATCGGTTTGGATGTTGGATTGGAGTGCATGATCACAGGGTCAACCGCATATCGGTCGGACTCCATGCGATGTCTTGATTTACGCAGAAATCTACGTAATTTTCTCTTGTTCCTTTGAAAGGGGATCCTACTTGCATTCGTAGTGGTTGGTCATCCGATAATGTAATGAGTAAGTCTTCTGTGTGATACTTTGTGGGGTGCTCCTTCATCCAAAATTAAAATCTTCAATGCTAACGGCCACTAAGAGCGGCCGAGCTTGTCGAGGTAACGATTGTGCGCTTTGTTGATTTCCGACTACTCCAACCCAACAGGGGTTGAAAATTTCATCTTAAGATGAGATATTGAAGTGACTGCACCAAAGATTGAGGGCCTTCCAAATATAGCAGTCGATCGACTTGACCACCATAAATTGGATTGAATGAGTCATTTGTCGGGAATTCTCAGAACAACGGAAGAGTGATCGCCCTTCTACTGCATGCGGTTGTCAAACCCGCACAATGGTCCCGCGGGTTGGAGCTTTTCCTAACGAGGCCCATGCTCGTAAACGGAATAAAATAGAGATCACGAACTCCCACTATCAACTAAAATCCTTTAACATTATAAGCATGGGTCACCGATCCCCGCCACATGACAAGTGGATCTTGATGAGGAACATTCTTCTAAGTCCGAGTCGAAAAGTGATGGAATGATCGCAGACCTTTAACTCGGCTCTTGAGATAAAGAACGAACTGATTAGATAGTATTGGTCCTCCCGCAATTGTTTCAATCTCTCTCAACCGTTTGATGATTGTTTTGTTGTTCGTGATGATTGTCCTTGTTGCCCCTTGAAGGCATGTTTGTTTGTGTCGATTGATTCTTCACAAATCGTAGATATCCTCACGAATGAGCCTCAATTTCTTCTTTGAGTTGTTTGCGCCTCAGTATGTCCGACTTGATGGAAGTGACAATATCGCCCCGATTGAATTTGGTTTTGTGGATGCCACTTGATATTTTCTTCATCTCGAATGGCCATTAGGAGATTAACATGAGATGTGTTCAGCGGCGTGTATTTCTTTTCAAGTCGTGGTTCACTTCGTTGATATGGGGGTCGTGGAGGGAGATCACGACTGCCTTGTTGCTTCTTTTGATAGGAGTGTTGGACCGCATTTCCTGGGGTGCTTTTACGTTTTCCTGTGGATTGCTCAAAATTTTTATGCGCAAATCATTACAGAGAGACTGTGACACGATGAACTCGTGAGTACGTGTCTCAGTAATGACGAGTAAAAGGCCCTGACGAGTCCTCAAAGGAAAACTCCTTTTAATAGTTCGATTACCTGGTATTTGGCAGCTTCAAGGAGAACCTCTGGAAGTATTCTTGGGATTCGCCTCATTTGAATGGGAGAGATGAGAGGAATCTTTAATGATCCTTCGAGATGAACTGCTCCACAAAGATTTTGGCGAGTTCATCAAAGGTATGTATAGATCCCGTGGAAGAGAGTAACTAAGCGCTTGTCCTTGAGAGTAATAGGAAAGACAAAGCAACGTGAGTCGGCTTTTAATGAGTCCCAGAATGATGTCAGAAGGTCGAACTCCATCATAAGGGTAAATGCTTGGAAGCTTAAACCCTACGGGATGGGATGTCGAAGAATAGCACCAAAGGGGAAGACTCTCGATAAGCGAGAGAAGATATGATTCCGTCTTTGTGATGGAGTTCTTCTACTGCGTAATTCTGCATGTATAACATGACGAGGTCAACGAGAGATCAGCAGCAATAATCGGCGGATTGGCGTGGTTGGCGCGCGTGATGGATGGGTGGAACTGGCGGTCGAAGTTCAAAGATCACGGTTTGGAGATGGTGAAACTCTAAAGAGAACAAAGATATTGTCCTCGTAGTAATAATCGATCTTGGGGCGGTGGCCGTGATGGAGGTTGTTGTCTTCCTCGTAAAAGTCGGATCATCTCATTTGAGACTCTTCCATTCGATACGTTTCTTAAAGATTCGCGTTTCGCCAACAGGTCATGCCCATTGTGGGGAAGTGGGGAAGCTTGACGCCCCGATTGGATTGGTTTCAGAGTGACGAGTTGGAGAGGCTCTGTTACGAAGATTGCCTATCATCATGATGTGTTAAAAAAAGTATGATTGAGGGAGTCTCTTCCACACAGCCAATGCTATGCGTCTAAGACCAAGAATGGCAGAGTGAAAGACGCCTTTAGCTTTGTTGATTACCAAAGACACACACGTGTATTTAAAGAATGAGAGAACTCAGAAATTTTAACGTGAAAACCTCAAAAGAGGGAAACCTCTTTCAAAGAAAAATGTTCCACTATGTATATGCAAGAGAATCTTCCGATAATGGGATTACAAGATGGTATACAAGAAAGGAACAATATGTAACAACCAGTTGTAATAGTTACGCAGTGATGGTGAATGCGTGTAGAACTTGTGGAAAGGCGAGAACAATTCAAAATATAGAGAACAACTTCAATGTGAACGACAGGTGATTTATGGCAGGGTCGGACATACGGCCGACGGTGGTGACCCGGGCGGTGCGATCTCGGGATCTTCGATCTTGAGCTCTCCTCCTTGCGCTCTCCTTCTTCTTCACTCTCAAAAGTATCCCTCATATGGAGGGGTATTTATGATTTGGAAGAGTGGCTCTTGTAAATATATGGAAAATCCAAACCACTCCTCCCCATCTGACGGTTACGACGATTCCTTTGATCATTTGATGTATTTGAACATTTGGATGCTCAAATGAGGTGGAATTGTGAGATCTTGGGGTTGATTCTCCGAGATGCTTCGATTGACTATAAATACTCTATATTTGATGATCATTCAGAGGTTTAATTTATGTTCCAAAGTTTTCGACGATGTTTCAGGTGCTTGATCTTGACTGATTTCGACTTGGGATCAGCTTACCTTGGCCCTTAAGATTCATGCTTTGACTAGGGGAATTTTGAATGTCATATCAAGACTCATTTAATTTAAGAGAAGATAACATGGGGAAGTCACCTATAACCACAACAGTGACAGATCTAAAAGGAAAGATAAAAAGAATCACTTTCACTAAGAGAGCTCCAATGATGAAGAACCATTATTGTGTTGATTTGGCATTGAATATAAGAAAGAATGATATTGGAGTGAAGATTGACTTTCTAGAAATTAAAGATCGTATGGATCCAGAAGAGTTCATTGAGTGGCTCCAAATAGTGGAGCAAATCTTTAACTACAAAGGCATTTCCTAGAACAACAGAGTCAAGCCGGTGGCCATTAAGCCCAAGAAAAGTGTTTCTTTATAGTGGAAAATTTTGAAGCGTATGCGCTAGCATGAGGGGCTGAGCAAAAATCACTACTAGACAAAGGCACAAAATATCTATCAGCCAATTACAAATAGGATATCTTCTTGAAGCTCCATAATCTATAGCAATGAGATGCGTCAAATGAAGGTTATACAACAGAATTTGAATAACTCATGCCGAAGTGTAAGTTAGTAGAGCCTGAGGAGAACATCATAGCACATTATTTGGAAGAATTAAAATCATCTATTAGCAATGTAGTATAATTGCAACCTTATTAGTCACTATAAGATGTACAAACACAAAAGCAACACAAAAATATCAAGACCACTTCCCCATTCAAGTAAGAATGTGCTTTGGAAACAACCAACAAAAGCTCACCTTCTGGGGTGTTAAATCAACCCTAAGAGAGAAGTTAGCATCAACTGGGAAGGGAAAAAAAACCAGCCAACCAAATATTCTGCCTGCCAATAAGTGCTTCAAGTATCATGGACATGATCACATTGCCTCTTAACTGCCCAAATAGAATAATGATCTCCTTCACTGAGCAGAACTCAATTGAGGAAATAGACACTACGGATTCTGAAAACAACAGGCCTGAGGATAAGTATCATCTCCTAGCAAATGAGAGATAGATACTTGTGGTTCGACGAGTTTTGCAAACTAACACAACGGAAGCAACAATGGCTCAAGCACAATATTTTTCACACCTAATGCACTATAAAGGGGGAAGTGCGTACCCTTATTATTAATGAAGATAGTTTTGAGAATGTCATCTCTAAACATGTGATGAAAAAGTTAAACCTATCCACACAAATACACTTCTAGCCCTACCCTCTAACCTAATTGAACAAGGAAAATGAGATTTGTGTTAACAAAAAGTATTTGTTGAAATTCTTTATTGGATACAAGCTACAATAATAGGTGAAGTCTGATGTCGTGCCTATAGATAATTGATATATTCCTCTAAGCATATCGGGGTAGTATGACAAAAAGATAGTTCATAATAAATTCAAGAACACATACACCTTCACCAAGGATGAGAAACACATCGTACCCCTACCATGAAAGGAGGCTAAGATGGCTCGTGATCAACAAAAACTAAAATTGGTGTATCGAGCTATCTTTAGAAAACCACAAAAGAGGCACCTATAGCATTAGCACTAATACTACTAGAGAAACAAAGAGAGAAGAGCTCATACCAAAAGCAATACAATCATTGTTGAAGGAGTTCCAAGATATGATGACTGATAATTTGCCAACTAGCTACCACCCTTGAGGCACATACAACACGAAATAGATCTTAGGATCAATCTTCCTCAACTGACCTACCTATAAGATGCCATTGGTAAAGCACTAGTTACATGTGGGCTCCAAAAATTCGCCACCGACCTCTCGATGAAAAGAATATGATTTATGTCAGTTAAATTTTCATAAGACAGATGAAATAGTAGATAAGACACTACCCAAAGATTTTTCTCTCATTTTGTAAGGACTTTAGATTTGGTTCCAGGTTTCCTATAAGCGCAAACACCTATAGTTAATTACCCCTCTCAATGCTGAGAGAGAACTTTCGATTAAGGCTAGTCGTTAGATCGTTAAATACGCAGCGTATAGTAGCAACATGTGGAGTATAAAATTGTGATTTATGAAATTCATTATATTAACTTAAAGTGGATGATTGGGGGAATGATAACGCGCCCGATCAAGATCCCATGATTCCATCATCATATTATCCTACTTCTAGAGGAGGTAATTAACCCGAATAATGATCCTTTTAAGCAACCATGAGTGTCATTCAAGAAAACCTCAGACTTAGGGAGAGAGGGAAGCAAATTTAAGTCCACTAATAGGGTTTTGCTCGCTTAACCCATGAATTACATCTCAAAGGGTAGAGTCATTAGGAAACATACGGGCTACAATCGTGACCGTAATATAATGGTTCATTTGGCGACAACCACCGGAAGATGACTCCGGTGAATCGTATCATATGCGAGCTCTTGGTCAAGTCACGCAATCGAGGACACGTCACATCCTTACTGCATTGTGATCAGGTGAACATAATGTAATTGTGACATTGACTCATCATTTTACCTGAGTTTTCTTAACTTGTCACCCTCAGTAAACAATTGCGAAAAGTGGATTGAGTTTTAGCTTTAAATTTTGAATATTAAATTTCATTTAACCATTTAGAACATAGTGATTTATCCGATTTTATAGTTGTATTGATAATTGATTTTGATTAATTTGATTTGAGCTTGCAAGCGCATTTTGATGGTAAATATTCCCTCCGGTTGAAATCTTCATTCAACACAGCCATCATCGAGATAGATGTATTATTTTGCTATTTCAGATCCTGTCAACTCTATTAATTTAATAATAGATCGATATCGTCATACGACGTAATTATTTCTCGTAAGTCTTATTAGAATTTTATTATTAGATTTTTAGGTTTTGTTAATCTGGACCCGATCCTAAGACCCAACTGGGAGTCAACCCGCACAACATCCTCAGAGACTAAGTTTAAGCATTCAACGTAGTGTTGGGGCCCATACGAGTATACTTAAGAATGCTTGCATAATTTTAAGGCATTGAATTTGAGTTTTAATCATGCCTTATAATACATGCAAGAATTCAATTGAAGCCTTAATTAAGTCTGTTTCATTCATATCCAACTTTAAATCTTTTGAATGTTTTATAGCACTGTGTATTTCTTATTCATTCAAATATTTTGCTTGCATTGGATAGACATCTAATTTATTGTATACTATTATCAATCAGATGATTGTAAGCTCAATCTTGTCTCAATAGCTTAATCATTATATTTAGTTCAATTATTGATCTTATTACTCGTTTAAGATTCAAATATTATTCCTTAACTATTTCATTTTCATTAATTATTAATCTCTATTCTGATGAAATTTCGATAACCTCATCATCCCCCACATAGGGGGGGGTGCTTCGGGAGTGCTAGAGCCTTCCTACCAAGCTTAAGAAAGCATGCATAGTCAGTGTCTTGCAACACTGCGGCATAAAGAATCTTCTAAACCCACCATGCTTAAGAAAGCGTGCATTGGCCTTCAATACCTACGTAAGAAATATTTGAAATGAAATTCGACAACCTCCAGATGTCATCCCCGCAGTTTATCGAGGGCGCCTTCCCACCACGCTTATGAAAAACGCATGGTAGGTGTCACACACCACACCGAAAGTGATTTTTTGCACCTTATGAAAAAAGCGTCGATAGCCTTCAAACTTGTAAAAGACATCCCGATTTTGCCGTCAGCAACATACGAACGAGTACTTATATCAAGCAAATATGTGCAATAAGATTCAATAAGATTATCAATTTTATAGTAGCCCCATTGATAGAGATCTTCAAGGAAAACAAATCTTCATGGCCAGAGGAAGAAAAGGCTAATTTTGATGCTTTTAAGCTTCTTGTGACACAAATTGCTATTCTAGTATTTCCTAATTTTAATCAAGCATTTGAGGTGGAGTGTGATACAGTCTAATATGGGGATTCGAGCTATTCTAAGCTAAGGGAGACATCATATTGCTTTCTCAAGTGAGAAGCTCAGTGATTAGAGCCAAAAATATTACACATGACAAAGAGTTTATGCAATCATGAGAGCCCTTAGTCTTTGGAGTTACTATTTATCGACTATAGAATTCACCCTCTTTATAGATCATGAAGCATGGAAGTTCCTAAACAATCAAAGCAAGTTGAAGGATGGACATACATCATGAATAGAGTTCATGTCTTCTTTCCACTTTTTACTCAAATATAAGGCAAGAAGTTAGAAAAAAAGTAGATGATGCTCTGGTCACCGTCATCTGCTAATCACTATCTTGTATTCAAAGTTAGTGGGTTTGAAGTATTGAAGGACCTCCATGCTGCCGATAAAGATTTTTAAAAGGTTTGGAGTGAATGTCAGGAGAAGTCATATGAGTAGTGCCACAGGGTAGATGGATATCTCTTCTTCTAGAAGAGGTTATGCATTCATAAGTGTTCACTCAAAGAGGCTAGTCTACAAGAATATCATAAAGGAGAAATGACAGAATATTTTGACAAAGATATGACTCTTTCCTTAGTTAAAGAGAATTTATTATGGCTAGGTTGATAAAAAATGTTTGCAAGCACATTAAGAAGTGCAAAATATGTCACATGGACAATACTCAGACAATACAGGCTTATACACCAACCTCACAATGCCAGAATCATCATGGTTAGATGTGAACATAAATTTTATTATAGGTCTGCCACAAACCCAACAAAACAAGGATTATACTATGGTGATAGTAGATTGTTTCTCCAAAATAGCATGTTTTATACCCTACCACAAGATGATGGATGTCTCACACACAACTAATTTTATTTTAAAGAGGTGGTTTGTCATCATGGAGTGCCAAAGACTTCCTTTCCCGTGGTGAGGGAAGGATGTCGGAAGTAAAGACGATGGATCTTGTTGATTTAATAGTTTGCTCAGTCAATCCTTCGCTAAAGTAACGACTCAATCATAAGCACCACGACCACCGGTTGAACTACACACATCAACGGTCAAGCTAGCAGCAGATACATCACCTCAAATCAGGATGTGATTAACCTTTTTTTTAGGACTCTGAGAGAAAAGTTAGGCATAAAGCTACAATTTAGTTCAACAGCTCATTCACAAATATGGACATATGTGGTGAACCGTAGTTTAGGTGATCTTCTTAAATGTTTTAAGGGTAAAAATATTAAGCAGTTGTCCAATTGAGTTTGCCTACAACCAATCTACCACTCAATCTACAGGGAGCAATCCTTCTGATATTATCTATAACAAAAACCCACTCACACCTTTAGAATTAGTGTATATCCTTCTCACCATTTAACCTAGCACTAATGTAGAGGTTAGGGCCAAAAAAATGCAGAGTAACATAAGCAGGTGAAGAAAAAGATTGCCAGGTAGAACTTCCGATATTAGAATTAGACAAACAAGTCCAGGAAAGCTATAGCTTTCAAGAATGGAAACTTGGTGTAGATCAGACTGAAGAAGAATAGGTTTACTATAGGTGTATTTGGAAAGCTCAAACCATGAACTAATGATCTACTCTAGATTGTCAAATGGATCAATGACAATACCTACAAAGTTGACTTAACTAATGATAATAATATTTCAGTCATTTTTAATGTAGCAGATTTATCACCATATTATGAAGATTTACAAACTATAGTGGAGAAAGGTGATTTCTCCCAAACCCAGGAGAGAATGACGTGGGAGTTGTTGTTACATTGGATTCATCCACTTACATGAAGGGGACCAGCTCACATCCCCAATTTGATTCAATTCACTTTGAATTAGGGCTGGTTCAGGCTCCTTCTAATTTGGCTCATGTATCCTTTTAATTAGGGTTTGGATGGTTTTGTATGAATAGATATTTATGTGTATTAGAGTTAAATTTGTAGTTTTAGATAATGGAGATTGTTTTCTCTATTTTTCCTCTTTTGAGAGACAACTTTGATTCAAGCAAATGGTAGATTGAATCTTTGATCGAATCGAGGTGTTGCATCCATCCCCCAGGAAGTCACAAAGTTGGTTAGCTGTTGTTTTCCATCTCAAGTTGTTCCCCTACTTCACTGTTTTTTCCGGTACCTGGAGCTGACAGTCAAGTCAAGGGGTTATTCAGTCCTCAAGCCAGTAGATTCTGGCCTTACCATCCTGTTATTTCTCTTTGAGGCTGCTGCTTTTGGGAAGGTTACAAAGCTGCAAGGAGAATTCTGGCCTTCTATCACCATTCTACCAACATCCAAACCAGGTCCAGCCTACAACAAATCAAGTATCAACTAATCCCCTCAATCTTATTAGGTTTTCTTCCTTCCCTTAAAACGTGTTTGATCTTTTACACCTTGTCTAAATCAAGAGCAGTGTCACATAATTATATCATTTTTAACATTTTCTTTCAGGATATCAGCATCAATGGTTAAGTTCGTTCAATATAAAAAATACAGTATAATGTGCGCAAACATTTTCAAAATCCATTGTGCAATAGGGAGCATTTTATGCTTAATATCACAAAAACAGAAAATGATAACAAAGAACTTGAATTATCTGCCTTGGTATATAAAATGTGTTATTTAAGATGCCAGAAACTTCAACAGTTCATCATCAAATCAAACTGTATAACAAAGCAAAAATAAATAAATAAATAAAAATAAATAAATAAATAAAAATAAAAATAAAAAATAAAAAAAATAAAAAAATAAATAAAAACTGTATAACAAAGCAACATAGTCAGCAAATCAAGTGGTGAGCCAGCCACAAACCGTTTAAATGATGAGTACAAGGGCAGCTGGTAACTGATTTTATTTTTTATGAATGTTTTTTTTTTCCTTGAGAGGGAATAACATCGTAAGGTCAACAACAAATAACTGAACAGACAGCAAAGTAACTACGCTTTTTAGTTAGGTCCCTACACAACAATAAACAGAACATCCATGAGGAATTCCCGAGGATGGATCATCCAGCAGTGCATTAATTCACCAGGATGAATCTAAGCGCACTAGATATCTGAATCCCAATACCCATATAAGTTTTGTTCATCGGCACTTCTAAAAAAGCATCCTACTTTGGTTGCATTTAAATTTTAAAACTGAATTACAAAAAATAAAGGCATAAAAAAGAATCATTGGTATGTTAAGATTAACATGTGGCATCAATCGATTGAAATATTTAGTTACAATCTTAACAATTCAATTTTTTGGTACTCTTAACATTTAGTTCATTGACTTGAGACTCTTACAATTACTTTACCGATACAAGTTGCACACCCTAAATCTTCTGAATAAAGGGATTCAGCTAATGATACCAGTATTTTCTCTGGGAGTCATATATATTGTGGGCTCCTCAATCTCTACAGTATCATCTGAATCCAACTTCGGCCTTTTATTCCTGTAAATAAAAAGCTGCTTCAGTTGCAATAATCTAATTAAGTCATTGGGCATTGCCAAATATGATGTGGTTAATTAACAAGACAAAAAAAGAAAATCCTGCAGGGGTGGTCCTTCAGATGGAATTGCATAAATGAATCACCATCAAAGTACTAATAAAGGACATCAAAATAATAAGGGTTTGTATACTCTTCGCCACAGGTAAACAGATACAACCATGTCCCAAACTTCCAATTAGCTTAATCAAACTTAAACCAAGTGGAACCATGAGTATTTCATAAAAATTATCATATTTATAATTTGCAGGTTAAATAACACCAAACCATATAAATTATGTGACTTCAACTAACTCGCAGGCTTCAAATGAATTTCGGAACTATTATATTCACAGACCCAAGATGATTAAAGCATATTATCATCATCATCATCATCATCATCATCATCATCATCATCATCATCATCACTTATTCCAATATGTGAACGTCAATTGTATGAATCCTGAAACTCTATTCATTTCTGTTGAATAAAGTATTAACTCTAATTTAAGCAAATTATTTTGCACAATATGTTAGCTTCGGTCTGCCCATTTTCTTTTTTAATCTTCTTACACTACTTTTGTCTTTCTATTATATTTACATGCTCAAACCACTATCTATTTTTTACAACCACATGATTATTAAATGCTAAGATGTTACACGTAATTAATGTGCCAAAATTTAATCAGATTGCAGTGAAAAGTAGGCAAGTGTTGCCCACATTACATGCAAGTAACGTGAAACAACTTAACAAAAGTGCAGATGAACAAAATTGGGTAGAATATCAACTATAAGTGACGCCACAAGATACCCAATTGCACCAAAAAAAATGCTGATGAGGTCTACAATAAAAATTAGATTTGCAATATGAAAATTGGTACTTGAATGTGAAGATAACCATTTTTAAAGCTAAGAGTATATTTGGGCTAACTTTTTCACAGCTTTATATACAGCTACCACATTTCTATTCGATTACAACATTCTTCTTGCTTTTCAAAATTTTGTGGTGATAGGGATCATTTCACAACCGCATATGCTAAAATGTAATAGTTGCAAAAAAAATATTATATGACTTTCTCTACAAAGAAAAAAAAAACTATAATACCCACAACATATTTCAAAAACTTTACTTTTCCCACAAAAGTTTCATAATTAATTTTATAGGCAACTATAGTCATCCAAAATGAACCCTAAGGATAAGTTAAATGATCGAAAAAAACATTTTGGTGCCACCATTTAAGAACAAAAGTTGTGTTAAAGAATGCGGTCATGATAAAAAAATAAAACTTATGACCCATAATAAAATTATGGGAGAAAGCAAGAAAAATAAAATTAAAAAAGATAACATTTTATTCAAAATTAATTTGATTCCATGCTAAAAATATCTACTATGGAAGCACTTGTATATAAGACAATAAATAGAAAAGTTGAGAGCAGAGAAAAAATTTAAAAGGAACTTCGTATGATTTTCATTAATCTTAAGAAGGCATATAATTGAATAACACAAGAATTAATTTTATGAACATATTTTAAGTTATTAATATATGTATGATGGAACACCAAGTAAAATTAATAAATGCTTTAACTAAAAATCAAGGTTACAAAGCCTTTATACAAGTTTTGGTTTTTTTTAAGTTTTCTAAGCAAATGTTTAATAAGTTAAAACCATTATAAATAGAAAGTAGAAACATGAGGCGCACATCACGTGATAAATTAGTGAGCAACTTGGACAAGCATGCTATGGCATTTCCACTTGTCCCAAATATGCTAGAAAAACCAACAAGGTTAAACTCACAAAAAGCCTTCCAACCTATAGTATAGAATGAAATTACAAAATGGTGATAGACAATGGGAAGAATCTCAAAGGGAAAAAATTACGAACCACTGATACCTCTAGTCTTTATAAGCTACGGCTAGCAACTATTCTATCATCATCACCACATCAATACAAATTAGGATTGTAGTAATGGAAAGACCAACTCTTCATGTGTTGTTGCTTGTTGTGTCAATTCATAAAAAGTATAATAACCATTGATCTCTCAAAAACGAGCAAACACCTCTATAAGTGTGTTGTCATAGTTCTGAATCTATGAAGGAACGCATGCTATAAGTGCTTTGCTTCTCACTGCATGTTTCCCATACAAATCAAAATTTTGATAAGTTATATGCTAAAAGTAAAGCAACCGAAAAGCACACCAAATGAGGTCTAAAAAGGCTGGATGATGCACTACCTATTTAAACACAAAATTGTAAGAATAAATAATTGTTTTCATAAACCATGCATAAGACGTGAGGTACTATGATGCGATGAGTCCGCTCTGACTTGTGAAGTGCATAATGCATGCCATCAAGCGCAAAAGAGTGTGAGAAGCACGCATAAGAAGTTCTCATGTTCATCTCCACCATCTATCATGGCAACTTTTCTTGCAACAATAGCATAGCTTTGTCTTCATCACTTGCAACTAAAGTCATCATGTAATAGTGGCATCTCCTTTGTCTATATCACTTATGGCGCGCTTGTCTGCATCTTCAATCACATAGGGAAGCCATGACTTCACTCATGACCATCCTATCACATGCGCTATGCTCAAATTCATTAAAGCTGTAAATAAGCTGAGTTGAGCTAAGTACCATATTATTCAAGTTCATTCATTTATTTTTTATTGAGATCAAAATGAGCTTACACATTATTTGGATTTCAAAATCTTGTTCAATCTTGACTATTAATTTTCTAAACGGGTTCAAGTCGAATTCTAATTTAGTAAGTCTAACTAATTATGTATTTTATGCTAAAAATTTACACATATAACACAACTACTAAACAAAATTACATTTATAGAGTTTAATAAACACTAATATAATTCATTAACTTTTAATTTATTTTTTAATGATGCTTCAATATTAATATGAAAAGGTTTAAATCTATCTACTTATTTGATATATCCACTACACATATACATAGATCAATACGCATGATTTTTAAAGCATATAAAAAATTGATACAAAAATATAAAATTAAGTCATCAATAAAAAAATTAAACCATGATTGAGCATTTTATATTATTTTTATCAAGCTACTTATAAAAAATGAGCATGTTCACAAACACAAATGAATAAACAAGTAAATACTCAAACTTAATCATTTATATGACAAACTTTTAAAATTTTGTTCATGCTTGTTTAATTATATAAATAAATAAACATAAAATATAAGCAAACATAAACAAGTATTGTATGAATAAATATTAAGTTGTTCAAGTGCACTTGTTCACTTATAGCCCAAGACTTCATCTCCAATCATGTGAGAAAGCTGTAATCTCACTTCTATTATGGTGTACTTGCAATGACATCAAGTTTATTTAACTATGAAAGTAAAGCATCTCTAATGATTTCACAACATAAATAAAATAACAAGTTTCTTTTGTTATGAATTTAGGGGTATAAGTGAATCAATTCAACGCATAAGCTAGCTTAAGTTCAATTCGACAAACTGCTAATTAGTTAGGCTCGATGAACTAATAAGTCAAGCTTGAACAAATCCTAACTCTACTCGTTAGCTTGTGAGCCTGTTCATTTAAAAAATATATATTAATATAAAATTCACTTAAAATATATTAAAATTCAATAGTTTAAAAGCAAAATTGTAAAAAATAATGTAAAATTATAACTCATTTTTAGATATCAAGTAATTTCTTATTATTGTTCTTTTAATTTCACATTCCTTTTATCATTTTATTATAACACTTTCTTTAATCAAAAATAATTATATATCTTCTATACTAAGTGAGCCGACTCATAAGCTAACTCAAACTCATAAAATAAAGCTTGAGCTCAAACTAAGGGTGACTCAAGCTCGGATCGACTCATTTACACCCACGATTATGATCAAAAAGAGTAAAAGGATTTACCAAAATTAAATGATTAGAAGATTATTAATTTGGGCTGACATCCAATTAACCAACTAAAATAATTAACTAATTTTATCAATCATTCTATAGTTATAATTACTACCCACCCTTTTTTACAAATCAATTTAAAGAGTTTTTCAAAGATAATTTATAAAGGAATATACTACTCAATGTGGCCTAAGTTTGATTAAATAAATATCTATCATATATACATATAATAAATATGATATATAATAGGCAATCAATGCTGTAATTAATAAAATCACAACTTTGCAATGCCCTTTGCACAATGAAGTAAAAAAGAACCCCTTGTGCATACATTGCATTATGCGCTTTCAAAACACTAAAATAAATCATCTTCACCTCTAATTTCCATCCCAAGCCTAACTTATCCAAAAAAAACTAGAGGGATGCAAGCAATTGCTAATGCTAAAGGTAGTAAACAAATGAACCACATTTGTTTTTTCTTTCAATAAAATCCATGTTGACTCTAAAGGCAATTATTGATGCAATGCACATGTACTAGGCTAGCAGCTGGCAAATATTGGATTTTGCAATCAGTTAAACATAACCTCTATGATTTAGACTAACAACTGAGAACTCACTAAACGGTCTAACAAAAACAACCCATGAGTAGGGCAATGAGAGGCATGGAAGACCTAAACTCAAAAAATTTTATGAAAAAAACAAATATTTGATTTCTATGAGTCCCCTAATGTGTTATGCAAAGAGTAACTAGAATATCTAGTGAATCTACTTAAAATTTCCAATGCAAATCCTCATGCAATAGAATGCATAAAGAATTTAAGATTTTCACTATATCTTAATTAACATCTATTGAGCATCTTGTAGAATTGGAAAATCATCTATATGGACAGCCAAAAGAAAACTCAAAATTCACATTATTAACATGTATGCCTCTAAATGATTATGTAAAAACAAGTGTCATCTGACCGGAGAATGAAGAATAAGAACTTACATAGATTTATGGGAACCTTAGAGAGAAAGAAGTCAAAATAGCACTCTAGAATGCAGAATGATGCGCTTGCACACAGTAAAGGGTGAATCTGCATACAATAATGAGAAAATCTATAAGGAGGAGCAGCAAAAGGAAGAGGGGAGATGATTCTTTGGACAACTGAAGGGATATATAAGGAAAGCATACTTGTTAAGATGATGATGATGATGATGATGATGATCACAATGCCGGATAACATTTGAATGCGATATCACTAAACAGAAGAGATGTTTCAGAAAATACATGCTCAATGAAACCAGCACAAAACTTCTAGATGATACTCAAGAGAAAGTCATTATATGTTTTTAAAAAAACAATGATAACTTGATTTTAGAAGAATCGAATTATGTATGTGTAAAGAACACAATACTACATTACTCATTGCAAATGTTGAAAGCATACCTAGGCTCTTCTATGACACTTGTCTGATCATTATCAATTTCCTCATCATCATCATGAGGAGATAATGTTGAAGCAGCCAATTCCAACTCAGAATCAAGAAGCGCTGCAAAATCATCACTGCTGCTTGATGAATGCAAAGGAGATTCAGCTTCCAAACTCATGATTTCATCTATCAAACACCATCTACTGCAAAAGCCATTTATTGTAGTAGGAAATATATATACATATAAGATGAAATTATTTTAAAACAATTGCAATAACAATCTCGTAGTAATGATATTATCAAAAGAGTAAGAAAGCATAAAAATCAATGCATTAGATTTAGAGGAACAAACAATATTATAATAAAATATAAAAATAATTACCCGTGCTAACCTCAAAGGATTTGCTTTGCCACTTAGTCTTTGACTATTGTCTCCTTTAGGTTAACACAAATGCATATATAATTTCATGCAAGCTACTCATGTTTACTTATCTACTACATATAACATATATGCATGCGTACATACAATTATATGAATTATATTTACTTCATATTTACTTTTATCCAAGTATATAAACCACATTAATCTTTGCAATCTTTGATTTAAAATTTCACATATCATTACAATTATACCATTATTTTTTCAGTTTCATTTCAAATATACACAACATAAGATTAAAATTCCCTAATTTTCATGTTTTAAATTTTATTTAAAATGCAAACTTAATATTTCTATAATTAATTTTATAGCATAAAAACAAAGCTTTGAATCAAAATTTTCATGATATTTCCTCATTAATTTTAATCAATCAAGGAGGGCAGCTTGGGATCACTATATATATATATATATATATATATATATATATATATATATATATATATTTGAAATATAACATGTTTGGTGGTGATGGTTGTTTTCAAAAACACTCTAAATATTCAAAAGTTAATTTGAGTATTTTTTTTAAATAATATGATTTATTTTTAAAAATAAAAAACATTTGTAAAAATACAATAAACATACGTGTTTTTTAAAATAACATTAAAACAAAATTGATCTCAAATAGGTCCAAATTCATTCTAATTTCATTAAAGGTTTTAGATTCTTACTACAATTAACTATTAAAATCTTAGAAAACACTACTGTTTATCATTTAATCAAATTTTAACTTTCAGGGTTTATCAGATAAAATTATAAATGTTATGTTTTATGCACATACCTTACTATTTTTCTCCTTCTTGCAACTTTTACAAAACACCAAAGTCCAAAATGCTCCTCTTGAGCTGTTCTTCATATCCAAACCAAACCTTAATAAATTTTTTTTTAAAATAATAGCTAGGTCTAGGGTTTATAAATTAAAAGAAATAAAAATCGTGGTTAACTTTACCTTATTTAAAGCTTAGAGAAAAGAGGAAGAAATGAACTTGCAATATATTGAATCAACCCTTCGTTTGAAATCGGCTTCTACACCAAGTTGGGCAACTTTACCCTAGCCTTGACGCACATTGGGCCGCCATGCATGCACTAACCCTTCCCATCTCCCGTTCTGGCGTCCCTCGCCGCTCGCCGTGAACTTCTAGATCTCCCGAAGGAGGTTCGCCCGCACGGCTTCTCCGTGTCACCGCTTCTCTGGCTCTCACTTGCAACAAGTATCTTATTAGACTCCCGTCAGTTTATTAGACAAGAACCTGTTAATTAAATTATACACTTGCATTTATGTTTCTTATAATAAAAAAACACTTATATAAAAACTTTTTGTTATTATCTATATATATATATATATATACACACTATCATAATAATTAATTAAAATTCATCTATTTTACGCATAGGTTTATTTGAATTATTTATAAAAAAATTGTGATAAATTCTTAAAATTTATTATTATTATCATTATTATTTATTTTTTAACTTAATTAATTACTTTTTGAGTTATCATGCTGAGTCGCTGACCCTCCTACTTGAAAGGAAGAAGTCATCGTAAAGGGTGACCTGTTGAGGCATCAGGAGGATTGTGTTGGAAAAGTCATCGTAAGGGCGAGGTGGGGAAGAAGGCATGGAAGGAGGAAGCCTTCTCTGCATAGAGCGCCAAAGAGGGCATCTACCCTAAAAGAAGTCTCGGCTGGTTTGTTAAAAAAGAAGGGTCGATCGCCGTAAACGTGACCAACTTGTTATGAAGAACAAGCATTATCTAAGAAATTCCATTAAGCCCAGAACACGCAATATGTTAGGCTGCTGTAAATCAATAGTAAAATGATAATTATATTCTGAGAGGGGCTGTTTGGTAACAGGATTTGAGCAGGATTTAGATTTAACCTAAATCCTGCCAAAACGGCAAAAAAGGCAACATTAAGGGGCAGTTTCGCTGCAGGGTTTGAGCAGGATTTAAGCCGGATTTAACTTAAATCCAGCCAAATGATATTTTTGGACAAGTTAAATCCGCTGCTTTTGTAATCCCGTTGAAGCCGCTTTCGTAAGTTAAATCCGGATTTAATAAATTATGTTGGTAGGCGGATCTACGGGATTTAGAGAAGCAGAAGCGGGCGTACGAGGGTGGGAGGGAAGACGAGGATTACCTTCGCGACGTCTCCCTCCTCTTTTTCGGGCAGCAGCGGAGCGGAAGGGGTGAGGAAGACGAGGGGTTTGAACACCGAAATCACATCAACTACTTCCCTTTTCCAGTTTATTATTTCTATTTTGATATATTTTAAATTTAATTTTAAATTATTTAAATAAAAACTAATTAATACGATAATTTATATTAATTATAATTTAATAAAATTAAAAATAGTTAATATAAACTTACTCCTTATGATTAATTGATTGATTTATAATTAAGTGATATATTATATTATAATAATTATATTTTAATTAATTTAAATATAATTATACTATTTTTATATAAATAAATTAAATAAAAATTATTATTTAATTTATTTATTAGATATCATCAATTATAATCTCAACGTAAATAAATTATATATTTTATTAATTATTAAAAAAATATTTGAGAAGACTATATCGATCGCTCTCTTTATTAATTTTTTCATGATAATTTTATAACTTTTATTAGAGTATTTATAAGATATTATTTATTGTAATTTAAATTTTATCATGTACATTGTTATTGTATTTTTAATTATTTGATTTATATTTTTTACTTATGAGTATATGAGCTTAATAATTTAAAATAGAATGAAGAAAAATAGAATAACTAATACTCATATATAGTCATAAGTTAACTAAATTATATTAACATATTACACATCACTTAATAAATAATACTATTAATAAATAAGATTAATATTATAATTATAATTATAATAACTAGTGAGATCAAAATATTAAGCCTACTCTCCTGTTGATCAAATCTTTTAAAAAAAATTTCATCATACCTCTCTTATGATCATTGTTGATGTGTCACCCGAATCCAACCCATTCAAATAGTTAAATCATCATCTCTTACTATTTCAAATCTTCTCTCATAATTTCCTTCCCCATGTGAAGTGAATATATATCAGAATCACGCAGAAAACAAATCGGACTCAAAAAGCTCCTTGAACTCATATTTACTTATAAAAAAATTGAATAAGTAATAAAAATATTAATATGAGGAGGTTACATTGCAAAATATTTTTAAAATGAAAAATAAACAGCAAAATATTTATTTCTCAAAAAAAAAGAAATTTTACTAACATAAATAGAAGATACACAATCCTTGTAGGGGGGGAAAAATCTCAAAGTTAATGCTCTTAAGAGTCATAATAAACCTAATGAAGAAATTCCCCTAACTAATCTAAAAATAGAATACAAAAAAAAGTAAAGTAAAAAATTAACAAGATAGCAGTTCCCTCATGAGAAAAGTACATAACCACTGCAGGGCTCCACCTGTAAATAATCAAAGAAGCTTAGAAAAGACAAAAGCAAGATAGAAAGAAGAAGGATTGCTCAGGCTCAATCAAAATTTATCCCAAGGAGCAACAATGTATATGAGTATTCAAACTTCAAAAAGAAAGATTATAATCATAAAAATACTACCAACCTTAACGATAGAAAGAATAACATCAATGCCGTCACAACCATTTCTTCCCTATCAGAGAGAATCGGCACCAAGCAGTAAGTCAGGATATCACATAAATAGGAATAACAACACAATTAAGCAGGCCAACCAGAAGTAGCAAGCCAACCAATAAAAGAATAGCAGGTGTACCAAATTCTTAAAAAAAATAGTTTAATAGTTTCACATAACAATATATATATATAAAATCTCCTGAAACAACTTTCATGAATATTCGTTTTCAAATTCCATATGTATCCATCCATACAACATCATTAGAATTGAAGTATCACCATTATAATTGATACTTGAAATGTTAAGAAAAAAATGGCATTTCAAGCTTTCAACAAAAATAATAACCACAAATATGCTTTACTTTAAGTAAATTTTGACCAACGTCAGCATCATTGTCACATGCAGCACATCATCTGAAACAAAAGCACAGCCACTTCTAACTTCACACCATCAGCTCTTAAGAAAATAAACTATTCTAGAAGAAAACTATAACATAACTCAGGTAAGATACATGGCCGAATGATTGTCATCATCCTTTCATGAAAATAAACAATTACGTGGCTAAAAGAATACCCTTTGCTGCATATCATTTAGTCATTTACAATACATTTCTGCTAAAAATTTTGTGCATCAAAAGGACATGCGACTTTAAACTCTCATAGTTCAGTGAAGAATCGGAAAGCAAGAGAGATGAGGAGCAGACTACAATAGTTCTGTGAAGATAAAAGATGCTACAAGTTCAGTGAAGATGAGATGAGGAGCAAACTACAATAGCAGCAATCATAGTATTTGAAATAAAAGAACAACAACAGTAATTTCTAAGTGTAAACCCCAAATTCAGTATGACATTTCAAGCACAATATTAATGGCTGAGCAACCTAAACCACACTGATCACGCATTTCAAGCACAATATTAAGCTCATCCTGCACAGTATCATTTTTTTATGGTTAAACTAATCATCATTGCCTCTTCCACAACAAACTAAAATAAATGTTTAGTAAGTGCTGAGCAACATTAACATAATTTCCTAGTAGATAATATACTAGTATATCAAAACCATGTACTTTCTTTGAAAATAACAAATGTCGCAAACTGGAAATCTTTTTTTTTTCAAAAATTTGCAGGCAATTATTTATCAGAGTGAGAAGAGTGAACTTGCAAAATAAGCACGGAAGAATAGATTCAACATACAACAAACAAAAGAAAGGAAACCTTTGGCAATGGTTTAAATATGAAAAAAATAGAGTTTGCTAACTCTCTCTCTCTCTCTCTCTCTCTCTCTCTCTGGACCAGTTTGGGGTAGCTGCATGGAGGAATAAGGTTCCCATCAGAGGAGCCAACATTCAAATATTATCACAGTCTAAGGCATCTGTACTATGTTATTGTAACTCTTTCATCTCCTCAGCTTCCTCTCCTTCTTGTGTCTCAAATTCTATTGAATATTAGTTAGCTTCTACTATTGAGTGGCCTAGTCGATATTCAAATGCTTCAGGTGAAACAAATGAATGATCATTGTCTACATGTTGAACTCAATATCATTGTGCGATAGGTGATGACATATGTAATTATATAGAGTCAATGTAGATGCAACTATTTTAACCTCCTTAAAGGGGTATGAAGGCATATCATGCAAAATAACTCATTTCTTTTTCCATACTCTAAAAGATCGCTCAATTGCACCACGCAGCGATGAGTGTCATTTATTAAATAATTCTTTCCTTCCCTTAATGTCTTGACTGCCCCTTTCAAAGTCAGTGATATGATATTTTGCATCCAAAAAAGGTTTCAAGAATTCTTGTTGCATTGGATAACCAGCATACACATGGTAGTATTTTTCCAATTTGACTTTATAAATATATGTGTCAATAATAATTGCTTTGTAATGAATAAATGACTTAGTACAGTAATACTTGGAGGAGGTAGTGGAAAATTATTTTCTCTACAATGTACAACATTCTTGAATATGCGACTGTCATGTGCACTTCCTTCCCGCCCAACCATTAAGAAGGTGAAGCACATGTTAAAATCACAGACTGTCATTACATTCTGGGTAGGTGAATTACAACCAATAAAAGCTACCTTATCACTTGAAGGCACACGGGCATTGACATGTGTCCCGTCAATTTCTCCAATGCAATCCTATATTAGAGTTTGGTTCTTAAAAATGAAGTTCAGATGAATGCTAAAAAAAATTAAAAATGATGTTCACCTTAAAAATATGACATGTATTGACTATCATGCAAAATCTCATCTGAAATATTATGAAAAGTTGAATCTATCAACTTTATAATCTTAGTTGATAAACTAACCAAAGCATCAAGTCTGATTAAAAAATATATGCTTATGATTTCAGATGAGTGTTGAAATCGCTCGCTAGTCACCCCCGATAGATTATATATATATATATATATATATATATATATATATATATATATATATATATATATATATATATATATATATATATATATATATATATATATATATATAGTTTTATTGTCAAGACTTCTCTAGTTGTAGTCCTAGAAGATCCACAAAGTCCATGAAAGTTTTCTAACTCTTGCAACATGTTAGTGAAAATTATTTGTGACATATGAAACATATTATGAAATCTCACTGGGTGCCCTACAAGTAACTCAATGATCCATTTTTCACCAATTAATTTGAAAGTCATAGAGTCTTGCAAACATAAGACTCATAGTACTCATTTATTAAGCATACTGTAGTAACAATATCAGTCATAAGCTGGTCATCACCATCACTTTCTATAACTGCAACCAATAATAGAAAGACATTCTTCACTACTTTAGCCATTATAAATTTATCAACTAAACAAAAGTCATATAACAACATTTTATATATCAAAAGCAACCAATATGTTGTTAATTTCTAAAGAAGTTCAGAATATAACATATATGAATACATCATATAGAAAGGGTGAACCAAGTTCTACCATATCATAAAGAATTTTAAGATATGACAGATACAAAAACATCAACTACCGCAGGCAACCTAGCTAGACATCACATTCTTCAAAATAATAGTAGAGAATATGAACTCTCCATTCAGGTGCCATAGCCACGAAGATCTCTCGCTTGTTTGCATCTTCAAGCAACCTCGTTGAATGCAGATAAAGCAGAATATCTTTGAAGATTTTAGTGATTTTATCTAAAATGATGATCACCTTAGACAGTAATGGCGATGCAATTGCCTTATGCGCTCTAGAAGTGCATGTAGTAACTAACTGTGATATTTGATTTCGGAATAATCCAGCACCTCTTTTTTTTTTCTTCTGACCTCTTGGTCCTAAGGCTGGTGACGCCTAGCATGATTGGATTCGTGTGAGAATCAGTGGCATGTAATGATTCTTGATTTGAATCATTTAAACCAGACTTTTGCTCAGAGTGATTATGTTCTTGCACACTGACATCAACTTCTTGACTTGGTGTCTAATAATATGCACCCATAACATTCACACCATTGAACATACTTCTCTTCAAGTTCAGGGTCTATGCCGTAATATCTAAATTTCTTTGCATTTTATAATAACTATAATTTAACATAATGGTCACTGTGTAATGTTCACATGAATTTTGCGTGGAGTAATTAGAATGTACAAATGAGTATAGGAAATTTACTTGTATCTATTCTCTCCACCAATCGTCTGACACATCAATCGTCTTCTTTCTAGGATCTCATCCCAAACTAGTTGATCATTATTTCAACTCCTTCCACAATTTCCAATCTTTTTTCAACTGATCCCATTTATTTTTAAGTTGTTTCATGTTATAATCCCTTCCAGTTCTCTCTTTAAATTTTTTTGTTAAATTCTTCCAACCCTCTTTATTAAAATAGGTTATCGGTCTATTGGCTAAGTCTATCTCTTTGAGACAAATATCACAAAATTTTATTTTCACATCTCTCTCCCATGTAGCACCTGCTCCACCTTCCCTTAGGTTTCCTATTATAAGCTCCTATTATTATAACACAAGTTGATGGGAATGAAAAATCAATGAAGGAAATGGGAAGAATTAAGGAGATATGAATCTTTATAAAACTTTGTTTTAAAACTTGCTCTTATGACATAGAAGCAAGACCATATCTAACATTTTCTGCTAGTTTTCTTTCAAGATTCATGAATGACCCAAGTCAAATGCACTATGTTATTGAAAAGAAGAACAAGCTGAAGTCATACTCACAAAAGCCCCCCAGCTTTCAAAAATGATTAGATAATGAAAACAGCCATCCATCATTCTTATAAGAAACTCCATTACAAATCGAAACTTATATGTGATGTGAGGACAGGTTGTTATTAATCCGACAGTAAATATAACATCCACAGATTTTGAAGGGGACGTTGTCGACAAACTGAAGGGGTTTATTAAAAAAAGCTTCATTCCAGCCATCATTCAAGGACTAATACCACCCCCATACTATCAAAAAAAAAAAAATTTAAAAAAGAAAATTTATAGAAAAGGAAAATATTATGAAACCATATATATTAATGAAAAAGAAATGAGCAACAAAAGAATACCCTAAACTAAAATAGGTAAGCATAGATGCACAGACATGCCTGATGTCAATATTAACAAAATATCAAAACCATATAAGAATTACATCTACTCTCTCTCTCTCTCTCTATCTCTATAGAGACTCACAAAGAATCAAACTACAAAACCTCTTGTGCATTAAGTAATCTCATCAAAGATCTTTGAACTGGCAAAACTTGATCAATTCTCAAGAAAAAAATCTAAACAACCATAATAAAACCAGAATTTCATGTTAGAAAGAAAGAAAGCAATCAATGTATTCAACATGTATACTGCTTAAAGTAGACTAATCAAATAAGAAATAAGAAGAAAAATGATGGAGAGTGGCAGACAGCTGGAATTTCAGGCGAGGGGAAGATGAGGGGCAGACTGATTGAAGAAGGAACAAGAAGAAAAAGGATGAAGAAGATGTCGGCTGGACTTTAGGAAAGATAAGGGTTACCTTTACGATGTTCAGAGAATAAGAAGACTCCTTGCGAGCAAAGAGCAAGAGGAGACCAAAGATGAGTCGATCAGATGAGATCAACTGAGATTGGATGAGATCAGCTGAGATCAGCTACGGGGAACAGAATTCATAGGTTTTACCCTCGTTTCCTTCAGCAAGAGATGTTTCAAGGACACATGAGGAGCACAGTCTTTCGACACGTGATGTTAAAATGTGGAGGGATAATTTAGAAATAAAATTTTATGAAAGCTGGACACGGAAGGGAGACCTAAGTCATAGCGTGGGAGTTGCAGCCTAGATTCTCGAATTTCAACCGTGGAAGACATAATAAAATTGAAGGGGTTTATTAAAAAAGCTTCATTCCAGCCATCATTCAAGGACTAATACCACCCCCATACTATCCAAAAAAATTTTTTAAAAGAAAATTTATAGAAAAGGAAAATATTATGAAACCATATATATTAATGAAAAAGAAATGAGCAACAAAAGAATACCCTAAACTAAAATAGGTAAGCATAGATGCCTATGTGTCAATATTAACAAAATAGCAAAACCATATAAATTACATTACTCTCTCTCTCTCTCTCTCTCTCTCTCTCTCTTTATATATATATATATATATATATATATATATATATATATATATATAAATATATAGAGAGAGAGAGAGAGAGAGAGAGAAAAGAATCAAAGAATCAAAAACCTCTTGTGCATTAAGTGATCTCATAAAAAATCTTTGAACTGGCAAAACTTGATCAATTTTCAAGAAAAAAAATCTAAACAACCATAATAAAACCAGAATTTCATGTTAGAGAGAAAGAAAGCAATCAATGTATTCAACATTTATACTACTTAAAGTAGACTAATCGAACAAGGAACAAGAAGAAAAATGATGGAGAGTGGTAGACGGCTGGAGTTTCGGGCGAGGGGAAGATGAGGGGCAGACTGATTGAAGAAGGAACAAGAAGAAAAAGGATGAAGAAGATGTCGGTTGGACTTTAGGAAAGATAAGGGTTACTTTTATGATGTTCAGAGAATAAGAAGACTCCTTATGAGCAAAGAGCAAGAGGAGACCAAAGACGAGTCCACAAGGCAAGATCGAGATCAATCGAGATTGGATGAGATCAGAGATCGCAGGGAGAATTCATGGTTTTTTATTTCCTTCAGCAAGAGATGTTTCAAGGACACATGAGGAGCACAGTCTTTCGACACGGGATGTTAAAATGTGGAGGGATAATTTAGAAATAAAAATTTTATGAAAGCGGGATACGGAAGGGAGACCTAAGTCATAGCTTCGCAAGAGTTGTAGCCTAGATTCTTGAATTTCAACCGTGGATGACAAAACAAAACTGAAGGGGTTTATTAAAAAAAGCTTCATTCCAGCCATCATTCAAGGACTAATACCACCCCCATACTATCCAAAAAAAATTAAAAAAAAATTTATAGAAAAGGAAAATATCATGAAACCATATATATTAATGAAAAAGAAATGAGCAACAAAAGAATACCCTAAACTAAAATAGGTAAGCATAGCTGCACAGACATGCCTAATGTCAATATTAACAAAATATCAAAACCATATAAGAATTACACCTACTCTCTCTCTCTATCTCTCTCTCTATAGAGACTCACAAAGAATCAAATCGCAAAACCTCTTGTGCATTAAGTGATCTCATCAAAGATCTTTGAACTGGCAAAACTTGATCAACTCTCAAGAAAAAAAATCTAAACAACCATAATAAAACCAGAATTTCATGTTAGAGAGAAAGAAAGCAATCAATGTATTCAACATTTATACTGCTTAAAGTAGACTAATCAACAAGGAACAAGAAGAAAATGATGGAGAGTGGCGATTGGAGTTTGAGGGCGAAGACGAGGCATGATTGAAGGAATAAAGAAGAAAAGGATGAAGAAGATGTCGGTTGGACTTTAGGAAAGATAAGGGTTTCCTTTACGATGTTCAAAAAAATAAGAAGACTCCTTGTGGGCAAAGAGCAAGAGGAGACCAATGATAGTCCTCAGATCGAAGATATCAGATCAACGACTATGGGGAGCAGAATTCATAGGTTTTACCCTCATTTCCTTCGGCAAGAGATGTTTCGACACGGGATGTTAAAATGTGGAGGGATAATTTAGAAATAAAATTTTATGCGGGATACGGAAGTGTGACCCAAGTCATAGCTTCGCAGGAGTTGCAGCATAGATCTAGGACTCTTAAAGACATTAAGAGCTCCTTAGTCTTAAACCACTTCTAGTGATTAAGTGAACACTTAGTCTAACCCTAGAGACTTAGAAGAGTTAGCTGGAATAGGTGTGCCCTAGGGACTTAGGAAGACTTGCCTACCCTATAGCCTAAACTCAATCCATACTTTCCTTCTCAAACCAAACCTCAAATTTATTCCAAACCAAAACCAAATTTCTAAGACTCACAATCAATCTCATGATCAAATTCAAGCTGAAAATTTCTCTATAAACCTCATGATTGAATTCAGAACCCTTTCTAAGCCTTTGATTTCATCTTATGTACTTAGCCTTAACCAAATTCAATTGACTTTCTCCAAGATCAATTCAATCCTTCAATTATTTATCAATTTTAATTTCAAATTCCAAACTAAATGATTAGAACCCATAATCAAATCCAAAATCAAAATCTCCCTCAAAGCCTAATGGCTGAATTCCATAAATGTAGCCAAATCTCCACCCAATTCAACCTAAATTTGATTGATCTCTTCATGAATAATTTATATTTTCATTTATACTCATAAACATAAATGAGATATAAACTTAAATGGCCAAGACTAAATCAAACTAAATCCAAAACCAATCAAAACTCTTTTTAAGCTATATGGATCTACCTCCAATGACTTAGTCAAATCTCATATAAATCAATCCAAAATCAATTTGCTTCTTTATAAACCAATTAATACTTCATTTACATTCATAAATATAAATGAAACCCACACTCCAATGACCATAAATAAATCGAACTAAATTGGTTTTTCTTCTTAGCCCTTTTGACCTACATCTTTAAGCTTGGTTGAATTTGCTTTCAAATCACTCCAAACTCAAATAATTTTCTCATGAATCATTTATATCTTCATTTATATTCCCAAATGTAAATGAAATATAAATTTAAATAGCCAAAACTAAATAAAAAATCAAACCAAAATCTAATTTATACCCTTTAAGCTAATTTCTTGGACTTAACCAAATTCTATCCAAATCAAGTCAAAACCAATGAATTTTCTCTTGAATCAATTATTCTTTCAATCATATATCCAAATATAAATGAAATCCATAATCATCAAACCAAATCAAAATAAACTCAAGTCAAACCCAACCTAGCCCATTTGACTTGAAATATTCAAATGAACCAAAACTCATTTGAATCCAAATCAATTGTAATTAAATTTATATGTCAATCTCAAATCCATATATAAACTCAACTAAATCAAATCCAACTCAAAATTAAGCCAACTAAACCCAATTGGCTCACTTGACCCAAAGTGGCCAATTTGAACTACATGAACCAAAATCCAATTCAATTCAAATCAAAGTGAATTAAGCCAATCCAAATTTCATGTCATGATTGTTGATCATCCTAGGTTAATCAATTGTGATGAATTGGGTCAAACCAAATCAACTTAGTCCGTTGATCAAGTCAACCCTTTAAGCCATATGAACCAAAACTAACCAAACTATAATCTAAACCAAATTGATTGCAACCAATGACTCAAGTTCATTACAAATTAATTATTGAACTCGACTAAAGCCTTAATTGAGTCCAATTTGACCAATTGGTCAACCTAACCTAACTTAGCTCAAATTGACCTTAAGGGTTAAATCAACCTAAAACCCAATCAAATCCAAATTGAAATTAACTAAAGCCTGCAATATATTCTAAATGATCAACTAAACCCAAACCAAGCCATGATTCAAGCCAATTTGGTCAATTGACTCAAATTGGTCAACTTAACCCAAATTGACCTAAATGATCAAATTGGCCAAAATCCAAATTAAATCCAAATTAAACCAAATTGATTGAAACCAATTGAACTAATATACTCCAAATGATCATTTGAACTTGACCCAACCCTTGGTTTGACCCAATTTGACCAATTAGTCAACCTAACCCATTTTGACTCAATTTGGCCCAAATGGGTCAAATTGACCCAAATTAAACCAAATGAATTCCAAATGATATGAAATTTGGTCCAACTCACTTTTGACTCATTTGAAATCTACTCAAATTAAATTCAATGCCAAAAGACCACTTTATTCTTCGATCAAGGGCATCCCATGAGAAAAGATACTCACCTAAGTGGTCATTTCTCTTCCTTGATCACTTGACACTCATCCATTGGTCCGCATAGGCACCAAGGACACTGACCAACCTGGCCTAAAAGGTAGTTGGTTCAGCCATGACTCATGGAAAGGTGAATTCACCTCACATCTCCCATTGGAACACTTGGCATGAAGGACTTCCACCTCCCCTTGCTAGGACACCCATTTGTCCTTCATGACAGCCACTTCCCTTGACTTAGCCAACCAAAATGAGCTACCTAGGATGATTTTATCCCATTCCCAATCACCCTAAGCCAAAAGAAACCCATTAGGAGCCAAAAAATAAGAAAATAAGGGGAATTTTGGCCACATTGGAAACCATAGAATTAGAGATACCAAAACTCCTCCCACTCTCATTCCATTATTCTAGAGCTCCCAAAGCAACCAGCAATCATTCCCACTTAGTTTTTGAGCAAAAGTAAACAAAATTAAGTGGATTCCAGTGAGGAAGTGATGGTAATTGTAGAACACACCATTTTGAAGTGAAGGCGAAGGTCTAGGCTCATTCCAAGGCTTCTTCCCCAATTAAGAGCATGCTTGGATCATCATTGTTGCTGAAAATCATCCCCGGTGAGGTAATTTTTAAGAACTGTAGCCGGCATTATGAACTTTTATTTGTGACATTTTCTTGTGTAATTTTGAGGAATTTACTTAGAAAACCATTACATATTTCATTTTATTTTATCCTAATATAAAAATAAAAGTTTTTTGGTGTGAATTGACGTGAAAATGAGCTCATTTGGATGAAATTTCACTTAGATATCGCAAAAAATCCCAAAAGCCCTCGGTTTACTATTTTGCCAGCTACAACGCATAGCAACCATCCGATCCTATGATTCACGTGATTGGATACTTAGATCGCATGCCGATTGTGCATTTTCATCCTTCTGATCATATATTGGACGGTCTAGATCTGATTGCACATCATTTTCTTGTTCATCCTCCTTTTCTCGCTTGTTCTGGCCATGCAAATCATGTTAGCCAATTGCACGGTGCTGCGTGGCATCGCACGATCCAATCGCATGGCACCGCGTTGCCACATTAGTGTCGCGTGGTGCTGACTGGGTTAAGTAAGAAATTAGGATAATTTTCTGCTTTTAAAAATTATTGAAATCACTTGAAACTTCAAAAATTTATAGAAAATATAATACTTAATGAAAAATTATAAACAAGTGCTCGTTGGATTTATCTTTCTCAGAGGAATCCAACAAACTTAAACACCCCAAATTTCACTGAATATTTTGAGCTTAATTTGAGATTTAGTGAAAATAAAATTTCATTAATTACATTAAAAATACACATCAGATTAAGTTGAAATTTTCAGGGATTGAAATTGAAGTTAAAATGCTATAAAAATTTCAAGTCAAAAATATTTCTGGATTGAAATATATTACATTATGAAGTTCAAATGGTCTATTTTAACAAAAATAAATTAATGGACTTTATAAAAATCATGAAAAATCACTTAAATCAACTAAAACTTTGAAAAATCATAACAAATCATAGGAAAATCATAAAAATATAAATAAATGCTCATTTTAAAGGTATTTTGGAGAAGAATTTAATAAAAGTAATCTCAATTGATCTTGAATAGTAATTAAGGATTAATTTAGGTTTAATTAAAAACTTAATTAGTTTAATTAGAGATTTATTAGCCAAGTAATTAATTCCAAACTTTCTGAGGATGATTAATAGGATGATCCCTATCTCCATAATTTTCTTGAGATTTATTGCTTTATTTTAGAGAAATTGCTCATCATAGCCCTAATTATTTTTTAATTAATTAGGTGATTAATTAATATTATAAGTAGTAAGAAAACTATTAATTAATCTAACTAATCATTGTGGAACAGTGAATGGACATGGGGAATGAGATTGGGACCTCTTTCCCATTATTTTTCCTAAGTTCATTTCAATTGACTTGAAAATAATTAATTTAGGACTAATTAATGGTTTAATTCATTAATTAAATGGCTTAAGTAATCAAATTAAAATCATAATCATTCCAGATCTCATCTAATTAAGTTTATTGGGTAGACTCTTAAGTGTTCAATAACTTAAGAGAATCATAAGGAAATTATAATTAGCCCATATGTGTGGGAGAATTATAAGAGTACTTAATTAAATCTTTTAGTTTAATTAACTAATAATTGTGAGCCAAATTACATTAGGCCCTTTTATTTTCATAGGATCATTGTTGCTTTTATTTCCAAAGCACATGCATATCATGTTGGCTTGTAATTGCTTGGATAATTATCTTAAGGTGGTATAGGAAAGGGGTAATTAATGGACTTAACTCATATTGCAACCTAATTAATCTATAAAATCAACTTAATTTCTTTTCATTGAACCAAATTGATTAACCAATATGGAAATGGGTTAGAAGTAGTAAATGATTGAATCTCCTATTTTTTCTAAATCAAATCAAACATCCAAAAATAACTTAATAAGAAATTTTGATTTATTTTAAATAAGCTTATTTAAGATGATTGTCCTTAAGAATTAGTTGGATTAAATAAATTTACATGCTTGTGTCTCTTTATTTCTTTCCAATCATATGAAAATGTTGTATGCCACTTGATTCATGCATTCATTTCTTCAAAAATTAATTAAAAATAATGATTTCCTTTATGCCAAGCTTGTATGTGTTGATTCAAATTAATATATGTATGGCTACTATCATTATTAAATCCAAACATATTTTTCAAATCTTATAAATAAATGATTACATATGTTATAAAAGCTAGTTATAAATATATAGGAAATGCAAATGATTATAGCTTAAGTATATGGAGTAAAGTCCTTTGGTTTAAATATTAAAATTTCAACAAGATTTTACTCTATGTATATAAACCTTTTTAGTCAAATAAGATACAACCTTTGCATGGTTGGTTCTCCTTTATTTATGTATACATTTTTATGTATCTGAGAAAAGCAAATTGTTGGTTTGGACGCCTTGGGAATACGCCTTAAGTATCCCCAAGGAGGTCATTTGATTATCTCACTTCCCTGGTTAACAATGGCATATACTAGCTCATGTCTCTCATACATATGTGTGTACTTCATTATGGAGTCAAAAACTCCTCTTTTATTACCAAAACACATGCATTTACAATTGTTTAAGTGATAGAATTAATTAATCATGTGATTAAGAGCACTCTTTCTTACATGTGTTTAAATCCAAATAGGTATATAGTTCGGACATTCCGAGAATATGAGGCTTTAGTTAGCCCCAAGGAGGTCATTTGATTATCTCACTTCCCTAGTTAACAGTGGCACGTACCTGTTTAATTTCATTCCTATGTATTTTTGCATAAGTATTTAGATAGAGCTTTAAATTAATATGATAAAAATAATTCAATCAAAAAGGGAAAAAATATAAACTTTAAATGTACATGTTCATATTCATCATTTAAGTGTGCTAACATATATTGCATGTATATATATGTTTAGGACTTAGTCATATGCATGCTACATATGATGGAAAAAATGAACAAATATGTGTTATGTGATAGTAATTAACTCTAATTAATCTTAAGATATCTTTCTTATTGAATGAGATTATTTAAAGTGAACCTAAACTTAGGATTGATTAAAAATATGTAAGAAGTCATTCATTAAAGAGAATTCATTTAATTAATTTGCTTTAGATGTGACTTAAGGTAGGGATAAAAAAGAGTGATCATATCTTTTCTTCTCTTTATAACACTTAGTTGTTAAGTGTAAACTAAGTGAAAAAAATACCAAGTAAAACTTACAAATCAATTAAATCACTTAAAGTGAGAAAATCCTTTATAATTAAATCTTTTCTTACTTAGAAAATTATAATAAAGCCTAGTTAAGGCATACCACACAAGCCTTAATACACACACCTTAGAATTAAGTCACCACTTTTAACTTTATATTAGGGCGGTGTATGGAGTGATGTATGTTTTATTTTGTGAAGTATTATTTTAGACTGGATGTTAGGGTGTATATTTCATAGACTGAATGTTAGGCTGCTATTAGCTTAATCATATTTTCTACAAGAGATTATGCTTAAGGGGCCACTGAAAAATAAATATAAATATTCTCTTTGCAAGTTGCTTAAGCCCCTAAGATAATCCAAGTTAGGACAGGTGGTCTTGGTTACCCATGTGTAGGGAGTTAAGTCTAAATTATAAATATAATTGCTTGAGTGAAATGCATGGTTAACTAACCTGTTTTGCAGGTGTTGTTAGATTTACTCTTACCATTTAAATATAATTTTGTAATTAGAAATTAGGATTAGAGCTATGGGAGAATTAGGATGAGCATTGGTTAGAAGACTATATCTTATATGCCATGTGATGCCTTGGAGTGAGCCAAATCAAAGAAGCAAAGAGGAGGAAAGAAGACATGAAGATTTGAAGAAGATGAAGACTCTCATATCATTTTTTCATCCTTAATTATAATTATTCTTTTATAATCCAGGTTGTATAAGGGTAGAGCTCGACTATCCATTTTTCTTTTCGGGTTGTAAGGTGGTACCTGACTACATTGGCCTTTTATTCTTTTGTGGTAGCTATAAAATGTTTGACATTATGTTTAGCTTGTGCATTAAAAATGACATGCCTTTTCATAATTTTGTTATGATGGGTGTTTGTTGTATGGCTTAGATGTTATTAGGCTCTTAGGGAAAAATAAATCCTTTACCCAACTACAATTCATAACTAAAATTTTCTACAACTCATAACCTCACATAAAGCCTAGACATTAAATCAAGATAATTAATAGATTTAGCAACCTTTTAGTTGTATGGTTGTATTTCTAATATCATGCATGCATCTTCTACAACTCTTGCAAAAAGGAGGGCTCCATTCTTGCATGCATGGGAACCGCTTAACCTCTGAGAGCAACTCATATTGATGGAGCTTCACCTTCTTCTCTCTTGATTTAGCCCATAACTCATTTCAACTTGCATTTAGGCATACAAAAATTCTACGACCTTTGTCAAAATGAAGTGTTAAATACAAATAAAATTTTAAAAGATTTGCATTATACTAAGTCATTACTCATACTACTCATACTCTAGTCTCTTTAGAGAGTGGGTTTAAAGACTTTAGTCTCTTTCTATATAATAACAACCTAACTATCTTGTAAAATTATATGACTTGCATACTTGGTTTTAAAGTGTAGAAGGAGTTAGTTGGTTGCCACTCCAGGCGGTTGTAAGCCTAACAGTCAGGTGGTTTATCCTCTTTTATAGAGGTAAACTATATACCCATCTCCACTTAGACTTAGGTCATGCTTTGGCTTATGCCAAATCTCCTTAGATTTAGGATCCGATGTAGCTATTTTCTTATGGCTACAAGCATAAATCCTCATCTCTTAGGAATTTCCACAACCTTGTGTTATGGGACTATAAGTCCTAGCTTTCTAATAAAATGTCAACTTTAATAAAATCAATCTCTTCAATTTCAAATATATAAAGCCCAACCATATTATAGATTGGAATGCTCATTAGGCTTCATCTATACAAGCTTGTTCCCTTTGGCTTCTAAAGTAAGTCTTTTCCTTGAACAATCCCATTTGATTTTTCAAACATAGCCAATTTATTGATAGTATAGCATTGAAATCTTTAGAGAACCTAATTGTCTACTTTAATCAAGAGTATTCCTAAGGGATCTCATTCTTTAGGATGTAATTAACTATGGGGGCTTACCTCCATAGGAAACTTAACGGACCAGGTTTAAAATAAATCCTACTTTACTTTTCCATGTAAAGTAGGAGAAAAATCTTTGGTACATTCGAAGACCCATCATACCTTAGGAGTCCTTATTAGGTGATTAGGTTCATTATAGGGTGGTGATTTTTATCTTTTGAGATAGTGCACCATTCCTTAATGTCATACCTGATCACTTCAATCAGTACCCCATACGATCTACATGGTGTCCCACATCCCGAAAATAAATATCACAGATTTTTTTGGGGACTCCATTGGGGATGGTTCCTCTCTCCATCTCTAGTAGATAATTATTTTCTCTAAGCATCGATAGTTGACTTATATTTTGTATGAGTCCGAGACTATCTTTCCTTCCATTGACACTTAGCTTATTCATTCTTAAGCAAAGCTAGCCAACATCCTCTAGGTTTTAGGACCTCACTCCTTGTAGGTCTTGAAACTCCTATTGGGTCTCCCAATAGGTAAAAGATAAAATTAACTAATGAAAGGAGAAGACAAAAACTTAGAACCTCCTCACCACTAGCTTGGTGATGCAAGGTTAATATTATATTTAAATAAATAAACTCTTTTGCAAAATTTCACTTTCCAAAACATTTTTTCAAAATTCATATAACAAAAGATATTGCACAAAATTCATAATAAACTTTCAAAAAACACAAAACTCATATAACTAAACCTCATCTAACAATCCCCATGATTGTTACATGGAGGTTCTTTTCAAAATCAAAATCAAAATATTTTTTTAAAGCATCTTTTTGAAAATAGTTATCTCTATTCAACATACCCAAGTTTGTTGAATGAAGATTCTATTTTCAAATAAAATCATAACATAAAATTGAAACTCCACTTAACATATTTCACATATGCTAAAGTTGGAATTTTCCTCTTTTTCAAAATCACACTTTTGAAAATGACCACCTTCATTCAACATGCTCAAATTTGTTGAATGAAGATTATATTTTTAAATAAAATTATAGCATAAAATTGAAACTCCATTTAACATATTTCACATGTGCTAGAATTGAAGTTTTCCTCTTTTCAAAAGCAAGAAATCACACACATGAAATCAAGACATATTTTGGACTCCATTTGACATACTCAAATTCGTCAAATGAGTCCCATTTCCAAAAGTCACAAAAAATAAATTGAACTCTACTTAACATACCCAAATTTGTTAAATAAATTTCCCCTCTTTCAAAAAAAAAATCATAAATACACTTAACTCCTACTTAACATACCAAATTTGTTAAGTGAGAGTCTCATTTTCAAAAATCATAACACATTTGACTCCCACTTAATATACCAAATTTGTTAAGTGAGAGTCTCATTTTCAAAACACAAATCATAATCACATTTAATTCCTACTTAACATACAAAATTTGCTAAGTGAGAAGCTCATTTTTAAATCATAATAAACTCAACTCTTACTTGACATACCAAATTTGTTGAGTAAGAGTCTCATTTTAAAATCATAAATACACTTAACTCCTACTTAACATACCAAATTTGTTAAGTAAGAGTCTTATTTTCAAAAATTATATCACATTTGACTCCTACTTAACATACCAAATTTGTTAAGTAAGAGTCTTATTTTCAAAAATCATATCACATTTGACTCCTATTTAACATACCAAATTTGTTAAATAAGAGTCTCATTTTCAAAAATCATACTCACACTTAACTCCTACTTAACACACCAAATTTGTTAAGTAAGAGTCCAATTTTCAAAAATCATAACACATTTGGCTTCCACTTAACATACCAATTTTTTTAAGTGTGAGTCTCATTTTTCAAAAATAAATCAACCACATTTGGCTTCCACTTAATATACCAGTCTTTTTTTAAAAGCAAATAAAAACATGTCAAATCACATTTGATTCCCACTTAACATACCATATATGTTAAGTGAGAATCTCATTTTCAAATCATATCATACTTAACTCCTACTTAACATACTGAATTTGTTAAGTAAGAGTCTCATTTTCAAATCAAATCACATTTAACAACCACTAACATATTAAATTTGTTAAGTGAGAGTCTCATTTTCAAAAGTAAATAAAACAAATCAAATCACATTTGGCTTCCACTTAACATACCAAATTTATTAAGTGTGAGTCTCATTTTTCAAAAATAAATCAAATCACATTTGACTCCTACTTAACATACCAAATTTGTTAAGTGAGAGTCTCATTTTCAAAAAAAAATTAAATCACATTTGGCTTCTACTTAACATACCAAATTTGTTAAGTGAGAGTATCATTTTCAAAATATAAATCAATCACATTTGGCTCCCACCTATCATACCATATTTATTAAGTGAGAGTCTTATTTTCAAACACATATCAAACACATTTGGCCTCTACTTAACATACCAAATTTGTTAAGTAAGGAGACCCACTTTCAAATCAAATCAACATATATCAAACACATAATAAACAACTATCACAAGCAAAGATGTTTTAACAAAATTTTTAAACTTATAATCAAAACATCTTCTTAACATATCTAAATTTGCTAAGTAAAGGTTTTTCAAATCAAAATTTTCAAACAAGACATACAATATAAATATCTTCAAAGGTCTCTCCAAATATTTGAACCCCACCCAACCTACTTAAATTGATCGAGTATGGGTCATAAATCAAAATCATATGGCAATGTCTCTCTCCAAATATAAAAAATCTCTCCAAAATTCAATGAATCCCACTCAGCATACCTAAACTTATTAAGTGTGAGTTCAAATTCCAAACCAAGTATAGAAGTCAATGATTAAAGGAAAACATTAAGGAAAGGATCTAACTCAATTATGTTTCGATAAATGCAGTGATTTCAATACAGTCAGTCTTTCCAGCCTCCAACTGGTGCAGTGATCATGGTTCCTAGCAAATTTGTTTTCTCTTTCCCCTCTAGTGTAGATCTGTCCTTGGATCAGGCCAATCTAACTGATGCCGCACATTTGATCTACTTTGGCCATGGATTTGAGGGGGTCCGGATTACTTATGAGGGGACAACCCTCACAACTGTTAGCAAGGAGGCGGCGTGACAAACTCCACTCATCCGCTTGGATATCCCATATGATTATGAGTTTCCCTCATTAAAGAGGAAGGCCGCAGTGGTTCTCATGCTCCGTTCAATGTTAGTGTCAGTACCAACTATTTTAATATCTACCTATTCAGTTGCCCATGCCATAGCTCCAATGAGAGATATTACCTCCTCTTTGGTTACCCGAAAGGGGAAGGCTATCTTAGCCTCTGAGATAGTCTCCCCCACCTTCAAGATAGGTACCAGCTCCCTCTGCTTTGCTCACTCGTACCCAATTTTGCAATAAAAATTGAAAGATTAAGCGGGATCATGAGCGAGCAACCGAAGAGCTTGACGACGCTTCCCATATAGCTGAGGAGGGTTCTTCTCGTGGGACCTCTCCACTTTTGAGTGGCAGTAGGCTCCACCCCCTCTCATCCTTAGATAGAGAGAAATACTATCAGAAGATCGCTACATCGCCTCCATCACCAGTATACTATGAGACACCGATTAGGGAAAGGCCTACGGGTTATGACTATTCTACATCGTCGTGAGCTTACGGGCGTGCGGTACCTTGTTTAATTTACGATCCATGATCCCTAGGAGTGTTAGGGTCCATAGAGAGAGAGAGAGAGAGAGAGCCATGGAGGCTCAAGTATCTGCCTAAGTGGCCAAGAGAGAGCGACAGAGGTATGCAATGCAGCCGGCAGCCTCCACCTTGATGGATTTCCCTGATCGTTGCTCTATCAGGGCCGATCATTAAGACAACATTGTTCTTACTGGCACAGTCCACCACAAGAAGAGACCTCAAGTTGAGCTATCGTTTGCCATCACCTGCTCCCATGCATCCACCACTGTCGTTACTTACACATCTACCCCAACCAAGATTCAGAAGCCGCCATCCAGAGAGAGACAATCCCCATTGGTGATCCAGCTACGACCCAAGGATCTTGCTCCATCCATTCCACTTGTTGATGTGAGATCGAGCTCCCCTGTTCGACTCTCTACCTCAGTTATGGTCAGGAAGGAGTGGCGACCCAAGAGCGTCATCATCGCACCACCTCCACAGTAGATAGAGATAAAGAGGGGAGTGACATAGACATAGTCCCCATGATAGTTGATCCTCCCAGTGATGAAGTCTTAATAGTAGGCAGTGTTTGTTGCATAGAGGCAGAGAAGCATAGTCCTACGACTACTAGTCAGCAGGTAGTCATACTAGTCCAATCGAGCATAGTACATCGATCACTAGATGACATATTAGCAAACTACTTTATCGAGAAGAAGCAAATTTTTGGGAGTGACCACTTAGAACAAAAGGAGGATAGAGTCCATTTTGATCTTGATGAAGATGACATGTTGGACAACACAGTCGGAGTCCACATGGTTGATACACGGGGATCCATACAGCAAGATCAGCTTAATTAGGAAGGTGTCGTGCTCAAGGAAGGTGATACTTCTCATTAGACCCAACACCTCCTCCACCAGCTCAAACAGAGGGAAGATCACATTGACAAGATGGGGAAGAAAATTGAGGAGTTGAAGGTAGTGGTGTCATCATTGTAGAACTCGGCCCCAGTTTCACAGCCTTCTCCTATGGTAGCCGACCGTCCAGAGTTGGTACATACCTTAAAGCATCGTAGGTCCACTCTCGTAGGATGACACTGGTAGCTTGCATAAGAAGGTAACAAAGGAACCTCCAGGCATGAGAAGTACATTAAAAACATGATAGAGCAGCAAGTGAAGAAGCAATAGCGCAAGCCCGGTGGAGCACATCTATTCCAAAGGGTAGACCACACCGAGAAATTTGATGTAGTTTAATACCCCAAGGGTTTTGTGTTGCCTTCCTTCAAGATCTTTGATGGCAGTGGAAACTCGCGTCAGTATATTGCACACTTTAGAGCCAGTTGCTACAATGCTAGTGGTAGTGACACACTTTTGTTCAAACTTTTTGTTAGCAGCCTAGCTGGGGTTGCATTTGATTGGTATGCCAAATTACCCAACGATTCGGTAGGGACTTTTGCTGTATTAGAGTACCTCTTCATCAAGAGGTTTGCTAGAGCTCATCAAAGAGTGATTGTATGCAATCTCATTGTAGTGACACAAGTTCCAAACAAGTCCCTTGTTGATTATATTCTCAAGTGGCGCAACTTGAGCATAATGCGAGTCATAGCTATTCGAACAATATGCCATTAAGATTCTTCTCAAGAATATTCATGGCCTGGTCGCCTTCATGCTTAAGAGTTTTACCATCCAAACATTTGAGAAACTAATTAACAAGGCGGCTAACATACAAGAGGAAGCCAAACAATTACCCTTTTTCGACCAATCATCCCAGTGCGAAGTTGTTAGAAGAAGCCGGGATAGTTGTGTGGGTGGATGAGGGAAGCATCCGAGTCTAATATGAGAGAGACCTCGACCAGCATCCTCACTTTTCTCTCATCATCAGCTCATCTACCCCGTGACCACTTCCCACATTAGCTCACCTGTATCACTACACACTTTGAGATTGAATAAGCCATATTCATTCATTAATGATCTTAAGATCTCTTAAAAAGTTTTCAAAGTATGATCTATGCTTACCATCACATGATTAGTCATGTCTTAGAGGATTGTATTACTTTTAAGGACTGGCTTGAGCGTAGCTACAAGTCAAGCACTATAGTTGTCCCTAAGGAATACTTACTAGAACATCCATCTATTTTATTAGGGTAATTCTTGGGGATATCTATGATCCTCTTAAGATAAAGGAAGGTTGGATATTACCTTATCCTAAACCTCTAAAAAAGTAGTTTCTAAAATCAAGAAACTCTTTGTATAGGTGCCTGAAGCAACTTGAACCTCCAACATCAAGGAATGTTTGCAAGTTGCCAAAGACAACTTGAAGAAGGTGATAGCCCAGCAGCAGCAGCAGTAGTAACAGTCCACTTTACTTTCCCCGGATAGTTCAGTAGACAACCATATGTGAGTCTAGCACTCCATCCACAATTATAGCTACTACTTCTTCCTCCACAAGCTCCTCTTCTACCAATAGGAGCATTGTATCAATGGACAAGGGCATTAAATCCCTTACTTTGCTTACTTTATTAGATTTCTATCATGTACCTCCACCTAAAAAGAAATCAATAAAAAAGCTTTCACTTACATCTTGTCCACTTCTGATACTCTAGATTTTATTTATGTTGAAAACTCTCCAAGTCTAGATTATAGTAATGATAACTCTAATCATTTCGATCCACTCTCTTCTGATTCAGAATTAGACTTTCCTTTTTGAATCAATTAGGTTCACCTCTTGAGATTGACTTGGAGTCAATTGACTCTGAGGATCCCATAGAAGAAGCTATAAGTATACCTGATGAGAAGGTAGAACTTTCCATAAGTTCATCATTCCATGAAGTCATTGAAGTTAATCTACGTAGTGATAAAGTTCTACCTCCTAGGGTAGCACCTCAGGATAAGGGTAAACAAATCATTGGTTCTAGTGAGCAGATAATCCATCCACAGGATGCTCCACCTATGAATATTCTTGTGGTGGACCAAGTTAGAGTTGATTACATCATCTTGGCACATCTTAGAAAGTTTCCAGCTAAGTTAAGCATATATGACGCCCTTATCTTATCTAAAGATATAAGGGAATCTCTAGTCAAGGTTCTTCTTGATCCAAAGATATGCTTAGCTCAGTTGACTGCTACTGAAGAGGTGGCACACAACTCAAAGTACACCTTAATTACATTTAGTGATGAAGACTTGCTTCTAGGAATGACAAAGCACAACGGCCCTCTTTATATCACAGTAGATATTGGCAGATACAGGTTATCAAGAGTTAGTTGACTAAGGTGCATCAATCAATATTATGAGTTTAAGAACCCTTGCCTACTTAAGGATTAACATCTTCAAACTCCAAAAAGAGAGGATGATGTTAAGAGGATTCAATGAACAAGGTGAGAGGGCCCTAGGCTCATAATGTTTCCATTAGAGATAGATGATTGGAAGACTGAGGCCAAGTTTCATATCATAGACTTAGATAGATCTTTTACTGCTTTGGTTGGGAGACCATGGATACATGAGAACAACACCGTTCCATCCTCTCTACATTAGTGCATGAAGTTCATGAGAGGTGGAATTAAGTACTGCATTAAAGGAGATCTCAAACCCTTCACAGTTCATGCGATCGATATATATGAGGATGCAACCTATTTTCTTCCCAAAACCAATAAGTGTATTCTCGCAAATCTAGTCAAGATCCCCATGATAGATAAAAAGAAAGAAAAGAAAAAAAATAGAAAAATAAAATAAAAAAGAGAAAGATGAAGAAAATAAAAGAGAGCGAGACATGGACTCAAGGGAAGATATAAAGCGTGACATTAAATTCCACCCATGGTTCATTACTCCATTCGAATATATGGGTAGGATGACCTTACCACCAGGCAGAGGCAGAGGACGGTTCAGAGGCAGCCCTCGAGGTGGAAAACCTCCCTATGGGCCACCCAATAGGAGGTATGTCCCAGCCACCAGGAGTACACCTGCTATCCACATAGACTTAGAATCTAGTTCAGAGGAAGAGTGTTGACCTCATTTTTAGGATGAGCTCTCAATGCCTCCATCTTAGACATAGGACTCCTCTTAGACTTTAAGAGATCCTTAGTCTTAAGACACATGGACACACAACCTAGCCTTAGAGACTTAGAAGGATTAGCCATAGGAATAGGCCATGCCCTAGGGGTATTAGGAAAATCTGCCTGCTTTATAGCTTGAACCACATTCCTCACTTCCTTTCTTCAAGTCAAACTCTAAATCAAATCAACATCAAACCTAAATCAATTTTAGCTTAATTGATTTTCTCCAAACTCAAATCAATGCCATAAGATTAAAACCCATGATTGAAATTCCAAATTCCAAATATTTCTTATGTCCTTAATCCTCTCTTAAGGACTTAGCCTAATAATCATCTTTAAATCAATTCAAATTCATAAAATTTTCCCACAACTCATTTATATTCTCATTTATATTCACATATATAAATAAAATATAAACTCAAATCAATCAAACTAAATCCAAAATTCAAGATCAATTCATAAATTATTCCTAAGTTACCTTGATTTTCTCTTAAGGACTTAGCCTAGATCATGTTCAAATCACTTCAAACTCATGAGATTTTCTCATGACCCATTTATATTCTCATTTATATTCACATATATAAATGAAATATAACTTCAAACAATCAAAACCAACTCCAAAATTCAAGTTCAAATCCAATCAAAATCCAACCTAAGCCTTTCAAGTCAAATTCTTGAACTTAGCCAAATCAACTTCAAATCAAGCCAAACTCTTGATTTTCCTTCATGATTCAATCAATCCTTCAATAATGAATCCAAATATAAATACAAACTTCAATCACTTAACCAAAAATCAATTCAAAAATTAAGCCAAAATCCATTTCATGTTCACCCTTTGAACTTGAATTTGTCAAATGAGCAAAACCATTTGATTTCAAACCACTTGCAAATGGATTTATATTTCAATCATAAGTGCATATGTAAGTTCAATCAAAATCAAATCAAGCTTTGACCAAGCTATTTGACCCACTTAAGGTCACTTGACTCAAAGTGACCTAAAGTACCCTTATGAGCCAAATTCTAATCCTAACCAAATTGGATTGAATTAAACTCACTTATGCCTCTCATCATGATCAACAATCATCATGAGAAGATCAGTCCACTAGGTCAAATCAATACTTAGCCAAAATGAAACCAAACATAGCCAAAATCCTCCATAGGCCAAATTGATTGAAACCAATGATCTAAGTTCATTCATGATCAATGTTTGAACTTGACAAAGTCAACATTTGAGCCTAACTTAGCCTAATTTGCCACTTGACCCAAGTTGACTCAACTTGACCTAAAAGTCAAAATATGTCAAAACTTGAGTTAAGCCAAATTGATTAAAACCAATGGGTCAAGTTCATTCTAAATCACTTGTTGAACTTGACCAAAGCCTCAATTGGCCAATTAGACCTAACATAGCCCAATTGACCTTGAACCCAACTTGACCTAAAGGGTCATGTTGAGCCAAATTCAAACTTAACCAAAATTAATTGGAAAAAATATACCAATCCATTTCATATGACTAACCAAACCTAAACCTACCCATGACCTAGCTCAAATAGGTCAAATGGGTCAAATCAACTTGACCCATTTGACCTAAATGAATTCATATGAACCAAATTCAAACCTAAACCAAATTGAATCAAACTAAAGCCACCAAAATATTTCAAATGGTCATATGAACTTGACCCAACCCTTGGTTTGACCCAATTTGACCAATTGGTCAACTTGACCCAAGTTGACCCATTATGACCTAAATGGGTCAACATGAGCCAAATCATATCAAATCAACTCCAAATCCATTGAAACTTGGACAAACCTATTTTCTAACATATAAAACATACTCAAATTCAAAAATCAGCCAAATGACCATTTTACCTCTAGGCCATAGAGTAAATTTTGGCCCAATTCTACTTAGAATTTAATTAAATCCTCTTCATACCCACTTAGCACTCTCTAGTGGATCAAGTGAACACTAGGGAGGGTGGTGCACCCAACCCAATGGGTTTGGGTCAGCCCAACCCAACCCAATGGCCAAATCGACCATGTGCATTGAAATGGCCACATGGAAAACCTTCTCCACTCAATTGAAGCACATGGGGAGTTCACCATTCCACTCCCTAGCCAAAACTAAACTCAAGGACACTCCTAACAACCTAACAAACCCACTCCTTATGGGAAATTGGATCAGAACAGTAAAGGGAAGCTAGGCTGTCCGATTGCCAAAGGGGAAGATATACTCCCCCTAATTTATTTGAATTTTCACTTCCCTCTGTCGATTGAAGCATAAGAACTTAGAGCAAGCTTCAGAGAGTCTTCCCAAGCTTCCTAGAGAGGATTTGAAATCTCCATTCTCAATTTTCATCACTTGAAAATAGGGGAACTCCACTAATTTTCTAACTTGCTCTACACATCAAACCAACTCAATTCCTTCTTCAAGCATCATCAAAGGACCAAGTCGAGCTCACCTAAGTTCTTTCCCAAGCTCTAAAGGAAAAGGAAGGGCACCCTAGACCAAAGTAGAGCTTAAGTGCAGGGTGGTCCATAGAGCCATCCACTCAACCTCAAGAGCTCAAACTTTTGGCAAAGCTTCGTCTCAGCCAGATGAAGCTTCTCCAAGGGAATCGAGTGCCAGTGATCACCTTTGGTGAGGTTAGCCATTTTCTGAGCTTAAATTCATTGTGGTTTGAAGCTTTGTGAATGAAATTTTCATGGCATAGGATTTTGGCCATTAAATGTGATCTAGGATGCATGATAAATGTGCGGGCCAAATTCTGGCCCAATCCAAGCTCAATCGAGCTCGGATCATGGCATAGAAAATGGTTAGATCCCCTTTCCCATAGGGAATTATAGGGATGGATCTCTAGCCATCCATCTATGCATTTTGGATGGATGGGCGAGATTAAAATGCATAATATATTTATTTTTCTCCCTTATATTCGTGGCTTTAATCTCAGCCATCCGTTTCTTAATCGGATAGTTGAGGAGAAAGCGTGTAGCACTGCCGCCATGCAGCGCTATGATGTGATGGGTTACAAATCCAATCCGGCTACCACGCGTGTAAGGTGCATGTCGCATTCGCGGCTTGCATGGCGCTAGTGGGTTTAATGATATAATTAGAGATTTAAATAATTCTAATTAATCACCTAAACTTCTAAAATTCATATCTCAACATAGAAAAATCAGAAAGATATGAAATAAATTACATTAGAAAGATAATGAACCTAAAATATTCTAAAATTAATTTTGATTGATTTTGAATAATTCATTTCTCTGAATTTGGTTTTATTGAGAATATTAATTTACTAATTACTCTTTAATTAACCCACTGATTAATCCCAAATTTCTTGGGTATAATTAGAGGGATGACTTCTACCTCACCTAATTTTTTTGTGATTTATTGGTGGTTAATTAGAGGAATTGCTAATTCATTTCTTAATCACTCTTTTAATGTAATTAGACTTAATTAAGGGTATAATTAGTTATTTAACCCTATGATTGAGCCAATTAAGTTTTGATTAAGTGAATGTGAGGTTTAAGGAACAATTTTGGGATACTCTCCTCAAGATATTCCTTAAACTCCCTTTATTCCTTAATCTTACCTTAATTAAGAGTTAATTCACTAATTACCCCCTTAATTAATTTCATAAAATTCTAAAACTTTTTAGAACTTAATTAATTATTCTTGGGTAGATGCTTAGGTGTTCAAGAGCCTTAGTATAAATAAGGAAATCAAAATTCAACTCATATGTGTGAGGGGTGTTTTGAAATTACTTAAGTTGAACCTCTTAGCTTAATTAATCATTAATCATGAGCCAAATTGCATTAGGCCCTTTTCCTCCTAAGTGCATTGCTTATTTAAATTCCTTACCTCATTTTTTAGGATGAGCTCTCAACCCCTCCATCATAGGACTCCTCTTAGACTTTAAGAGATTCTTAGTCTTAATATACATCAAGTGATTAGGTGGACACTCAACCTATCCCTAGAGACCTAAAAGGATTAGCCATAGGAATAGGTCATGCCCTAGGGGTGTCAACAAAATCTGCCTACCCTATAGCTTGAACCACATTCCTCACTTCCTTTCTTTAAGTCAAACTCCAAATCAAATCAACATCAAACCTAAATCAATTTTAGCCTAATTGATTTTCTCCAAACTCAAATCAATGCCATAGGATTGAAACCCATGATTGAAATCCATGATGGAAACCCATGATTGAAATTCCAAATTCCAAATATTTCCTAAGTCCTTAATCCTCTCTTAAGGACTTAGCCTAAAAATCATCTTCAAATCAATTCAAATTCATAAAATTTTCTCACAACTCATTTATATTCTCATTTATATTCACATATATAAATGAAATATAAACTCAAATCAATCAAACTAAATCCAAAATTCAAGATCAATTCACAAATCTTTCCTAAGTTACCTTGATTTTCTCTTAAGGACTTAGCCTAGATCATGTTCAAATCACTTCAAACTCATGAAATTTTCTCATGACCCATTTTTATTCTCATTTATATTCACATATATAAATGAAATATAAATTCAAACAACCAAAACTAACTCCAAAATTGAAGTTCAAATCCAATCAAAATCCAACCTAAGCCTTTCAAGTCAAATTCTTAAACTTAGCTAAATCAACTTCAAATCAAGCCAAACACTTGATTTTCCTTCATGATTCAATCAATCCTCAATCATGAATCCAAATATAAATACAAACTTCAATCACTTAACCAAAACTCAATTCAAAAATCAAGCCAAAATCCATTTCATGTTCACCCTTTGAACTTGAAATTATCAAATGAATCAAAACCCGTTTGACTTCAAACCACTTACAAATGGATTTATATTTCAATCATAAGTCCATATGTAAGTTCAATAAAATCAAATCAAGCTTTGACCAAGTCATTTTACCCACTTAGGCTCACTTGACCTAAAGTGACCTAAAGTATCATTAGGAGCCAAATTCCAATCCTAACCAAATTGGATTGAATCAAACTTACCTAAGCCTTTCATCATGATCAACAATCATCATGAGATGATCAATCACTCAAATTAGTCAAACCAAGTCAAACCTAAGGGTTGACCAAATCAACAGTTAGCCAAAATAAAATCCAACATAGCCAAAGTCCACCATAGGCCAAATTAATTGAAACCAATGATCTAAATTCATTCATGATCAATGTTTGAACTTCACCAAGTCAACATTTGAGCCTAACCTAGCCCAATTATCCACTTGACCCAAGTTGACCCAACTTGACCTAAAAGTCAAAATGTGTCAAAACTTGATTTAAGACAAATTGATTGAAACCAATGGGTCAAGTTCATTCTAAATCACTTGTTGAACTTGACCAAAGCCTTAATTGGCCAACAAGACCTAACCTAACCCAATTGACCTTGAACCCTACTTGACCTAAAGGGTCATATTGAGCTAAATTCAAACTTAACCAAAATTGATTGGAAACAAAGATACCAATGCACTTCATATGACTAACCAAACCTAAACCGACCCATGACCTAGCTCAAATAGGTCAAATGGGTCAAATTGGTCAACTTGACCCATTTGACCTAAATGAAATCATATGAACAAATTCAAACCTAAACCAAATTGAATCAAACCAAAGCCACCAAAATATTTCAAATGGTCATATGAACTTGACCCAACCCTTTGTTTGACCTAATTTGACCAATTGGTCAACTTGACCTAAGTTGACCCATTTTGACCTAAATGGGTCAACATGAGCCAAATCATATCAAATCAACTCCAAATCCATTGAAACTTGGCCAAACCTATTTTCTCAACATACCAAACATACCCAAATTTAAAAATCAACCAAATGATTATTTTACCACTAGGCCATAGAATAAATTTTGGCCAATTCCCCTTGAAATTTGGTCAAATCCTCTTCATACCCACTTGGCACTGTCCTAGTGGATCAAGTGAACATTAGGGAAGGTGGTGCACCTAACCCAACCAAATGGCCAAATCGACCATGTGCATTGAAATGGCCACATGGAAAATCTTCTCCCACTCAATTGAAGCACATGGGGAGTTCACCATTCCACTCCCTAACCAAAACTGAACTCAAGGACGCTCCTAACAGCCTAACAAACCCACTCCTTGTGGGCAATTGGATCAGAACAATAAAGGGAAGCTAGGTCGTCTGATTGCCAAAGGGGGAGATATACTCCCCCTAATTCATTTGAATTTTCACTTCCCCTCTATCGATTGAAGCATAGGAACTCAGAGCAAGCTTTAAAGAGTCTTCCCAAGCTTCTTAGAGAGGATTTGAAATCTCCATTCTCAATTTTAATCACTTGAGAATAAGGGAACTCCACTGAATTTCCAACTTGCTCTACACATCAAACCAACTCAATTCCTTCTTCAAGCATCATTAGAGGACTAAGTTGAGCTCACCTAAGTTCTTTCCCAAGTTCCAAAGGCAAAGGACGGGTGCCCTAGAATAAAGCCGAGCTCAAGTGCAAAGGGGGGTGGGGGTCCATAGAGCCATCCAATCAACCTAAAGAGCTCAAACTTTTAGTAATGCTTCATCTCAGTGAGACGAAGCTTCTCCAAGGGAATCGAGCATCGGTGATCACCTTTGGTGAGGTTACCCATTTTCTGAGCTTAAATTCAATGTGATTTGGAGTTTTGTGAAAGAAATTTTTATGGCATAGGATTTTGGCCGTTAGATGTGATCTAGGTTGCATGATGAAGGTGTGAAATTCAATCGAGCTCAATCGAGCTAGATCATAGAAGATGGATCCCCTTCCTCAGGGAATTACTGTGGGATGGATCTCTGGCAATCCATCCGCACGTTTTGGATAGACGGCTGAGATTAAAACATGTAATATCTTTATTTTTCTCCCTCAGATTTGCGGCTTTAATCTCAGCCATCTGATCCTTGATCAGATGGTTGAGGAGAAAGCGCGTAGCACCGTCGCCACGTGACTCTATGATGTGATGGTTCAATATCTAATCCGTATGTGATGTGTGAAAAGTGCATGCCATGTCAGTGGCATGTGTGGTGCCAATGAGATTAATGATATAATTAGGGATTTAAATAATTCTAATTAATCACCTAAACTTCTAAAATTCATATATCAACATAGAAAAATCAAAAAAATATGAAATAAACTATATTAAAAAGATAATTGAACATAGAATATTTTAAAATTGATTTTGAATAGTTTTTTCTCTGAATTTTAGTTTTATTGGGAATATTAACTTGCTAATTACTCTCTAATTAATCCATTTTTGGGTATAATTAGAGGGATGACTTCTGCCCCTGTAATTTTCTTGGGATTTGTGGTGAATTGAATTAGTTCATTCCTTAATCACTCTCTTAATATAATTAGATTAATTAAGAGTATAAGTAATGATTTAACCTTGTGATTGAGCCAATTAAGATTTGATTAAGTAAATGTGAGATTTAGGGAATAATTTTGGGATACTCTCCTTAAGATCTTCCTTAAACCCCCTTTATTCCTTAATCTTACCTTAATTAAGGATTAATTCACTAATTATCCCCTTAATTAATTTCATAAAATTCTAAAACTTTCCAGAACTTAATTAATTCTTCTTGGGTAGATGCTTAGGTGTTCAAGAGCCTTAGTAAAATTAAGAAAATCAAAATTTAACTCATATATGTGCGGGGTATTTTGAAATTACTTAAGTTAAACCCTTAGCTTAATTAATCATTAATCATGAGCCAAATTGTATTAGGCCCTTTTCCTCCTAGGTGAATTACTGATTTAAATTCCTTGTGTGGTTTTATGTCATCTCATTGGCTCATAATTATTTGATTAACTATGCTAAGGGGGTGTAGGTAAGGGATAATTAACATGTTTAATTCATACATGAACTTAATCAAAATATAAAATGAATCTAATCACCTAAAAATTGAACAAAAATATCAAACACATGTGAGAATGGGTTAGGAACAACAAACTCACCTCACAATTTTTAAATTAAATCAAACTCAAAATCAAACAAAAATCACATTAAACAAATAAACTTTGATTTGCTTTAAGCTTTCTTATTTCATAAGATTGTCTTTAGGAATTAATTAAGTTGAATGTGTTTACATGCTTTCATTACTTTTGTTCTTTCCAAACACACTAAACATTTGTGTCATATGATTTCATACATTCATGCTTTTCAAAAATTAAATTTAAAATAAAAATATTTCCTTTATGTCAAATTGCATGTTTTGGCTAAAGTAAGAATATGAGTGGCTATTATTAGTATTAAATCCAAATTATTTTCAAAATATATGAATCAATTATCAAAACTAAAAGTGTGTTATTTATATCTTACTTATAAGCTTGCATGTGAGTAAAATATTAGGACGTGGTTAGTGTAGTTTTCCTTCTCCTCTCTTTTGGTATAGTTTTGAATAGGATTTGACAAAGTGTATAATTCATTTGAAAAGAACACAATACTCCATTTCATATTCATTCCTATGCTATGACTTAAGAAGGACACCTACACTTACATATATAAATTGCATAAAAAAACAAAAATAAAACAAATACCAACTTTTGCATTCTTTCTTTTCCATTTATTTCTTTTGTACATATGCTTGTATTTAAGGAAAGTGGTATATTAGTTTGGACAACTCTGGGGTTGTGAGGCTTTAAGTAGCCCTACGTAGATCTTGTACCTTACACCCCTAGTTAACAATAGCAACATACTCACTTATGCCTTTCATACATTCATATGTGCATGTGAAAATTGGATAAGAAACCCCTTTGCTACTTAATGAAAATCACACATCATAAACATTCAAATTTTCTTAAGTAACTTATCTAACATGCATCATAAAGTGTGGTAAACATTCCCATTTGTTATGTATAGATATGCTTAGGATTCATTCATATGCATGTTATACATGTTGGGAAAGAAATAAAGTAATGTATTTATGTGAATTTTGATTCATTTTATTTAATCTTAAAATACCTTTCTTTTTGAATAGGTTTGTTTAGAGTTCATCTAAACTTAGAATTAATTAAAAGATTTAATTAAAATATTCACCTAAATAAAACTAAAATGTGAATCTACTTTAGAAATTACTTAGGTTAGGGAAGGAAAGAGAAGTCTCATTCTCTTTCCCTCTCTTCATAACATAGTAATTAATTGTAAGATTCACTTGAACCAAACCTAAATATGAAATAAAATCAACTTAAAATAATTAAACAGCTTAAATGAAACCCTCCTCTAAGTTGAACATATTTTCACACTTAGAAAATTTGAACCTAAAGCCATAGCTAAGCATACCACACAAACCACAAACCTTAGCTTGTCACCACTTCTAGCTTTAGGTTAGGGCCATGCATGGTTTGATATTTTATTTTGTTTTATGATATATGTTTTAGTATGGATGTTAGGGTGAATGTGCATAGAATGAATGATTGAATGATGTAATCTAATCATTATTTTATAGGAGATTGTGCTTAAAGGGCGTTGTAATAAATAAAAATATAAATGCTTTTGCTGTGTAGGTGCTTATACCCCTAAGCATAATCCAATAGGCCAGGTGGACTTAGTCACCCATGTGTGGGATGATAGAGTCAAATATACATGCTTGGGATTTGTATGATTTGTTTAGCTAATCTCTGCTTTGTAGGTGTTAGCTATATTTACTTTTCCTTTTCATGTAATTTTTTGTAATTAGGATTTTGAAATGATTGTTATGGGGATTAGAATGAGCATTGGTTATAAGATCTCATCTTATATACCATGTGAAGCCTTCAGAGCAATCACCTTCTAACCATCTAAAAGAAAGAACCAAAGAAGAAAAGAAGAAGAAAGAAGAAAAGAAGAATGAATAAATAAGCTTGAAGACCCCCATAACAATGGGTTCCTTGCTTAATTTTACTTAATTCATTTGTAATTCGGGTTGTAGAAGGGTAGAGCTTGGCTATCAAATTTATTTTTTGGTTTGTGCTATGGTGCCCGACAACAAATGGCCCCTTATTCTTTTGCGTTAGCTTTATAAATTGATTGATGATTTGTTTAGCTTGTGCATTAAGATGACATCCTTTTTCTAGTTTCTTCCTTTCTTGCTGTATGGCCTAGATGTGGATTAGGCTCTTAGAGAAAAATAAATATTTTACTAAATTTAACAAATCAAAATTAAAAATAATGAACTCATAATCTCACATAAAGCTTTGGCTAAAATCAAGATAAAAAAATTAGCAACCCCTTAGCTGGATGAGTACTTCTTTTATAATATCATGCATAAATGCATATTATTTTCACTCTTGATTGGAGGGCTTTCACCTTTGCCAGAGAAACTTGGCTTGACCTTTGAGAGCCATGGTGGAAAAATACCTCCTCCCTTCTCACTGATTTTGGCCAATAATCTTTCTTCTCATGGATATGAATCCTATAAGCTTGAGTTAAATGATTGTCCAAAAAAGAAAATAACATGTAGTATGATTTGCGTTAGATTTAGGTCATTTGAAGCATACCATTACATGATCTAGTCTCTTTAGGGAGTGAGTTTAAGGACATAGTCTATTTCTAAATATATAATAGCATAACTATCTTGCATAAAACTTATGACTTGCCTACATGAATTTAAAACCATAGGAGGAGTTAGTTGGTGGCCACCTCAAGCGGTTGTAAGTCCAAGTCGTTGGGTGGTTTGTCCTTTCTTATGGAGGAAAATGAAATACCCATTTTCACCTTAGATTTAGGTTGTACTTTTGGCCCTCACCAAACTCCTAGATTTAGGTTAAGGTTCCTTCTCCCTTCCATGGGCCATAAGCATAAATCCTCACCTCTTAGGCATTTCCTTAATCTCGTGTTATCGAATCATAAGTCCTAAATTTCTAATAAAAAATTAACTCAAATGACATTCAATTTCAAAAATTTAAAGTCCAACCATAGGATAGTTTGAGATGCTCGCTAGGTTTCCTAGCATCATGAACATCTTCTACTTATCTTACTTTGGATTTGATAATAACTCCCTCTCTTTGATCAATCTCATTTGATCTTCCAAAATAAACTAATCGATTAATAGTCCTACCTATTGAAATATTTGGAGGCAACGATCATTTACCATAATAGAGAGTATTCCTGAGGGATCTCATTCCTTAGGATGTAATTAACTATGGGGGCTTGTCTCTGTAGGGAATTTAATGAACCTGGTTTAAAATAAACCCTACTTTACTTTCCCATGTAAAATAGGGGAAGAATCTTTGGTACATATGCATACCCATTGTTCTCAGGAGTCCTTGTTGAGGTGATTAGGTCCATTGTAGGGTGGTGATTTCTATCTTTCAAGATAGTACATTTCTCCTCAATATCATACCTGATCACCCTCAATAATAATATATATGGATCTACGTGGTGTCAAAAATGCATAAAAAGAAGAGAAGTATATTTATATCTTCATTTTATTCCATAGAGTGAAGATGAAAGTATATATCTTATTATTTAGAAATCATATAAAAAATTTCACCACAATGAGTCTTATGTGGCTAACACACCAACCAGCTCTTCTTAACAGGAGATCCCTTTTGAGGTAACATTTGAGCATGATAGTGATGAAGATCGGGCTTTAATGCAAACATAAATGTATCTAAGTCTGCATATGAAACAATCATGAGTCAATTGGGAACCTTAGCTTTAACCCCACTTTCTTCTTGGAAAGTTGAGGGTTTGGTAGTTAAGGAAGCCCCTAAATCATCCGTAGATAAAAAAACTCAGATGTTCTTTTTGGTAACATCATCCTAAAGTCATGAAGCTGATATAGAATTTAAGGATGATTCATATAAAGATTTAATAGAATTGTCTTTTAATTGGTATTCTTCTTGTGTTCTTAATTTAGTAAAGAAGGGATTAATCTCACATACTTGGTCTAAACATAGGTTGGAGTACTTTGAAAGATTATGAGATAACCAAAATAGACATCCTCAATCAAGACTAGGACTAAAATTTATATAAGGTCAATGATGACAATCATTTACTGACCAATCATTTGGAATCTGATAGGTTCTTTTCAAATCATGTTAACTCATATGAGAATGTGCATTTGGAAACTTCTGATAATCTAAATGACCTTAGAGTCAAGGATGAACAACTAGAGTATGAAGAGGAGATCGGATCAACCATCGATGAGCTCAATGAAATTAATTTAGGAACTAAAGACAATCCACGCTCGATATACATCAGTTCTTTATTGAGTGGTACAAAAATGAATTAGTTAGGATGTTGATTGTGTTTAAGGACTACTTCACATGGAGTTACAAAGAGATGTCCAGTTTATCTCCTAACGTGTGTTGACCTCATTTTTAGAATGAGCTCTTGACCCCTCCATCGTAGACATAGGACTCCTCATAGACTTTAAGAGATCCTTAGTCTTAAGACACATCTAGTGATTAGGTGGACACTCAACCTAGCCCTAGAAATCTTAGAAGGGTTAACCATAGGAATAGGTCATGCCTTAGGGGTATTTGGAAAATTACCTACCCTTAGCTTAAACCATTCCTCACTTTCCTTCTTTCAAGTCAAACTCCAAATCAAATCTATATAATTTTCTCCAAACTCAAATCAATTCCATGATTGAAATCCATGATTGAAATTCATGATTGAAACCATGATCAAAATTCATCAAAAATTCCTAAGTCCAAATTTTTCCTAAGTCCTTAATCTTACCTTTAAGGACTTAACCAAAATCTTGATTCAAACCTTTGAGATTTTCTCATAATCCATTTATATTCTCATTTATATTCACATGTATAAATGAAATATAAATTCAAACCCATCAAATCAAATTCAAAATTCAAAATGCAAAATCAATTCATGAAATTCTCCTTAAATCCTTTAAATTCCCTTTAATGGATTTAACCTAAATCTTGATCAAACTTATTCAAACCCTTGGGATTTTCTCAAAACTTATTTATATTCTCATTTATATTCACATATATAAATGAAATATAAATATAAATCAATTAAATCAAAGGCAAAAATTAAATTCCCAATTTAAAATCTCCTTAAGTCATTAATTCCCTATTAATGGACTTAGCCAAAATCTTGATCAAACCATTTCAAATTCATGGAATTTTCTCATAATCTATTTATATCTTCATTTATATTCTCATACATAAATGAAATATAAATATAAATCAATCCAATCCAATTCAAAAATTAAATTTCAATTTAAAAATTTCCTTAAATCCTTTAAATTCCCTTTAATGGATTTAACCTAAATCATATTAAACCACTTCAAATCATTGAAATTTTTTCATGACTAATTTATATTCTCATTTATATTCACATATATAAATGTAATATAAATTCAAACAATCAAAATTAGTTCCAAAAATCAAACTCAAATCCACTCAAAATCCAATCTAAGCCTTTCAAGTCAAAATCTTGAACTTAGCCAAATAAATTTCAAATCAAGTCAAACTCTTGATTTTCTCTCATGGTTCAATCAACCTACAATCATGAACCCATATATAAATCCAAACTTCAATCATTCAATCAAAACCTGATTAAGAAAATCAAACCCTAAACACTTTCATAATCTTCCTTTGAATATGAAATTTTCAAATGGATCAAAACCCATTTGACTTCAAACCACTTGTAAATGGATTTATATATCAATCATAAGTCCATACATAAGATCAATCAACTTCAAATCAAGTTTCGACCAAACCATTTGACCCACTTAGGCTCACTTGACCCAAAGTGACCTATAGTATCCTTATGAACTAAATTTTGATCCAAACAAATTGGATTAAACCAAACTCATATTTGCCTCTCATCATGATCAACAATCATCATGGGATGATCAATCAATCAATTTGGGTCAAACCAAGTCAAACATAAGGGTTGACCAAATCAACACTTAACCTAAAATGAAACCTAACATAGCCAAATTCCACCATAGACTAAATTGATTGAAACCATTGATCTAAGTTCACTCATGACTTATGTTTGAACTTGACCAAAATTTAAGCTTGGCAAATTGGCCAGCCCAAGTTGACCCATTTTGACCTAAAGGGCCAAAATGTATCAAAACTTGATCTAAACCAAATTGATTGAAATCAATGGGTCAAGTCCATTCCAAATCACTTGTGAAACTTGACCAAAGCCTCAATTGGCCAACTAGACTCAACCTAGCCTAATTGACCTTAGACCCAACATAACCTAAAGGGGTCATGTTGAGCCAAAATTGAACTTAACCCAAATTGATTGAAAGTAAAGATACCAATCCACTCCATATGACTAACCTAACCTAAACCTACCCTTGACCTACCTCAAATAGGTCAAATGGGTCAAATAGGTCAACTTGACCCATTTGACCTAAATGAAGTCATATGAGCCAAAACTAAATATATACCAAATTGAATTAAACCAAAGCCATCAAAACATTTCAAATGGTCATATGAACTTGGCCCAACCCTTGGCTTAACCCAATTTGACCAATTGGTCAACTTGACCCAAGTCGACCCATTTTGACCTAAATGGGTCAACATGAGCCAAATATCAAATGGATTCTAAATCCAATGAAACTTGGCCAAACCTAGTTTCTCTGCATACCCAAAATATCCAAATGGAAAAATAGCAAAATGACCATCCTACCCCTAGGACATAGAATAAATTTTGGCCTAATTTGGTCATACACTCTTCACATTCACTTGAGGCTTTCCTAAAAGCTCAAGGGGACCTAGGGGAGAGTGGTGCACCCAACCCAATGGGTTTGGTTCTATCCATTTGGTCCCTAGACCAAACCCAATCCCATGGGTCAAAATTGAAATTTCAAACTCCCTCTCAAGCTCAAATTCAAGTACATGGGAGTTTGGCAATCCACTCCTTGGATCAAACTGACCATGTGCATACTCAAAACAATCAAAATAAACTCCCTAATTTGATCAATTAGATCAAAATGACAAGAGCATTGCCGATTGTTTGATACTTCAAGGGAAGAGATACTCCCCCTAATTCACTTCTATTTTCATGCACTCAAGGTTGATTGAAGGATAGGAAGCCAGAGGAGCCAATGGAGATTGATCCTAAGCCTCTTAGAGCTCTTCCCATTTTCCTTTTCTCGGCTTTTGAATAGTGAAAATTAGGGGAGGTAGAGTGAATTGCCAACTTCTTCAACACTTCATCTCCTTCCAATTATTTTTACACACTTCATCTAGGAGCTAATTCGAATGCACCTAAGCTTCTATTGGAGTTCCCATAGCAAGGAAGAGTCAAATTGGATCAAAGCTGAAGCTTAAGCAAGCAAGAGTTGATCCATACATTGATCTACCCAACCTCAAGTGCTTATACTCTCAACAAGGCTTCATCTCAACCAGACAAAGCTTCTCCAAGGGAATCAAGCACCGGTGATCACCTCCGATGAGGTATGAGATTTTTCGACCATTAAAATCAATGTGATGTGGAGCTTTGTGAAAGAAATTTTTACCCTATCGATTTTTGATTGTTGGATTTGTCGCTCTCTGTCTTTAGATGGTGTGGGTTGAATTTGGTTTGATTCCATGCTAGATCGAGCTTGGATCTTCCCCTTGATCATTGATGGTCTCTATTGATCAAGGGGAAGAACTTGGATCATCTCAGCCATCCATCCATGCATTTTAGATGGATGGCTGAGATTATTCAATGTGTTTAGAAATCCATTTACCCTTTCTAAAATGTGGGGGGATCCTTAGCCGTCTGATCTTTGATCGGACAATAGTGGATCATAAGCGCATACGCCGCCACCACTGTTTGGGCTGTGACAAGTTAAGTGACCACCTCATGATGCGATGCATGTAAAGCGCACTGACCGCCACCGCCGTGCGTCCTAGAATATTAGTTAAAAATGCTTAATTAATTTTTGATTAATCCAAGGATCTTATAAAATGCATAAATCTTCCTAGAATATTCAGAATAATATGAAATAAAATCCATGGATAGATAATTAAACCTAGAACATTTTAAAATTAATTTTGATGAGTTTTGAATTATGCTTTTCTTTGAATTTAGGTTTTATTAAAAGTGTAATTTGTTAATTACTTTTTAATTAGGATTTTGATTAATCCCAAATTTCTTGAGTAAGTTTTAGGGGATGACTTCTGCCTTCACTAATTTTCTTGAGATTTATTGAAGGCTTAATTAGAGTAATTACATATAGTTTCCTTAATTATTCTTCTTATATAATTAAGCATAATTAGGGTATGATTAGTGATTTTAACATATGATTAGGGTTGATTAAGGTCAGATTCAATAAGTAGAGGTTTATAGAATAATTTTGAGGCATTTCCCCTAAGCTATTCCCTAAACCCCCTCTTCTCTCCTTAATCTCCTCTTAATTAAGGGTTAATTCATTAATTATCCCCTTAATCAATTTCTAAAAATTCTAAAAAGTTTTAGAACTTAATTAATATACTTTGGGTATTCTTAGGTGTTTAATAGCCTAAATTTAATTAAGAAAATCAAAATCCAATTCACATGTGTGAAAGGGTATTTTGAAATTACTTAAGTTAAACCTCTTAGCTTAATTAACTTTTAATTGTGAGCCAAATTGCATTAGGCCTTTTCATTATTAGGTGCATTGTAAATTTAAATTTCTTGTGGGTTTTATGTCATCTCATTGGCTCATAATTATTTAGTTAATTCTTCTAAGGTGATGTAGGTAAGGGTTAATTAAGCTACTTAATTCATACATTAACCTAATCAATGCATAAAAATGGATCTAATTATCTAAAAATTAAAGAAAAATATCAAACATATGTGGGAATGGGTTAGGAACAACAAACTCTTCTCACCTTTTTCAAAATTAAATCAAACTTCAAACTAAACAAAAATCACTTTGAAATTCACTTTGATTTATTCTAAATTTTCTTATTCTATAAGAATGTCTATAGGATTTAAGTGAAGTGAATTTATTTACATACTTTCATTGCTTTGGATCTTTTCTAAACATGTTAAGTTGTATGCCATGTGATTTCATGCATTCATAGTTTTGAAATTCAAATTTTAAAATGAAATTATTTACTTTATGTAAAATTTGCATGTGTTGGCTAAAGTAAAAAAATATGAGTAGCTATTATCACTACTAAATCCAAATTATTTTCAAAATAAATAAATCAAATATCAAATCTGAAAGTGTGCTACTTATACTTTAATTATAAGCTTGCATGTGATAGATTATAAATGTATGCTTAGCCTAGGTTTTCCTTTCTTTCCTATGTTGGCATAGTTTTGAATAGGGGTTAGTGAGATGTAAGGTTCATTTGAGAAGAACCCAACACTAACTCAATTCTATACCCTATTCATCCTATGATATCACTTAAGAAGGGTTACCTATGCTTGCATACCTAAATTGCATAAATAAAATGAATCCGTTAAACAATTTTTACTTTCTCCTTTTCCATTTCATTTCTTTAATACATATGTCTGTATTTAAGGAAAGTCATATATTAGTCTGGAAAACCCTGAGGTTGCGAGGCTTTAAGTAGCCCTAAGTAGGTCTTGTACCTTACATCTCTGGTTAACAATGACGTTGTACTCACTTATGCCTTTCTTATTTTCATGTGTGTATGTGAAATTTTGGATAAGGAAAATCCTTTCTACTTAAGCAAAATCATGCATATTCAACTTCTAAATTTTCTTAAATGGATTACTTCGCATGCATCATAAAGTGTGTTAAATACTCTCATTTGCATGTATAAATAAGCTTAGGGTCCATCCATATGCATGTTACTTTCTTAAGGACTTAGCCAAAACTATGATCTAATCCTATTCAAACTTTTGAGATTTTCTCATTATCCATTTATATTCTCATTTATAAATGAAATATAAATTCAAACCCATCAAATCAAATTCAAAATTCCAAATCAATTCATGAAAATTTCCTTAAGTCCCTTTAATTTTCCATTAAAGGACTTAGCCAAAATCAATTCTAAACCTTGATCAAACCTATTCAAATTCATGGGATTTTCTCAAAACTTATTTGTATTCTTATATATAAATGAAATATAAATCAATCAAATCCAATTCAAAAAATTAAATTACAAATTAAAATTTTCCTTAAATCCTTTAAAATCCCTTTAATGGATTTAACCCAAATCATGATTAAACTCTTTCAAATTCTTGAAATTTTCTCATGATCAATTTATATTATCATTTATATTCACATATATAAATGAAATACAATTTCAAACAATCAAAACCCACTTCAAAAATCAAACTCAAATCCACTCAAAATCAATCTAAGTTTTTCAAGCCAAAATCTTGAACTTAGCCAAATCACTCTCAAATCAAGCCAAATCCTTGATTTTCTCTCATGGTTCAATCAATCCTACAATCATGAGCTCATATATAAATCCAAACTTCAATCAAACAATCAAAGCCCAAATCAAAAAATCAAACCCAAGACCCCATCATGTTCTCCCATTAAATGTAAAATTTTAAAATAGATCAAAATCCATTTGACTCCAAACCACTTGTAAATGGATTTATATTTCAATCATAAGTCCATATACAAGATCAATCAACTTCAAATCAAGCTTTGACCAAGCCATTTGACCCACTTAGGCTCACTTGACCCAAAGTGACCTAAAGTACTCTTATGAGCCAAATTCTAATTCTAACCAAATTGGATTGAACCAAACTCATATTTTTCTCTCATAATGACCAACAATCATCATGGGATGATCAATCAATCAATTTGGGTCAAACCAAGTCAAACCTAAGAGTTGACCAAGTCAACACTTAACCTAAAATGAAACTTTACATAGCCAAAAATCCACCATAGGCTAAATTGATCGAAATCATTGATCCAAGTTCACTCATGACCTATGTTTGAACTTGACCAAGCCAACATTTAAGCCTAACCTAGCTCAATTGGCCCACTTCACCCAAGTTGACCCATTTTGACCTAAAGGGCCAAATTGTGTCAAAAGTTGATCTAAGCCAAATTAATTGAAACCAATGGGTCAAGTCCATTCCAAATCACTTGTGAAACTTGACCAAAGCCTCAATTGGCCAACTAGACCCAACCTAGCCCAACTGACCTTAGACCCAACATGATCAAAAGGGGTCATGTTGAGCCAAAATTGAACCTAACCCATAGTGATTAGAAACAAAGATACCAATCCAATCCATATGACTAACCAAACCTAAACCTACCCTTGACCTACCCCTAATAGGTCAAATGAATCAAATAGGTCAACTCGACCTATTTGACCTAAATGAAGTCTTATGAGCCAAAACCAAATATATACCAAATTGAACCAAACCAAAGGAACCAAAACATTTCAAATTGTCATATGAAGTTGACCCAACCCTTGGTTTTTGACCAATTGACCAACTTGACCTGTTGACCCATTTTGACCTAAATGGGTCAACATGAGCCAAACCTTATCAAATGGATTCCAAATCCATTGAGACTTGGCTAAACCTATTTTCTCAACACACCAAACATACCCAAAGTAAAAAAAAGTAAAATGACCATTTTATCTCTAGGACATAGAACAAATTTTGGCTTATCCCATGGGTATTTTGGTCATACACTCTTCACAATCACTTGAGGCTTTCCTAAAAGCTCAAGATGACTTAGTGATGAGTGGTGCACCCAACCTAATGGGTTTGGGTCAGCCCATTTTACCCATGGACCAAACCCGACCCCATGGCTTGAAATGAGTTTTCAAATTCCCTCTTAAGCTTAATTTCATCATATGGGAAGTTGGCATTCCACTCAAGGGATCAAACTGACCATGTGCACACTCAAAATAGCCTAAATAACTTTCATAATCAGGTCAATTGGATCAAAGTGGCAAGCTTATGCTCGATCATCTGATTGCCATAGGGGGAGATATACTCCCCCTAATTCAATGAAAATTCACTTCACTCACACTTGATTGAGGCCTAAGAACCTTTATCAATCATCTGAGAGCTTTCCCAAGGTCTTGAGAGTGATTTAGAAGTCTTCCTTCTCAGTTTTGCACTATGCCAAAATAGGGGAGGTGGAGTGATTAGCCAACTTCTTCTACACTTGATCCCATCCAAGTTCCTTCTACACTCTTCATCTAAGGACCAAGTTGTGCTTGCCCAAGCATCCATTTGAGTTCCCACAATAAGGAGAGCCTCAATTGGATCAAAATTGCAAGGGAGATCAAGTGGTGTTGGTCCATAGGAAGATCCACTCAACCCCAAGGCTTGAAACTTTCAATAGGGCTTCGTCTCCACTTGAGGAAGCTACATCATCAAGCTCGAGCGCTAGTGATCACCTCTGGTAAGGTATGAAATTTTTTGACCACTTAACTTGATATGTGTTGGTCCTTTGTGAAAGAAATTTTCATTGCATGAGAAATCAACCATTGTATAGGTTGGTAATGATGCTTAGATGGTGTGGGTTGAGTCTTGAATGATTCCATGCAAGATCAGGCTCGAATCTCCCCTTGGATCATGGATGATCTCCATTAATCCTTAGGGAGGAACTTGGCTCATTTCAGCCATCCATCCGCACATTTTAGATGGACAGCTGAGATTATTTGGCACATTTTAGAAATCCTTTATCTATTTTAAACCTTGGTGAATTAGCCATCAATGAACCAAGGATATTATGCGTCGTCGCCATTGCCTTCTCGATTTGACATTTAAGTGGGTGGCTCACTGCAATGCAAGTAAAGTCGCGATTTTGCCACACGTCATGCAAAGGTATTAAGGATTAGTAGGGGTTTTAATTAATTCCTAATTAATTAAAAAAACTTTTAAAATTCATAACTATTCATAAAAAAATCAAAAAAATTAAAGGAAAAATGCCATGAATAGATAATTTTATCTAAAATATTTTAAAAATGGTTGTAATAAATTTTCAATTACCCTTTTTTATAAATTTAGATTTCTTTCAAAATTTTAATTAGCTAATTATTCTTTAATTTTGTCATCAATTAATCTCAAATTTCTAGGGTTCATTTTAGGGGATGATCTCTACCTCCCCTAATTTTCTTGAGATTTATTGAGGTCTTAATTAAGAAAATTGCTAGCTCATTTCCTAATTATCTCTTTTATGTAATTAAGGGTAATTAAGGTGTGATTAGTGGATTTATCCTATGATTAAGTTTGATTAAGGTCAGACCTAATGAGTAGAAATTTTATGAAATAATTTTGGGATATTTCCCTTAAGCTATTCCCTAAACCCCATTTTCTCTCTTTAATCCCCTCTTAATTAAGGGTTAACTCATTAGTCATCCCCTTAAAAATTTTTTAAAAATTCTAAAAAGTTCCAAAACTTAATTAATCTACCTTGGGTAGATTCTTAGGTGTTTAATAGCTTAAGTCTAATTAAGAAAATTAAAACCCCATTCATAAGTATGAAAGGGTGTTTTAAAAGTACTTAAAAATAAACACTTTTAATTAACTGTGAGCCAAATTGCATTAGGCCTTTTCATTGTTAGGTGCATTGAAAATTTAAATACCTTGTGGGTTTTATGTCATCTCATTGGCTCGTAATTACTTAGTTAATTTTTCTAAGGTGGTGTAGGTAAGGGTTAATTAAGCCATTTAATTCATACCTTAACCTAATCAATGCATAAAAATAGATTTAATTATCTAAAATTAGACAAAAATACAAAACACATGTGGGAATGGGCTAGGAATTGAAAACTTGTCTCACCTTTTTCAAATTTAAATCAAACTTCAAACTAAACAAAAATTATTTTGAAATTCACTTTGATTTATTCTAATTTTTCTTATTCTTTAAGAATGTCTTTAGGATTTACTGTAAAGTGAGTTTTTTTACATGCTTTCATTGCTTTAGATCTTTCCTAACATGTTAAATTGTATGCCATGTGATTCATGCATTCATATTTTCATGTTTCAAATTTTAAAATTAAATTGTTTACTTTATGTCAAATGTGCATGTGTTGGCTAAAGTAAAATATGAGTAACTATTATCACTACTAAATCCAAAATATTTTTAAAACTTATAAATGAAATATCAAATCTGAAAGTGTGCTATTCATATCCTAATTATAAGCTTGCATGTGATGGATTATAAAAGCATGTTTAGCATAGGTTCTCATTCTTCCTCATGTTAGCATAGTTTTGAATAGGAGTTAGTAAGAAGTAGGGTTCATTTGAAAAGAACCCAAAACTTACTTAATCTCATACCCTATTCATCCCTATGATATCACTTAAGAAAATTTTCTTATATTTGCATGCATAAATTGCATAAACAAAAATGAATCCATTAAACAACTTTTGCATATTCCTTCTCCATTTCATTTCTTTTATATACATGTTTGTACTTAAGGAAAGTGGTATATTAGTCTGACAACCCCGAGGTTGCGAGGCTTTAAGTAGCCCTAAGTAGGTCTTGTACCTTACACCTCTAGTTAATAATGGTGCGGTACTCACTTATACCTTTCTTACTTTCATGTATGTATCTGAAATTTTGGATAAGGAAAATCTTTTCTAGTTAAGAAAAATCATGCATATTCAACTTCTAAATTTTCTTAAATGGATTACTTAGCATGCATCATAAATTGTGTTAACTACTCTCATTTGTATGTATAGATATGCTTAGTGTCCATCCACATGCATATTATATATGTTGGGAAAGAAATGAAGCAATATGTGTTATGTGAATTTTGATTCATTTTATTTAATCTTAAAATGCCTTTCTTTTTGAATGGGTTTGTTTTAGGTTTATCTAAACCTAGGATTGATTAAAAGATGTAATCAAAACATTCACCTAAATGAAATTAAAATGTGAACTTACCTTAGAAATTACTTAAGGATTAGAGAAGGAAAGAGAAGTTCTCTTCTTTTTTCCTCTCTTCATAACTAATTAATTAATTGTAGGTTTCACTTAAACCAAATTAAAACATGAAATAAAATAATCCAAAACACTTAAATAACTTAAATGAAACCCTCCTCTAAGTTTAACATGTTCTTCATACTTAGAAAATTTGAACATAAAGTTCTACGCTAAGCATACCACACAAACCTACAAGGCACACACATTTGCCTAAGTCACTACTTCTAGCTTTAGGTTAGGTCGGTGCATGGTTTGATATTTTATTTTGTTTTGTGATATATGTTTTAGACTGGATGTTAGGGTGTATGCTCATAAAATGAATGGTAGGATGTCTTTAGTCTAACTATTCTTTTCTGCATGGGATTGTGCTTAAGGGGCACTATCATAAATAAAAATATAAATGCCTCTTGCTTGCAGGTGCTTATACCCCTTTGCATAATCCATAGGCCAGGTGGACTTAGTGACCCTTGTGTGGGGTGATAATTCTAATATATATGCTTGGGATTTGTGCAGTGTGATTTAACTAACCTTTATTTTGTAGGTGTTAGTTAGATTTCTACTTTTCCTTTTCATGTAAAAATTTGTATATTTAAGATTTTGGAATGATTTATTATGAAGATTAGGATGAGCATTGGTCATAAGATCCTATCTTATGCATCATGTGAAGCCTTAGCATCCACCTTCCAACCATCCAAAGGAGGAACCAAAAGAAGAAAGAAGAAAAGAAGAAAGAAAGAAGAAAGAATAAAGAAGAATAAAGCTTGAAGACCTCCATAATAATGAATTCCTTTGCTTAAATTATAATTTGATTCATTTGTAATCCGAGTTGTATAAGGGTAGAGCTCGGCTACCCATATTTGATATTTTTGAGTTTGTGCAGTGGCGCCCGACCACAAATGGCTATTTATTCTTTTTTGCGAATAGCTTTATAAATTATTTGATAATTTGTTTAGCTTTTGCATTAAGTGGCATGCTTTTCCTAGTTTCTTCCTTGCTTTATGCATGGCTTGGATGTGGATTAGGCTATTTAGAGAAAAATAAATCTTTTACCCAACTTAACAATTCAAATTAAAATTAAATAACTCATAACCTCACCTAAAGCTTAGGATTAAAATCAAGATAAAAGAATTAGTAACCCTTTAGCTGGATGAGCATTTCTTTATAATATCATGCACAAATTCATCTTATTTCACTCTTGATTGAAGGGCTTCACCCTTTGCCAGAGAACTTGACCTTTGAGGGTTGTGGTGGAAACTCACCTCCTACATTCTCGTTGATTTTGGCAAATAATCTAATTTCTCATGCATTAGTCATAAAAATCCTAGCCTGAGTCAAAATGATTGTCCAAAAATAAAAATAAAATTTGAATTGCATTAGATTTAGGTCATTTGAAGCATGTCCCTTTACATGATCTAGTCTCTTTAGGGAATGAGTTTAAGGACTTAGTCTCTTTCTAAATAATAACAACCTAGCTATCTTGCATAAGCATAAAGACTTTCCTACATGTATTTAAAATAGTAGGAGGAGTTAGTTGGTGGCCACCCCCAGGCAATTGTAAGTGCAAGTTGTCGGGTGGTTTATCTTTTCTTGTGAAGGCAAACTAATTTCACCTTAGATTTAGTTTGTACTTTTGGCCCTTAAGCTCCCTAGATTTAGGTTCAGGTAGCTTCTCCCCTTTGTGGGCCATAAGTATAATTCCTCACCTCTTAGGCATTTCCTTAATCTCGTGTTAAGGAATCTTAAGTCCTAAAATTCTAATGAAAAATGCAACTCAAACAAATTAAATCAAATTCCAAAATATAAAGCCCAATTTTATGATAGTTTGAGATGCTCGCTAGGTTTCCTAGCATCATGAGCATCTCATACTTATCTTCCATTTTGGCTTCGATAATAACTTCCTCTTTTGATCAATCTCATTTTGATCTTCAAATATAAACCAATCGATTGATAGTCCTTCCCTATTGAAATCTTCAAAGATAATGATCATTTACCTTAATCGAGAGTTTTCCTAAGGGATCATGTCTCTTAGGATGCAATTAACTATGGGGGCTTGCCTCTAGAGAACTTAACAAACTCAATTTAAAATAAACCCTGTTTTACTTTTCCATATAAGGTAGGGGAAGAATCTTTGGTATATATGTAGACCCATCATCCTTAGGAGTCCTTATTGAGGTGATTGGTTACATGAAAGGGTAGTAAGTTCTATCTTTTGAGATAGTACACTATACCTTAATGATGTATCTGATCACCTGAATAAGTACATCTATGGGTCTACATGGCGTCTTACCAAGATGAATTTTTGTAAGGGTTCTTCTTTCTTTTCTCCCCACAGATTTGAAAGGTGACTCCCTTATAGAAAATTTTCATCAAAAAAAATTTTGGTGACTCTCCATCTTTAAATGATCATTATCTTTGAGTATCGATAGTGGGTTTGTACTTTGGTATGAATCCAAGACTATCCTTCTTTCTGTTGGCACTTAGCTCATTTCATTCTTGAATTAAGTTAGCCAACATCTTTAGGTTTTAGGACCGCATTCCTTATTGGTCTTAAAACCTCCATTGGGTAAAATGAAAAGATCTAAATAAAGAGAAACATCTCTTAAAGACTTCCTCCTTAGCATTTTCACGATAAGGAAAGGTTCATCTTAAAATAATAAATCTTCCATAAAGAACTTTGCTTTTTCAAAAGCCCCTTTTCAAAAATGCACTTAATAAAATATTTTCCACAAAATGTTATCACCCTCCTTTAACAATTCCCATAATTGTTACATGTAGGGATTTTCAAAAATAAAACTAAAATAACATTTTTCCAAAAGCATAAATGAATATCTTCTTTCAATTCACTTTGATGAAGATTTCATTTTCAAAAATACAATCATCCTTTCCAAAAATTGAAATCATAATCATAAAATTTTCAAAAAGCACACATGAATTTTTCTATTCAATACACTCACACTTATTGAATAGAAAGTTCATTTATAAATAAAAATTAAAATTTTCAAAAAAGCAAACATGAATGCCTTCATTTTAATAACCAAATTTTATTATCAAGATTATAAGGTCCAGGGATAAACTCAAGAACTATTGCTCAAAGAGCTACAATAAGCCTAGAGAGTGAATCCCCTATCTAGGTACAACCATAAAAAAGAGGAAAAAGAAAAATGAAAAGAAAAACAGCAAGAGATACAAAAGTACCAAAAAAAAGCCACAATAGCCTTCAACAACAGCTTGAGAAGATGAGAGAAGCATTTTCCACTTCCATAGAAGGAACACAAAACAACAGAACCTACAATACAGAAGGAATTACAGTAAAGAGATACAAACAAAAGCAACCGAAAAAACAAATGAAAGTATGAGAAATTTAGAGAAGTGTGTGAATAAAGGCTCATGCTCAGTCACAAAAGAATGGGGCAGTCGCAACATTTAATATACTTAAATTTATTAAATGAAGATTTCATTCCCAACTAAAAATAAAAATCTTTTAGGAAATCCTACTTAAGCATATCCCACATATGTTTTTAAGTTGGAATTCCTCTCTTTCGAAAATCTACAATCACAAGCAAAATAAAAATATCATATTTCAAAACTAAAATTGATCTCCATTCTACATACTTAAATTTGTTGAATGGAAATCCTCTTTTCAAAACATTAAAACTCCAACAATCATATTTCAAAAAAATTCCTAAGCATATTTGGAACCTCACTTAACATACCCAAATTTATTAAGTGAAGTCTCCAAATTCAAAATCCAAAAATTTTTTAAGCACATTTGGAACCTCACTTAACATACCCAAACTTGTTAAGTGAAGTTTCCAAATCCAAAATCAAAAATCAATAATCATATTTCAAAATTTTCAAACACATTTGGAACCTCCCTTAACATACCCAAATTTGTTAAGTGAAGTCTCCAAATCTAAAATCCAACAAAAATTTTCAAACATACATTTGGAATGTCATTTATCATAATTAAATTTGCTAAGTAAAGTTTCCAAAATCCAAAATCAAAATTAACAATCATATTTCAAAAATTTTCAAAATAGATTTTGGAACCTTATTTAACATACTCAAATTTGTTAAGTGAACTCTCCAAATCCAAAAATTTCAAAATTTTTAAACACATTTTGAACTTCATTTAATATACCCAAATTTGTTAAGTAATGTTTCCAAATCCAAAATTCAAAAATTTTCAAAACATATTTTGGAACCTCACCTAGCATATTCAAATTTGCTAAGTGAAGTTTCCAAACTCAAAATAAAAATTTCTCAAACAGCTTTGGACCTTCTTCCCTTAGCATACCAAATTTGCTAAGGAGAAGTTCCCATTTTTTAAAATTAAAAATGAAATCAAAATTTTAAACACACCATTTGGAATTTCATTTAGCATACTCAAATTTGTTAAGTGAAACTTCCATTTCACAAAACCAAGTGGGACTTCCTCTTTAGCTTACCAAATTTGCCAAAGTTAAATTTTCACTTTCAAAACACATCAAAAATAAAATGAAGCACCTTAGGATCCCCTTAGCATACCAAATTTGCTAAGGATCCTATCCTTTTTCAAAAATCAAAATATTCTAAATAAATGAAACACTTAGGATTTTCTTAGCAAAATTTCCTTTGAGTAAGAATTTCAAAAAATTTCAAAAATCAAAACAAAACAAAATTTTCAAAAAGAAACAATCACTTTTACTTCACTTAGCATACCTAAATTTGCTAAGTAAAGTAACATTCCATAACATTCAAACAAAACAAAATCATTTGACCCTTACTTTTAACATACCTAAATTTGTTAAAGGGAAGGGTCCTCCAAATCACAAAATTTAAAATTCAAAACAAAATGAACATATGGATGCATCCTATCAAAATATTGAATCCATATTTCAACATACCTAAATTTGTTAAAGTTTGGATTCATACTCAAATTCCTCTTTCAATCAATTTTTCCAAATTCATTTGACCACTTAACACTTCCAAGTTGTTGGATGTGGGTTCAAATTCTCAAAATTCAAAAATTCAAAATCTATGGATATAGAAAACTGATGCAAGTTCATTTCTCATTGCAGATTCTTTTCAGTGTAAGTATAGTTTCAATTTTAGTTCACTTTAGTTAGTGCAATGGCAGGTTCCCAGAAATTTGTCTTTACATTTCCTCATGACATGGATCTAGCCTTGGATCAGGTTGACTTCCCTTATTTAGATCATACCCATTTGATCCATTTTGGCCATCAATTTGAGGGGATAGAATCACTTGTGAGGGCATTCCCCTCACAACAGTCAGTAAGAAGACGGTGGCCGGGCAGAAGCCAGTCATCAGGGTAGACTTACCCTCTGATTTAGATATCTCCTCATTAAGGAGGAAAGGCATTACACGTGACTTCGTTTGTACCGCAGTTCCAGTTCCAGTTGCAGTTTATCCTCGAGTTGCACATGTTGCCCTGGTGCTAGCACCCTACCTTATGTACCCTCCAAGGATAAGGCTATTGTGGTTTCAGGGCTTGCCTCCCCTACATTTGAGTATGGGTCTAGCTCACACTCCTCATCCTCACACTACTCACACCGGAACAGGCTATATGGTCAAACAGGTTCCATACTGGATAGCGAGAGGGTGAAAGCAGTCGCCATGGATGAGTCTCCCATGATCATGGTTATGAAAACTAATTTTATCCTCTCTCGGATTAGATAGAGGATGCCGAGGATCCGTTCATCACTCCTCTGGTGCATTTACCAGATAGTTTCTAGGAGTAGGAGGTCGACCTCCCTATTTATGCCGGTGGAGCATACGAATGCTTAGAGCCTGGTACTCAGTTCAATTTATGATCTATTATCCCCTATAGCGTAGGGAGGCAGATCCATCATGAGAGGGCCCATGAGGCCTATACATCATACATTACTAGCATAGAGCAATGGAGGTTTATCCATCAGTCAGCCGCTTTTGCTTTTGGATTTTCCATTTCTGGGCTATTCGCATCGATAGTATTCTCCTCACGGGACTAGCCACGAGGACAGCTCTGTACTGAGAATCGGTGGTGTCTCCACCCCACCCACTCTACTCGCCCAATCATGTGTTTCAACATCACCCATTCCATCTAAGTTCATGAAGGCCGCATTTGGAGAAAAATTTACCCCATTGGTGATCTGGCTATGGATCCAACTCTCCTACACCACCCATGTGAAGCTCGCTCGACCTTCTACCCTGGTGGCGTGTGGCACCCTGAGCATGGTTGTTCCTTTTCACCAACTCCCACCCATTCAAATGATGAGATGGTGATGACTATCATGGATATTCCTGATGACAAGCCAATGATGTAGTGAAGAGGATCATTCCCTAGGATTGTTACTATTACAACCATTATGGTCGATTATCTTTCTTCTAGTGAGTACAGTCCATAGAGGATTGACTCCCTAGCTACAAGTTAGGTCCGGTGCCTCTCGATTCGATAAATCCTGATGCTGTCTATTTATACCTTGAGTTAGATCAATCCTTAGATGAGATAATTGCACACTATTCTATGGAGAAAAAGGAGATCTTAGGGTATGCATGGTCTGATGAAGAAAGAGTCAGCTTCAATCCCAACAAAGATGACTTGATGGGGGATTCATTTAGCATATGCATAGTCGATACTAGAGGTTCTCTTCTTAGGGAGCAACAAGCCTTGGAAGGAAATGAGGTTGATCAAGGCGACACAATAAAATTAGCCCATCACCTCTAACTTCAGTTAAGGCAGAAAGATGAATAGATTGATAGGATGGCACAACAGTTGCAGGACTTGTTAGCAGCAGTGTCAGTGCTTCAGAAACAAGCCCCTCCAGTTCATCCTAGTATAGTTTATGTCAGTCAGAGCTAGTGCATGTCTTAGATCAAGTTAAGACTCTACCTCCCGTTGAGCAAGGTAGCACTAGTATGTATAGGAAGGTAGTGGAAAGTACCTCCATACATGAAAAAGATTTGAAATCCATGGTTGCAGCGGTGAAGGAAGCTTTGGCTCAAGCGAGGGAGGATCATCGGTTCCAAAGGGTAGACCCTACCTAAAAGAGAATTGATGTTATCCATCCCAAGGGTTTGGTGCCTCCTTCCTCAAAAGCTTCGATGGTGAGGGAATTTGAGCATATAGCTCACTTAGGGCGGTTATTGTAATGTGGTGGCGGCGATGCTTTACTCTTTAGACTCTTTTGTGTAGCTAGCGGGTATCACTTTTGATTGGTATCTTTGAACTTGATTTATAAGACATTCTTGAGTTAGAGCAACTCTTCATCAAGATTTGCTGAGCTTCAACAAAGGGTTATTAGATCTCATTGTAGCCTCAGATGAGTCACTTGTTGATTATATTCTTTGATGGCATAACTTGAGTATGAAGTATGAACCACAGCTATCTTAACAACATGCCATTGAGATTCTCTTGAAGAATATCCATGGCCCGGTCACCTTCATGTTTAAGGGCTTCACCATAAAGACATTTGAGAAGATAATTAACAAGGCATCTAGTCTACAAGGAGAGGAAAAACAATTGCCTTTTCTAGATAAGTTGCCAAAGCAGAAATCCCAAAAGGTTTATGAGAAGAAACCTAGAGCAATAGTGGTTGATGGGGAAGCGACTAGAGATCGGTTGAGACCATGACCTCGACCTCCACCTCCTTTGCACCAGGGCAGCCCTACCGGCCTCCATTAGCCTCCATGGCCGGCCACACCCACGACCTCCATAGCCCACCACCTCAACCATACCACCACTAGCAGTGACATGCATATCCGCCGCCAAGTAGCAATGGTCCACCTACTCCTTTAGGTAAGTTAAATAAATATTATTCTTTTAAGAGGATGGTAATCAGGAAAATCTTTAAGAATCTCTTAAAAAAACTTGATTTTTTTTGCAGAACTAGGAGGCCAGGAGAGTAGGCAAAGTCATGATCCAAACCTTTGCCCTTACCACCATATACTAGGCCACATTTTGGAGGATTGTTTTACATTCAAGGATTGGCTTGAACATAGTTTCAAGACCGGTGATATCATTATCCCAAAGGAATACCTTGTGGAACAACCTTCCAATTCCATTAGGGTAATCCTTGGGGATACAAGTGATCCTACCAAAATCAAAGAAGGTTGGGGCATTTCTTTGTCTAAAATCTCTAAGAAAATAATTCAAAAGATCAAGAAGCTTTCCTTGTAGGTGCCTGAGTCAGCTCAAACCTCCAACACCAAGGAAGGTTTGCAAGTTGCCAGTGCCAACTCTAGAAAGTGGGAGCTCAGCAGAGTCAACATCACATGTGTCCCCTGATAGCCCTTATACACCCACCACCATGTCTAGACTCCACCTTCGCAGCTTCCACACCTGACTTCTTCCAGTTTCTATTTCTTCTACTAGAACTTGTATCAAAGGATAAGGGCATCAAATCCCTTACTCCACTCACTCTACTTGACTTCTACTTTGTACCCCAAATACTTCCAAGAAATTGAAGAATAAAGTGATTTGAATTACATTTGTCTCTTGATGAGTTATCTTCTATTCCTAACGATAACTCTTCAAGTCTAATTAACTATAATAATTGATCTTCCTCTTCTAATTCGTGAGTTGGATTTTCCAACTAATACTATGGGTTCACCTCTTGAGATAGACTTAAATCATCCAATTTTGAGAGAGTCCCATAGGAGAAGCAGGTGAGCTGGCGCGTGTAGAACTTTCACCACTTGCCTCAAGAGATTACCAAGTCAACCTCCATAGTGGAAAGGTTCTACCTCCTAGCACCTCTAGATAGGGAAACATTGGTACTAAGATCGAGAAGCCCTTGGGATGCTCCACCCTTGGATATGCTTGTGGAAGACCACCAAGGTGGACTACAACATTTTTTCTCATCTAAGAAAGTTCATCTAAGCTAAGCATATATGATGCCCTTATCTTATCCAAAGAGATGAGGAATCACTAATCAAGGCCCTCCTTGATCAAAATATGCTTAGCTCAATTGATCATTATAGGTGAGGAAGCACACTATGCAAAAGAATCCCAAGGGATTACCTTCACGGATGAAGACCTTCTACTAGGGGGACTTGGAGCACAACCGTCCCCTATACATTACAGTCGACATGGACAGGTTCAGACTTTCTAGGGTTCTCATGAATTCAGGTGCATCAGCAAACATTATGAGTCTAAAGACCCTTGCTTATTTGAAGATCGACATATCTACTCTCCACGAGATAGGATGATGTTGAGAGAATTCAATGATTAAGATGAGCAGGCTTTAGGTTCCATAGTGTTACCATTGGAGATCAGTGACTAGAAAATCGAAGCCAAGTTCTACATTATTGATTTGAATACTTACGCTTTGCTTGGTAGCCTTGGATACATCGAATAAGATCATTCCATCCTCCCTTCATCGTGCATCAAGTTCAAAAGATGGAATTGAGTACCATGTCAATGGATGAAAAGCCATTTTAGTTAGAGAGGTTGAGATCTATGAGGATGTGACCTACTATCTTCCTCAAAACACCCTTTCTCGTGAACTTGGACAAAATTCAAATGCAAATACAAAAGAAAAAAAATGAAGCAAAAGAAAAGATAAAAGAAAATGAAAAGAAAAAGAAAAGTCCAAGTGAGCAAGAAAGGGAATTGAAGAAGAAGTGGATCCACATATCACATTCCACCCACAGTTCATTCCATCATATGGATATGGGTAGGATGGCTCAACCTCCACCGTGCAGAGGCGAGGCAGAGGCAGTTCTAGAGGTGGGAGACCCCCTAGTTGGCTAAAGGTCATGTTCCAATTCATAGGAATACCCCTACTATTCACATAGACTTGGAATCTAGCTCGAGGATGAGTCCAATGTGATTAGTATACCAGCCAACCCCTCTCGGGTTCCAATGGAGGTGACTTTTGATCCAGCAAGAGACAAAGACTAGGCCTCCAAGCAAAGCAAAGTATTCAAATCTAGTTTATATGAAACAATTCGATAGCAGTTGGGAACCTTAGCTCTTACCTCACTTACATCTCAAAAAGTTGAAGGTATAGTAGTTAAGGAAGTCCCTAAGTCTTCCAAAGGAATGAAAAAAAGGTTCTTTTTGTTCATCATCCTCAAGTCCGAGTTGGATGTAGACTTGAGCAAGATACTTTAAAGAATTAATGGAATTACCTTTGACTTTTACTCACTTTGTGTTCAAATCTTTGAAAGGTTTAGTTCCTCGCATTTCCAAGCAATGTGAATATTTCAAAAAATTATGGAACAATACAGGAAGCATAATCAAGAGCATGACTAGATCTCAAGACATCCCGAAATGTGTGTTAACATTATTGCTGTACCAACCATCTAGAGTCGATTTACACATCCCCAACTCTCATGAAGAGAATGTGTTTAGGATCTGATGATCTCCAAGTGCACCACCATATAGTTAAAGAAGAAACTCATTCAATAATGACAAGCTAAAAGAAATCAACCCTAGGGATGAATAAAAATCCCACACATACAAGTTCATTGCTAAATTAAGAAGAAATTCAATGACTTACTAAGGCATGATTGAGTTTATACGCTTCATAGGTGGAAGAAATGCCCATGATTTCTCTTAATGGTTTAAAATCACCTCTAAGATGAAAGAAACACCTAGATTGAAATCTTCTTATAGGGTCATGCCTTTTGGCCTTAAAAAATATTAGTGCTACATACCACCATGACTCGGATCTTCAATGAACTCATCCATCATCGTTGAGTGCTACGTTGATGATCTAGTAGTCAAAAGCTTAAAAAAAGAAGACCATCTCTTTGACTTGAGAGTAGATTTCAAATAGTTAAGATAATATAATATCAAGATGAATCCCCTGAAGTGTGCATTTAGAGTAGCTTCAAAAAAATTCCTTGGGTTTGTTGCTCGACACCAGAGAATAGAAATAGATCCTGAAAAGATCAAAGTCATCTTAGAAATGCCACCACCTAAGAGTCTAACTCAACTCAGATCCTTTCAAGGATGGCTGGCATATCTAATATGCTTTATCTCAAAATTATTAGGGAGATAAACCATTCTCAAAACTTATCAAAAAGGATGTCAAGTTCAAGGAGATGATAAGTGCCAACACGCATTCAAAGATATTAAAGAATACTTGAAGTGAGTCTAGCAGCCTATCCTGCGCCATTGATCCTTTACGCCGCATTGGATGACTCTCTTGATGCTTGGCCCAAGCCAATGATGGGGAAGGAAAGCTCTCTACTACCTCACATCATCTTCTTGCTAAAAGCAAACTATCCACCTATTGAGAAACATTACCTAGCTTTGATCTTTGCATCAAGCTACTACATGCTTTCTCATAAGGTGAACTTGATCTCAAACCAATCCAATATACATGACATGGCCAATGCTTTCCATGTTTGGCTCATTGGTCCATGATACTCTCTAGTTTGATATCACATTTGTACCTCCATGGTAAAAGGATGGCACTAGTGATTTCTTAGCACACCCACTTCTTGTTGATTCTTCGCTTAGTGATGATCTCCCCGATGAATAAATCATGAACATAGGGGAGGCTGGAAACCACCAATGGGAGATGTATTTTGATGGTGCTGCTTCTTTTCTTAAAGGTGAAGCACCTGATCTATTCTCCCAGGAAAGGCAGGGGTAGGAATAGTTCTTCTAACTCCAAACCATGATGTGATGAGATTCTCATACTATCTTTCCAACCCCCACCAATAAACAAGAAGTATGAGGCTTTGATTACCGTTTTGGAGTTAGCCATCATCACTATCGTCAAGAGCATCAACATCTTTGGGATTCTCGGTTGGTCAACCAAATTGTTAGGTCCTACAGTCCTCAAACCCAAGCTTCATCATTACTATGAGTATACCATGAAGTTGTTGGCCCAAATTCTCAAGTCACCATCTAAGGTTCCCAGAGAACACAAGTAGAGCGATGCCTTAAAACTTGCCAAAGAGTTGGCATGTCAAAGATGAGTCCATTTCAATAACCAAAATAGACAAGTCTATCCCTTATTGATTTAGAACTCATCGAGACTTTCTCTTGAAGGGGAGGTTCATTGCCAAAATGGACAAAGAGCTAGATTGGAGGTAACCGTTCATAGATAACTTGAACACCGACAAACTACCTCAAGAGAAATCTCAAGCCCATCAGGTGAAACAGAGAGCTCTCTCCTACGCTCTTGTTGATGGCACCCTATATCAATGGTCCTTTGACCAAATGTGGTTATGTTATTTAGACAAACACGAAGCCCATGGTATTATAACTGAGGTACATTTAGGTCTATGTGGAGCACATTAGTCCGGTCCAAAGATGAAGGCAAATATCAAAGACTTGGATACTACTAGCCTTCTATGATCACAGATTGTATGGACATAGCTAGGAGATGCCATCAGTGTCAGGTACACGGTGTGATCCTCCACCAGCCACCCAACATTCTACACCTTACTTTGGCTTCATGGCCATTTGAGTGTTGGGGTACCAACATTGTAGGTCCATTTGATCCTCCTTCTTCCAAGGGGCATCGATTCATCTTAGCTGCTACAACTACTTTTCCAAGTGGGCAAAAGTCATCCCACTCAGAGAGGTCACAGCTCACCATGTGCTTTAGTTTTTCAGGAACCATATAGTATATAGGTTCGGGGTGCCTCAATGAATTATATCTGATAATGGTACCGCATTCAAAAGCATGAAGATCAATACTTTGCAAGACATATAGATTGGAGATACTCCACCATCTACTACCCTAGAGCTAATGGTTTAGAAGCATTCAACAAAACTCTCATATATAAGAAGACTTGATGACAATAATGAGTGGAATGAGTAGTTGGTTGAAGCTTGTGGGCCTACCGCACCACATACTCAACTCCAACTCTACCCCATTTTCTTAGTGTATGGGTCAACATTCTTCCTTTAGAAGTTCAACTCATCACTAAGGATAGCATTGGACAACAAGATCACTAGAGTAGAATGCAAAGTTGGTTAGAAGAGCTCAAGGTTTGGAGGAAAGTCACCCACGGAGTGCTGAACCTACAAGGCCAAAATGATTCAAGCTCACAACAAGTGGTCACCCTAGGTCTTTCCGAGTAGGAGAACTTGTGTTAGTCCTAAGGAGACTAATTGTTGCCCATCAAAAGATGGGAGGCAAGTTTGAACCCACTTGGGAAGGCCCCTATGTCATAGAGAAGGCCTACCAAAGAGAATCTTATCATCTTATTGATTATAAAGGGGAACACCGGATGCTTCCAATTAATGGGATCTATCTAAAGAAATATTACTTATGAAACACAACTTGTTTGAAAATAATTCATTAATAAGAAAGAATAAAATCTAATTCCATTCATCAAATCTTCTCTTCTTTCGAAGTGTTGTTTGCTTATCTTACGAATCCACCGTGGTGTGTTCAGGGTAGGTGTAAGAGTCCCCCAGTGGCATCCTATCCCTCTTTCACAACATAAAAACAATGTACTGATGCTATTAGAATAGGTGTAAGAGAACCCTAGAGGCATCCTATTTCGATTATCATAACTAAGTTAGGTGTGAGAGAACCCAAGCGACATTCTTTCTTAGTGGGAATTCTTGTTGCCATGTGCATTTCATTTCATCCCTAAGTGTTTTAAGGTAGAGTCCCCGGCATCCTATTCCTTTTTACACATGCACACAACAAACATAAATCTTTTGTCTCAAGCTACTTGATGTGGGAGCAAGCCCGATGTGGCACTCACTCATTAACTACTCTAGGTCGGGTCTACATGCTACCTCGCTAGTATGTCACCCAGTGGTCATTTGTTGGAAGATGTGAGTCACTGCACTTTCTTCCTAACTTGATCATTGCAAACCAATGAGCCTTGTTAGTATGGTAGTCTTATTGCCCAGTAAGCTACCTCATGTTGACTTTGTTTAAGAAGATGTGAGTCTCGCTTTTCTTCTTGAACCATCATGTTCTAACTAGGTTGAGTATTTTGAGGTTTAGGATAAGTCCCCAGGCTCCTTTCACTACTTTGAGTCCCATAGTCACCCCAGTGGATAACACCTGTCGAAATAAAGATAGAGACTATCCCAAATAATCAATTCGCTATGGAGGATGTGAGTGCTTTCTTCCCAGGATGCGCAAATGATGGGCACCAGGTTGGTTGATGTTCACTATCGACATGACTCACCCGGAGTACACCACTCTTGGGATAATATGAGTCCCTGCTTTCTCCTTGAGTTGACAATACCTATTGAATTTATGACTAGCCATGTCATTTTCTCCGTGGTGTTGATTAAGCAGCCCCATCCCCTGGGGCACTCTATTTGGATCAAGTCCTTCAACCCCATTTAGACACTAGTTACTTTTGGATTGATACTTTTCCTAGTAGCCACCTGTTGGAAATTTGAAGTGGATGCACATTCTCCTTGGTTCAATAAATCTAAGATAGGTCTAGGCTAATATAAGCTCCTTCTCATTTGATCCGCAAACTAGAGTCCAATAAAATAAATAAATAAATTATATTGCTTGGATTAGAATTCAAGCCCCAAAGGGCCCTTTTCCCAAGCGCATCCTATCTTTAGGGCAGCAGAAACTCCCATAGAATTGCAACACGAGTGAGATAAATCCCCAAGTTGGTACTCACTCCATAGTCACCCTTAGGTCAGGCTCAATCTATTTTGCCATAAGCAGGTTACCCTGGCAATCATTCCACTTTAAAAGATATAAGATTATGATTCATTCTTTTTAGCATGATTGCCGCAAATCGACGGGCAGCCCTAGGTCAGGTTCAATTTGTTGCCCAAAGCAACCGATTACCCAGTGGTCTTTTCTAGTGGAAGATGTGAGTCCTTGAGCTTTCTTCCCTTCAATTGATCATTGCAAACTGAAAGGCACTCCTTTGGATATTTTCCATCATAAGCTACTCCCTTTAGTTCAGTAAATCTGAGATAGGTCTAGGCTTCTATAAGCTCCTTCTGTGATCCATCAAACCAATGAATCCATATAAATCTAAAATGAAATCTTACTCTCTTGAGTTGATTTAAGTCCCTGGCATTCACTCAATAGAGTCGGGTTTGATTTGTTGCCCAAAGCAACCCATCAGCTTTTGTCTCTAGAAGATATGAGTCCCCATTTCTTCTTAAGCTTGATCATTGTACCAAAAGGCATTTCTCCTTGGTTGGATAGTCCTACCTTGTGGTTGGTAGACTACTCCCTTTGAATTGTAACTGAGTTAGGTCTAGGCTTCCATGGTCCCCTACTCTCATCGCAAAAACCCATGGATCCATCAAATCAAACAAACAAACCAAACTAAAAATGAAATCAGTCTTGACTATCCTTGAGTTAATCTAAGCTTTCCAGTGGCATTCACTCAATAGTGAGCCCTAGGTTAGGTTCAATCTGTTACCTTGCCAATAGATTACCCCATCAACTGGTCCTTACTTGGGAGATGTAAGTCTACTACACTTTCTTCCTAGTACAGCTACTGCATATCGAAAGGCATCCCTTTGGTTGGCTAGTCCTACTATGTGCTTAGTAGACTATCCCTTTGGATTGGTAACTCTGAATTAGGTCTTAGCCTCCATGGCTCCTACTCAAGATACAACCCATTACAAACTAATAGGGTTCATCTAAAAATTAAAACCTAACAAATTAAAATAAAATTCAACCCTCTCCCACAGTGGAGATCTCTACTTAGTGAGATTCAAATCAAATCAAACCTTTCATCTCCTTGTAGATGATTTGAACTTGCTTCCCTAGTAGAAGGTTCACACTCTATCTCTTAGTGGATCTTCCTCTCTTGGACATAAGTAGAGCCACATTACTAAAGCTCTAGATTCTTTTCCTTTTAATGATAGATTATTTAGTGCTTGTGATCTCTGTTGTTGATCATTTGGGCCAACACTAATACATGGTGTTCTGTCACACACACCACACTATGCCCTTTGTTGACCTCATTTTTAGAATGAGCTCTCAACACCTCCATCTTAGACATAGGACTTCTCTTAGACTTTAAGAGTTCCTTAGTCTTAAGACACATCTAGTGATTAGGTGGACACTCACCTAGCCCTAGAAGACTTAGAAGAGTTAGCCATGTAGGTCATGCCTTGGGGTGTTAGGAAAATCTCCTACCCTTCTTAAAACCATTCCTCTCTTTCCTTCTTTCAAGTCAAACTCCAAAACCAATTCTATTTAATTTTCCAAAATCAAAAACAATTCTATGTTTCCATATGATTGAATTCCATGATTGAAACCCATGATCAAAAAATCAATCAAAATTCAAATTCAATTTCTTAAGTCCTTTTTCCATTAAAGGACTTAGCCAAACTATGATCAAATCTATTCAAACCTTTAAGATTTTCTCAAAACTTATTTATATTCATTTATATTCACATATATAAATGAAATATAAATTCAAAACCAATCAAATCAAATTCCAAATTCAAATTCTAAAATTCCTTAAATCCTTTAATTTTCCATTAATGGATTTAAAAATCAACTAAACTTGATCAAACCTATTCAAATTCATGGGATTTTCTAAAAACTTATTTGTATTCTCATTTATATTATCATATATAAATGAAATATAAATATAAATCAATCAAATCCAATTCAAAAAATTAAATTTCAAATTAAAAATTTTCTTAAATCCTTAAAATTACCTTTAATGTTTTTAATGCAAATCATGATTAAACTCTTTCAAATTCTTGAAATTTTCTCATGATCAATTTATATTCTCATTTATATTCACATAACTAAATGAAATATAAATTCAAGCAATCAAAACCCACTTCAAAAATCAAACTCAAATCCACTCAAAATTCAATCTAAGTCTTTCAAACCAAAATCTTGAACTTAGCCAAATCATCAAGCCAAATCAAACTCTTGATTTTCTCTCATGGTTCAATCAATCCTACAATCATGAGCTCATATATAAATCCAAACTTCAATCAAACAATCAAAACCCAAATCAAAAATCAAACCCAAGACCCCTTCATATTCTTCCTTTGAATATGAAATTTTCAAATGGATCAAAATCCATTTGACTTCAAACCACTTGTAAATGGATTTATATTTCAATCATAAGTCCATATACAAGATCAATCAACTTCAAATCAAGCTTTGACCAAGCCATTTGACCCACTTAGGCTCACTTGACCCAAAGTGACCTAAAGTACCCTTATGAGCCAAATTTTGATCCTAACCAAATTGGATTGAACCAAACTCATATATCCTCTCATCATGATCAACAATCATCATGGGATGATCAATCAATCAAATTAAAAACCAAGTCAAACCTGTGGGTTGACCAAGTCAACACTTAACCTAAAATGAAACCTTACATAGCCAAAATCCATCATAGGCCAAATTGATTGAAACCATTGATCCAAGTTCACTCATGACCTATGTTTGAACTTGACCAAGCCAACATTTGAGCCTAACCTAGCCCAATTGGCTCACTTGACCCAAGACCCATTTTGACCTAAAGGGCCAAAATGTGTCAAAACTTGATCTAAGCCAAATTGATTGAAACCAATGGGTCAAGTCCCCAAATCACTTGGAACTTGACCAAAGCCTCAATTGGCCAACTAGACCAACCTAGCCCAATTGACCTTAGACCCAACATGACCTAAAGGGGTCATGTTGAGCCAAAATTGAACCTAACCCAAATTGATTGGAAACAAAGATACCAATCCACTCCATATGACTAACCAAACCTAAACCTACCCTTGACCTACCCCAAATAGGTCAAATGGGTCAAATGGGTCAACTTGACCCATTTGACCTAAATGAAGTCATATGAGCCAAAACCAAATATACCAAATTGAACCAAACCAAAGGCACCAAAATATTTCAAATGGTCATATGAACTTGACCCAATCCTTGGTTTGACCCAATTTGACCAATTGGTCAATCAAGTTGACCCATTTTGACCTAAATGGGTCAACATGAGCCAAACCCCATCAAATGGATTCCAAATCCAATGAAACTTGGCCAAACCTATTTTCTCCAACATACCAAACATGCCCAAAGTGAAAAAATAGCAAAATGACCATTTTACCCTAGGCCATAGAACAAATTTTGGCCTATCCCATGGGTATTTTGGTCACTCTTCACAATCACTTGAGGCTTTCCTAAAAGCTCAAGGGGACTTAGTGATGAGTGCACCCAACCCAATGGGTTTGGGTTAGCCCATTGACCCATGGACCAAACCCGACCCCATGGCTTGAAATGAGTTTTCAAACTCCTAAGCTCAATTCAGCACACATGGGAGTTGGCATTCCACTCAAGGGATCAAACCACCATGTGCACACTCAAAATAGCCTAAACAACCTCCCCAATCTGATCAATTGGATCAAAATGGTACATATGTCACCATCTTTCCATAGGGGAGATATACTCCTAATTCAATGAAAATTTAATTCACTCACACTTGATTGAGCTAAGAACCTTAGCAATCATCGATTTTCAAGGTCTTGAGAGGGATTTGAATTATTCCTTCTCTTTTGCAGTGCAAAAATATAGGAGTGAGCCAACTTCTTCTACACTTGATCCCATCCAAATTCCTCTACACTCTTCAAGGACCATCAAGCTCACAAGCATTCATTTGAGTTCCACAGCAGAGAGTCAATTGATGGATCAAGGGGAGATCAAGTGATGTCCAAAGAAGATCCACTCAACCCTAAGGCTTGAAAATTTCAAAGGCTTCTCTCCACTTGAGCTACCTCATCGCTCGAGCTGATCACCTCTGAAGGTAGGAAATTTTTTCAACCACTTAACTTGATGGTGTGGTTTGTGAAGAAATTTTTATGAAAATCAACCATTGATGGGGTAATGATGCCTAGATGGTGTGGGTTGAGTCTTGATGATTCCATGCTAGAGATCTCCCTTGATCATGCGCCTCCATTAATCCTGGGAAGAACTTTCATCTCAACCTCCATCCGCATTTTAGATGGACGATTGAGATTAGCATGTTTAGAAATTTATCTGGGAATCCCAGCCATCCGATCTTTGAGGACGGATATTATACGCCACTTCTCCAATTTGATGATTTAAGTGAGTGGCTCATGCGCAATGCATGTAAAGCATGACCACCGCCACACGCCGAGAGCTAATATTAAGGATTAGTTATTTTAATTAATTCCTCTAATTCAAAAAACTTCTAAAATTCATAACTCTTCATAGAAAATCATAAAAAAAAAAAAATGCTATGATAGATAATTTCATCAAGAATATTTTAAAAATGGTTTTAATAAATTTTGAATTAGCCTTTTCTCAAAATTTGGATTTCTTTTAAAATTTTAATTAGCTAATTATTCTTTAATTATGTCATCAATTAATCTCAAATTTCTAGGGTTCATTTTACGGAATGACCTCTATCTCCCCTAATTTTCTTGATATTTATTGAAGGCTTAATTAGGAAAATTGTTAGTCAATCCCTAATTACCCATTTTATGTAATTAAGGGTAATTAAGGTGTGATTAGTGGATTTATCATATGATTAAGTTTGATTAAGGTTAGACCCATTGAGTAAGAATTTTATGGAATAATTTTGGGGTATTTTCCCAAAGCTATTCCCTAAACCCCTTTTCTCTCTTTAATCCCCTCTTAATTAAGGGTTAACTCATTAATCACCCTTAAACAATTTTAAAAAATTCTAAAAAGTTCTAAACTTAATTAATCTACCTTGGGTAGATGCTTAGGTGTTTAATAATTAAGGAAATTAAAACCCCTTTCATAAGTATGAAAGGGTGTTTTAAAAGTACTTAAGCTAAACCCTTAGCTTAATTAACTTTAATTATGAGCCAAATTGCATTAGGCCTTTCATTATAGGTGCATTGCAAATTTAAATTCTTATGGGTTTTATGCCATCTCATTGGCTCATAATTACTTAGTTAATTTTTCTAAGGTGGTGTAGGTAAGGGTTAATTAAGCCATTTAATTCATACCTTAACCTAATCAATGCTTAAAAATGGATTTAATTATCTAAAATTAAACAAAAATACAAAAAACACATGTGAGAATGGGTTAGAATAGCAAACTCATCTCACCTTTTAAAAATTAAATCAAACTTCAAACTAAACAAAATCATTTTGAAATTCACTTTGATTTATTCTAAATTTTCTTATTTAAGAATGTCTTTAGATTTAAGTAAAGTGAGTTTATTACATGCTTTCATTGCTTTAGATCTTTCCCAACATGTTAAGTTGTATGTCATGTGATTCATGCATTCATAATTTCATGTTTCAAATTTTAAAATGAAATTGTTTACTTTATGTCAAATGTGCATGTGTTGGCTAAAGTAAAATATGAGTGGCTATTATCACTACTAAATCCAAAATATTTTCAAAACTTATAAATGAAATATCAAATCTGAAAGTGTGCTATTCATATCTTAATTATAAGCTTGCATGTGATGGATTATAAAAGCATGTTTATCATAGGTTCCTTTCTTTCTTATGTTAGCATAGTTTTGAATAGAGTTAGTAAGATGTAGGTTCATTTGAAAAGAACCCAACACTTACTTAATCTCATACCCTATTCATCCCTATGCTATCACTTAAGAAAGTTTGCCTATACTTGCATGCATAAATTGCATAAACAAAAATGAATCCATTAAACAACTTTTGCATATTCCTTCTCCATTTCATTTCTTTTATATACATGTTTGTAAGGAAAGTGGTCTAGAAAACCTGAGGTTGTGAGGCTTTAAGTAGCCCTAAGTAGGTCTTGTACCTTACACCTCTGTTAACAATGATGTTACTCACTTATTTTTACTTTCATTCATGTATGTATGTGAAATTTTGGATAAGGAAAACCTTTTCTACTTAAGAAAAATCATGCATATTCAACTTCTAAACTTTCTTAAATGGATTGCTTAGCATGCATCATAAAGTGTGTTAACTATTCTAATTTGCATTTATAGATATGCTTAGGGTCCATCCATATGTTATATATGTTGGGAAAGATGAAGTAATGTGTGTTATGTGAATTTTGATTCATTTTATTTAATCTTAAAATGCCTTTTTAATAGGTTTGTTTAGGATTTATCTAAACTTAGGATTGATTAAAAGATGTAATCAAAACATTCACCTAAATGAAATTAAAATGTGAACTTACCTTAGAAATTACTTAAGGATTAGGGAAGGAAAGAGAAGTTCTCTTCTCTTCCCTCTTCATAACTTAGTAATTAATTGTTTCACTTAAACCAAATTAAAACATGAAATAAAATAACCCAAAATACTTAAACAACTTAAATGAAACCCTCCTCTAAGTTGAACATGTCTTCACACTTAGAAAATTTTAAGAACCTAAAGTCCTAAGCTACCACACAAACCTTCACACACATTTAAGTCACCACTTCTAGCTTAGGTTAGTGAATGGTTTGATGTTATGTTTTGTTTGTGATATATATTTTAGACTAGATGTTAGGGTGTACTCATAGAATGAATGGTAGGATGCTTAGTCTAACTATTCTTTTCTAGGATTGTGCTTAAGGCTATCATAATAAAAAATATAAATGCTTTTGCTTGTAGTGCTTATACCCCTATAATCCATATTGGACTTAGTCACCCATGTGTGGGGTGATAAGTCCAATATACATGCTTGGATTTGTGTGGTGTGATTTAACTAACCTTTATTTTGTAGGTGTTAGATTTCTACTTTTCCTTTTCATGTAAAATTTGTATATTTAGATTTTGGAATGATTTATTATGGGGATTAGGATATCATAAGATCCTATCTTATGCACCTTGTGAAGCCTTGGAGCATCCACTTTCCAACCATCCAAAGGAGGAACCAAAGAAGAAAGACAAAAAGAAGAAAGAAAGAATAAAGAATAAAGAAGAATAAAGCTTCAAGACCCCCGTAACAATGAATTCATTTGCTTAAATTGTAATTCAATTTATTTGTAATTCAGGTTGTATAAGGGTAGAGCTTGGCTACCCATATTTGATATTTTCGGGTTTGCGGTGGTGGCCGGCCACAAACGGCCATTTATTCTTTTTTCGATTAGCTTTATGAATTATTTGGTGATTTGTTTAGCTTTTGCATTAAGTGACATGCTTTTCCTAGTTTCTTCCTTGGTTTATGTATGGCCTGGATGTGATTAGCTCTTTAGGAAAAATAAATCTTTTACCCAACTTAACAATTCAAATTAAAATAACTCATAACCACACCTAAAGCTTAAGATTAAAATTAAGATAAAAGAATTAGCAACCCTTAGCTGGATGAGCATTTCTTTATAATATCATGCACAAATATATCTTATTTCACTCTTGATTAGAGGGCTTCCACCTTTGCCAGAGAACCCGGCTTGATCTTTGAGGGTCGTGGTGGAAACTCACCTCCTACCTTCTCGCTGATTTTGGCCAATAATCTGATTTCTCATGCATTAGTCATAAAAATCCTATTAGTCCTGAGTCAAAATGATTGTCAAAAAATAAAAATAAAATGAAATTTGAATTGCATTAGATTTAGGTCATTTGAAGCATGTCCCTTTACATGATCTAGTCTCTTTAGAGAGTGAGTTTAAGGACTTAGTCTCTTTCTAAATAATAACAACCCTAGCTATCTTGCATAAGCATAAAGACTTGCCTACATGTATTTAAAATTATAGAGGAGTTGGCGCCCACCCTGTGTGGTTGTAAGTCCAAGTTATTGGGTGGTTTGTCCTTTCTTGTGAAGGCAAACAAATTACCCACTTTTTTCCTTAGATTTAGGTTGTGCTTCCAGCCCTCGTCGAAGCTCTCTAGATTTAGGTTTTGAGATTGCTTCTCTCCTTTGTGGGCCATAAGTATAATTCCTTACCTCTTGGGTATTTTCTTAATCTTGTGTTAAGGAATCTTAAGTCCTAAAATTCTAATAAAAAATATAACTTAAACAAATTAAATCAATTTCCAAAATGTAAAGCCCAATTTTAAGATAGTTTAAGATGCTCACTAGGTTTCCTAGCATCGTGAGCATCTCCTACTTATCTTCCATTTTAGCTTCGATAATAACTCCCTCTTTTGATCAATCCCATTTTGATCTTCAAATAAACCAATCGATTGATAGTCCTTCCCTATTGAAATCTTCAAAGACAACGATCATTTACCTTAATTGAGAGTTTTCTAAGGATCCCCCCTTAGAATTAACTATGGGGCTTGCCCTGTAAGGAACTTAACAAACCTGATTTAAAATAAATCTTGATTTTCCATGTAAAGTTGGGGAAGAATCTCGGTATATATGGACCCATCATCATTAGAGTCCTTATTGAGGTGATTGGTTCCATTAAAGGGTAGTGACTTCTATCTTTTGAGATAGTACTATACCTTGATGATGTATCCATCACCAATAATATCAGGATTCTAATGGCATTTTATCAAGATGAATTTTAATAAGGGTTCCTCTTTCTTTTCTCCCCATAGATTTGAAAGGCAACTCCCTTATAGAAAATTTTCACCAACACATCCAAAAGAAGAAACCAAAGAAGAAAAGAAAGAATAAGAAAGAAGAAGAAAGAAGAATAAATCTTGAAGACCTCCATAATAATGAATTCCTTTCTTAATTGTAATTTAATTCATTTATAATCTGGGTTGTATAAGGGTAGAGCTCGACTACTTACATTTGATATTTTCAAGTTTGTGCAATGGTGTCCGACCACAATGGCCATTTATTCTTTTTATGATTAACTTTATGAATTGATTGATGATTTATTTAGCTTTTGCGTTAAGTGGCATGCTTTTCCTAGTGTCTTCCTTGCTTTATGTATGGCCTAGATTTAGATTAGGTTCTTTAGAGAAAAATAAATCTTTACCCAACACCAACTCAAAAAAATTAAATGTCTCCATATCACAATTTCCAAATGCTGTGCTTTAAAATCAAGATAAAGAGCACATGCAACTGAACTATAATATCATGCACAATTGCATCTTATTTCACTCTTGAATGGAGGACTTCCACCTTTGGAGCCATGGTGAAAATTCACCTCCTCCCTTATCATTAATTTTGGCCAATAATCTGATTTCTCATGCATTAGTCATATGAATCCTATTAGCTTGAGTCAAAAATAATTATCCAAAATAAAAATAAAATAAAATTTGAATTGCATTAAATTTAGGTCATTTAAAAGCCCCTTTACATGATCTAGTCTCTAATGAGTTTAAGACGCCTCTTTCTAAATAATAGCCTTCTATCTTGCATAAGCATAAGACACTATATGTATTTAAAATCATATGAGGAGTTAGTTGGTGACCACCCCCAGGCATTTGTAAGTCTAAGCTGTCAGGTGGTTTGTCCTCTCTTATGGAGGCAAACCAATTACCTATTTTCATCTTAGATTTAGGTTGTGCTTCTAGTCCTCGTCGAAGCTCCCTAGATTTAGGTTCTGAGGTTATTTTTTCCCTTTGAGGGCCATAAGCATAATTCCTCACCTCTTAGGCATTTTCTTAATCTTGTGTTTAGAAATCTTAAGTCATAAATTTCTAATGAAAAATATAACCTAAAGAAACTAAATCAATTTCTAAAATATAAAGCCCAATTATAGGATAGTTTGAGATGCTCATCGTGGGCATCTCCTACTTACCTTCCATTTTGGCTTCAATAATAACTCCCTCTTTTGATCAATCCCATTTGATCTTCAAACATAAACCAATCGATTGATAGTCTCTTCCTATTGGAATCTTCAAAGATAATGATCATTTACCTTAATTGAGAGTTTTCCTAAGGGATCCTATCCCTTAGGATGTAATTAACTATGAGGGCTTGCCCCTATAGGGAACTTAAAGAATCTGATTTAAAATAAATCCTGCATTACTTTTCCATATAAAGTAGGAGGAGAATCTCTAGTATATATGCGGACCCATCATCCTTAGGAGTCCTTATTGAGGTGATTAAGTCCATTAAAGGGTAGTGACTTCTATCTCTCAAGATAATACCTATTTCCTTGTTGATGTACTCGATCACCTGAATAAGTACATATGCGGATCTGTGTGGCATCTTACCAAGATGACTTTCTATAAGGGTTGTGTCCTCTTTTATTTCTCACCAACAAATTTGAAAGGTGACTTTTTTCCAATCATCTCCTTATTAGAGATTTTCTCCATGATTTTTTCTCCGATTTTTCTCCGATTTTTCTAAACTGCTATGGATGGTTCCTCTCTCTCTTTGGAAAATGATGTTGTCTTTGAGTATCGATAGTGGTTTGTACTTTGGTATGAATCCATGACTATCCTTCCATTGGCACTTAGCTCATTCATTCTTAAGTTGAGTTAGCAACATCTTTAGGTTTTAGGGCGCATTCCTTGTTGGTCTTAAAACCCCTTTGGTTCTAGGGTAAAATGAAAGATCTAAATAAAAGAAAATATCTTAGACTTCCTCCTTATCATTTTCATGATAAGGAAAGGTTCATCCTAAAATAATAAACCTTCCATAAAGAACTTTGCTTTTTCAAAAGCATATTTTCAAAAATGCACTTAATAAAATATTTTCCACAAAATTTTATCATCCTCATTAACAATTCCCATAATTTTTACATGTAGGGATTTTCAAATATATAATTAATAACAATTTCCAAAAAGCACAAATGAACATCTTCTTTTAATTCCTTTGATGGAGATTTTATTTTCAAAATAAAATGAATAATTATATTTTTCAAAAATCACAATCATAATCATAAAGTTTTCAAAAGCACACATGAATCTTTTTATTCAATACACACACTTATTGAATGGAAAGTTCATTTCCAAACAAAATTAAAATTTTCAAAAAGCACACATGAACATCTTCATTTAATAACTCAAATTTATTAAATGAAGATTTCATTACCAAATTAAAATAAATATCATTTAGGAAATCCCACTTAAACATATTTTACATATGTTTTAAGTTGAAGTTCCTCTCTTTCAAAAAGTAACAATCACACAAAACAAAATTTTCATATTTTAAAAAATAAAATTTATCTCTATTCTACATACATAAATTTGTTGAATGGAAGTCCTCTTTTCAAAACATTAAATAATAATCACATTTCAAAATTTTTCAAAACACATTTTGGAACTTCATTTAACATACCGAAATTTGTTAAGTAAAGTTTCCAAATCCAAAATCCAAAAAATTTTCAAACAATATTTTGGAATTTCACTTAACATACCCAAATTTGTTAAGTGAACCTTCCAAATCCAAAAATAAAAATCAATAGTCATATTTCAAAATCTTCTAAAACACATTTGGAACCTCACTTAACATACCCAAATTTGTTAAGTGAACTCTCCAAATTCAAAAAATCTAAAAATTTCCTAAAAAAACACATTTTAGAACTTCACTTAACATACCCAAATTTATTAAGTGGAGTCTCCAAATTCCAAAATCAAATTTTTTTTCAAAATATATTTTTGGAACTCCATTTAGCATAATCAAATTTTCTAAGTCAAGTTTCCAAATACAAAATCAAAATCAACAATCATATTTTATAATTTTCAAAACACATTTGGAACTCCATTTAGCATATTCAAATTTGCTAAGTGAAGTTTCCAAATCCAAAATCAAAATCAACAATCATATTTTAAAAAAATTTCAAAAAACATTTTGGAACTTCATTTAACATACCCAAATTTGTTAAATGAAGTTTACAAATCCAAAATCAAAATCAACAATCATATTTTGAAATTTTCTAAAACACATTTGGAACCTCACTTAACATACCCAAATTTGTTAAGTGAAGTCTCCAAATTCAAAATCCAAAAATTTTCAAACACATATTTGAAACTTCATATAGCATACTCAAATTTGCTAAGTAAAGTTTCTAAATCCCAAGATCAAACATTTTTCAAAACATATTTTGGAACTTCACTTAACATACCCAAATTTGTTAAGTGGAGTCTCCAAATCCCAAAATCAAAATTTTTTAGAACACATTTGGAACTCCATTTAGCATATTCAAATTTGCTAAGTGAAGTTTTTAAATCCAAAATCAAAATCAACAATCATATTCCAAAATTTTTAAAACACATTTTAAACTTCATTTAACATACCCAAATTTGTTTAGCAAATTATTGAAATTCAAAAAATTCAAAATTTTCAAACATATTTGGAACTTCATTTAGCATACTCAAATTTGCTTCAAATCAAATCAAACATTTTCATATTTTGGAACTTAACATACTCAAATTTTCTAAGTGAAGTTTCCAAAGTCAAAATAAAAATCTTTAAACACTTTTGGAACTTCTTCCCTTAGCATACCGAATTTGCTAAGGAGAAGTTTCCATTTTTCAAAAAACCAAAAATGAAATCAAAATTTTTAACACAACATTTGGAATTTCATTTAGCATACTCAAATTTGCTAAGTGAAATTTCTATTTCACAAAACCAAGTGGGACTTCATCTTTAGCATAAATTTGCTAAAGTTGAATCTCCACTTTCAAACACATCAAAAATAAAATGAAACACTTCAAATTCCTTTAGCATACCAAATTTGCTAAGGATCCTATCCTACTCAAAATAACATTCCAAACAAATGAAACACTTAGGGTTCCCTTAGCATACCAAATTTGCTAAGGATCCTATTCAAAAAACATTTCAAACAAATGAAACACTTAGGATAAATTTGCTAAGAAACATATTTTCAAAAATTGAACAAGACCCACTTAGATTCTTTACTAAGCATACTTAAATTTGCTAAGTAAGAATTCTAAATTTTCCAAAAATTAAAACAAAACAAAATTCACAAAAAAAATGAAATAATCACTTTTACTTCACTGAGCATATCTAAATTTGCTAAGTAAAGTGAAAATTCAAACAATCAAATAAAAACAAAATTAATTTGACCCTTACTTTAACATACCCAAATTTGTTAAAGGAAAGGGTCCTCCAAATCAAAAATTCAAATTCAAAACAACAATGAACCTATGAAGCATCCTATCAAAAAATTTTGAATCTATATTTCAACATACTTAAATTTATTGAAGTTGGATTCATATCCAAATTCCTCTTTCAATCAATCTCTTCAAATCCATTTGAACCCCACTTAACTCTTCCAAGTTGTTGGATGTAGGTTCAAATTTCCAAAATTCAAAATTTAAAATTCTATGGAGACAAAAAACTGATACAAGTTCATTGCTCATTGCAGATTCTTTTCAGTTAGTGCAGTACAGTTCAGTTTTAGTTTACTATAGTTTTGGAAATGGTTGGTTCCTAGAAATTTATCTTTTCCTCCCCCCATTGTATGGATCTAGCTTTAGATGTGACTTCCCTTTTATACCCACGATTCACTTTGGTTGGGGTTGAGGCATAGATCACTTGTGGCATTCCCCTCACCATGGCATTTGATGAAGGTTAGATCATCTAGATGGACTTACCTTCTAATTGATGTCCCTAGGAAACATGGTAGTACCATAGACTTTTATTATAGTTCCAATACACATGTCGACTCATGCAGTTCATTCTAGAGTTGCTCATGTTGCACCAGTGTGAGCTATCACCCTACCATCTGTACCCTCCAAGGGTAAGGCTCCCCTAGTTTCAGGGCTTGCCTCCCTGACAATTGAGTATGGGTCTAGGCCACACTCCTCCCATCCTACCTGTACTCAGTGTAGGAACAAGAACCATATGATCAAACAATTCCACACTCAGATAGCTAGGGAGCTAGAGGCAGCAGCTCGATCAGCCATGGATGAGTCTCCCATCATGACTTCACCACTAGTTATAGAAAACCAGTTTCATCTTCTCTCATCAGAGGATGTAGGATCTCATCACCACTCTGGTGCCCCTTATTTAAGGTAGTCATGCTCGATCTTTCATAGTAGGCTATCTGGGATGAGTGCAGGACACAGTTGACCTTCGATATGTTATCCCCAGTAGCATATGGAGGCGATTTGTTAGGAGAGGGCATGAGGCCCCACATCACATTACAAGCAGAGTGATGGAGGTTCCGGGATTTCTCGCTTTGGTTAATTTTCCCAGTGCTACAGCAGACCATACTGATAATATTCTCCTCACGGAGACCAGCCATCATAAGAGGGAAGTTTTTATGCATAGAGAGTTGGTGATGTCTCCACCCCATCACTCTACACCTCGTCCACCATCGCCAGTGTAGGTTTCAACTTCTCCCATTTCCATCCAGGCCAGACCATATAGAAAAATGTATTTGGTGATCACTACAACAAGGGATTCTACCCTCACACCACCCATTATGGTAGGGTTGAGCTCTTACTTGACCTTCTCTGGTGGTGGTGGAAAAGACCAAAGCATCGTGGTCCTTCAACTCCACTCATCTGACGGATATGGAGATGGTGGCATTTGAGATATTCCAATTGACAATTGTAGCTGGTAGGATCATCCTAGGATTGTTACTAAGCTAGTAGCTTAAGTATCATTCATCTAGTATAATTAGATTAGCTCCCCTGCTAGGTCAGGTACCTCTGATTGATAGTGATCACATCGATAAGCCTAAATTATTTGTACCTACTGAGTTGGATCATTCCTTAGATGAAATAGTTTCACATTATTTCATGGAGAAGAAGGAGATATTGGGGTATACCAGGTCCAATGAGAGAGTCACGATCCTGAAGATGACTTGATGGGGATTTGTATGCATGGTATACTAGAGGATCTCTTCTTAGGAATAATAGAAGGTGATGAGGTTGATCAAGAGGATACCATGAATCAACCTTTTGACTTATAGGAAAAAATGAGTGATTGATGGTCGGTTATGGACTTGCTAGCAGCATTGTCATTGCTTCAGAAACAAGCCCCTCCAGTTCATCCTATTACAGTCAATGTTAGTCAACCTAAGTTAGCACATGTCTTAGACCCAGTTAAGACTCTACCTCCCATTGAGAAAGGTAGCACTAGCCTGTATAGAAAGGTAGTGGAAAATACCTCCATATAAGAAAAAAAATCTAAAATTCATGGTTGAGCAGTAGGTGAAGGAAGCTTTGGCTCAAGCCCAGGGTGGATCATCGGTTCCAAAGGGTAGAACCTACCCAGATGAATTCAGTGTTATCCAGTATCCCAAGGGTTTCATGCCTCCTTCCTTCAAAAGCTTCGATGGCAGTGGGAACCCAAGGCAACATATAGCTTACTTCAGGGCCAGTTGTTGCAATGCTCAGTGATGCTTTACTATTTAGACTCTTTGTGAGTATCCTAGAGGGTATTTCTTTTGATTGGTATGATGAACTGCCCAACGGTTTAGTAAAAATATTTGCTCAGTTGGAGCAAATCTTCATCAAGAGATTTGTTGGAGCTCCACAAAGGGTTACTACAAGTGACCTCATTATAGCACAACAATACCCCAGTGAGTCACTTGTTGATAATATTCTCTGATGGAGTAACCTGAATATGAAGTGTGAACCACAACTGTCTAAACAGCATGGCATTGAGATTCTCTTGAAGAATATCCATGGTCCGATCGCCTTTATGCTTAAGGGCTTCACTATCAATATATTTGAAAAGCTAATCAACAAGGCATCTAGTCTACAAGAAAAGGCCAAATAGTTTTCTTTTCAAGATCAGTTGCCTAAGTAGAAGCCATAGAAGGTTTATGAAAAGAAGCCATGAGCGTGCTGACGGTTGACAAGGGAAGCAATAGAGATCGGTCAGAGACCACGATCCTGACCTCCATCTTTTGACACCGAGACAACCATAGCCTCCATAGCCTCCACAATCAGACATCGCCTTATACCACCATGGCATACCCACCACTAGGTAGCTTGGTCCACCTACTCTTTTAGATAAGTTAAATAAACCTTATTTTTTAAGAGGAGATTGAAAATATTTAAGAATCTCTTAAAGAAACCTAATTTTCAACTACCCAAGCCTAGGAGACTGGAGGAAGTAGGCAAAAGTCATGATCCAAACTTTTGCCCTCACCACCGTATGCTAGGCCACATTTTAGAGGATTGCTTCACATTCAAGGACTAGCTTAACATAATTTCATGAATGGTGTTGTAGTTATCCCAAAAGAATACCTTGTGGAATAACCTTCCAGTTCCATTAGGGTAATCTTTGGGGATACACGTGATCCTACCAAAACCAAAGAAGGTTGGGACATCTCTTTGTCTAAAACCTCTAAGAAAATAATTTAGAAGATCAAGAAGCTTTTCTTGCATGTGAGTCAAACCTCCAACACTATGGAAGGTTTGCAAGTTGCTAGTGCCAACTCTAGGAAAGTGGGAACTCAACAGCGGCTGATGTATCAGATAGCCCCTTAGCAGACCATGGTGTCCACCTCCTTTAGTTGACTTCCATGACTTCTACCATTTTAGCTAGCTCTTCTTTCTTCTAGTAGAACTCTTGTATTAGTGGATAAGGGCATCAAATCCCTTACTCTACTCACTCTACTTGATTTCTACTTTATACCCCTGTTGGTTAAATAAATCTCTTACAAAGAGTCACCTTTCAAATCTGTGGAGAAAAGAAAGAAGAGACCTTATATAAATTCATCTTAATAAGATGCCACACAGATCCACAGATGTACTTATTCAGGTGATCGGGTATGTCATCAAGGTATAATGTATTATCTTGAAAGACAGAAGTCACTACCATTTAATGGAACCAATCAACTCAATAAGGACTCCCAAGGACAATGGGTCTATATATGTACCAGAGATTCTTCCCCTACTTTATATGAAAAAGTAAAGTAAGATTTATTTTAAATCGGGTTAGTTAAGTTCCTTATAAGGGCAAGCTCACATAGTTAATTACATCCTAAATGATAAGATCCTTTAGGAAAACTCTCGATTAAGGTAAATGATCGTTGTCTCTGAAGATTTCAATAGGAAAGGACTATCAATCGATTGGTTTATATTTTGAAGATTAAATGGGATTGATCAAAAGAGGGAGTTATTATTGAAGCTAAAATGGAAGATAAGTAGGAGATGCTCACAATGCCAGAAAACTTAGCAAGCATCTCAAACTATCTTAAAATTGAGCTTTACATTTTAAAAATTGATTTAGTGTATTTGAGTTATATTTTTCATTAGAATTTTAGGACTTCGGATTCCTTAACACAACATTAAAGAAATACCTAAGAGGTGAGGAATTATGCTTATCGCCCACAAAGGGGAGAAGCAATCTCAGAACCTAAATCTAGGGAGCTTGAGGAAGCACAACCTAAATATATAAGGTGAAAAGTGGGTAATTGGTTTGCCTAAGAGAGGATAAACCGCAGGACTTACCTTTGGTAGCCAACTAACTCCTCCTATGATTTTAAAGACATGTAGGCAAGTCTTTATGCTTATGCAAGATAGTTAGGCTAATTTTATTTAGAAAGAGACTAAGTCCTTAAACTCACTCTCTGAAGAGGCTAGATCATGTAAAGGGACATGCTTCAAATGACCTAAATCTAATGTATTTCAAATTTTATTTTATTTTATTTTTTTGGGCAATCAATTTGACTCAGGCTAATAGGATTTTTATGACTAATGCATGTGAAAGTAGATTGTTGGCCAAAATCAGCTAGAATTTTTAGGAGGTGAGTTTCCACCATGACCCTCATAGGTCAAGCCGGGTTCTCTGGCAAAGATGGAAGCCCTCCAATCAAGAATGAAATGAGATGCTATTGTGCATGATATTATAAAGAAAAGAACTCATCCAACTATATCTTGATTTTTAATCCTAAGCTTTAGGTGAGGTTATGAGTTGTTTAATTTTATTTCAAGTTGTTAAGTTGGGTAAAAGATTTATTTTTTTCTTCAAGAGCCTAATCCACATCCAGGCCATACATAAAGCAAGGAAAAAACTAAGAAAATCATATCACTTAATGCGCAAGTTAAACAAATATCAATCAATTCATAAAACTAGCGCAAAAAGAATAAATGGTCGTTTATGGTCGGGCACCACGGCATAAACCCAAAAATATCAAATTGGGTAGCCAAGCTCTACCCTTATACAACCCGTATTACAAATGAATTAAATTACAATTAAGCAAAAGGAATTCATTGTTATGGGGGGTCTTCAAGCTTTATTCTTCTTTCTTCTTTCTTTTTCTTCTTTTTCTTTTCTTCTTTCTTTCTTCTTTGGATCTTCCTTTGGATGGTTTAATGTGGATGCTCCAAGGCTTCACATGGTGCATAAGATAGGATCTTATGACTAATGGTCATCCTATTCCCCCATAATAAATGATTCCAAATCTGAAATATACAAACTTTTTACACGAAAAGGAAAAGGGAAATCTAGCTAACACTTGCAAGACAAGGGTTAGTCAAATCACACTCAAATCCCAAGCATGTATATTGAAATTCTTACCCCACACGTGGGTGATTAAGTCCACCTGACCTATGAATTATACTAAGGGGTATAAGCACCTGTATGCAAGAAGCATTTATATTTTTATTTATGATAAGGCCCCTTTAGCATAATCCCCTGCATAAAAGAATAGTTAGACTAAAAATATCCTACCATTTATTCTACAAGAATACACCCTAACATCCAGTCTAAAACACTCATCACAAAATAAAACATTCATCAAGCCATGCACTGACCTAACCTAAAGCTAGAAGTGGTGACTTAGGCTAATGTATGTGCTTTGAAGGTTTATGTGGCATGCTTAGCTTAGGACTTTAGGTTTGAATTTTCTAAGTGTAAAAGATATGTTAAACTTAAAGGAGGGTTTCATTTAAGTTTTTTAGTGACTTTGGGTTATTTTTAATTCATATTTTAGTTTGATTTAAGTGAAACCTACAATTAATTACTAAGTGAAAAAGAGAGGGAAAGATAAGACAACTTCTCTTTCCTTCCATAATCCTTAAGTAATTTCTAAGATAAGTTTCATGTTTTAGTTTCATTCAAGTAAATGTTTTGATTATATCTTTTAATTAATCCTAAGTTCAGATCAATTCTAAACAAACCTATCCAAAAATAAAGGTATTTTAAGATTAAGAAAAATGAATCAAAATTCACGTAACACACATTATTTTAATTCTTTCCCAACATATATAACCTGCATATGGATGGATCCTAAGCATGTCTATACATGCAAATGAGATAATTAACACACTTTATGATGCATGCTAAGTAATTCATTTAAGAAAATTTAGAAGATTTGGATGCATGAATTTTCTTAAGTAGAAAAAGTTTTCTTTATCCAAAATTTCATAAACATACATGAAAGTAAGAAAGGCATAAGTGAGTACAGCGCTATTGTTAACCAGTGGTGTAAGGTATAAGACCTACTCAAGGCTACTTAAAACCTCACAACCTCAGGGTTGTCCATACTAATATACCACTTTCCTTAAGGACTAATATGCATATAAAACAAATAAAGTGAAAAAGAATATGCAAAATTTTATTTAATGGTTTCATTTTGGTTTATGCAATTTATTCATGCAAGTGTAAACACTCCTTCTTAAGTGAGAGCATAAGGATGAATAGGGTTTGGAATCAAGTAAGTGTTGGGTCTTTTCAAAAGAACCCTACACTTTACTATCCCATATTCAAAACTATGCTAACCTAAGAAAGGAAGGGAAGGCTACACTAAACATGTTTTATAATTCATCACATGCAAGCTAATAATTAATATATGAATAGCACACTTTCAGATTTGATGTTTCATTTAAATATTTTTGAAAATACTTTAGTTTAATAGTGATAATAGCCACTCATATCTTACTTTAGCCAACACATGGACATTTGACATAAAGTAAACAATTTTATTTTAAAACTTTGAAAACATGAAATCATGCATGCATAAGTCATATGGCATACAATTTAACATGTTGGGAAAGATATAAAATAATTTAATCATATGAACAAACTCACTTTACTTAATTACTAAAGATATTCTTAAAGAATAAGAAAACATAGAATAAATCAAAGTGAATTTCAAAATAATTTTAGTTTGTTTGAAGTTTGATTTAATTTTAGAAGGATGAGATTTGTTTCCTGTTCCTAGCCCATTCCCATAGGTGTTTGTATTTTATTTTAATTTTTAGATAATTAAATCCATTTTTAAATTTTTATTAGGTTAAGGTATGCATTAAGTGATTTAATTAACCCTTACCTACACCACCTTAAGAAAATTAACTTAAGTAATTATGAGCCAATGAGATGGCATCAAACCACAAGGTATGTAAATTTGTAATGCACCTAGCAATGAAAAGGCCTAATGAAATTTGGCTCACAATTAAAAGTTAATTAAGCTAAGGGGTTTTAGCTTAAGTACTTTTAAAACACCCCTTCACACTTATGAAAGGGGGTTTAATTTCTTTAATTAGACATAGGCTATTGAACACCTAAGTATCTACCCAAGGTAGATTAATTAAGTTTTGGAGATTTTTTTAGAATTTTTGAAAATCATTTAATGGTGTAGTTAATGGATTAACCCTTGATTAAGAAAGGGATTAAGGAAAGAAAATGGGGTTTAGGGAATAGCTTAGGGGAAACACCCCAAAATTATTCCCTAAAACCCCTATTCACTGGATCTAATCCTAATCCAACTTAAACATAGGGAAAATCTACTAATTATATCTTAATTACCCTTAATTACATGAAAGGGGTTATTAGGGAATGAGCTAGCAATGTCCCTAATCAAAGCCTTAATAAATCTCATGAAAATTAGGAGAGACAGAGGTCATCCCCTAAAATGAACCCTAGAAGTTTGAGATTAATTGATGGCTTAATTAGAAAGTAATTAGCTAACTACCATTCCCAAAGAAACCTAAATTCAGAGAAAAGGAAATCAAAATGTTCTAAAAATAATTTTAGAATATTCTAGATGAAATTATCTATCTAAGGCATTTTCCTCTTATTTTTTTAATTTTTCTATGAGGAGATATGATTTTTAGAGGCCATAGGTAATAATTAGGAATTAATTAGTTAAATAACTAATCCCATTTAATCCCCCCACCCATGGCATGACGTGTGGCGGCGGCGGTCAGTACGCTTTACACTCATCGTGCCATTAGCCAATACTTAAGTTCTCACATCAGCAGAGGCAGTAGGGATGGCGCATGTGTCTTTACCCTTAGCCGTCTGATCAAAGATCGGATGGTAGAGGATAAACGTGGTATAATAAGGGATTAAAATTCATGTCAAAATTCAGTCCATCTAAGAATGCATGGATGGATGGCGAGATGTGTTCTTCCCTAAGGAGGAATGTGAGCCATTCACAATCCAAGGGAAGATTCATGCCCGATCCTTCATGGATTCAAACAAGATTCAACAAACGCCATTTATGGGATCAGAGAGGCCAATCCAACGGCTAAGATCCTATGAGATGAAAATCCACTTCACAAAACACCAACACACCTTAGCCTAAGTGGTTAGAAATTCACTAACCTCATCGGAGGTGATCACCGGCTCAAGATCTATTGGTAGCTTCTTCTAGTGGAGACGAAGCCCAATTGAGGTTCCTAGCTCTTGAGGTTGAGTAGATGAGTAGATGGACCAACTCCCCTTAGCTCTCCTTGCGGCTTTGATCTAATTGATCTTCCCCTTTGCTTTAGAACACAATTGAATGCTTAGGTAAGCTTGACTGATTCTTGGGATCATGAGTATAAAAGGAATTGGGCTAAGATTAAGTGTGGAAGAAGTTGTAAATCAAGATGAGCTCCCCTATTTTTACTATTTGAAAATTGAGAAAGATGAAATTAAAATCTCTCCTAGAGGCCTTGGGAAGCTCTGTGATGTTTGCCAAAGCTTCTTAGACCATAATCGACTATGAGTGTGTTGTGATTTTAGTGAATTAGGGGATATATGGACGGTCGAGCCTATGCATGCCATTTTGATCCAATTATCATAATGGAATGGGTTGTTTGAGTGGTTATAGGTGTGCACATGGTCAGTTTGGCCAAAGGAGTGGATGCCTAGCTCCCATGTTCATTCAATTGAGGTTTGGGGGGAGTTTGAAAATTTAATTTCATGCCTATGGGTCGAGTTTAGTCCATAGGCCAAATGGGTTGACCCAAACCCATCCATTAGGTTGGGTGCACCACTCATCACTTAGTCTCCTTGATGTTTTAGGGGAGCCTCAAGTGTTTGTGATGAGTGCATGACCAAAATACCCATAGGGTATAGTGGTCATTTTGTTCTATGACCTAGGGGTATAGTGGTCATTTTGCTATTTTTTTAAAATTTGGGTATGTTTGGTATGTTGAGAAACTAGGTTGGCCTAAGTTTCAATGGATTTGGAATCCACTTGATAGGGTTTGGCTCATGTTGACCCATTTAGGTCAAAATGGGCCAACTTGGGTCAAGTTGACCAATAGGTCAAATTGGGTCAAACCAAGGGTTGGGTCAAGTTCATATGACCATTTGAAATGTTTTGGTTCCTTTGGTTTGGTTCAATTTGGTATAGGTTAGGTTTTGGCTCATATGACTCATTTAGGTCAAATGGGTCAAGTTGACCCATTTGACCTATTTGGGTCAGGTCAAGGGTAGGTTTAGGTGTGGTTGGTCATATGGAGTAGATTGGTATCTTTATTTCCAATCAATTTGAGTTAGGTTCAATTTTGGCTTAACATGACCGGTTTAAGTCATGTTAGGTCTTCGGTCAATTGGGCTAGGTTGGGTCTAGTTGGCCAATTGAGGCTTTGGTCAAGTTTCACAAGTGATTTGGGATGGACTTGACCCATTGATTTCAATCAATTTGGCTTACACATTTTGACCCTTTAGGTCAAAATGGGTCAACTTGGGTCAAGTGGGCCAAATGGGTTAGGTTAGGCTCAAAGGTTGACTTGGTCAAGTTCAAACATAGGTCATGAGTGAACTTAGATGAATGGTTTCAATCAATTTGGCCTATAGTAGATTTTGGCATGTTAGGTTTCATTTTAGTTTAGTGTTGACTTGGTCAACCCCTAGGTTTGACTTGGTTTGACCCAATTTGATTGATTGATCATCCCATGATGATTGTTGATCATGATGAGAGGGAAAATATGAGTTTGGTTCAATCCAATTTGGTTAGGATCAAAAGTTGGCTCATAAGAGTATTTTAGGTCACTTTGGGTCAAATGGCTTGGTCAAAGCTTGATTTGAAGTTGATTGATCTTGTTTATGGACTTATGATTGAAATATAAATCCATTTACAAGAGGTTTGAAGACAAATGGATTTTGATTCATTTGAAAATCTAATATTCAAAGGAAGAATATGAAGAGTTTTGGGTTTGATTTTTGATTTAGGTTTTGATTGAAGGATTGAGGTTTGGATTTATATATGCCCTCATGATTGTAGGATTGATTGAATCATGAGAGAAAATCAAGGGTTTGGCTTGATTTGAAATGATTTTGGCTAGCTTCAAGATTTTGACTTGAAAGGCTTAGATTTGATTTTGATTTAATTTGAGTTTGATATTTGGAGTTGGTTTTGATTGTTTGAATTTATATTTCATTTATATATGTGAATATAAATGAGAATATAAATTGATTATGAGAAAATTTCAAGAATTTGAAAGAGTTTAATCATGATTTAGGGTTAAATCCATTAAAGGGAATTTAAAGGATTTAATTGAGTTTTTAATTAGAAATTTAATTTTTTGAGTTGGATTTGATTGTACGAGAACATTAATGAGGATACAAATATATTTTGAGAAAATCCCATGAGTTTGAAGTGGTTTGATCAAAGTTTATGGTAAATCCATTAATGAAAAATTAAGGGATTTTTAAGCAATTTTAATTTAGAATTTAATTTTTGATTTTGATTGAATTGAGTTATATTCATACTTCATTTATATATGAGAATATAAATGAGGATATAAATAAGAAATGAAAAAATCCCAACATTTTGAGTAGGTATGATCAAAGTTTAGGGTTGATTTTGGCTAAGTCCTTAATGAAAAATTAAAGGAATTTAGGAAAATTTTCATATATTATTTTGGAATTTTGAATTTGATTTGATTAATTTGAATTTATATTCCATTAATAAATGTGAATATAAATAAGAATATAAATGAGTCATGAGAAAATCTCAAAGATTTGAATAATTCTAGATCATAGTTTTAGCTAAGTCCTTAAGAAAGGGTTAAGGACTTAGGAAAATTTGACTTAGGAATTTTGGTGGATATTGATCATGGCTTTCAATCATAATTTCAGTCATGGATTTCAATCATGAAATTGAATCATGGAATTGAATTGGAGTTTGAGAAAATCAAGTACAATTGATTTGGAGTTTGACTTGAAAGAAGAAAAGTCAGGAATGGTATAAGGTAAAGGGTAGGAGATTTTCTAACACCCCTAAGGCATGACCTATTCTTATGGCTAAACCTTCTAAGTCTTCTAGGGATAGGGGAGAGTGTTCACCTAATCACTAGATGTGTCTTAAGACTAAGGAATTCTTAAAATCTAAGAAATGGCCAATGCCTAAGATGGAGGTGTTGAGAGCTCATTCTAAAAATAAGGTCAACAAATCCCAAATAATTCCAAGAAATTAAAGAATAAAGCTAGTTTGAATTACATGTGTCTCTTCTGATGAGTTATCTACTTCTATTCCTAATGATAACTCTTCAAGTCAAATTAACTATAATAATTATGATCTTCCTCTTTCTGATTCAGAGTTGGACTTTCCAACTCTGAATACTATGGGTTCACCTCTTGAGATAAACTTAGAATCATCTGATTCTGAGAGTCCCATAAGAGAAGTTGTAGATGAGCACAAGTGCGGTAGAACCACACCACCTTGCCTCAAGAGATCACCAAATCAACCTCCATAGTGGCAAGGTTCTACCTCTAGGCAACACTTCAAGATGGGGGAAACAAGTCATTGGTGAAGATCGAGAAGCCCTTCCACAGGATACTCCACCCTTGGATATGCTTGTGGAGGATCAGCTGAAGGTGGACTACAACATCCTTTCTCATCAAATAAAGTTTCCATCTAAGCTAAGCATATATGATGCCCTTGTCTTATCTAAAGATATGAGAGAATCACTAATCAAGGCACTCCTTGATCCTGAAATATTCTTAGCTCAGCTGAGCGTTATAGGTGAGGAAACACATTATGCAAAATAAGCCCAAGGGATCACCTTTATAGATGAATGGGGGACTTAGAGCACAACCATCCCCTATACAATACAGTCGACATGGACAGGTTCAGACTCACCAGGGTTCTCGTAGATTCAGGTGCTTCGATGAACATTATGAGTCTAAAGATCCTTGCCTATTTAAATATCAACATCTCTACACTCCGAGGAGATAGAATGATGTTGAGAGGATTCAATGCAAATACAAAAGAAAAAGAAAATGAAGCAAAAGAAAAGATAAAAGAAAATGAAAAGAAAAATAAAAGTCCAAGTACACAAGAAAGGGGAATTGAAGAAGAAGTAGATCGATATCACATTCCACTCCATTCATTCCATCATATGGATATATATGGATGGATTCAACCTCTACAAGAGAGGCAAAAATAGAGGCAATTCCAGAGGTGGGAGACCCCCAGCCAACCCCTCTCAGCGGGTTCCATTGGAGGTGACTTTTGATCCAGCCATAGACGAAGACCATGCCTATAAGCAAAGCAAAGTATTCAAATTTGGCTTATGTGAAACTATTCGGTAGTAGTTGGGAACCTTATCTCTTACCTCACTTACATCTCAGAAAGTTGAAGGTTTAGTAGTTAAGGAAGTCCCTAAGTCTTCCAGTGACATGAAGCAGAAGATTTTCTTTTTGGGTTCATCATCCTCATGTCCAGAGCTTGATGTAAGACTTGAGGAAGATAATTTTAAAGAATTAATGGAATTATCTTTTAACTTTTACTCACCTTGTGTTCAAAATCTTATACAAAAGGTGTAGTTCCTCACATGGTTTAAGCACAGATCAGAATATTTCAAAAAGCTATGGAACAATATAGGCAAAGAAGCAGAATCAAGAGCAGGATAAGGATTCAGCACAGTGGGTCCAATCAATGATGAAGATTATTGCCTTGTTTTTACTAACCATTTGGAGTTTGATAGGTTCTTCTCACACATCCCCAACACTTATGAGAATGTGTATTTAGAAACTTCAGATGATCCAAATGATCTCCAAGTCAAAGAGGCACTACTAGAATTTGAAGAGGAGATTCATTCAACAATCGACAAGCTTAAAGAAATCAACCTCGGGATAGAAGAAAATCCTCACCCAATATACATCAGTTCATTACTGAATGAAGAAAAAACCAATGACTTAGTTAGGCTATTGACTGAGTTTAAAGACTGCTTCGCATGGAGTTATGAAGAAATGATCAGCTTATCTCCTGACGTAGCAGACCATAAGTGGCAATAGATCCTAAAGTTACCCATATTAAGCAAGCTCCTAGACCCATGCGATTAGAAATTGAACAACAGGTCATTTCTGAAGTCAAGAAATTGATCGATGATGGTTTCATTAGGGAAGAAAAATATCCTACCTGGTTAGCTAGTGTCATCCCAGTTAAGAAGAAGAATGGCTAAATTCATATTTGTGTTGATTTTAGGGATTTCAATAAGGCATGTCCTAAAGATGAGTTTCCTCTTCCTATACTAGAGTTAATGGTGGACATTGCCTCATCTCATGTAGTCTTCTCTTTCATGGATGGGTCATCTGGCTATAACCAAATCAAGATATCTTTTGAAGATGAAAGAAATCTTTTTTGAACCGATCGAATCTCTTATATATTCATATCTTTCGGCCTTAAAAATGCTGGTGCTATATACCAACGGGCCATGACTCAGATCTTCAACAAACTCATCCATCATCAGGTTGAGTTCTATGTTGATGATCTAGTAGTCAAGAGCAGAGAAAAGGAAGACCACATCTTTGACTTGAGAGTAGTTTTTTGAATGGTTAAGATAATTTAACCTTAAAATGAATCCCCTTGAAGTGTGCATTTGGAGTAGCTTTAGGGAAATTCCTTGGGTTTGTTGTTCGACACCACGTAATAGAAATAGATCCTGAAAAGATTAAAGATATCTTAAAAATGCCACTTCCTAAGAGTTTAACTCAACTTAAATATTTTTAGGGACAACTGACATATCTGAGATGCTTTATCTCAAACCTGTCAGGAAGATGCACGCATTCAAAGACATCAAAGAGTACTTGGTGAATATGTCAGTTCTAGCAGCACTTATCCCAGGCAGGCCACTGATCCTTTACACTGCTGCATTGGATAACTCTCTCGGTGCTCTATTGGCCCAAGCCAATGAAGAGGGGAAGGAAAGTGCTCTCTACTACCTCAGTCATTATCTGATTCCTGCTAAAGCAAACTATCCACCTATTGAAAAATTTTGCCTAGCTTTGATCTTTGCATCTCAGAAGCTACGACATTACATACTTTCTCATAAGGTAAACTTGATCTCCTGAACTAATCCACTACAGTACCTCATGACACGGCTAATGCTATCCAGACATTTGGCTCATTGGTCCATGATACTCTTACAGTTTGATATCACATTCGTACCGCTCCATGCGATAAAAGGACAGGCACTAACAGATTTCTTATTAGCACACCCACTTCCTGTTGATTCTCCACTTAGTGATGATATCCTTGATGAATAAATCATGAACTTAAGGGAGGCTGACAACCGTCGATGGGAGATGTATTTTGATGATGCTGCTTCTTTCCATAAAGGTGAAGCACCACGATCTATTCTCCCAAGAAAGGTAGGGGTAGGAATAGTTCTTCTAACTCCAAACTGCAATGTGATGAGATTCTCATACTATCTTTCCAACCCCTGCACCATCAACGAAGTTGAGTGTGAGGCTTTGATTTGCAGCCTGGAGTTATCCATTGCTATCAGTGTCAAGAGCATCAATATCTTTGGGGATTCTTAGTTGGTCATCAACCAGATTGTCGAGTCCTACCAGGTTCTCAAACCCAAGCTTCATCATTACTACTAGTATACCATGAAGGTATTGGCCCAGATTCTCTAAGTCACCATTTACAAGGTTCCCCGAGTAGAGAACACAGTAGCAGATGCCTTGGCCAAACTTGCCAAATAGTTGGCATGTCGGAAGATGAGTTCATTTCAATAAGGGTCCAAAATAGACAAGTTTTATCCCTTATTAATGTTAAACTCATCGAGAGACTTTCTCTTGAAGGGGTGGTTGTCATTGCCAAAATGGACAAGGAGCTAGATTGGAGGTAATCATTCATAGATTATTTGAATACTGACAAACTACTTCAAGAGAAATCACAAGCCCAACAGGTGAAATAAAGAGCCCTCTCCAATGCTCTCATTGATGGCACCTCGTACCGTCGATCCTTTGACCAAATGTGGTTATGCTATTTAAACAAACATGAAGCCCATGGCATTATAATGAGGTACACTCAGGTCTATGTGGAGCTCATCAATCTGGTCTGAAGATTAAGATGAAGATCAAAAGACTTGGATACTACTAGCCTTCGATGATCACAGATTGCATGGATATTGCTAGGAGATCCCATCAGTGCCAGGTACGGTGTGGTCCTCCACTTGCCACCCAACATTCTACACCCTACTATAACTTCATGGCCATTTGAGTGTTGGGGTACCGACATTGTAGGTCTGATCGATCATCCTTCTTCCAAGGGGCATCAATTCATCTTAGCTGCCAACGACTACTTTTCCAAGTGGCGGAAGCCATCCCTCTCAGATAAGTCATAGCTCACAATGTGCTTTAGTTTTTTAGGAACCATATCGTATATGTGTTTGGGGTGCCTTGATGAATTATATTCTATAATGGTACTGCATTCAAAAGCACGAAGATCAATAGCTTTGCTAGAAGACACGGTATATATTGAAGATACTCCCCCATCTACTACCCCAAAGCTAAGTGCTTAGCAGATGCATTCAACAAAACTCTCATCCATATACTGAAGAAGACTCTTGATGACAACAAACAATAGTGGAATGAGTAGTTGGTTGAAGCTTTGTGGGCCTACCGCATCATATACCAAACTCCAAATCAGTCTACCCCATTTTCCTTAATGTATGGGTCTGAAGACCTTCTTCCTTTAGAAGTTCAACTTCCATCACTAAGGATAGCATTGGGTAATAAGATCACTACCGAGCAGAATGCAAAGTTGTAGTTAGAAGAGCTCGAAGGTTTAGAGGAAAGTCACCTACGGGCATGCCAAAACATTGAGTTGTACAAGGCCAAAATGATTTAAACTCACAACAAGCTAGTCCATCCAAGGTCTTTCCTAGTAGGAGAACTTGTGTTAGTCCTAAGGAGATCAATTGTTGCCCGTCGAAAGATGGGAGGCAAGTTTGAACCCACATGGGAAGGCCCCTATGTCATAGAGAAGGCCTACCAAGGAGGATCTTATCAACTTATTGATTATAAAGGGGAACACCCGATGCTTCTAATTAATGGGCTATATCTAAAGAAATATTACCCATGAAATAAATCATGTTTGAAAATAATCATGAATAAAAAGAACAAAATTTGATTCCATTCATCAAATCTTCTCTTCTTTTGAAGTGTTGTTTGCTTGTCTTGCGAATCCACCGTGATGTTTAGGGCAGGTGTAAGAGTCCCCTAGTGGAATCCTATCCCTCTTTATCAACACAAACATAATCTCTTGATGCTATTAGAATATGTGTGAGAAAATATGAGAGGCATCCTATTTCGATTAGCATAACTAAGTTAGGTATGAGAGAACCTGAGCGACATCCTTTCTTAATGGGAATTTTTGTTATCACCTGTGACATCATTTCATAATTCCCCAGTGTGTTTTACAGTAAATGTAAGAGTCCCCTAGAGGCATCCTATTCCTTTTAACACATGCACAATAACAAACTTAAATATTTTGCCTCGAGCTACTTTGATGTGGGAGCAAGCCCCTGTGGCACTCACTCATTAGCTTAAAGGTCGGGTTTACATGCTACCTCGCTAGTATGTCACCTCAGTGGTCATTTGTTTAGAATATGTGAGTCCTTGAGCTTTCTTCCTAGCTTGACCATTGCAAACCAATGAGCGCCTTGTTAGTATGGTAGTCTTCACTGCCCAGCCAGTAAACTACATCATGTTGACTTTGTTTAAGAAGATGTGAGTCCCCGTGCTTTCTTCTTGAATTAGCCATCATGCTCTAACTAGGTTGAGTATATTTGAGGTTTAGGATAAGTCCCCTAGAGGCTCCTTTCCTCTTGACTACTTTTGAGTTGATCTAAGTCCCCTAGAGGCATTCACTCAATAGTCCTAGGTTGGATACAGGGAAGATAGACTATCCTAGCAATCAGTTCCACTATAGGAGGATGTGATTCCATGAGCTTTCTTCCTAGGTTGATTGTTGCAAACTGACGGGCACCTTAGGTTGGTTGAGGTTGGCTATGCTGAAAGCGACTCACCCGATGAGTACACCACTCTTGGCAGATATGAGTCCCCATGCTTTCTCCTTGAGTTGGACACTAAATACATATTGGATATATAACTAGCCATGTTATCTTCTCCAGGGTGTTATATTAAGCCCTTATAGGCCCCATCCCCTGTGGGCACTCTATTTGGATCAAGTCTTTTGTGACCCTATTTAGACACTATCCCGGTTACTTTTAGATTGGATAGTTTCCCTTTCCTAATAGCCATCCCTGTGGTTGGAGAATTTATTCAAGGGATGCACAGATTTTCTCTTGGTTGATAAATCTGAGATAGGTCTAGTGATATAAGCTCCTTCTTTTATTTGATCCCTGTAATAGGTCCATGATAAAACAAATAAATAATAAAATAAATAAAATTAATTTTTTGGATTAGAATTCAAGCCAAGGTGCCCTTTTCCCAGTAGTCATATCTTTAGGGCAGTATCAGCAGAACTCCCTATAGGAATTGCCTGACTACCTGAGTTGAGATAAATCCCCAAGTCGGTACTCACTCCATAGTCACCCTTAGGTCGGGTTCAATCTATTTTACCATAAGCAGGTTACCCGGCAATCATTCCGCTTTAGAAGATGTAATAATATGACACATTCTTTCTAGCATGATTGTCGAAAACCAACGGGCAGCCTCAGGTTGGGTTCGATTTATTGCCCAAAGCAACCGATCACCCCAGTGGTCTTTTCTAATGGAAGATGTGAGTCCCTGAGCTATCTTCCCTATAATTGATCATTGTAAACTAAAAGGCACTCCTTTGGTCAGATAGCTCTCCCATCGACCGGGAAGCTACTCACTTTGTTTTAGTAAATTTGAGATAAGTCTAGGCTTCTATAAGCTCCTTCTCAGTATGATCCATTGCAAACCAATGGAATTCATCAAAAATAAACAAAACTAAAAATGAAAATTAATCTTTGACTATCTTTGAGCTGATTTAAGTCCCCTAGTGGCATTCACTCAATAGTTAGCCCTAGGTCGGGTTTGATTTGTTGCCCAAAGCAACTGATCACCCCAATGGTTTCTTGTTTCTAGAAAATGTGAGTCCCTGTGCTTTATCCTTAAGACTTGACCATTGTATACCAAAAGACACTTGCCCTTTGTTGGATAGTCCTACCTTATGGTTGGTAGACTACTCCCTTTGAATTGGTAAATCTTAGTTAGGTCTAGGCCCACATGGCCTCTACTCAATGCAGTTCATCATAAAACTATGGGATCCATCATAATAAAATAAATAAATCTAATTATAAAATTAATTTTGACTACCTGTGATTTGATATGTCCCTCAGCAGCATTCACTCAATAGTCAACCCTAGGTTGAGTTTCAATTGCCTTGCCAGATTACAACAGTGGTCCTTGGAGGATGTAAGTCTACTATGCTTTCTTTTTAGTATAGCTATTGTATACCGAAAGGCATCCCTTTGGTTGGTTAGTCTTACTATGTGTTTAGTAGACTACCCTTTGGATTGGTAAATCTGAATTAGGTCTTAGCCTCCATGACTCCTATTCAGTACAACCCATTGCAAACCAACAGGGTTCATCTCAAAATCTAAACCTAACAAAATTAGAAACAAATTCAACCCTCTTCCCTAGCAAAACAAATCAAATATGTCTCTCCTCAATGAGAATCAAATCAAACCTCTCAGCTCCTTTTGGATGATTTGAACACTGTTTACCTAGTGGAAGGTTCACACTCTATCCCTTAGTGGATTTTTCCCTCTCTCTTATGTCTTGGACATAAGTAGAGCCACATTGCACAAAACTCTGGATTCTTTCTTTTCCTTGGGTTAAGGAAAGATTATTTCTATTAGTGTTTCTGATCTCTTGGTGTTGTTGATTGTTTGATCAACCAATATGTCATGTTCCTGTCGGTCACACCACACCTATTGGGTGTCCTTTGTTGACCTCATTTTTAGAATGAGCTCTCGACCCCTCCATCTTAGACATAGGACTCCTCTTAGACTTTAAGAGATCCTTAGTTTTAAGACACATCTAATGATCAGGTGGACACTCAACCTAGCCCTAGAAAACTTAGAAGTGTTAGCCATAGGAATAGGTCATGCCTTAGGGGTAAGGAAAATTACCTACCCTTAGCTTAAATCATTCCTCGCTTTTCTTCTTTCAAGTCAAACTCCAAATCAAATCTATTTGATTTTTTACAAACTCAAATCAATTCCATGATTGAAATCCATGATTGAAATCTCTGATTGAAACCCATGATCAAAATTCATCAAAAATTCCTAAGTCCAAATTTTGCATAAGTCCTTAATCTTGCCTTTAAGGACAACCAAAATCATGATTCAAACATATTCAAACCTTTGAGATTTTCTCATAATCCTTTTATATTCTCATTTATATTCACATTTATAAATGAAATATAAATTCAAACCCATCAAATCAAATTCAAAATTCAGAATCAATTCATGAAATTCTCCCTTTAATTTTCCATTAATGGATTAGCTAAATCTTGATCAAACTCATTCAAACCCTTGGGATTTTCTCAAAACTTATTTATATTCTCATTTATATTCATCATATATGAAATATAAATATAAATCAATCAAATCAAAGCAAAAATTAAATTCCAATTTAAAATTCCTTAAATCCTTTAAATTCCTTAATGGATTTAACCTAAATCTTGATCAAACCATTTCAAATTAATGGATTTTCTCAAAAATTTTATATCTCATTTATATTCCCATATATAAATGAAATATAAATATAAATCAATCAATCCAATTCATAAATTTCAAATTAAAATTCCTTAAATCCTTTAAATTCCTTTAATGGATTTAACTAAATCATGATTAAACCACTTCAAATCTTGAAATTTTCTCATGATCAATTTATATTCTCATTTATATTCACATACATAAATGAAATATAAATTCAAATAAACAAAACCAATTCCAAAATCAAACTCAAATCCACTCAAAATCCAATCTAAGCCTTTCAAGTCAAAATCTTGAACTTAGCCAAATCAACTTTCAAATCAAGCCAAACTCTTGATTTTCTCTCATGGTTCAATCACCTACAATCATGAACATATATAAATCCAAACTTCAATCATTCAATCAAAACCCAATTAAAAACAAAACAAACCCTTTCATATTCTTCCTTTGAATATGAAATTTTCAAATGGATCAAAACCCATTTGACTTCAAACCACTTGTAAATGGATTTATATTTCAATCATAGTCCATAACAAGATCAATCAACTTCAAATCAAGCTTTGACCACCATTTGACCCACTTAGGCTCACTTGACCCAAAGTGACCTAAAGTACCCTTATGAGCCAAATTTTGATCCTAACCAAATTGGATTGAACCAAACTCATATATCTCTCATCATGATCAACAATCATCATGGGATGATCAATCAATCAAATTGGGTCAAACCAAGTCAAACTAAGGGTTGACCAAGTCAACACTTAAAAAATGAAACACATAGCCAAATTCCACCATAGGCCAAATTGATTGAAACCATTGATCTAAGTTCACTCATGACTTATGTTTGAACTTGAAGCCAACATTTGAGCCTAACCTAGCCCAATTGGCCCACCCAAGTTGATTTTTGACCTAAAGGGCCAAAATATGTCAAAACTTGATCTAAGCCAAATTGATTGAAACCAATGGGTCAAGTCCATTCCAAATCACTTGTCTTGACCAAAGCCTCAATTGGCCAACTAAACCCAACCTAGCCCAATTGATCTTAGACCGAACATGACCTAAAGGGGTCATGTTGAGCCAAAATTGAACTTAACCCAAATTGATTGGAAACAAAGATACCAATCCACTTAAACCTACCCTTGACCTACCTTAAATAGGTCAAATGGGTCAAATAGGTCAACTTGACCCATTTGATCTAAATGAATTCATATGAGCCAAAACCAAATATATACCAAATTAAATCAAATCAAAGCAACCAAAACATTTCAAATGGTCATATGAACTAGTCCCAACCCTTGGTTTGACCCAATTTGACCAATTGATCAACTTGACCCAAGTCGACCCATTTTGACCTAAATGGGTCAACATGAGCAAACCCTATCAAATGGATTCCAAATCCAATGAAACTTGGCCCAGTTTCTCCACATACCAATATGTTCAAAGTGGAAAAAAATAGCAAAATGACCATCTTACCCCTAGGCCATAAAATAAATTTTGGTCTAACCCATGGGTAATTTGGTCATACCATCTTCACAATCACTTGAGGCTTTCCTAAAAGCTCAAGGGGACTTAGTGATGAGTGGTGCACCCAACCCAATGGGTTTGGGTCAGCCCATTTGGTCCCTAGACCAAACCCCCATGGTCAAAATTAAAATTTCAAACTCCCTCTTAGCTTCAAGCACATGGGAGGTTGGCACTCTCATTAAAGACCATGTGCACACTCAAAATAGTAAAAAAAAACCCTATGATCAATTGGATCAAAATCATGAGCATTTTTGGTCTCGATCATTCAAGGGAGATATACTCCCCACAATTCATTATTTTCATTCACTCAATTGATTGAAGGATAGGAAGCTAGAGCAATTGGAGATTCATCTAAGCCTCTAGAGCTCTTCCCATTTTCCTTTTCTGTTTAAATAGTGAAAATAAGGGGAGCTCAGTGAATCCAACTTCTTCCACACTTCATCTCCAATTGCTCTTACACACTTCATCTGGAAAAGTCAAGTGTACTAAGCGAGTTCCCACAAGAGGAAGAGTCCAATTGGATCAAAGCCAAAGATCAAGCAAGAAGGGTGGTCCATACATTGATCACTCATCCTCAAGTGCTCCACTTCGAGCTTCATCTCAACAGCGAAGCTTCTCGAGAATCGGTGTGGTGATCACCTGGCGAGGTATGAGATTTTTTTACCATTAAACTCAATGTGGTGTGGAGCTTTATGAAAAATTTTCACCTCAATTTTTGATGTTGGATTTCACTGTCTTTAGATGGTGTGGGTTGAATTTAGTTTGAATACATGCTAGATTGAGCTGGGATCTTTCCCTTGATCATTAACGATCTCTGTTGATCAAGAGAAAGAACTTGGATCATCTTAGTCATCCATCCACTCATTTTAGATGGACAGCTAAGATTATTCAGCAAGTTTAGAAATCCATTTACCCTTTTAAAAATGTAGGGAGATTCTTAGCCATCTAATCTTTGATCAGACGGTAGAGGATTAAAGTGTGTATGTCATTGTCATCATTTGGGATGTGACAAGTTAAGTCCCCTCATGATGCGGCGTGTGTAAAAGTGCGGCCACGTCAGCCGTGTGAGAAGGGATTAATTAGGATTAGTTAAAAATGCTTAATTAATTTCTGATTAATCCAAAGATCTTCTAAAATGCATAACTCTTCTTAGATAATTTAGGAAAATATGAAATAAAATCCTATGGATGGATAATTAAATCTAAAACATTTTAAAATTAATTTTGATGAGTTTTGAATTATGCTTTTCTCTTAATTTGGGTTTTATTCGAAAGTATATTTTGTTAATTACTTTTTAATCAGGCCTCTCATTAATCCTAAATTTCTTGGGTAAGTTTTAGGGGGTGACTTGTACCTCCCCTAATTTTCTTGGGATTTATTGAAGGCTTGATTAGAGTAATTGCATATGGTTTTCTTAATTACTTTTCTTATATAATTAAGCATAAGTAAGAGATTTATGGAATAATTTTGAGGCATTTTCCCTAGGCTATTCCCTAAACCCTCTCTTCTCACCTTAATCTCCTCTTAATTAAGGGTTAATCCATTAATTATCCCCTTAATCAATTTCTAAAAAATTCTAAAAAGTTTCAGAACTTAATTAATCTACTTTGAGTAGATGCTTAGGTGTTTAATAGCCTAAGTTCAATTAAGGAAAACAAAATTCAATTCACATGTGTGAAAGGGTATTTTGAAATTACTTAAGTTAAACCTCTTAGCTTAATTAACTTGGGAGCCAATTTGCATTCGGTTTTTTCATTATTAGTTGCATTACAAATTTAAATTCCTTGTGGGTTTTATGTCATCTCATTGGCTCATAATTATTTAGTTCATTCTTCTAAGGTGGTGTAGGTAAGGATTAATTAAGCTACTTAATTCTACCTTAACCTAATCAATGCATAAAAATGGATATAATTATCTAAAAATTAAACAAAAATATCAAACATATGTGGTAATGGGTTAGGAACATCAAACTCATCTCACCTTTTCAAAACTAAATCAAACTTCAAACTAAACAAAAATCACTTTGAAATTCACTTTGATTTATTCTAAATTTTCTTATTCTACAAGAATTTCTTTAGGATTTAAGTGATGTGAATTTATTTACATACTTTCATTATTTTAGATCTTTTCCCAACATGTTAAGTTGTATGCCATGTGATTTCATGCATTCATAGTTTTAAAATTGAAATTTTAAAATGAAATTGTTTACTCTATCTCAAATTTGCATGTGTTGGCTAAAGTAAAAAATATGAGTGGCTATTATCACTACTAAATCCAAATTATTTCCAAAATACATAAATCAAATATTAAATCTGAAAGTGTGCTAGTTATACTTTAATTATAAGCTTGCATGTGATAGATTATAAAGGTATGCTTAGCCTAGGTTTTCCTTTTTTTCCTATGTTGTCATAGTTTTGAATAGGGGTTAGTGAGATGTAAGGTTCATTTGAAAAGAACCCACCACTTACTCAATTATATTCCTTATTCATCCCTATGCTATCACCTAAGAAGGGTTACCTATGCTTGCATACATAAATTGCATAAATAAAAATGGATCCATTAAACAATTTTTGCTTTCTCCTTTTCCATTTCATTTCTTTTATAGATATGTTTGTATTTAAGGAAAGTGGTATATTAAATTTAACCCGAGGTTGAGGCTTTAAGTAGCCCTAAGTAGGTCTTGTACCTTACACCTCTGGTTAACAATGGCATTGTACTCACTTATGCCTTTCTTACTTTCATGTGTGTGTATGTGAAAATTTTGGATAAGGAAAACCCTTTCTACTTAAGAAAAATCATGCATATTCAACTTCTAAATTTTCTTAAATGGATTACTTAGCATGCATCATGAAGTGTGTTAAATACTCTCATTTGCATGTATAGATGTGCTTAGGGTCCATCCATATGAATATTATATATGTTGAGAAAGAAATGAAGTAATGTGGGTTATGTGAATTTTGAATCATTTTATTTAATCTTAAAATGCCTTTCTTTTTGAATAGGTTTATTTAGAGTTTGTCTAAACATATGATTGATTAAAAAATTTAATCAAAACATTCACCTAAATGAAACTAAAATGTGAATATACTTTAGAAATTACTTAGGTTAAAGAAGGAAAGAGAAGTTCTCTTCTCTTTCCCTTCATAACTTAGTAATTAATTGTAGATTTCACTTAAACCAAATCAAAACATGAAATAAAATCAACCCAAAACACTTAAACAACTTAAATGAAACCCTCCTCTAAGTTGAACATGTTCTTAACACTTAGAAAATCTGAACCTAACAAACCTTCAAAGCACACACATTAGCCTAAGTCACCACTTCTAGCCTTAGGTTAAGTCAGTGCATGGTTTGATATTTATTTTATTTTATAATATATGTTTTACACTGGATGTTAGGGTGTATGCTCGTAGAATGAATGGTAGGAAGTTCATAGTCTAACTATTCTTTCTCAGGGATTAAGGGCATTATCATAAATAAAAATATAAATGCTTTTGCTTGTAGGGTTTTATACCCCTAAGCATAATCCATAGTCATGGACTTAGTCACCCATGTGTGGGGTGATAAGTCCAATATACATGCTTGATTTGTGTGTGTTTTAGCTAACCTTTATTTTGTAGGTGTAGTTAGATTTTCACTTTTCCTTTCATGTAAATTTATAATTAGGATTTTGGAATGATTGTTATGGGGATTATGAACATTGGTCATAAGATCCTATCTTATGCACCATGTGAAGCCTTAGAGCATCCACCTTCCAACCATCCAAAAGTAGGAACCAAAGAAGAAAGAAGAAGAAAGAAGAATAAAGCTTGAAGACCCTCATAATAATGAATTCCTTTCTTAGTTGTAATTAATTCATTTGTAATCTAGGTTATATAAGGGTAGAGCTCGACTACTCACATTTGATATTTTGGTTTGTGGTGGTGCCACCACATGACCATTTATTCTTTTTGATTAGCTTTATAAAGATTGATGATTTGTTTTTGCATTAAGTGGCATGATTTTCCTAGTTTCTTCCTTGCTTTATGTATGGCCTGGATGTGGATTAGCTCTTTAGGAAAAATAAATCTTTACCCAACTTAACAACTCAAAATAAAATTAAACAACTCATAACCTCACCTAAAGCTTAGATTTAAAATCAAGATAAAAGAATTAGCAACCCCTAGATGGATGAGCATTTCTTTATAATATCATGCACAAATGCATCTTATTTCACTTTGATTGAGGGCTTCCACCTAGAGAAACTTGGCTTGACCTTTGAGCCATGGTGAAACTCACCTCCTCCCTCATTTTTTTTGGCCAATAATCTGATTTCATGCATTAGTCATATGAATCCTATTAGCCTGAGTCAAAATAATTGTCCAAAATAAAAAATAAAATGAAATTTGAATTACATTAGATTTAGGTCATTTGAAGCATGTCCCTTTACATGATCTAGTCTCTTTAGGGAGTGAGTTTAAGGACTTAGTCTCTTTCTAAATAATAATAGCCTAGCTATCTTGCATAAGCATAAAGACTTGCCTACATGTATTTAAAATCGTAGGAGGAGTTAGTTGGCACCACCCCTGTGTAAGTCCAAGTCGGGTTGGTTTGTCCTCTTGTGGAGGCAAACCAATTACCCATTTTTCCTTAGATTTAGGTTGTGCTTCCACCTCAAAGCTCCTAGATTTAGGTTGAGGTTTTTCCCCTTTGAGGGCCATAAGCATAATTTCTTGCCTCTTAGGCATATCCTTAATCTTGTATTAATGAATCTTAAGTCCTAAATTTCTAATAAAAAATACAACCTAAACAAACTAAATCAATTTATAAAATATAAAGCCAAATTATAGGATAGTTTGAGATGCTCGCTAGATTCCTAGCATCATGGGCATCTCTTACTTACCTTCCATTTTGGCTTTGATAACTCCCTCTTTTGATCAATCCCATTTGATCTTCAAACATAAACCAATCGATTGATAGTCCCTTCTTATTGAAATCTTTAAAAGTAATGATCATTTACCTTAATCGAGAGTTTTCCTAAGGATCCTCCCTTAGGATGTATGTTTGCCTCAGAGGGAACTTAATGAACCCGTTTAAAATAAACCCTACTTTACTTTTCCATGTAAAGTAGAGAAAATACACCCATCATCCTTAGAGTCCTTATTGAGGTGATTAGGTCCATTAAAGGGTAGTGACTTCTATCTTTGAGATAGTACATATTGAATGTACTTGATCACCAATAAGTGCATTTATGGATCTAATGGCATCTTACCAAGATGAATTTCATAGAGTCGTGTCCTTTCATTTCTCACCGCCAGATTTGAAAGGCAACTCACGATCATCCCCTATAAAATTTTTCTACATAACATAATACAAACTAGCAATAATGCCGCAGTTTTATCAAGCAAGCTCCTGACATGTGATTATACATTGAACAAGGTCATTCAAATCAAAGACGATCCCTTCATGGAATAAAATATTCTACGGTTACATTTCTCAGTTAATAAAAGAATAGAATTGAGATATACATCGCATTAAAGAAAATTTTCACCAATTATAATTGATGGTGGACATTACCTCATCTCATGTAGTTAAAGAGAATAGCACATACGTAACTGAAACGAAGTAAAATAAAGATGCCCCCGAAGATGAAAGAAACATTGTATTTCAAACCCCGATCAAAATCTTTTGCTATAAGGTCATGCCTTTCAGCCTTAAAAATGCTGGTGCCACATACCAGCGGGCCATGACTTGAATCTTCGATGAACTCATTCATCACCAAATTGAATGTTACATGATGATCTCATTCTCAAAAGAAAAGAAAAGGAAGACCATCTCTTTGACTTGAGAATAATTTTTGAACGGTTAAGACAATTTAATCTTAAAATGAATCCTTTGAAGTGTGCATTCAGAGTAGCTTCAGAGAAATTCCTTGGATTTGTTGTTCAGCACCGTGGAATAGAAATCAATCTGGTGAAGATCAATGTGATATTAGAAATGCCACCCCCTAAAAGTCTAACTCAACTCAGATCATTTGAAAAGTGGTTAGTGTATCTAAGCCACTTCATTTCTAACATATCGGGAAGATGTCAACCATTTTCAGCACTCATAAAAAAGGATGCCAAGTTCAAGTAGGATGACAAATGCCAACATGCCTTCGAAGACATCAAGAACTACCTGATGATGATGCCAGTTCTAGCATCCCCTATCCAGGGCAAGCCACTTATATTATACTATATCATATTAGACGACTCCCTTGGTGCTTTGTTGGCCCAAACCAATGACAAAGGGAAATAAAATACACTCTAATATCTCAATTATTGTCTAATCCCTGCTGAGGTAAATTATCCACCCATTGAAAAGCACTGCCTAGCTTTAATCTTTGCATCTCTAAAGTTACTGCATTACATACTTTCTCATAAGGTGAACTTAATCTCTAGATCAATCCACTGCAATATCTCGTGACACAGCTAATGCTATCCATATGGTTGGCACGTTGGTCCATGATTTATCATAATTTAACATCACTTACGTACCCCTCTGTGCAATGAAAGGACATATATTAGCGAATTTCTTAGTAGCACACCCACTTCATGCTGATTCCGCTTAGTGAAGACCTTCGCGGTGAATAAATCATGAACTTAGGGGGCACTAGCATTTTCCACTAGGAGATGTATTTTGATGGTGCAGCTTCCTTTCAAAAGGGAGAAGAACCACGATCTACTCTCCCATGAAAGGCAGGGATAGGAATAGTTCACCTAACTGGACCACGATGTAATGAGATTCTCATATCTCTTGTCCAATCCATGCACCAACAACGAAGCTGAGTATGAGGCTTTGATTTGCGGTCTGGAGTTAGCAGTCATGCTATGCATCCAGAACATCAACATTTTTGGGGATTCTCAATTAGTTATCAACCAAATTATTGGGTCTTACAAGGTTCTAAAGCCTAAGCTCCATCATTACCACAAGTACATCATGGAGTTGTTGGCCTAAATCCCAGAGGTTACTATCTACAAGATTTCTCTAGGAGAGAAGGCAATAACAGATGCATTAGCCAAGCTTGTCAAATAGTTTGCATGTCCAGAAGATGAGTCCAAACCAATAAGAGTCCATAATAAACAAGTCTTATCCCTTATTGATGATGAACTCATCGAGAGACTCTCTATTGAAAGGGAGGTTTCCATTGCCAAAAAGGATGACGAGTCAAATTGGAGGCAATCATTCATGGATTATCTAAATATAGGCAAACTACCTCAAGAGAAGTCACTAAACATCAGGTGAAGTAGAGAGTCATTTCCTATGCTATCATAGATAGCACCTTGTACCGACGGTCCTTCGATCATATGTGGTTACATTATTTGGAAAAACAGCCTATAAAAATCAGGTGCATTAGGTTTATCGAGCGCATCAATCCGTCACGAAGATGAAAGGCAAGATCAAAAGACTAGGATACTATTATCATTTGATGATCATAGACTGTATGGATGTAGCTAGGAGATGCCACCAATACCAAGTGCACGGTGTGGTCCTGCACCAACCACCCAACATTATACATTCTACATTAGCCTCATGGTCGTTTGAGTGTTGGGGTACTGACATAGTGGGTATGATCGATCCACCTTTCTTTTAAGGGTCATTTCATTTTATCTTCCATCGACTACTTTTCCAAGTGCGTAGAGATAATCCCACTCAAAGAGGTCACAAATCAACATGTGCTCCAATTTTTTAGGAACCATATCGTATATAGGTTCATCGTGTCCCAACGAATTATATCTGATAATGGTATTGCATTCAAGAGCACTAAAATCAATAGCTTTACACAGAGATATAGCATAGATTGGAGATATTCTACCATCAATTACCCAAAGGTAAATAGCTTAGCAAAAGCTTTCAACAAAACTCTCATCCAGATATTAAAGAAGATACTCGATGACAATAAGCGACATTAGCATGAGCAGTTAGCTGAATCCCTATGGGCTCACTGCACGACATACAGAACAACTCAATCTACCCTATTCTCCTTATTGAATGGGGCTGAAGCAGATCTACTGTTAGAAGTCTAACACCCATCATTAAGGATAACTATGGGTAGCAAGGTTACCATGGAACAGAACATCAAGTTGTGGTTAGAAGAGCTTGAAGGTTTGGAAAGAGATGCCTCAGGGCATGCCAGAATCTTGAGTTGTACAAAGCTAAAATGATTCAAGCTCATAACAAGTTGGTCTATCCTAGAGATTTTCAAGAAGGAGAGCTTATTTTAGCTCTAAGAGACTAATTATTGCCCGTCAAAAGATGGGAGGCAAGTTTGAACCCACTTATGAAGGCCCTTTTTCCATAGAGAAGGTCTACAAAGGAGGATCTTATCAACCTATAAATTGTAAGGGAGAGCGCCCAATGCTTCCAATTAACAGGCTCTACCTAAAGAAATATTATTCCTAAATCTTATTTTAAATTAGTTATCAATAAAATTTCTTTCATCTCAAATTCTGTCTCTTCCATTTTTAAAAATATCTTTGCTTGTGAATCCACCACGATGTGTTTAGGGTAGGTGTAAGGAACCCAAACATCATCCTATCCTTTAGTAACACAACATTAACACAAACTACACACAATAACATATAAAATAAACACAAATCTTTTATCTCGGGCTATTTTGATGTGGGATAAAGCCCCTGTGGCACTCACTCATTAGCTACTTGAGGTCGGGCTCACATGCTACCTTGCTAGTGTGACACCCCAATGATTCCTTGTCTAGAGGATGTAAGTCTACAAGCTTTCTTCCTAACTTGACCATTGCAAATCGACAAGCATATTGTTAGTTTGGTAGGCCTTACTATGCATCCAGTAAGCTACCCCATATTGACTTTGTTTAAGAAGATGTGCCTACAATTTCATCATATCATCATGCACTAATTAGAGTATATTTGAGGCTTAGGATAAGTCTCCTAGTGGCTCCTTTTCTCCTGACTACATTAACTCTGGGTTTAGTCCTTACACGAGACTCCCCACTTAGAAGTCTCCCTAGGTTGGATAACATCTATCCCATCAACAACAGACTATCCTGATGATCATTTCCGTCTGTCAGGATGTAAGTCTATAACCCTTCTTCTTAGATTGATCATCATAAATTGATAGGCGCCTTAGGTTGATTGGTTATTATTTTGCTAATAGCGACCCACCCGGTGGATACCCCACTCATGGCAGATGTAAGTCTACAATCTTTCTCCTGGAGTTAGCCACCATATACCTATAGGCTTTTTTTCTTTTACAGGGTCTTAGATAAAGCCCCAATGGCACCTCCCCTGTGGCCACTCTATTTAAATCACATCCTTAGTGACTCCATTTAGACACTACCTAGGTTACTCTTAGATTGGACAGTCCCTCCTTCCTAGTAGCCACACCTGTGGTTGGAGAATCTATCTTGCAAATATGCAGATTCTCCCTTGGTTCAGTAAGTTTAAGATAAGACTAGTCTGATATAAGGTCCTTCTTAGTGTAGTCCTCACCAAGTCCATGAATATATAAATTTATATATATATATATATATATATATATATATATATATATATATATATATATATATTTTATATATATTCACTATGATTAGGAGGAAATACGGTACCTTTTCCCAAGCAGACATCCTATATTTAGGGCAATGTCATCAAAATTCCCAATAGGAATTGCCTGACTACTTTTGAGTTGAGATAACTCCCCGAGTCGGTACTCTCAGAAATCTTAGGTGATTCACTTGTTGTGTCACTGTTGACCTCATTTATAGGATGAGCTCTCAAACCCTCCATCTTAAACATGGGACTTCTCTTAGACTTTAAGAGTATCATAGTCTTAAGACACATCTAGTGATTAGGTGAACACTCAACCTAGCCCTAAAGACTTAGAAGAGTTAGCTATTGGAATAGGTCATGCCTTAGAGGTGTTAGGAAACTTTGATGACCCTTAGCTTGAACCACCCCTCACCTTCCTTCCTTCAAGTAAAACTCCAAATCAATCTTATTTTATTTTCTCCAAACTCAAATCAATGCCACATGATTGAAATCTATGATTGAAATTTGTGATTGAAACCCATGAGTGAAATTCTTAATTCCAAATCTTTCTTAAGTCCTTAATCTTCTCTTAAGGACTTAGCCTAAATCATCTTCAAAGCAATTCAAACTCATGAGAATTTCTCATAACTCATTTATATTCACATATATAAATGAAATATAAAAACAAATCAATCAAACTAAACTCAAAAATTAAATCCAAAACTCCAAAACTTCTTAAGTCCCTTAATTTTCCTCTTAAGGACTTATCCAAAATCATGATCAAATCAAATCAAATCCTTGAGATTATCTCACAACTCATTTATATTCTCATTTATATTCACATATATAAATGAAATATAAAAATAAACCAATCAAACTAAACTCAAAAATCAAATCCAAAACTCCAAAATTTCCTAAGTCCCTTAATTTCCCTCTTAAGGACTTATCCAAAATCATGATCAAATCAAATCAAATCCTTGAGATTTTCTCGCAACTCATTTATATTCTCATTTATATTCACATATATAAATGAAATATAAATATAAATCAATCAAATCTAAATTCAAAATTTAAATTCCTACTCCAAAAATTCCTAAGTCCTTTAAATTTCCGCTTAAGGACTTATCTAAAATCATCTTGAAATCAATTCAAATTGATTTTTCATAATTATATTCATATATAAATGAACTATAAATTCAAACCAATCAAATTAAATTCAGTTCTTACTCTAATTTCTTACGTTTAATCTTCTCTTAAACTTGCTTTGAATCATGATCAAATCATTACTTCAAATTCATAATCCATTTATATTCTCATTTATATTCACATATATAAATGTAATATAAATTCAAACAATCAAAACCAATTCCAAAATCAAACTCAAATTCATTCAAAATCCCTTTGCCTTTCAAGTCAAAATCTTGAACTTAGCCAAATCAAGTTCAAATCAAGCCAAACTCTTGATTTGATTTTCCTTCATCAATCAATCCTTCAATCATGAATCAAATATAAATCCAAACTACAATCATAGCAAAACTCAATTCAAAATCAACATCTGAACTTGAAATTATCAAATCAATCAAAACTCATTTGACTTCAAACCACTTGCAAATGGATTTATATTTCAATCATAACATATACAAGTTCAATCAAACTCAAATTAAGCTTTGACCAAACCATTTGACCCACTTAAGCTCACTTGACCCAAAGTGACCTAAAGTACCCTAATGAGCCAAATTCTAATCCTAACCAAATTGGATTAAATCAAACTCACATATGCCTCTCATCATGATCAACAGTCATCAGGAGATGATCAATCAATCAAATTGGGTCAAACCAAGTCAACACTTAGCCAAAATGAAACATAACATAGTCAAAATCTACCATAGGCTAAAATGATTGAAACCAATAATCTAAGTCCATTCATGACCAATGTTTGGACTTGACTAAGTCAACATTTGAGCCAACTTCTTGATTGACTTGACCCAAGTTGACCTAAAAAGTCAAAATGTCAAAACTTGATCTAAGCCAAATTGATTGAAATCAATGGTCCATTCTAAATCACTTTTGAACTTGACCAAAGCCCCTAGACTCTAACCAAATTGACCTTGAACCCAACTTGATATAAAGGGTCATGTTGAGCCAAATTCAAACCAAAATTGATTGGAAACAAATACCAATCCATTTCATATGACTAACCAAACTAAACCTACCCATGACCTAGCTCAAATAGGTCAAATGGGTCAAATTCAACTTGACCCATTTGACCTAAATGAAGTCATATGAACCAAATTCAAATCTAAACCAAATTGAATCAAACCAAAGCCACAAAAACATTTCAAATGGTCATATGAATTTGACTCAACCCTTAGTTTGACCTAATTTGACTAATTGGTCAACTTGACCCAAGCTGACCAATTTTGACATAAATGAGTTAACATGAGCCAAACCATACCAAATGAACTTCAAATCAATTGAAACTTGGCCAAAACCTATTTTCTCAATATACCCAACATATCCAAATTCAAAATTCAACCAAATGACCATTTACCCTAGGCCATAGAATAATCTTTTATCAAATCCATGGGGAATTTGGCCAATTTCTATTCATACCTACTTGATACTTTCCTAATATATCAAGTAAACTTTGGAGTGGTGACCCAACCCAATGGGTTTGGATCAGCTTGAACCCAAAGCACATGGCTCAAATTGGCCACATGGGAATCATGCTCCCACTCAATTTGAAGCACATGGGGAGTTATCATTCCACTCCTTAGCCCAAACCAACCATGTGCAAGCCTCTAACAGGTCAAACAACCCACTGCCTAAAATCAATTGGATCAAAATGGCAAGTAAAGCTTTGGTCATCCTATTGCCTAAGGGGGAGATATACTCCCCCCTAATTCACTTCAATTCGAATAGAGGCTAATTCAATTGAGTATGGGAGAGTGTTAGGAGTCATTGTGAGTTCAAGCTCTAGAGATTTTGAATTGTCCATTCTCGATTTTTATTGAAAATAGGGAGCTCATTTGCCAACTCTTCCTCCAATTCAACCAAATTCCCTTTGCACACTCACCAGAGGGTCAGAGTGCACCCAAGCCTTTCCCAAGTTCCAAGGTAAGGGAAGTCACCTAGATCAAAGCCGGGATCACTAAGAGGAGGGGTTGGTCCATAGAGCTATCCACTCAACCTCAAGAGCTAAAACTTTTACCAAAGCTTTGTCTCAACCAGATGAAGCTCCTCCAAGGGGATTAAGTGCAAGTGATCACCTTTGATGAGGTTAGACATTTTTTGATCACTAAACTCAATGTGGTGTGGAGCTTTCTAAAAAAAATTTGATCTCGTGGAATTTTGATCGTTAGATGTGCTTTCCATTAGCGTTAGATGGTGTGTGCAAGATTTAATTCAAATCTAAGATTGATTGAGCTCATCTCCCCTTTCAAAGTGGATGATCTCTATTATTCCTCAGGAAAGAACAGGGATGATCTCTGGTTATCCATCCTATTTTATCCTTTTAAACCTGATTAAATCTTTTTCGATCCTTGATCAGTGGTGGTGGCGCCACCACCACCATGATGTGATGTTAAGTTTCCACTCACGATGTGTGTAAAGTGCTGATTAATTGTGTATTCTTAAATTAAATTAATTATTTTTTAATTCTATTAATAAAATTCAAAATTTCATATCTCATTAGGTTTTTATTTTAAAATTAATTAATTAATCCACTAATTAATCTCAAACTTCTTTGTATTTTGGAACTAATTAATTTTTCTTAATTGGGGTGGAATTCTAATTCATTTCTAATTACCTTAATTAAAATTTAAGTAAAATTTGATTAGTGGTTTAATCCTTTAAGAGTAAGTTTGTTTGTGAATAGGAGGTTTTGGGAATAATTTTGGGGCATTTCTATTCCCTAAACCCTCTTTCTTTCCCTCTCTTTAAGGGTTAATTCACTAATTACCCTCTTAATTAATTTCTTAAAATTCTAAAAAAATTTATAGAATTTAATTAATCTACTTTGGGTAGATTTTAGGTGTTAGCCTAAGTTCAATTAAAAAATCAAAATCAACTCATGTGTGAGGGTGTTTTGAAATTACTTAAGTTAAACCCTTAGCTTAATTAATCATTAATCATGAGCCAAATTGCATTAGGCCTTTCTTCTTGGTGCATTGCAAATTTAAATTCCTTGTGAGATTTTATGTCATCTCATTGGCTCATAATTATTTGATTAACTATGCTAAGGTGGTGTAGGTAAGGGTTAATTAACATGTTTAATTCATACCTTAACCTAATCAAAATATAAAATGAATCTAATCATCTAAAAATTGAACAAAAATATCAAACACATGTGGGAATGGGTTAGGAATAGCAAACTCATTTCACATTTTTTGAATTAAATCAAACTCAAGATCAAACAAAAAATCATATTAATAAACTTTGATTTACTTTAAGCTTTCTTATTCCATAAGATTGTCTTTAGGGTTTAATTAAAGTAAATTTGTTTACATGCTTTCATTGCTTTAGTTCTTCCTCAACATGCTAAATATGTGTGTCATATGGTTTCATGCATCCATGCTTTTCAAAATCAAATTTAAAATGAAATGTTTCTTTATGTCAAATTGCATGTGTTGGCTAAAGTAAGAATATATGGCTATTATCACTATTAAATTCAAATTATTTTCAAAATATATGAATCAATTATCAAAATTGAAAGTGTGTTACTTATATCTTACTTATAAGCTTGCATGTGAGTAAAATATAAGGATGTGTGCTTAGTGTTTTCCTTCTCTTCTCTTTTAGTATAGTTTTGAATAGGATTTGGCAAGGTGTATGGTTCATTTGAAAAGAACCTAACACTTGCCTAATTCTAGATCCTATTCATTCATATACTATCACTTAAGAAGGACACCTATGCTTGCACATATAAATTGCATAAACAAAAATAAATCAACCAACACCAACTTTTGCATTCTTTCTTTTCCATTCATTTCTTGTACATGCTTGTATTTAAGGAAAGTGGTATATTAGTCTGGACAACCCGAGGTTGAGGCTTTAAGTAGCCCTAAGTAGGTCTTGTACCTTACAGTTAATGGCGTACTCACTTATGCCTTTCATACATTCATGTGTGCATGTGAAAATTGGATAAAACCCTTTCTACTTAATGAAAATCATGCATCATAAACATCAAATTTTCTTAAATGAACTACTTAGCATGCATCATAAAGTGTGTTAAACATTCATTTGTATGTATAGATATGCTTAGGACTCATTCATATGCATGTTATACATGTTGGGAAAGAAATGAAGTGATGTATGTTTTGTGAATTTAGTTCATTTTACTTAATCTTAAAATGCATTTCTTTTGAATAGGTTTGTTTAGAGTTCATCTAAACTTAGGATTAATTAAAATACTTAATTAAAACATTCACTAAACTAAAACTAAAATGAATTCACTTTAGAAATTACTTAGGTTAGGGAAGGAAAAAGAAGTTCTCTTCTCTTTCTCTCTCTCTCTTTAAAGTAATTAATTGTAGGATTCACTTAAACCAAATCAAAATATAAAAAAAAATCAACCAAAATAATTAAATCACTTAAATGAAACCCTCTCTAAGTTGAACATTCTTCACACTTAGAAAATTCTAACTTAAAGTCATAGCTAAGCATACCACACAAACCTCAAAACACATTAATAAGTCACCACTTCTAGCTTTAGGTTAGGGTGGTGCATGATTTGATGCTTCTTTTATTTTATGATATATATTTTAGTCTGGATGTTAGGATGTGTGTGCGTAGAATGAATGGTAGGGCGATCTTAGTCTAACAATTATCTTCTGCTAGGGATTGTGCTTAAGGGGTGTTGTAATAAATAAAAATATAAATGCTTTTGGTGTGTAGGTGCTTATACCTCTAAGCATAATCCAATAGGCCAGGTGGACTTAGTCACCCATGTGTGGGGTGATAAGTCCAATATACATGCTTGGGATTTATGTGGTTTGTTTAGCTAATCTCTGTTTTGCAGGTGTTAGCTAGATTTACTTTTTTCATGTAATTTTTGCAATTAGGATTTTGGAATGATTATTATGTGGATTAGGATGAGCATTGGTCATAAGATCTCATCTTATGCACCATGTGAAGCCTTTGAGCATCCACCTTCCAACCATCAAAGAAGGAACCAAGAAGAAAAGAAGAAGAAGAAGAAAGAAAAAAGAAAAGAAGAATGAAGAAATGAAGCTTGAAGACCCCCAAAATAATGAATTCCTTGCTTAATTGTATGTAATTCAATTGTAATCCAAGTTGTATAAGGGTAGAGCTCAGTTACCAATTTTTTTTGGGTTTCGTGTAATGGTACCCAACCACAATGGCCTCTTATTCTTTTGTGATTAGCTTTATAAATTAATTGATGATTTGTTTAGCTTGTGTATTAAGTGGCATCCTTTTCTTAGTTTCTTCCTTGCTATATGTATGGCCTGGATGTGGATTAGGCTCTTAGGAAAAATAAATCTTTACCAAATTTAATAACAATTCAAAACTAAAATAAAGAACTCATAACCTCACCTAATTTTAAAGCTAAAATCAAGATAAAAATTAGCAACCCCTTAGTTGGATGAGTATTTCTTTTATAATATCATGCACAAATGCATATTATTTTCACTCTTGATTGGAGGGCTTCCACCTTTCGGAGAAACTTGGCTTGACCTTTGAGCATGGTGGAAACACACCTCCTCTTCTGATTTTGGCCAATAATCTTTCTCATGCATTAGGCATATGAATCCTATAGCTAAGTCAAAATGATTGTCCAAAATGAAAATAAAATGAAATGAATTGTATTAGATTTAGGTCATTTGAAGCATATCCTTACATGATCTAGTCTCTTTAGGAGTGAGTTTAAGGACTTAGTCTCTTTCTAAATAAATAATAGCCAACTATCTTGCATAAAGCATGACTTGCCTACATGAATTTAAAATCATAGGAGTTAGTTGGCGCCACCCCAGGGTGATTGTAAGTCCAAAGTCGGGTGGTTTGTCTCTCTTATGGAGGCAAACCAAATACCCTTAGATTTAGGTTATGCTTTTATTTCGCCAAATCTCCCTAGATTTAGAGAGGTTTCTTCTTCTCCCTTTTGTGGGCCATAAAATCCTCACCTCTTAGGCATTTCTTAATCTTGTGTATGGAATCATAAGCTAAATTTCTAATGAAAAAATTCAACTCAAAAAATTAAATCAATTTCAAAATGTAAAGCCCAACCATAGGATAGTTTGAGATGCTAGGTTTCAATCATGGGCATCTCCTACTTATCTTCCTTTGGCTTCGATAATAACTCCTCTCTTTGATCAATCTCATTTGATCTTCCAAAATAAACTAATTGATTGATAGTCCTACTGTTAAAATCTTTGGAGACAATCATTTACCTTAGAGTATTTCTAAGGATCTCATTCCTTAGGATGTAATTAACTATGGGGGGCCTTGGAAACAATGAATTTAAAATAAACCCTACTTTACTTTTCCATGTAAAGTAGGGAAGAATCTTGGTACATATCATTGTCCTTAGGAGTCCTTGTTGAGGTGATTAGGTCCATTGTAGGGTGGTGACTTCTATCTTTCGAGATATTATACCTCTCCTCGATGTCGTACCCGATCACCCTCAATAAGAATAATTGTGGATCTATGTGGTGTCTAAATGCATAAAGAGAAAGTAGATTTATTTTTCCATCCTCATTTTATCCCGCATAGAGTGAAGATGGAAGTATATGTCTTATTCTCAAAAAAAGAAATGAAAATTTTCACCACAAATTTTTCTGGCAACTCCACTGGGGATGGCTCCTCTCTCCATCTTTGGTAAATGATCGTTGTCTTTGAGTATCGATAATGCATTTGTACTTTGGTATGAATCTGAGACTATCTTTCTTTCCATTGGCACTTAGCTTATTTCATTCTTAAGTTGAGTTAGCCAACATCTTTAGGTTTTAGGACCTCACCCCATGTTGGTCTTAAAACCCCCATTGGGTTCTCCAATGGGTAAAAAATAAAAACATTTAAATACTTCCTCCTTATCATTTTTATGATAAGGAAAGGTTCATTCTAAAATAATAAAGGCAAAAATAAATTTTTCATAAAAATCTTGCTTTTCAAAAAGTACCCTTTCAAAAAATGCACATAATAAAATATTTTCCACAAAAATTTTCTTAAATCACCCTCATTTAACAATTCTCAAAATTGTTATATATAGGAATCTTCAAAAATAAAACTAACAATATCTTTCAAAAGCACAAATGAACATCTTCCTTCAATTCATTTTGATGAACATTTTATTTTCAAAATAAAATGAACAATCATCTTTCCAAAAGTCAAAATCAAAATCAAAAATAAGATTTTCAAAAAGCACATATGAACATCTTCATTTAATATACTCAAATTTATTGAATGAAGATTTCATTCCTAAATAAAAATAACATCATTTGGAAATCCCACATATGATTAAGTTGGAATTCCCTCTTTCAAGAAGCAATAATCACACACAAAATAAAATTTTCACATTTCAAGAATAAGATTGACCTCCATTCCTACATACCCATATTTGTTGAATGGAAGTCTTCTTTTCAAAAATCAAAACTTAACAATCATATTTTTAAAATTCAAACACATTTGGAACTTCATTTAGCATACTCAAATTTGCTAAGTGGAGTCTCCAAATTCAAAATCAAAAAAGTTTCAAACACATTTGGAACTTCATTTAGCATACTCAAATTTGCCAAGTGAAGTCTCCAAATTCAAAAAAAATTTTCAAACACATTTGGAACTTCATTTAGCATACTCAAATTTGCTATGTGAAGTCTCCAAATTCAAAAACAAAATTTTCAAACACATTTGAAACTTCATTTAGCATACTCAAATTTGCTAAGTGAAGTCTCCAAATTAAAATCAAAATTTTCAAACACATTTGCTTCATTTAGCATACTCAAATTTGCTAAGTGAAGTCTCCAAATTCAAAATCAAAATTTTCAAACACATTTGGAACTTCATTTAGCATACTCAAATTTGCTAAGTGAAGTCTCCAAATTCAAAATAAAAATTTTCAAACACATTTGGAACTTCATTTAACATACTCAAATTTGCTAAGTGAAGTCTCCAAATTCAAAACCAAAAATTTTCAAACATATTTGGAAATTCATTTAGCATAATCAAATTTTCTAGGTGAAGTCTCCAAATTCAAAACCAAGAATTTTCAAACATATTTGGAACTTCATTTAGCATAATCAAATTTGCTAAGTGAAGTCTCCAAATTCAAAACCAAAGATTTTCAAGCACCTTTGGAACTTTATTCTTTAGCATACCAAATTTTAAAAGAAATTTCAATTTTTCAAAACAAAACCAAAAACAAAATTGAACACATCTTTTGGAATCTCATTTAGCATACTCAAATTTGCTAAGTAAAATTTCATTTCACAAAACTAAGTGGGACTTCATCATTAGCATACCATATTTGCTAAAGTAAAGTCTCCACTTTCAATCAAAAACAAATCAAAATAAAAATAAAATACATTAGGATTTCCTTAGCATAAAATTTGCTAAGATCCTACTTTTCAAAAAATCAAAATATCCAAAACAAATGAAACAATCTTCTTAGCATACTCATTTGCTAAGAATCTATTTTCAAAAATCAAACAAAATACACTTGGGTTCTTCACTTAGCATACCTAAATTTGCTGGAATTCCAATTTTCAAAATCAAATAATTCACAAAAAAGAAATAATTATTTTCAAACACTTCACTTAGCATACCCAAATTTGCTAGGTGAGTAAAATTCCAAAATACCAAATCAAAAAAACAAAATGAATTGAACCTTACTTTAACATACCCAAATTTGTTAAAGGAAAGGGTCCCCAAATCAAAATCTAAATTCAAACAAATATGAACCTTTAGAAGCATCCTTCTAAAAATGTTTGAATCCACTTTTCAACATACCCAAATTTGTTGAAGGTGAATTCATATTCAAAATTCCTCTTTTCAATTAAATTTTTAAACCTTCTCAAATCCATTTGAACCTCACTTAACACTTCCAAGATGTTGGATGTGGGTTCAAATTCTAAATTCAAATTTAGAAATCAACAAGAACAAAAATCTAATCCATGCTCATTTCATATATTGCAGATTCTCATCATCTATTCGTTTTTTTTTTGATGATTTGAAATGGCGCTCACAAGTTTGTTCACTTTCCCCGGCATGGACTTGGCCTTGGACGCCAATTTCCCCATTGGATCATACTCATCTTATCCATTTTGGTAGGGATTTGAGGGTGAGGATCACATGTGAGGGCACTCCCCTATGTCAGGGGGTGGTGGCGGGCGATCATCCAATCGATATACCTTGGTGATATCTCCTCATTAAAGGAAAGCTGGTAGTCCCCGAGTTGTGATGACACCGACCTCAATTTTTGTGAGCCCCATGGTTTCTGTGGGGGCTAGCACCCTCTCATGTACCCTCTAAGGGTAAGGCTCCCTCGATCTGGATTGCCTCCCCTCCTGAGTCTCTAGCTCTCTCTTCTCATCCTACAACAGTGAAGGAATAAAATTATGATTAAGTGGTATCATACTAGGATTATTGGGGAGATGGAGCGCATTGGTTGAGGACCTTTTGACTTCATCACCTTCGAACTAGTTTCATCCTCTCTAGGTCGAGAGAGGATTCCAGGAAGATATGCACTTCACCTCCACCAGCGATTTAGCATCAGCTATCAGTTACTCGGAGCAGGAGGTCGTATGCTGACCTCCAATTAGTCTTGCGCCAGGTTGGCGGAGCTTATGGACGTTCAGAGTTTGGAGCTCAATTTGATAGATCATCATCCCGCGGTGTGGAAACATCATGTGAGAGGGCAGAGGCCCACATATTCATATAGTAGAGAGGAGGAGGTTGTTCGCTGTCACGCTTGGTCATCAATTTTCCACTCAGGTGCTACCCGCCCACCATATAGATAACATCCTACTTACTGGGACCCATCATCACAGAGGGCCTCCCATTGAGAGTGGTGTCTCCACCACACGCTTCTACCCCACCATCACCAGTCAATGTCACAACATCTCCAGTTCCATCAAAGGCCATGAAGGCCATCTCCGGGGAGAAGTGTACCATGTTGGTGATCAGCTACGGCGAGGATCTACTCCATCTACACCACCTTATGGGCGAGCTCTCTGCTCGACCTTCTAGTGGTGGTGTGAGGAATAGCAAAGCATAGTGGTCATCCCTTTATGAACTCCACTAGTTCAACAGGATAAGGAGATGGTTGTAGTTATTGTAGAGGAAGCAGATGATAGCCCAACTGCATCGATGATATTGGAACCTCCTAAGAGTGTCACCCATTTCACAATTAGTGGGGTCGGTATCTTCCCTAGTAGTCCTCATAGGATTGACTCTCGTGACAGGTGAGTGCTCGGTCGTGAAATTATTTCCCATTCATTGATCATTGAGATAGTAGCACATTATCTTGTAAGAAGAAGGAGATTAGTATGATTTGGTCATGAGGAAAAGATAGCTTGATCCCAATGAAGATGATTTGGGGAGACTTGAGTCTATATGGTAGATACCGGATCTCCTCTTAGGAGCAAGCCATGGAAGGTGATGAGGTTGATTAAGAAGATACAACCCAACACCTTCAATATTAGCTGAAGTAAAAAAGATGAGCAGATAGATAGAATGGCATGGCAGCTTGAGGACTTGTTAGCAGCAGTTTCAATACTTTAGAAACAAGCCCCAACAGTTCATCCTACTACCGCCGACATTAGTCATCCAGAGTTAGTGCATGTCTTGGACCCAGCCAAGACCTTACCTCCTATTAAGCAAAGTAGCACTAGCATGTATAGGAAGGTAGTGGAAAGTACCTCCATACAAGAAAAAGATATCATATTCATGGTTGAGCAGCAAGTGAAGGAAGCATTGGCTCAAGGAGGATCATCGATTCCAAAGGGTAGACCCTACCCAGAGGAATTCGATGCAATCCAATATCCCAAGGGTTTCATGCCACCTTCCTTCAAAAGCTTTGATGGCAGTGGAAACCCAAGGTAGCATATAGCACACTTTGGCGGTTGTGCAATCGGTGGTAGCTTTGCTATTCCTCTTGTTAGTAGCTAGCGAGGATTGCTTTCAATTGGTATGCTAAACTGCCCAACAATTTAGTAAAGATATTTGTTGAGTTAGAGCAACTCTTTATCAAGAGGTTTATTGGAGCTTCGCAAAGGGTTACTATAGGTGATCTCGTTGTAGCACAATAACACCCAGTGAGTCCCTTGTTGATTATATTCTTTGATGGCGTAACCTGAGTATGAAATGTGAGCCACAGCTGTCTAAACAACATGCCATTGAGATTCTTCTAAAGAATATCCATGTCTCAGTCGCCTTCATGCTTAAGGGCTTCACTATCAAAATATTTGAGAAGCTAATCAACAAGTTGTCTAGTCTACAAGGAGAGGCTAAAGAGTTTCATTTTCAAGACCAGTTGCCTAAAGCAAAGCCACATAAGGTCTATGATAAGAAGCCAAGAGCAGTGACAATAGTATATAAGGGGAACCAACTAGCAAGAGATCAGTTTGTGAGGCCACGACCTCAGCAGCCTCGCTTCCACCTCCTTTATCACCACCTAGCCACACGAGCCTCCATGGTACATCCTACCTCCTCACCATACCACCACCATCTAGCTACCCACGCCATGTAGCTATGGTCCACCTACTCTTTTAGATAAGCTTAACAAACCTTATTCATTTAAGAGGGAGGTAATCAGGAAGATCTTTAAGAATCTCTTAAAGAAGCCTAATTTTTAGCTACCTGAGCCTAAGAGACAGGAGGAAGTAGGAAAAAGTCATGATCCTAACTTTTGCCCCTACCACCGAATGTTAGGCCATGTTTTGGAGGATTACTTCACATTTAAGGACTGGCTTGAATATAGCTTGAGGACCGGTGCTATAGTTATCCCAAAGGAATATCTTATGGAACAACCATTAGGGTAATCCTTGGGGATACATGTGATCCTTCTAAAACTAAAGAAGGTTGGGATATTTCTTTATCTAAAACCTCTAAGAATATCATCTAAAAGATCAAGAAGCTTTTCTTGTAGGTTCACAGTCAAACCTCCAACATCAAGGAAGGTTTGCAAGTTGCTAGTAACTCAACAAAGGGGAGCTTCAGAAGCATGTGTCGGAGATAGCCCAATAGCACAACCACCGGTCACCTCCACTATTGCTTCCACGGTGACTTCCTCCACTTCATCTAGTTCTTCTTCTTCTACTACTAGAACTCTTGTATTATCATATAAGTGCATTAAATCCCTTACCCCACTCACTTTACTTGAATTATACTTTGTACCTCCAAACAAATCCAAGAAATTGAAGAATAAAGCTAGCTTGAATTACATCATATCACTGATGGTTGTTTCTTATTCTAATGATAACTCTTCAAGTCAAAATAAATATAATAATTTTGATCTTCCTCTTTTTCTAATTTGAGTTGGACTTTCCACTCGAATACTACAGTTCACCTCTTGAGATAGACTTGGAATCATATTAGGGTCCCATAGGAGAAGGGTGTGGGTGATGCGGTAGAACCTTCCATTACCCCCAGAGATCACCGAAGTCAACCTCCATAGTGGCAAGGTTCTACCTCCTAGGGTAACACCTCAAGATAGAGGGAAACAAGTCATTGGTACATAGGATCAAGAAGCCCCTCCACAGGATGCTCCACCCTTGGATATGCTTGTGGAAGATCAGCCCAAGGTGGACTACAATGTCCTCTCTCATCTAAGAAAGTTTCCATCTAAGCTAAGCATATACGATGCCCTTGTCTTATCCAAAGAGATGAGAGAATCACTAATCAAGGCTCTCCTTTATTCTAAGATATGCTTAGCTCAGCTTACCGTAATAGGTGAGGAGGCACATTACATAAAAAGAAGCTCGGGGATCACCTTCATAGATGAAGACAGCTATGGGGACTTGGAGCACATCCCCTACATCAATGTTGACATGGATTTGGTTGCTAGAGTTCTCATGGATCCAGTGCATCGGTGAACATTATGAGTCTAAAGACCTTACTATTTGAGGATCACATCTCCACACTCAGGAGATGGGATGATGTTGAGAGGATTCAATGAACAAGGTGAGCGGGCTTTAGGTTCTATAGTGTTACCTTTGGAGAGGTATTTGGAAGGCTGAAGCAAGTTTTACATCATTGATTGAATACTTCATTCATTACTTTGCTTGATAGGCCTTAGATACATCAAAATAAGATAATTCCATCCTTCCTCCATCGGTGCATCAAGGTTCAAAAGATGGGGGAATCTATGTCAATGGATGAAAAGCCATTTTTAGTTAGAGATTGAGATTTAAGAGGATGCGACCTACTATCTTCCTCAAAACACCCTTTCTCGTGAACTTGGACAAAATTCAAATTCAAAAGAAAAATGAAAATCTAAGTGAAAAAGAAAGGGGAATTGAAGAAGAAATAGATCCGCATATTACATTCCACCCACAGTTCATTCCATCATATGGACATGTGGGTAGGATATCAACCTCCAGTAGGCGAGGTAGAAAGCGAGTTCAGGTGGAAGACCCCTTGGTTGGCCATCAGCTAACAGAGATCATGTTCCAGTTCATAGGAGTACCCCCACTATTCACATAGACTTGGAATCTAGCTCAGAGAATGAGTCCAATGAGATTAGTATACTAGCCAATCCCTCTCAACGGGTTCCATTGGAGGTGACTTTCAATCATGATGAAGACCGCCTCCAGCAAAGCCAATGTTTATGAAACTAGGCAGGAACCTTAGCTCTAACCTCACTTTCTCAAAAAAATTGAAGGTTTAGTAGTTAAGGAAGTCCCTAAGTCTTCCAATGACATGAAGCGAGAGATTCTTTTGGGATCATCATCCTCAAGTCGAAGTTGATGTAGAACTTGAGGAGGATACATTTAAAGAATTAATGGAATTACCATTTGACTTTTACTCACCTTGTGTTCATAATCTTATACAAAGGTTTAGTTCCTCATACATGGTCCAAGCATAGGTCGGTACTTTGAAAAGCTATGGAATAATATAGCGAGGAAGCACAATCAAGAAGGGGTAGGATTGATACAGTGGGTCGATTGATGAAAGATTCTTGCTTAATTATTTGCAATCATTTGGAATCGATAGGTTCTTTTCACACAACACCAAATCTTATGAGAATGTGTGTTTAGAAACCTCAGATGATCTAGATGATCTCCAAATCAAAGAGGCACCACCAAAATTTGAAGAAGATATTCATTCAATAATTGACAAGCTTAAATAAATTAACCTTGAGATAGAAGAAAATCCATGCCTGATGTATATCAGTTCATTGTTGAATGAAGAAGAAACCAATGACTTAGTTAGGCTATTTACTAAGTTTAAAGACTATTTTGCATGGAGTTATGAAGTGATTCTGATTATCTCCCGCGTAGTAGTCCACGCTAGCAATAGATCTAATGTTGCCTATTAAGCAAGCTCCTAGGACATGCGATTAGAAATTGAACAACGGTCATTTTTTAAAATTGATCGATCTTTGGTTTCATCGGGGAAGAAAAATATCCTGGTTAGCCAGTGTCATCCCAGTTAAGAAAAAGAATGGTCAAATTTGCATATGCGTTGATTTTAGGGACTTAAACAAGGCATGTCCTAAGGATGAGTTTCCTCTTCCTATACCAGAATTAATGGTGAACATCACAACATCTCATGCGGTCTTCTCTTTCATGGATGGGTCATCTCACTACAACCAAATCAAGATGTCTCCTCAAGATGAAAGAAACACTGCTTTTCAAACCCCGATCGGAATCTTCTATTATAAGGTCATGCCTTTCAACCTTAAAAATACTGGTGCTACATACCAATGGGCCATGACTCAGATCTTCAACGAACTCATCCATCATCAGGTTGAGTGCTACGTTGCTGATCTAATAGTCAACGGTAAGCCTAGAAAAGGAAGACCACCTCTTTGACTTGAGAGTAGTTTTTTGAATGGTTAAGATAATATAACCTCAAAATGAATCCCTGAAGTGTGCATTGAGAAATTCCTTGGGTTTGTTTTTGTCCGATCAGAATAGAAATAGATCTTAAAAGATCAAAGCTATCTTAGAAATGCCACCTCTAAGAGTTTAACTCAACTCATCCTTCAAGGATTGCATATCTAAGATGCTTTATCTCCAACTATCGGAGATGCAAGCCATTTCGGCACTTCAAAAGGATGTTAAGTTCAAGTGGGATGACAAGTGTTAGCATGCCTTTGAAGACATCAAAAGTATTTGGTGAAGCCTAGTTCTAGACTCTATCTAGGGCGCCACTCATTCTCTTGCTACATTAGACTCTCAGTGCTTTGATGGCCCAAGCCAATGATGAAGGAAGGAGAATGCTCTCTACCTCGTCATCATTTGATTCTATACAACTATCCACCTATTGAGAAACATTGCCTAACTTTGATCTATGCTTCTAAAAACCTATGGCATTATATGCTTTCTCACAAGGTGAACTTGATCTCCCAAATAAATCCACTGTAGTACCTCAAGACACAGCCAACGCTGTCCAAAAGTTTGGCACAATGATCCATGATTCTCTCGTAATTTGATATCACATTCGTGCCCCTCCATACGGTAAAAGGATAAGTATTAGCGGACTTCTTAGCAGCACACCCACTTTTTGCTAATTCTCTACATAGTGATGATCTCCCTGATGAACAAATCATGAACTTAGGGGAGGCCAACAAAGATGGGAGATGTATTTTGATGGTGCAGCTTCTTTTCATAAAGGGGAAGCACCACGATCTATTCTCCTAGGAAAAGTAGGGGTAGGAATAGTTTTTCTAACTCCAGACCATGATGTGATGAGATTCTCATACTATATTTCCAACCCCTGCACCAACAATGAAGCTGAGTATGAGGCTTTGATTGCAGGTATGGAGTTAGCTATCACTATCAGTGTCAAGAGCATCAACATCTTTGGGGATTCTCAGTTGGTCATCAAATTGTCGGGTCTACAGGTTCTCAAACCCAAGCTTCATCATTACTGAGTATACCATGAAAGTTGGCTTCAAATCATCAACAAGGTTCCCGTAGAGAACATGCAGATGCTTTGGCCAAACTTGCCAAATAATTGGCATGTCCGGAAGATGAGTCCATTTCAATAAGGGTCCAAAATAGATAAGTCATATCCCTTATTGATGTTGAACTCATCGAGAGACTTTCTCTTGAAGGGGAGGTTGTTGCCAAAATGGACAAGGAGCTGGATTGGAGGCAACCATTCATAGATTATTTGAACACCGACAAACTACCTCAAGAAAAGTCACAAGCCCATCAGGTGAAATAGAGAGCTCTCTCCTATGCTCTCATTGATGGCACCCTGTATCGATGGTCCTTTGACCAAATGTGGTTATTATTTAGAAAAACATGAAATGGCATTATAAGAGGTACATTCAGTTATGTGGAGCATCAATCATCTAAAGATGAAGATGAAGATCAAGACTTGATACTACGGCCTTGATGATTATAGACTACATGGATGTAGCTAGAGATGCCATCGTGTTAGGTACATGGTGTGGTCCTCCACCAACCCAACATTCTACACCTACATTGGCCTCATGGCCATTTGAGTGTTGGGGTAGACATTGTGGGTCATGATCCTCCTTCTTAAGGGTCATCGGTTCATCTTAGTACCACCTACTTTTCCAAGTGGGCGAAGCCATCCCACTCAGAGGTCATCACATGTGCTTCATTTTTTCAGGAACCATATCCTATATAGGTTCAGGGTACCTCGATGAATTATATTCGATAATGGTACTACATTCAAAAGCATGAAGATCAACAGCTTCGCCAGAAGATAAGGTATATATTGGAGATACTCTATTATATGCTACCACAGAGAAAATGGCTTAGCGAAAGCATTCAACAAAACTCCCATCCAGATATTGAAGAAAACTCTTGATGACAATAAATGATAGCCAGTTGGTTGAAGCCTTGTGGGCCTACCCACATATTGAACTCCAACTCGTACCCCATTTTCCTTAGTGTATGGGTTGAAGCCATTACCTTTAGAAGTTCAACTCTCACTAAGGATAGCATTGGGTAGATCACTTCTGAGCTCGAAGGTTTGGAGGAAAGTCGCCTACAGGTGTGCCAGAACCTCGAGTTGTACAAGGCCAAAATGATTCAAGCTCACAACAAGCTGGTCCACCCTAGGTCTTTCTTAGTAGGAGAACTTGTGTTAGTCCTAAAGAGACCAATTGTTGTCAAAAGATGGGAGGCAAGTTTGAACCCACTTGGGAAGGCCACTATGTCATAGAGAAGGCCAAGGAGGATTTTATCAACTTATTGATTGTAAAGGGGAACACCTGATGCTTCCAATTAATGGGCTCTATCTAAAGAAATATTACCCATGAAATAAATCATGTTTGAAAATAATTATTAATAAAAAGAACAAAATGATTCCATTCATCAAATCGTCTCTTCTTTTTGAAGCATTGTTTGCTTGTCTTGCAAATCCATGCATGATGTTTAGGGTAGGTGTAAGAGTCCCCTAGTGGCATCCTACTCCTCTTTCACACACAAACACAATCTCTTGGCTATTAGAATAGGTGTAAGAACGAGAGGCATCCTATTTATTATAACTAAGTTAGGTGTGAGAGAACGCGACATCCTTTCTTAGTGGGAATCCGGTTGCCATCCATGGCACCATTTCATCAAAACCCCAATGTTTAAGGTAGGTGTAAGAGTCCCAGAGGCATCCTATTCCTTTTTAACATGCACAAACAATAAACACAAATCTTTTTTTCTCAGCTATTTTGATGTGCAAAGCCCTTGGCACTCACTCATTAGCTTTAGGTCGGGTCTACATGCTACCTAGTATGTCACCCCATCACTTATTTGGAGATGAGTCCCATGCTTTCTTCCTAAACATCACAAACCAATGAGCCTTGTTAGTATGGTAGACTTCACCTTGAGAGGTACCTCATGTTGACTTTATTTAAGAAGATGTGAGTCCTCAGCTTTCTTCTTAAACTAATCATCATCTAACTAGGTAGTATATTTGAGGTTTAGGATAAGTCCCAGGCTCCTTTCCTCTTGACTACTTTTGAGTTGATATAAGTCCCAGTGGCATTCACTCAGTTAGGTCGGATAACACTGTCGGCAGAAGACATACTATCCGGTCGTTCCTATAGGAGGATGTGAGTCCCGAACTTTCTTCCTAGGTTGATTGTTGCAAACTGATGGGCACCTTAGGTTGGTTGATGTTCGTTATGCTGACAGCGACTCACCCAGTGGATACACCACTCTTGGCAAATGTAAGTCCCCGTGCTATTTTCTTGAGTTGGCCACCGAATATATATTTGATATATGACTAGCCATCTCATTTTCTTTAAGGTGTTGGATTAAGCCCTTAGTGGCCCCATTCCCTGCGGGCACTCTATTTGGATCATGTTCTTTGCGACCCCATTAAGATACTACCCAGGTTACTTTTTGGATTGGTGGGTCCCTCTCCAGTAGCCACCCTGTGATTGGAGAATTTATTCAGTAGATGCACAAATTTTCCCTTGGTTCAATAAATCTGAGATAGGCCTAGGTTGATATAAGCTCCTTCTCAGTTTGATCCCCCGCAAACTAACAGGGTCCATGATAAAACAAACTAAACAAAATTAATTCTCTTGTGGATTAGGAATTCAAGCCCCCAAAGGGCCCCTTTTTCTAAGCAGGCATCCTATCTTTAGAGGCGGTGTTAGAACTCCCTATAGAATTGCTTCTATTGAGATAAATCCTTGGGTGGTACTCACTCGTAGTCTCCCCTAGATCATGTTCAATATATTTTGATTAAAAGTGGGTTACCTCGACAGTCATTCTGCTTCAGAAGATGTAAGACTATGAAGCATTCTTTCTAGCATGATTATCATGGCCATGGCGACCAGGTGGGTTTGATTTGTTGCCCAAAGCAACCAATCACCACAGTGGTCTTTTTTAGTGGAAGATGTGAGTCCACTTTCTTCCCTTGAATTGATCATTGCAAACCAAAGGCACTCTTTGGTTGGATAGTTCTCCCATCGGTAGAAGCTACTCCTTTGGTTGATGCGAGATAGGTCTAGGTGATGTAAGCTCCTTCTTAGTGTGATCCATCAAACCAATGAATCCATCAAAATAATAAATCTAAAAATGAAATTAATCTTGACTATCTTTGAAAAGTCCCCAACATTCACTCAATAGTCGACCTATGATGTGTTGATTGCCTTGTTACCCCGGGTCCTACTTTGGAGGATGTAAGCTACTACGCTTTCTTCTTAAGTACACATTGCATATGAAAGGCATCCTTTGGTTGGCTAGTCCTACTATGTGTATAGTAGACTACCCCTTTGGATTGGTAAATCTGAGTTAGGTCTTAACCTCCGTGGCTCCTACTCAGTGCAGTCCATTGTAAACCAACATGGTCCATCTCAAAATCTAAATATAAAAATTGAAAAAAATTCAACCCTCTTCCCCAGTGGAAATCTCTCCTCAGCGAGACTTAAATCAAATCAAACCTCACATCCCCTATGGATGACTTGAACCTGCTTCCCTAGTGGAAGGTTCACACTCTATCCCTTAGTGGATACCGCTCTCTCTTATGTCTTGGACATAAGTAGAGCCACATTACACTAAGTTCTAGATTCTTTCTACACTTTGGGTTAGGATAAATTATCTCTTTTAGTGCTTGTGATCTTTTGGTGTTGTTGATCATTTCGGTCAACACCAATACGTGCAGTGTTCCTTGTCAGTCACACAACACCTATTGGGCGCCATTTGTTGACCTCATTTTAGATGAGCTCTCCCTCCATCTTGACATAGGACTTTTTTTATACTTTAAGAGTTCTTTGGTCTTAAGACACATCATGATTAGGTGGACATCTAGCCTAATACTTAGAAGAGTTAGCCATAAGAATAGGTCATGCCTTAGGGGTGTTAAGAAAATTTGCCTACCCTTAGCTTGAACCACCCCTCACCTTCCTTCCTTCAAGTCAAACTCCAAATCAATCTTATTTGATTTTCTCCAAACTCAAATCAATGCCACATAATCGAAATCCATGATTGAAATCCATGATTGAAATATGATTGAAATCCATGGTTGAAACCCATGAGTGAAATTCCTAATTCCAAATCTTTCTTAAGTCCTTAATCTTCTCTTAAGGACTTAGCATAAATCATCTTCAAATCAATTCAAACTCATGTGATTTCTCATAACTCATTTTATATTCACATATATAAATGAAATATAAATTCAAATCAATCAAACTAAACTCAAAAATCAAATCCAAAACTCTAAAATTTCCTAAGTCCCTTAATTTCCCTCTTAAGGACTTATCCAAAATCATGATCAAATCAAATCAAATCCTTGAGACTATCTCACAACTCATTTATATTCTTGTTTATATTCATATATATAAATGAAATATAAAAATAAATCAATCAAACTAAACTCAAAAATCAAATCCAAAACTCCAAAATTTTCTAAGTCCCTTAATTTCCCTCTTAAGGACTTATCCAAAATCATGATCAACTCAAATCAAATCCTTGATATTTTCTCACAACTCATTTATATTCTCATTTATATTCATATATATCAATGAAATATAAATAAAAATCAATCAAATCTAAATCCAAAATTCAAATTCCTACTCCAAAAATTCCTAAGTCCTTTAAATTTTCTCTTAAGGACTTATCCAAAATCAACTTCAAATCAATTCAAATTCATGAGATTTTCTCATAACTCATTTATATTCTCATTTATATTCACATATATAAATGAAATTTAAATTCAAACCAATCAAATCAAATTCAAAATTCAAGTTCCTACTCCAAAATTTCTTAAGTTCCTTAATCTTCTCTTAAGGACTTAGCCTAGATCAAGATCAAATCATCCCAAATTCATGAAACTTTTTCAGAATCCATTTATATTTTCATTTATATTCACATTTATAAATGAAATATAAATTCAAACAATAAAAACCAATTCCAAAAATCAAACTCAAATTCATTCAAAACCCAACCTATGCCTTTCAAGTCAAAATCTTGAACTTAGCCAAATCAACTTCAAATCAAGCCAAACTCTTGATTTTCCTTCATCATTAAATCAATCCTTCAATCATGAATTCAAATATAAATATAAACTACAATCACTTAACAAAACTCAATTCAAAAATCAAGCCAAAATCCATTTCATGTTCATCCTTTGAACTTGAAATTGTCAAATGAATCAAAACCCATTTGACTTCAAACCACTTGCAAATGGATTTATATTTCAATCATAAGTCCATATACATGTTCAATCAAACTAAAATCAAGCTTTGACCAAGCCATTTGACCCACTTAGGCTCACTTGACCCAAAGTGACCCAAAGTACCCTTATGAGCCAAATCATAATCCTAACCAAATTGGATTGAATCAAACTCACCTATGCCTCTCATCATGATTAACAATCATCATGACATGATCAATCAATCAAATTAGTCAAACCAAGTCAATAATTAGCCAAAATCTACCATAAGCCAAATTGATTGAAATAAATGATCTAAATTCATTCATGACCAATGTTTGAACTTGACCAAATCGACATTTGAGCTAACTAGCTAATTGGCCCTTGACCAAGTTGACCCAACTTGACCTAAAAGTCAAATATCTAAGCCAAATTGATTGATGGGTCAAGTTCATTCCAAATCACTTGTTGAACTTGACCAAAGCCTCAATTGGCCAACTAGACCTAACTAGCCCAATTGACCCCAAACTAAAGGGTCATGTTGAGCTAAATTCAAACTAACCAAAATTGATTAAAAATAAAGATACCTATCCACTTCATATGACTAACCAGATCTAAACCTATCCATGACCTAGCTCAGATAGGTCAAATGGGTCAAATAGGTCAACTTGACCCATTTGACCTAAATGAAGTCATTTGAACCAAATTCAAACCTAAACCAAATCAATCAAACCAAAGCCACCAAAACATTTCAAATGGTCATATGAACTTGACCCAACCCTTAGTTTGACCCAATTTGACTATTTGCTCAACTTGACCCCAAGTTGACCCACCTAAATGAGTCAACATGAGCCAAACCATACCAAATGAACTCCAAATTCAATGAAACTTGGCCAAACCTATTTTCTCAACATACTCAACATATCCAAATTCAAAAATCAGCCAAATAACCATTCTACCCCTAGGCCATAGAACAAATTTTGGTCAAATCCATGGGGAATTTGGTCAATTCATACCAACTTGATACTTTCCTAATAGGTCAAGTAAACCCTATGGAGGGTGGTGCACCCAACCCAATGGGTTTGGGTCTGACAGACCAAGGCCAAATTGGTACATGGCTCAAATTAGCCACATGGGAATCATGTTCCCACTCAATTTGAAGCACATGGGAGTTATCATTCCTCCCTAGCCCAAACCGACCATGTACAAGCCTCAACAATCAAACAACCCATCATCATTGGATCATAGATAAGTAAAGCTTGATTGTCCGATTACTGGGGACATATACTTCCCCTAATTCCCTTTAATTTGAATATAGCATAATTTGATTGAGCAAAGGAGAGTGTTAGGAGTCATTAGCAAGAGTTCCTAACATCTCTAGATTTCCCTTAAGCAAAAATAGGGGAGCTCTAAGGATTTTCCAACTTCCACTACACTCCAATTCAACCAAATTCCCTTTGCACACTCCATAAGAGCATGAAGTCGAGCTTGCCCAATCCCTTTCCTAAGCTCCAAAGGCAAAGGAAGACTCACCTAGATCAAAAGCTCACTTGAGGAGGGTTGGTATAGAATATCTACTCAACCAGAGCTAAAACTTTTCAGCTTGTCCAAATGAAGCTCCTCCAAGGGGATCAAGCACAGGTGATCACCTCCGATGAGGTTAGACATTTTCCGATCACTAAACTTAATGTGGTGTGGAGCTTTGTGAAAGAAATTTTGATCTGTTGAAATTTTGATCGTTAGATGTGCTTGTCCTTAGGGTTAGATGGTGTGTGCAAGATTTCATTCCAATCTGAGCTCGATCGGATCTCCCCTTTGAAAGTGGATGGTCTCCATTATTCCTTAGGGAAGAACAGGGATGATCTCTGGTCGTCCATCCTATTTTATCCTTTTAAAACCATGGATTAAATCTGGATTGATCCTTGATTGAATGGCGGATCTTAATAGATTCTTGGGTGTTGAGCAGTTGATTAAGAAAATCAAAATTCAACTCATATGTGTGAGGGGTGTTTTGAAATTACTTAAGTTAAACTCTTTAGCTTAATTAACCATTAATCATGAGTCAAATTGCAGTAGACCCCTTTCTTCCTAGGAGCATTGCAAATTTAAATTCCTTGTGAGGTTTTATGTCATCTCACTGGCTCATAATTATTTGATTAAATATACTAAGTGGTGTATGTAAGGGTTAATTAAAATGTTTGATTCATACCTTAACCTAATCAAAATATAAAATGAATCTAATCATCTAAAAATTGAACAAAAATATCAAACACATGTGAGAATGGGTTAAGAATAGGAAACTTAATTCACATTTTCCAAATTAAATCAAACTCTACATCAAACAAAAATCATATTAAATAAACTTTGATTTACTTTAAGCTTTCTTATTGCATAAGATTATCTGTAGGATTTAATTAAAGTGAATGTGTTTACATGCTTTCATTGCTTTAGTTCTTCGTAAACATGCTAAATATATGTGTCATATGATTTCATGCATCCATGCTTTTCAAAAATCAAATTTAAAATGAGAATGTTTCTTTTATGTCAAATTGCATGTGTTGGCTAAAGTAAGAATATAAGTGGCTATTATCACTATTAAATTCAAATTATTTTCAAAAATATATGAATCAATTATCAAAATTGAAAGTGTGTTACATATATCTTATTTATAAGCTTGCATGTGAGTAAAGTATAAGGATATGCTTAGTGTAGGTTTCCTTCTCTTCTCTTTTAGTATAATTTTGAATAGGTTTGTAGTGTATGGTTCATTTGAAAGAACCTACTTACTAATTCCATCCTTCTCATTCCTATACTATCACTTAAGAAGGACACTATATCACTATAAATTGCATAAACAAAAATAAATCAAATAACTTTTGCATTCTTTTCTTTTCCATTCATTTCTTTTGTACACATGTTTATATTTAAGAAAATTGGTATATTAGTTTGGACAACCCAGGTTGCAAGGTTTTAGTAGCCCCAAGTAGTCTTGTACCTTACGGTTAACAATGGCATCTACTCACTTATGTCTTTTATACATTCATATGTGCATGTGAAAGGTGGATAAGAAATCCCTTTGCTACTAAATAAAAATCATGCATCATAAACATCCAAATTTTCTTAAATGAACTACTTAGCATGCATCATAAAGTGTGTTAAACATTCCCATTTATATGTATAGATATGTTTAGGACTCATTCATTTGCATGTTATACATATTAGGAAAGAAATGAAGTGATGTATGTGTTGGTTAATTAAATCTCTTACAAGGAGTCGCCTTTCAAATTTATGAAAAAAATAAAGTAAAAACCTTATAGAAATTTATCTTAGTAAGATGTCACGCAGATCCATAGATGTACTTATTTAGATAATCAGATACGTCATCAAGATATAGTGTATTATCTCAAAAGACAAAAGTCACTACCCTTTAATGGAACCAATCACCTCAATAAAGACTCCTAAGGATGATGGGTCGACATATATACCAGAGATTCTTCCCCTACTTTACATGAAAAAATAAAGCAGTGTTTATTTTAAATTGGGTTCGTTAAATTCCCTACAGGGGCAAGCCCCCATAATTAATTACATCTTAAAAGACAGAATCCTTTAGGTAAACTCTTGATTAAGGTAAATGATCATTGTCTTTGAAGATTTCAATAGGAAGGACTATCAATCGATTGGTTTATGTTTGAAGGATAAAATGGGATTGATCAAAAGAGGGAGTTATTATCAAAGCAAAAACTGGAATAAGTATAAGATGCTCACGATGCTAAGAAACCCAGCGAGCATTTCAAACTATCCTACAGTTAGGCTTTACATTTTATAAATTGATTAAGTTTGTTTGAGTTGCATTTTTCATTAGAATTTTAGGACTTAAGATTTCTTAACACAAGATTAAGGAAATGCCTAGGAGGTGAGAAATTATGCTTATGGCACAAGGGAAAAGCAACCTCAACCTAAATCTAGGAGCTTGGTGAGGGGAGAACAACCTAAATCTAAGGCAAAAATGGGTAATTAGTTTGTCTCCATAGAGGACAAACCATTCGACGACAGACTTACTTTGCACGGGGTGGCCACTAACTTCTCCTTTTAAATACATGTAGGCAAGTCTTTATGCTTATGCAAGATAGCTAGGCTATTATTATTTAGAAAGAGACTAAGTCCTTAAACTCACTCTCTAAAGAGACTAGATCATGTAAAGATTCATGCTTCAAATGACCTAAATCAAATGCATTTGAAATTTTATTTTATTTTCAATTTTGGACAATCAACTTGACTCAGGCTAATAGGATTTTTATGACTAATGCATGAGAAAGTAGATTATCGGCCAAAATCAGCGAGAAGCTTAAGAGGTGAGTTTCCACCATGGTCCTCAAAGGTCAAGCCAGGTTCTCTGAAAAAGATGGAAGCCCTCAAATCAAGAGTGAAATAAGATGCATTTGTGCATGATATTATAAAGAAATGCTCATCTAGTTAAAGGGTTGCTAATTCTTTTATCTTGATTTTAATTCTAAGCTTTAGGTGAGGTTATGAATTATTTAATTTTATTTCAAGTTGTTAAGTTGGGTAAAAGATTTATTTTTTCCTTAAAGAGCCTAATCCACATCCGGGCCATACATAAAGCAATGAAGAAACTAGAAAAAGCATACCACTTAATGCACAAGTTAAACAAACATCAATCAATTTATAAAAGTAGTACAAAAAGAATAAATGGTCGTTTGTGGTCGGGCACCACCACACAAACCTAAAAATATTAAATATGAGTAGCCGAGCTCTACCCTTATACAACTCAGATTACAAATGAATTGAATTACAATTTAAGCAAAGGAATTCATTGTTATGGGGGTCTTCAAGCTTTATTCTTCTTTCTTCTTTCTTTCTTCTTTTCTTCTTTGGTTCTTCCTTTGGATGGTTGAATAGCAGATGCTCCAAGGCTTCACATGGTGCATAAGATAGGATCTTATGACCAATGTTCATCCTAATCCCCCATAACAAATCATTCCAAAATCCTAAATATACAAACTTTTACATGAAAAGGAAAAATAAATCTAGCTAACACACAGCAAAATAAAGGTTAATCACACCACACAAATCTCAAGCATATATATTAGACTTATCACCCCACACATGGGTGACTAAGTCAACCTGGCCTATGGATTATGCTAAGTGGTATAATGACCTGCAAGCAAGCAGCATTTATATTTTTATTTATGATAGCACCCCCTTAGCATAATCCCCTACAAAAAAGAACAGTTAGACTAAGCATGTCCTACCATTCATTCTACGAGCATACACCCTAACATCCAATCTAAAACATTCATCACAAAATAAAATATAACATCAAACCATGCACCAACCTAACCTAAAGCTAGAAGTGATGACTTAGGCTAAAGTGTGTGCTTTGAAGGTTTGTGTGGCATGCTTAGCTTAAGACTTTAGATTCAAGTTTTCTAAGTGTGAAGAACATGTTCAACTTAGAGGAGGGTTTCATTTAAATTATTTAAGTATTTTGGTTTATTTTTATTTCATGTTTTAATTTGATTTAAGTAAAACCTACAATTAATTACTAAGTTATAAAGAGAGGAAAAGAGAAAGAAACTTCTCTTTCCTTCCCTAATCCTTAAGTAATTTCTAAGGTAGGTTCATGTTTTAATTTCATTTAGGTAAATATTTTGATTACATATTTTAATCAATCCTAAGTTGATCAACTCTAAACAAACCTATTCAAAAAGAAAGGCATTTTAAGATTAAATAAAATGAATCAAAATTCACATAACACACATTACTTCATTTTGCTTTCCCAACATATATAACATGCATATGGATGGACCCTAAGCATATTTATACATGCAAATGAGAATAGTTAACACAGTTTATGATGCATACTAAGTAATCCATTTAAGAAAATTTAGAAGATTGAATATGTATGAATTTTCTTAAGTAGAAAAGGTTTTCCTTATCCAAAATTTCACATACATGCAAGAAAGTAATAAAGGCATAAGTGAGTGCAGCGCCATTATTAACTAGAGATGTAAAGTACAAGACCTACTTAGGATACTTAAAGCCTCGCAACCTCGGGGTTGTCCAGACTAATATACCGCTTTCCTTAAGTACTAACATGCATATAAAAGAAATGAAAAGGAATATGAAAAAAGTTGTTTAATAGTTTCATTTTATTTATGCAATTTATTCATGCAAGTAGCATTCCTTCTGGATGAGGCATAGGAATGAATAAGGTATAGAATTAAGTAAGTGTGTTGGGTTCTTTTCAAATGAACCCTACATCTTACAACCCTTATTCAAATCTATTCTAACATAAGAAAGAAAGGAAAGGCTACACTAAACATGCTTTTTAATTTTATCACATGCAAGCTGATAATTAAGATATGAATAGCACACTTTCAGATTTGATATTTCATTTATATATTTTGAAAATACTTTGAATTTAGTAGTGATAATAGCCACTCATATCTTACTTCAGCCAACACATGCACATTTCACATAAAGTAAATAATTTCATTTTAAAATTTTAAAACATGAAGCTATGAATGCATGAATCACATGACATACAATTTAACATGTTGGGAAAGATCTAAAGTAATGTAATCATGCAAATAAACTCACTTTACTTAAAATCCTAAATACATTCTTAAAGAATAAGAAATTTAGAATAAATCAAAATGAAATTCAAAATAATTTTTGTTTGTTTGAAGTTTGATTTAATTTTAAAAGGGTGAGATGAGTTTGATATTCCTGACCCAATTCTACATATGTTTTGTATTTTTATTTAATTTTCAGATAATTAAATCCATTTTTAAGTGTTGATTGGGTTAAGGTATGCATTACATGGCTTAATTAACCTTTACCTACACCACTGTAGAAAAAATTAACTAAGTAATTATGAGCCAATGAGATGACATAAAACCTACAAGGTATGTAAATTTGCAATGCACCTAGTAATGAAAAGGCCTAATGCAATTTAGCTCACAATAAAAAGTTAATTAAGCTAAGAAGTTTAGCTTAAGTACTTTGAAAACACCCTTTCACACTTATGAAAAGGGTTTTAATTTCCTTAATTAGACTTAGGGTATTAAACACCAAAGAATCTACCTGATGTAGATTAATTAAGTTCTGAAAATTTTTAGAAATTTTTTTTAAAATTGTTTAAAGGGATAATTATTGAATTAACCCTTAATTAAGAGGGGATTAAGGAAAGAAAAAGGGGGTTTAGGGAATAGCTTAGAGGAAATATCCCAAAATTATTTCATGAAACCCTTACTCATTAGATCTAACCTTAATCCAACTTAATCATAGGAAATACACTAATTATGCCTTAATTATCCTTAATCACATGAAGGGGGTAATTAGGGAATGAGCTAGCAATTTTCCTAATCAAAGCCTCAATAAATCTCAAGAAAATTCGGGGGAGACAGAGGTCATCCCCTAAAATGAACCCTAAAAATTTGAGATTAATTAGTGGCTTAATTAAGAAATAATTAGCTAATTAATATTCCCAAAGAAATCCAAATTCAGAGAAAAAGAGAATTCAAACTACATTGAAAATATTTTAAAAATATTCTAGATGAAATTATCTATCCATAACATTATTTCTTATATTTTTTGATTTTTCTTGAAGGAGTTATGATTTTTTTGAAGTTATCTGAATTAATTATTAAAAAATAATCCCTAACTAATCTCCTAATAGCTCATGGTGACGCATGGTGGCCAAGACGCTTTACACGCATCATGCCCTGAGCCCTTTACTTAACTTGTCAAATCAGGGGGACGGCGGCGGTGCATGCGCTTTTATTCTTAGCTGTCCGATCAAAGATCGGATGGCTGAGGATACACTCGCGGCTTATAAATCGAATAACAGATATATAAGCGTGCCTAATAATCTCAACCGTTCTTCTAAAAATGAGTATATGGAGAGCTGAGATGGGCTGAGTTCTTCCCTGAGGATGAATGTAAACCATTTACAATCCAAGGGGAGATCCGAGCTTGATCTTGCATAGATTCATACAAGACTCAACCCACACCATCTAAAGGACCAGAACGGCCAATCCAATGGTGGATTTCACATGCAATGGAAATTTCTTGAACAAAGGACCAACGCCTCTTAGCCTAAGTGCCTGAAAAATTACTAACCTCGTCGGAGGTGATCACTGATGCTCGAGATTGATGAGGTAGTTTCGTCTAGTGGAGACGAAGCCCTGTTGAAGTTCCTAGGTCTTGAGATTGAGTACATGAATGGGTGGACCAACTCCTCTTCACTCCCTTCAGCTTTGATTGAATTGATCTCTCCCTTGCCTCTAGGACTTCATAGAAAGCTTTGGCAGGCTCGACTTAGCTCCTAGATCAAGTATGCAAGAGGAATTGAAAGGAGATTGAGTGTAGAAGAAGTTGAGAATTCAATAGACCTCCCCTATTTTGCACTGTGCAAAACTGAAGAATGGGAAATATAAATCTTCTCTAAGGACCTTAGGGAAGCTCTATGAAGGTTGCTAAGAGTTCCTAGGTTCCAATCGATCAAGTGGTAATGAAAATTTCAGTGGATTAGGGGGAGTATATCTCCCCTTATCGCAATGGGATGGCCAAAAATAAGCTTGCCATTTTGATCCAACTAACACCATGGGATGGGTTGTTTGGGTTGTTAGAGCAATGCACATGGTCAGTTTGACCAGAGGAGTGGAAGGCTAACTCCCATGTGCATCCAATTGAGCTTTGGGGGGAGTTTGAAATTTTAATTTCATGCTATGGGGTCAATTTTGGTCTATGGGCCAAATGGGTTGACCCAAACTCATTGGGTTGGGTGCACCACTCATCACTAGGTCCCCTTGAGGTTTTAAGAAAGCCTCAAGTGATTGTGAAGAGTGTATGACCAAAATACCCATCGGCTAGGCCAAAATTTGATCTATGTATTAGGGGTAAAATGGTCATTTTGCTATTTTTTTCAATTTGGGTATGTTTGGTATGTTGAGCAAATAGGTTGGGCCAAGTTTCAATGGATTTAGAATCCATTTGATAGGTTTGGCTCATGTTGACCCATTTAGTTAAAATGGTCAACTTGGGTCAAGTTGACCAATAGGTCAAATTGGGTCAAACCAAGGGTTGGGTCAAGTTCATATGACCATTTGAAATATTTTGGTGTCTTTGGTTTGGTTCAATTTGGATTAGATTTGGTTTTGGCTCATATGACTCATTTAGGTCAAATGGGTCAAGTTGGGTCATTTGACCCATTTGACATATTTGGGTTAGGTCAAGGGTATGCTTAGGTTTGGTTGGTCATATGGAGTGGATTGGTATCTTTGTTTCCTATCAATTTGAGTTAGGTTCAATTTTGGCTCAACATGACCCCTTTAGGTCATGTTGGGTCTAAGGTCAATTGGGCTAGGTTGGGTCTAGTTGGCCAATTGAGGCTTTGTTCAAGTTCCACAAATGATTTGGGATGGACTTGACCCATTGATTTCAATCAATTTGGCTTAGATCAAGTTTTGACACATTTTGACCCTTTAGGTCAAAATGGGTCAACTTGGGCCAATTGGGCTAGGTTAAGCTCAAATGTTGGCTTGGTCAAGTTCAAACATAGGTCATGAGTGAACTTGGATCAAAGGTTTCAATCAATTTGGCCTATGGTTAATTTTGGCTATGTTAGGTTTCATTTTAGGTTAAGTGTTGACTTGGTCAACCCTTAGGTTTGACTTGATTTGACTCAATTTCTTTAATTGATCATCCCATGATGATTGTTAATCTTGATGAGAGGCAAATATGAGTTTGGTTCAATCCAATTTGGTCAGGATTAAAAGATGGCGCTACTTTAGGTCACTTTGGGTCAAGTGAGCCTAAGTGGGTCAAATGGCTTGGTCAAAGCTTGATTTGAAGTTGATTGATCTTGTATATGGATTTATGATTGAAATATAAATCTATTTACAAGTGGTTTGAAGTCAAACGGATTTGAAAATTTCATATTCAAAAGAAGAATATGAAGAGGACTTGGGTTTGATTTTTTATTTAGGTTTTGATTGAATGATTGAGATTTGGATTTATATATGAGCTCATGATTGTAGGATTGGTTGAATCATGAGAGAAAATCAAGAGTTTGGCTTGATTTGAATTGATTTTGGCTAAGTTCAAGATTTTGACTTGAAAGTCTTAGATTTAATTTTGATTTGATTTAAGTTTGATTTTTGGAGTTGGTTTTGATTGTTTGAAGTTATATTTCATTTACATATATGAATATAAATGAGAATATAAATTAATCATGATAAAATTTCAAGAATTTGAAAGAGTTTGATCATGATTTAGGGTTAAATCCATTAAAGGGAATTTAAAAATTTTAATGGAATTTTAATTTGAAATTTAATTTTTGAATTGGATTTGATTGATTTATATTTATATTTTATTTATATATGAGAATATAAATGGGAATACAAATATATTTTGAAAAATCTCATGACTTTGAAGTGGTTTGATCAAAGTTTAGGGTAAATCCATTAATGAAATATTAAGGGATTTAAGGGAATTTCAAGGGTTTTAAATTTAAATTTAATTTTGAGTTTGATTGGATTGATTTATATTTATATTTCATTTATATGTATGAATATAAATGAGGATATAAATAAGTTTTGAGAAAATCCCAAGGATTTGAATAAGTTTGATCAAAGTTTGGAGTTGATTTTGGCTAAGTCCAAGTAGTTTAGGAAAATTTTCATGAATTGATTTGAAATTTTGGATTTGATTTGATTGGTTTGAAGTTATATTTCATTTATAAATGTGAATATAAATGAGAATATAAATGGATCATGAGAAAATCTCAAATATTTGAATGGATTTGAATTATGATTTTAGCTAAGTCTTTAAGAAAGAGTTAAGGCTTAAGAAATTTGAACTTAGGAAGTTTTTATGGATTTTGATCATGGGTTTCAATCATGGAATTCAATCATGGATCTCAATCATGGAATTGAATTGAGTTTCAGAAAATCAAATATAATTTATTTGGAGTTTGACTTAAAAGAAGAAAAGTGAGGAATGGTTTAAGCTAAAGGGTAGGAAATTTTCCTAACACCCCTATGGCATGACATATTCCTATGGCTAACTCTTCTAAGTCTTCTAGGGCTAGGGGAGTGTCCACCTAATCACTAGATGTGTCTTAAGACTAAGAAACTCTTAAAGGTGTTGAGAGCTCATTCTAAAAATGAGGTCAACAGTATGTTTTGTGAATTTAGTTCATTTTACTTAATCTCAAAATGCACTTTTTTTAATATGTTTGTTTAGAGTTCATCTAAACTTAGGATTAATTAAAACACTTAATTAAAATATTCACTAAATAAAACTAAAACATGAATCCACTTTAGAAATTACTTAGGTTAGGGAATGAAAGAGAAGTTCTCTTCTCTTTCACTCTCTTTATTACTTAGTAATTAATTGTAGTATTCACTTAAACCCAATCAAAACATAAAATAAAATCAACCCAAAACAATTAAATCACTTAAATGAAACACTTCTCTAAGTTGAACATTCTTTACACTTAAAAAATTCTAACTTAAAGCCATAGCTAAGCATACCACACAAACCTCCAAAGCACACGCATTAGGCTAAGTCACCACTTCTAGCTTTAGGTTAGGGCGGTGCATGGTTTGATACTTGCTTTTATTTTGTGATATATGTTTTAGTCTGGATGTTAGGATGTATAGAATGAATGATAGGGCGATCTTAGTCTAACCATTATCTTTTGCAGGGGATTTGCTTAAGGGGCGCTGTAATAAATAAAAATATAAATATTTTTGTTGTGCAGGTGCTAATACCCCCAAACATAATCAAATAGGCCAGGTGAACTTAATCACCCATGTGTGGGGTGATAAGTACAATATACATGCTTGAGATTTATGTGATTTGTTTAGCTAATCTCTGTTTTGCATGTGTTAGCTAGATTTACTTTTCCTTTTTATATAATTTTTGCAATAAGGATTTTAGAATGATTATTATGGGAATTAGGATGAGCATTAGTCATAAGATCTCATCTTATGCACCATGTGAAGCCTTTGGATCATCCACCTTCCAATTATCCAAAAGAAGGAACCAAGGAAGAAAGAAGAAAAAAAGAAGAAAGAAGAAAAGAAGAATGAAGAAATGAAGCTTGAAGACCCCCATAACAATGATTTCCTTACTTAATTGTATGTAATTCATTTGTAATTCGGGTTGTATAAGGGTAGAGCTCGACTACCTTTTTTTTTTTAATTTTGTGCAGTGGTACCCGACCACAATGGCCTCTTATTCTTTTGTGATTAGCTTTATAAATTGATTGATGATTTGTTTAGCTTGTGCATTAAGTAGCATCATTTTCCTAGTTTCTTCCTTGCTTTATGTATGGCCTAGATGTAGATTAAGCTCTTAGATAAAAATAAATCTTTTATCAAATTTAATAATTCAAAACTAAAAATAAAGAACTCATAACCTCACCTAAAGTTTAGGCTAAAATCAAGATAAAAGAATTAGCAACCCCATAGCTGGATGAGTATTTCTTTTATAATATCATGCACAAATGCATATTATTTTCACTCTTAATTGGAGGGCTTCCACCTTTGCCAAAGAAACTTGGCTTGACCTTTGAGAGCCATGGTGGAAACACACATCCTCCCTTCTCACTGATTTTGGCCAATAATCTCATTTCTCATGCATTAGGCATATGAATCCTATCAGCCCGAGTCAAAATGATTGTCCAAAAATGAAAATAAAACAAAATATGAATTGCATTAGATTTAGGTCATTTGAAGCATACACTTACATGATCTAGTCTCTTCAAGGAGTGAGTTTAAGGACTTAGTCTCTTTCTAAACAAATAACAGTCCAATTATCTTGCATAAAGCATATGACTTGCCTACATGAATTTAAATCAGGAGGAGTTAGTTGGCGACCCCTGTGTGGTTATAAGTCTAAGCAGTTGGGTGATTTTTTCTCTCTTATGGAGGCAGACCAAATACCCACCTTTATCTTAGATTTAGGTTGTGCTTTCGGCCCTCGCCAAAGCTCCCTAGATTTAGGTTCTGAGGTTGATTCTCCCCTTTTATGGGCCATAAAAAAAATCCTCACCTCTTAGGCATTTCCTTAATCTTGTGTTATGAAATATAAGCCCTAAATTTCTAATAAAAAAATTCAACTCAAACAAATTAAATCAATTTCAAAAATATAAAGCCCAACCATAGGATATTTTGACATGCTCACTAGGTTTTCTAGCATCATGGGCATCTCCTACTTATCTTTCTTTGGTTTCGATAATCCCTCCCTCTCTTTGATCAATCCCATTTAATCTTCCAAAAAAAGTTAATCGATTGATGGTCCTATTTATTGAAATCTTTGGAGACAACGATCATTTACCTTAATCAAGAGTATTTCTAAGGGATCTCATTCCTTAGGATGTAATTAACTATAGGGGATTGCCCCTGTAGGAAACTTAATGAACCCGATTTAAAATAAACCCTGCTTTACTTTTCCATGTAAAGTAAGAGAAGAATCTTTGGTACATATGCAAACCCATTATCCTTAGGAGTCCTTGTTGAGGTGATTAGGTCCATTGTAGGGTGGTGACTTCTATCTTTCGAGATAGTACACCTCTCCTCGATGTTGTACCCAATCACCCTCAATAAGAACATCTGCAGATCTACGTGGTGTCCAAACACATAAACAGAAATAAGATGTATATTTCCATCCTCATTTTATCCTGCATAGAGTGAAGATGAAGTATATGTCTTATTCTCTAAAAAAGGAAATGAAAATTTTCACCACAGCCACCAACGGGTCACCCCGGTGGTTGTCCTTGCTTTGGGATATATAAGTTTATTATGCATTCTCTCGATGATCATTGCACAAGGGCGAGGTTGTTCGATTTGTTGTGCTATCAACCGATCACCCTGGTGGTTCCTTATTTAGAAAGGTGTAAGCCTACAAGCTTTCTTCTTGACTTTACCACGCAAAGACACCCCTTAGTTAGCTCTACCCTCATGGTTAGACTATCCCTTTGGATTTGTAAATCTAAGATAGGACTCGGCTAATATTAGCCATCTTAGTGGATCCATCACACACCGATAGGGTTCATCTAAAAAGAAATTAATTTTGACTATTTTTAAGTTGATATGAGTCCATAATGGTATTTGCTCAATAGTCACCTTAGGTCGGGTTTGATTTGTTGCTCACCATAGTGGTTCCTTGTTTAGGAGGATGTAAGTACAAACTTTTTACCTGACTTTACCATTGCACACTGAAAGGCAACCCTTATGTTGGTTAATCCTACCTCATGGCTGGTAGACTTTCCCTTTGGATTTGTAAATCTGAGATAGGACAAGGCTGATATAGCCCCTTCTTAATGGATCCATCGCACACCAACATGGTCCATTTTACTAAATCCACCATCCTTCCCTAGTGGAGTCTAAATTAAATCTATCCATTCTTATCCCTAGTTGATACTTCCCAAAATAAATCAAAGAAATCCATATATTAAATCCACCTTATCCCCAGCGGATCTGAGCTCATATCTCTAGTAGATGTGCCCTCAAAATCAAATCAAATTTCTCCCTAGTGAGCTACAAATCATATCCTCTCCCCAGTAAAGACCCACATAATCAAATCAAATCAAATCCCTATCCCTGACGGATAATATGAACCTACCTGATGCCCTAGTGGAAGGTTCATGCATCATCCCTTAGGATATAAATCAATCCTCATAATCTCCCCAATCATGTTTATGATCAAACTCAAACCCTTATCATCTCTATGAATAATCTAAACCTACTATCCTAGTGGAAGGTTCACATACTTGATCCCTCAGTGGATCCTTTCTTCCTCTATTATGCCCCTGCATAAGTTGCATTGCACTAAGATCTTGATTCTATCTACACACTCTTTAGGGATCTCATTTTAGGAGCTCTTATCTCCTCCATCTTAAACATATGACTTCTTTTATACGTTAAGAGTTTTTTAGCCTTAAGACACATCTAGTGATTAGGTGGACACTCAACCTTAACTCTAGAGGCTTAAAAGAGTTAATCATAGGAATAGGTTATGCCTTAGGGGTATTAGAAGATCTGTCTACCCTATAGCTTGAACCAAATCCTCACTTCCTTCTTACAAGTCAAAACTCCAAACTCATATCAACTCCAACTCTAACTCAAACCTTGAATCAATTCAATGGATTTTCTCAAATCATGAATCAATTCCAAATAATTGAAACCTATGATTGAAGCCCGTGATTGGATTCCAAACTCCAAAACATTTCCTAAGTCCTTTAATTCCCTCTCATGGACTTAGCCTAAAATAAATCTAAATCAATTCAAATTCAAGAAATTTTCTCACAACCCATTTATATTTTTATTTATATATAAATGAAATATAAATTCAAATCAATCAAACTAAATCCAATTCTAAAAATCTTTCCTAAGTCCTTTGATTCCCTCTCATGGACTTAGCTTAAATCAAATCTAAATCAATTCAAATTCAAGGAATTTTCTCATAACCCATTTATATTCTCATTTATATTCACATATATAAATGAAATATAAATTCAAATCAATCAAATTAAACCCAAAACTCAAACCCAAATTCATTCAAAATTCAACTTAAGCCTTTCAAGTCAAATTCTTGAACTTAGCCAAATCAAATTCAAATCAAGTCAAACCCTTGATTTTTCTTCATGATTCAATCAATCCTTCAATCATGAACCCAAATATAAATACAAACTTCAATCATCATTCCAAAACTCAATTCAAAAATCAAACTCATGTTCACCCTTTTGAACTTGAAATTGTCAAATGAATCAAAACTCATTTGACTTCAAACCACTTACAAATGGATTTATATTTCAATCATAAGTACATATGTGAGTTCATTCAAACTTAAATCAAGCTTTGACCAAGCCATTTGACCCACTTAGGCTCATTTGACCCAAAGTGACCTAAAGTACCCTTATGAGCCAAATTCTAATCCTATGCAAATTGGATTGAACTAAGCCCACCTAAGCCTCACATTGTGAGCAACAATCATTGTAAGATGATCAATCACCTAAATTGGTGTCAACCCTAAGGGGTTGACCAAGTCAACACTTAGCCAAAATGAAACCTAAACTAGCCAAAATCCACCATAGGCCAAATTGATTGAAATCATTGATCAAAACTCATTCATGATCAATGTTTGAACTTGACTAAGTCATCATTTGAGCCTAGCCCAATTGGCCAATTGACCCAACTTGACCTAAAAAGTCAAAATATGTCAAAACTTGATCTAAGTCAAATTGATTGAAACCAATGGGTCAAGTTCATTGCACATCACTTGTTGAACTTGACCGAAGCCCCAATTAGCTAACTAGACCTAACCTAGCCCAATTAATCTTGAACCCAACTTGACCTAAAGGGTCAAATTGAGTCAAATCTAAATATAAACCAAATTGATTGGAAACAAAGATATCAATCCATTTCAAATGACAAACTAAACATAAACCAACCCATGACCTAACCCAAATAAGTCAAATGGATTAAATTGGTCAACTTGCCCATTTGACCTAAATGAAATCAAATGAACCAAATTCAAATATGAATCAAATTGAACCAAACCATTGATTCCAATATATTTCAAATGGTCACATGAACTTGACCCAACCCTTGGTTTGACCCAATTTGACCAATTGATCAACTTGACCTAAGTTGACCCATTTTGACCTAAATGGGTCAACATGAGCCAAATCACATCAAACCAACTCAAAATTCATTGAAACTTGACCCAACCCATTTTTCAATCATGCAAACATATTCAAATTGAAATCCAAGCCAAATGACCATTTTAACCCTAGGTCAAAGGGTAAATTTTGGCTAAATTCATTTGGAATTTATTCAAATCCTCTCCATGACCACTTGGCACCCTCTTAGTGGACTAAGCACACTAGTGAGTGTGGTGCACCTAACCCATTGGGTTTGGGTCAGCCCAACACAACCCAAGGTTAAAATCGACCACCCCATAAAAATAAGCACATAGGGATCATTCCTCCTCTCATTTTCCACATGTGCAACTTCTCCACTACCCTTCTATAGCCAAACTGACCCATGTGCAAACCCTAAATGGCCTAACAACCCATTGCATGAGGTCAATTGATCAAAAATGGCATCTCTAAGCTCGACCATCTAATTGCTCTAGGGGAAGATATACTCCCCCTAATTTCATTTGAATTCAAAAGTCTCCAATTCGATTTTGCTTAGGGAAGCCAGAGGAACCATTTCTAAGTCTCCCCAAGCTTCTTAAAGTGATTTTGAATTTCCCATTTCGATTTTCTAAGACTGAAAATAGGGGAGCTCCCTCACTAATCCATCTCACTCAATACTCCAAACCAATCTAATTCACTTTGCAAGCTTCATCAGAAAACTCAATCGAATTCACCCAAGCCTTCACACAAGTTCTCCAAGCAAGGGAAGAGTGTTCTTGATCAAGACCAAGCCCACTTCAAGGTGAACTTGGCCTATAAGAAGATCCATCTAATTTTAACACCTCAAAACTTCAACAAGGCTTTGTCTCCATTAGACGAAGTTACTTCAAGGGAATCGAGCGCCGGTGATAGCATCCGGCAAGGTATGCCATTAAACCGAGCATAATTTCATCTCCTCTTTGTCCTTTGTGCAGGGAAGTTTCACCCAAAGAAAAGCTAGTCGTTGGATGTGTTCCCCTTTATTCTTAGATGGTGTAGGTTGAATTTTGTTTCAATTCAATCGAGCTCGGATCTTCCCCTAGAAGATGAACGGTGTCCATCTCCCACAGGAAAGATCGTAGATGGATCATGGGCCGTCCATCCGTGCATTTTAGATGGACGGCCATGATCAAGACACCTAGATCCGTCATTTTAACCCTTAAGAACCGCGGGCTTGATCTTAGTCGTCCGATCCTTGATCGGACGAATGGGGAGAAAGCACGTAGCATCGTCGCTGACGCGGTGCTACAATGTGACAACTTAAGTTGCCTCTCCCATCGTGCCACGAGGAAAGTGCGTGCCGCGTCAGCCTCCACGTGGCGTCAACAGGATTAACCACTTAATTAGGCTATTTAATTAAGAAAAAAATCATGGAAATTTCAAATATTCATATCTAAGTGTAGAAAAATCAAAAAAATATGAAATAGATTGCATATGAAAGATAATTGAATGTAGAATATTATAAAATTGATTTTGATAGATTTTGAATAGTGTTATTTTCTAAATTTGAGTTTTATTAAGAATATAATTAGATTAATTACTCTCTAATTGTTCCATTAATTAATCTCAAACTTCTCATGTGTATTTAGTGAGATGATTTTTGTCTCCCCTAATTTTCTTGGTATTTATTAATAGTTTAATTAGGGTAATTGCTGGATTCATTCCTAATTATTCTCCTAATGTAATTAAGCCTAATTAAATATGTAATCAGTGGCTTAATCTTTTGATTGAGTTAATTAAGGTTTGTTTAAATAAACAGGAGGTTTAGGGAATAATTTTGAGATATTTTTCTTAAGTTATTCCTTAAACCTCCTCTTCTTCCTTAATCCAAATTTAATTAAAGATTAATCCACTAATTACCTACCTACTTAATTTGATAAAATTCTAAAACCTTCCATAACTTAACTAATTCATCTTGGGTAGGTGCTTAGGTGTTCAATAACCTAAGTACATTAAGAAAATCAAAATCCAACTCACATGTGTGGGAAGGGTTATGAAATTACTAAAATTAAACCCTTTAGCTTAATTAATCATTAATCATGAGCCAATTGCCCCCTTTCTTTTTAGATGCATTATTGATTTAAATTTCTTGTGTGATATTATGTCATCCATTGGTTCATAATTATTTGGTTAAGTATGCTAAGGTGGTGTAGGTAAGGGGTAATTAATACACTTAATTCACACCTTAACCTAAACAAAATATAAAAATCATATAATGATCCTAAGAACAAACTAAATTAACTCACATATAAGGGAAATGGGTTAGAACCAGCAAACATTCCTTCACATTTCCTAAATCAAACATATAGCAAATTCAAAACCAAAATCATATTAAGCAAACTTTGATTCACTTTGAACTTTCTTATTTCATAGGATTGTCTTTAGAAATTAATTAGGGTAAATGAATTTGCATTGCTTTCATCACTTTATTTCTTTTCTAGCATGCTAAATGTGTATGTCATATGAAAATCATGCATCCATCCCTTTTAAAAAACAAAATTAAAAATGAAATGTTTTCTTTATTTCAAATTGTATGTTTTGTCTAAAGTAAAAAATATGAATGGCTATTATCACTACTAAATTCAAAATTATTTTTAAAACTTATAAATCAAACATTAAAATTGAAAGGTATGCTACTTATAATTATTTATAAGCTTGCATGAGAGAAATATAAAGATATGTATTATGTGGCTTTGATTCTACCTCTCTTTCTTAACATAGAATTGTATATGATTGGCAATGTGTATAGTCCATTTGAAAAGGACATAACACTTGCTCAAATCCACTCCTATACACTCATATGTCATGAATTAAGAAGGAATTTCACATCACACATATAAATTAAACATCCAAACCAAAAATCAATAAATTTAAACTTGGGCATCTTTCTTTTCCCATTTATTTCTTTTGTACATGCATATGAATTTAAGGAAAGTGGTATATTAGTCTGGAAAATCTCGGGATTGCAAAGCTTTAAGTAGCCCTAAGTAGGTCTTGTACCTTACACCCCTAGTGCTAACAATGACGTCGTACTCACTTATGCCTTTCATACATGCACATGTGCATATGAATAAAAGATAAAAGAAATCCCTCTTTTCTACTTAATGAAAATCATGCATCAAAAGGCATCCAAACTTTCTTAAGTAACACTACTTAGCATTCATCATTAAGATGTGCTAAACATTCTCATATGTATGTATAGATATGCTTAGGATCCATTCATATGTATGTTATATATGTTGGGAAAGAAATGAAATGATGTGTGTTTTGTGATATTACTTCACTTAATCTTAAAATATCTTTCTTTTTGAATAGGTTTGTTTAGAGAAAATCTAAACTTAGGATTAATTAAAACACATAACAAAATATTTACTAAACAAAAATCAAATATGAATCTACTTTAGAAATTACTTAAGGTAGGGAAGGAAAGAGAAGTTCTCTTCTCTTTACCTTCTCTTTACAACTTAATAATTAATTATAGGTTCATTCAAACATGAACAAATCACCAAATAAAAATCAACTAAATAAATTAAACAACTTGAATAAAATCACCCCTCTAAGTTGAACATTTTCATACTTAGAAAACTTCAACCTTAAAGTCATAGCTAAGCATACCACGCAAACTTTAAATGGCACACACATTAGACAAAGTCATCATTTCTAGCTTTAGATTAGGGCGGTGTATAATTTGTTGTTTATTTTTGTTTTGTGATATTTTATTTTAGTCTGAATATTAAGGTGTATGTGTGTAGACTAAATTGTAGGATGATTTAGTCTACTCATTGTCTTCTGCATGGGATTGTGATTAAGGGGCGCTGTAATAAAAATATAAATACTTTTGTTGTGGCTTATACCTAAGCATAATAATAAATGTGAACTTTACATGTGTAAAGTCCAATATACATGCTTGAATTGTATTTTGTTTTTCAATCTTTGTTAGTTAGATTTACTTTTCCTTTTAATGTACTTTTGTAATTAGTATTTTAGAATGATTGTTATGGGAGATTAGGATGAGCATTGGTCATAAGATCTCATCTCATGTACCATGTGAAGCCTTTGGAGCAACCACATTCCAACCATCCAAAAGAAGGAACCAATAGAAGAAAGAAGAAAAAAAGAAAAAAATGAAGACCCCCATAACATGAATTCCTTGCTTAATTGTAATTAATTCATTTATAATCTAGGTTGTATGAGAGTAGAGCTCGACTACCCAATTTATTTTCAGGTTTGTGTGATGGTGCCCGACCATAAATGACATTTTTTTCTTATGTTAGCTTTATAAAATATTTTGATGTTTTGTTTAGCTTGTGCATTAAGATAATATCATTTTCCTAATTTCTTCATTGCTTGATGTATGGCCTGGATGATGATTAGGCTCTTAGAAAAATAAATTTTCTATCCAACTAATTAATTCAAACTAAAAAAAATAACTCATAACCTCATCTAAAGCTTAGGCTAAAAAAATCAAGATAAAAGAATTAGTAACCCCTTAGTTGGATGTGTACTTTCTTTCCTAACATCATCCATAAAAGCATATTGTTTCACTCTTGATTAGAGGGCTTTCACCTTTGCCAAAGAATTTGGCTTGACCTATGAGAGCCATGATGGAAATACACCTCCTTATCTTACTGATTTTGGCTCATAATTTTATTTCTCATGCATTAGGCTTAAAGAATCCTATAGCCTAAGTCAAATGATTGTCCAAAATAAAAATAAAACATATAAAAAATTTGCATTAGATTTAAGTCATGAATTTATGCCCTACATGATCTAGTCTCTTTAGGGAGTGTGTTTAAGGACTTAGTCTCTTTCTGAAGAAATAACAACCTTGTTATCTTGCATAAACATATGACTTGCCTATATATTTTAAAATCATAGGAGGAGTTAGTTGGTGGCCACCCCTAGGTGATTGTAAGTTTAATAATCGGATGATTTATCCTCTCTTGTAGAGGTAAACCAAATACCCATTTTCGCCTTAGAGTTAAGTCTTACTTTTGGCCCTCGCCAAAGCTCCCTAGATTTAGGTTCTAAGGTTGCTTCTCTCCTTCACAAGCTATATGCATAAATCCTCACCTCTTAGGCATTTCTGTGATCTTGTGTCATGGAATCATAAACCCTAGCATTCTAACAAAAATTCAACTCAAACAGATTAATTCTATTTCAAAAATATAAAGCCCAACCATAGAGTAGTCTGGGGTGTTTATTAGGCTTCCTAGTATTTAAGCATCATATACTTATTTTCATTTGGCTTCGATAAGAACTCCCTCTTCTTGATCGATCCCACTTGGCTTCCTAAAAATAAAAAAATTGATTGATAGTCCTACCTTTTCAAAATCTTTAGAGACAACGATCATTTACCGTAATCGAGAGTATTCCTACGAAATAATATTCCTTAGGATGTAATTAACTATGGGGCTTGCCCTCAGAGAAAATTAGTTAAAATAAACCCTTTTCTTTTTCATGTCATGTAAGAATCTTTGGTATATTCCAAGACCCATAGTCTGAGTCATTTAGGTGATTAGGTCTTGTAGGGTGGTGATTTCTATCTTTGAGATAGTACACATATCTAAATGTCATACCCCTAATAAGAATATATATCAATCCATCCCAACAAGGCATTTTATATATATTTATGTTTTCATTTGTCCTTCTTTAAAATGATGAAGGCAGATAAGATATAAAATATTTTCACCAAACATCATTTTCGTTAGCCATGCATCTTTTGGGCATATTGATCTCTCCAACACTATATCAAATGCCTTGTCACACCACAACCAATTGAGTCCTTTTATTGACCTCACTTTATGAGTTCTCAACTTCCTCATCATAGATCTAAAAACACTAAGAGCTCCTTAGAAGATACTTCTAAATTAAAATACTAACTCCTGGGACTTATAAGAGTTACCTGAATATTGTGTCTGGACTTAAGACTTTCTACCCATCCTAAACCCAATCCATACTTCCCTTCTCAAACCAAATCTCAAATTCATGCCAAACCAAAACCAAATTTTCAAGACTCATAATCAATCTAATGACCACCCAAGCTCTTTCTCCATAAAATCTTATGATTGAATTAACCCTTTCTAAGCTTTGATTTGTCTCATGACTTAGCCTTAACCAAATTCAAATTGTCCAAATTCTGACTTTCTTGATCAATTCAATCTCAATTATTTATTAAATCCAAATCCCAAAACCAAATTAGAACCCATAATCAAATCCAAAATCAAAATCCCTTAAAGCTCTTATGGTTGAATTCCATAAATCTAGCCATCTCCACCTAATAAACCCAAATTTGATTGATCTCTTCATGAATCATTTATATCTTGTTATACTCATAAACATAAATGATATAAACTCAAATGGCCAATACTAAATCAAACTAAATTCAAATCAATCAAAATCATTTTAAGCCATAAAACCTCCAATGACTAGCAAATCTCATATAAAATCAACCAAACCAATTGCTTTATAAATTCATTATTCATTTATATTTATAAATATACCAAACCCATTCAATGACTATAAATAAATCAAACTAAATTGGTTTTTCTCCTGCCTTTTGACCTATCCTTAAATTGTCAATTTTCTTTGACTCCAAACTCAAATGATTTTCTAATGAATCATTTATATCTTCATTTATATTCTCAAATATAAATGGAATATAAATTCAAATATCCAAAACTAAATCCAAAATCAAACCAAAAATCAAGTCCAATTGGCTCACTTGACCCAAAGTGGCCAATTTGATCTACATGAATCAAAATCCAATTCAATTCAAATCAACGTGAATTAAGCCAATCCAAACTTCATGTCATGATTGTCATCATCAGGTTAATCAATTATCATGAATTGGATCAAACCAAGTCAACAAGTTGACCCTTAACCATATGAACCCAAACTAGTCAAAACAACCTAAACTAAATTGATTGCAACCAATGACTCAAGTTCATTCCAAATTGATTATTGGACTTGACCAAAGCCTTAATTGAGCCCAATTTGACCAATTGGTCAACCTAATCTAATTTAGCTCAAAGACCTTAAGGGTCAAATCAATCTATAACCAATTCAAATCCAAATTGAACTTAACCAAAGCTTACAATATATTTCCAAATGATCAACCAAACCCAAACCAAGCCATGATTCAAGCCAATTTGGTTAATTGGATCAAATATCAACTTACAAATTGACCTAAAGGATCAAATAAAATCCAAAATCTAAATTTAAATTAAACCAAATTGATTGAAACCAATTGAACCATTATACTCCAAATAATCATTTGAACTTGACCCAATTTGACCAATTGGTCAACCTAACTTATTTTGACCCAATTTGGCCCAAATGAGCCAAATTGACTCAAATTAAACCAAACGAACTCCAAATGACATGAAATTTGGTCCAACTCATTTTTGACTCATTTGAAATCTACTCAAATTAAATTTAATTCCAAATGACCACTTTGCCCTTGAATCAAGGGCATCTCATGAAAAAATACACTCACCTAAGTGGTCATTTCTCTTTCTTGATCACTTGACACTCATTCATTGGTCCACATAAGCACCAAAGACACTAAACAACCCAACCCAAGAGGTGGTTGGGTCAGCCATGACTCACAGGGAGGTGAATTCACCTCACGCCTCCCATTGGAACACTTAGCATGAAGGACTTCCACCTCCCCTTGCTAGAACACTCATTTGTCCTTCATGACAGCGACTTCCCATGCCTTAGCCAACCAAAATGAGCCACCTAGATGATTCCATTCAATTTTCAATCCCCCCAAGCCAAAGGATATCCAAGAGCAAAAAATAATCACAAAATAAGGGGATTTTTGGCCACATTAGAAACAAGAGAATTAGAGACACCAAAACTCCTCCCACTCTCATTCCTTTCTCCTAGATCTCCCAAAGCAACCAACAACCATTCCCACTTGGTTTTTGAGCAAAAGATAATAAAATCATGGAAAAAATGAAATTAGAGAACACACCATTCTAAAGTGAATTTTAGGCTCATTCAGCTTTTTATTTATAGGATCATCATGAAAATCATCGCCATATAATTTTCAAGAAAAATCAATTTTAGCTTTTATTTGTGATATTTTCTATTATTTTAGAATTTTAAAAAATCTTGTATATATGATTTTATTTTATCCCAATATAAAAAAATTTTTTGATAATCATGAAAATGAGCGATAAACACTAAGATTTTGCAAATAAAGCCTCGGTTTACTATTTTGTCATTTGAATAATTTAATTCATGATTAGATCGAAATTAAATCATCGATCATGATTTCCATCCTTGATAATTGAAATGATTTGATTGAAATATTATCATTTTCCTCTTCATCCCTTTTGATCAATTAATATAATGGTACTACCTCATAAAAAAATTATGATGATTGCTTAAAATTATTTAGATCACCAAATTTTTCATAAAAAATAAAATACTTAACTAAAAAATTGTAAAGGCTCCATTAATTGTTTCCAAGAGGAATCAACAAACCTAAACCCTATAAATTTAATCAAATATTTGAACTTAATTTTAGTTTAGTAAAAATCAAATTTTATTAATTAAACAAAAATACACAATGTTGAAATTTTCTGGATTGAAATTAAAGAAAACCCAACTATAAAAATTTCAAGTCAAAAATATTTCTGAATTAGAAGATATTACATTCTAAAGTTCAAATTGTCTATTTTAACAAAATTAAATTAATAGACTTTATAAAAATCATGAAAAATCACTTAAATAAATTGAAACTTTGAAAAATCATAACAAATCATAAAAAAAATCATAAAAATACAAATAAATACTCATTTTAAAGGTATTTCAGATGAAAATTTAATAAAATTAATTCCAATTGATCTTGAATAGTAATTAAGATTTAATTTGGGTTTAAATGAAAATTTAATTAGATTATAATTTACTAAAATTAATCCCAAATTTTTGAGGATGATTAATGATAACTATAAAATTTTTTGAGATTTATTGCTTAGTTAATTAGAAAATTGATTTAGCCTTTATATTTTCTTATTTAATTATTAATATAAAACAAAAATATTAATTCTTGTAATCATTGTAATAAATGAATATAAAAATAATTGACCTCTTATTCTTTTAAGTTCATTTCACTTGATTTAAATAATTAATAATTATTTAATTCATTAATTAAAATTTTTAATCAAATTAAAAATTTTATCTATCTATAATTACTATTTAAATAAGAGAATAAAGAAATTATATATTTTAAAAATTTAAAGAATTTAATTAACCAAAAAGTCAAATTATAATTTTTTATAAATCATATTTTATTTATATATTAATTTTAACAATTACTATATTATTAAGATTAAAAAATTAATGGACTTAATCATATTAAAATTAATTAAAATCAACTTAATTTTTCATTAACTAAGAAATTAAAAAAATTAATTTTAATAATCAAAATATTTAAATTAATTTAAAATAAATTTATTTTATGATTATTTTAAATTAGTTAAATAAAGTCATATGATTTATTTAATTATTAAAATGTTAATGAATGATTATGAATATTTTAAAAATATTAAAAAATAAATGATTTTATCAATAAAAATTTAAATTAAATTAATGTGTTTATTATAATATTAAATATAATTTAAATCTTATGAAATTATTATTATAAATGCAATATAAATATAAGAAATAAGATTGTAATATAAAAGTCCAATTTAAATATTATATCAACAAGACTTAAATATATAAACCTTTCAATCAAAATAAACCTTTAAATTAATATCAATATTATTTTTTATTAAAAACAGGAGAGAGAGAGAGAGAAAAGAGAGAGAAAGATTAAGTGCAATAAATAAATATGTTATTATTTATTATTATTTTAATATTTAATTATTTATCACAATTAATTTATAATTTTTATCAAATAAAAAAATATTATTAAATTTTTAATTAAATTTAAATAATTTATTTAATCAATTATGAATTAAATTAAAAATATTATAAAGAATTAATTTTCTTTAATAAATTTATAAATTATAATGTTTGATATTAACTAATTATAATAAATTAATAAAAAAAAAAAGTATTAATGAATAATTAATTTAGAATTGTATTTAATTAATAATTTTATTTAAAATATTAAATTTTTTTTTAATTTTACAAATTATTAATTATTTTAAATAGTTATTATTATATAAAAAACAACATAATAAAATTAAATATCTCAATAAGATTTAATTACATATAAAATTTTAAATAATAGATAAATAAAAAAATTTTAACTGAATTTCAAAACTCTTAATGTTAAAATTAAGATTTACTTATATTTACAAATTCAAATTTGAATTTAACTAAATTTACTATATTAAACCTACTTGCAAACCAAAACAATCTAGTTTAACTTCTTTTATTTATGAATACCTTAATTTCCATTAATCATTATGTCAAAATGTTATATTAAATTTTTACTTAATATAAATTTTAAATAATTATAATTTCTAATTTTTATCTTTAAAAATATTAAACTGATTAAATTAAAAATATAAATCTTGTTGTTTAAATTATGAAAAATTAAAATATAATTTTTTCAAAAAATATAATATGTAAAGATCAGATCTCAGCTAAGTAATATTCAAATCATACTTTCTAATTCAAAGATTCTTGTTACATTAAAAAAACATATGATCTTTATACTTGATGATTAATGTATTTTTTAATAAAAATTTCTACTTTAATAACTCAAAAAATTGATCAATTTATAATCTTAAAAACCTAGGTTCTAACCAAGATAAATAAAATAACTTTAAATATTATAACATCATCATATTATTCATTTAAAATAAGGATCTTCACTCTTACATTATAAGAACCTATCAATCTCTAGAAATTCCCTCATTGATTTATACAATATCATCACTCTAGATTTATCTCTAACAAATCAATGTATTAAAATGGTTTATAAATTGTAAACTTTCATTTAGTCTAAGTCATAATTTCATGCAAAATACAATCTAATCTTTGTATGAGTATTTAAGACTGATTCTTTTCCCAAATAATTATCAATCATTACTCATAGACTAATTGATTTAAATATAAAAAGATCGATACACTAAGTTCAGATTAGATAATTCTCTTTTTGTAAATATCTATATCTTCTTCAAATATTATTTTAAATTCTAGATATATATCTTTTGTCTTTTTTTAATCATATCTATTAAGATTTTATTTGTATAATTTAATATGTATTTCTAAATAAAATTTCAAATTAAAACAAAACCAACTTTCTTAAAATATAAAATCATCATATGTAGATTAACTAAGAACAGAATGCTAATCTTTTAAAATTATCTTTATTTAATTACAATAATTAAAAGTTAAAATTTGGAGATTATTTAAATTATTAATAAAGATTTTATTAATTTTATGATTAATTTTATTTTAATGAATAAATTTATTTTTCTTTAAATTTACCAATTTATAAATAATTTAAATAAAAAAAATCTTACATTAAGAAGTTAATTCTTTATTTATATTTAATTAATGATATTGTTTAGATTGATTTGAATTATTTATTCAATTTTAATAATTAATTTAACTAAATTTACTTGATTTTGACTTATAATTTAGTCGTAAATCCTAATTTAACTCAAGAAATCACTTGATTACTAAATTTAAAATTAATTGAGTAAGATGATTAATTAATTATTTAATTGATTTAATTTTAAATTTCTTGATTGATTAATTCCAAATTAACTATGAATTATTTAATTAATGATTAATTATTTAATTAATTAACATTTAAAAATGTCAGATATATTTCTTTAAAAATATAAAACCAATGACAAATTACAATGAAATCAATATATCAAGAAATCAAAATGAGAAAGATAATCTTGAAGATGATACATAACTATATCTTATACATGTTGGTATCTTAAAGACATTTGTTGTTCTTAAAGACATGTTCTTCTTATAAGTGTTGCATTAAATACAAGGAAAGTTTTATGTTGGGCAACTTGGAGTTGCGTTGACTTGGAGATCGACATATTCTTAATGAAATGGTGGCTGATAAAGATATATCATCTAGAGTACCAAAATGTGAATAATGAAAACTTGTGCAATATTGGGACAATGTCATATCGTATCACATAAAAGTGCGCTTTTCATCCTAGCTACATCCCAGCACAAGGGAAGAGAATAAAATGATAGCCCATAGAAAAGCCACTAATAAGAAGATAAAGCAAACAATGGGCTCTTAAAGACATGTTGGTTGGGCTTATGAGAGATTCGCGTTGCTCTTATAATGAGAGGAAAAAAAAAGCATATCAAGACTAGTGATTTATTTGATTTGGCTTTATAACCAACATTCATCAAGCAACGAGAAAGAGGAGTCCGCTGAGTAAAATGAAGTGGATATGGCGCAAATAAGATTCAGCTTACATGTTAGTCTATGTAATAAGGAAATGGCAGAAGAGAACAGAAGAGCTAACCAAAAGACTCATTTTTGTTTCATAGATAGTTCATTTCTCAGTGAGTCATCAAAGTTCTTTCAGAAAGAAGAAGAGGATTTATAGGTGCTTGAGTTAGAGGCAATGCTATAAGGCAGAAGGTAACATGCAGGACGGTAGAGGGGATGGTCCACGTGGCATGATGAGAGATAATCAAGTGTCAGGTGTCATTCAACGAGTGGTTGGTTCCTTAGGTGACATGTCAGGCCGGGAAAGAGATCTTAGACATATGAGACACTATATAGGCAATAACATGTGCCCTATCTGAAGTGGTTGAATCAAATGGTATGCCGAAGGAGGCATGCAAATGGTATCTACGCTTAGCATTATTGTTCATATGCTTATCTATCCTATACTCAAAATATAGATATTTAAAATTCAATCTGAACTTTAGAATTTTTTAGCAGCAGCATTTATAACCATGATTCCCCAGCTTTAGAATTAATTGTCAAGGGCAAATACAACTCATCAAATGGTATCTACGCTTAGTGAAGTACCCTAGTCAAGGGAAAATTATTTCTCCAACAATTCAAAATAAAATCATATATTTTATAATGTATCATTCATCATCTCAAAAATTTTAAAAAAAAAAATTCTATCACAATTCAACTTCAACAGCAAAATAGGGGACTTACTTTTAAATTTGAGGCATGAAACACACACATATCTTTGTCTTTTTTTGATTAAATTACATGGAAAGATGATCGCAGTGCTAGAAAAAGAACATGTACAAAGCCAAAACTAAAATAAACGCTAATGGAACTAGTAAATCAATAGCAAATAATAGCTACTACCATGAAACAAAATAGAATCAGCAAAAATATCCTTTCACGAACTTTACAAAATGGGAAAGCTTAAACAGTTTAATTAATTAAAAAAATGGAGGTCCAAAATTTAAACCATTACAAAGAAAAATTAAATAAATAAAAATAAAAATAAAAAACATTATACCAATCCCAAAACTGAAACAAGAACCAACAGAACTACATCGTTTTATATTTCCTTTGCCAACCTATGTAATGTCTAAGAGTAATAATAATACCTGTAACATACTTACAAACTACACCTCCCCACAAGTTCAGTGACCAGATAGTTCCTTAAATAACACCAATTTCGCTACAACCTTCATTTTGCACTTCCCTATTACCCCAAGAAAAAAGAATACAAACTTAGCTTATTCATTAATATATGTAAGACTGGCTGGGTTTCAAGACAATATGGATAAAGCAGAATGGACTGAAAAAAAAACACCATTAAGAAAACTGAAGCCTACAAGAAGAATCACCCAAACCAGGTATAATATGCAGCAGCGTGGAGGGAAGGGGAAAAAGTGCATAAATATGCTTCATGACTGGACAGCCAGCCTCTGGAGATGCTCACAAAAAACTTGAAGGCTCACATCATCTGTAAAGATAATATCCGAGCCAGGAGCGACCTCATGTGCAGAGTTGTATGTGGCTGATGGGTTCAGCTTAGCTAAAAGAAATCTTGCCTGCAGAATAAATTTAGAGTTCAACTATCCAAAGAGAAGTTCTAAGCAGCTATATGCTACAAATGTCAAAAGCAAATACTTCATTATTTTCACTGAAACGCTTTACCAACTTTTGGTATGGGAAAAGAGAATGAGGAGGTTAATCCTATCATAATCAACTTGGTTCAAATCGCTGTCTAAATGTTTATATATGATAAGAAAATATAAATAAGTTATTGCAAAACTAAGAAACTAGCTACAAACAAATAGCAATCATAAAGCAAAAGGGTACTTTTTTTCATCCTAGTACTTCATTAACAAAAAAATTATAAAATAATAAAAATAATCTTCCATAAAACCGGTTGAAGGTTGCCAATTGTTGTTTTCCACTTGTGTTTATTATTTTCCTTTCGGAAATGCAGTATTCCATAATACTTCATCATCATTCAACTTTCGCAATTAATTGAGGCCTACGTTTTAATTTCTCAGATCTTGATGTTCTGTTTCCTTCGGTTGAAGCCTTCCTAAGCAATTCCAAGCTTGATCCTCCTATGACATACACTTAGATTTAGAACTACATTTGATGTTCATTCTAGATGGATTGAATATTTCTAAATGAATTCCAAAGGCCATAATTCAGTCAATGGTTTGACTTACGAATTTTTCCACTTCCATTTATTCCTTTTTTTTTCATTGCAGAATATTAGTAACACCATCCTCATCAATAAAATTAATCCCCAATACTTCAAGTCTTCTTTTCAAATCTTCATTTGCCATTCATTTCTATCAAGAACGGCATTTGGTGTTTATTCTAATCTGAGTGCATCTTTTAAACAACTTATTAACAATTACAAATTCCAGTATATTTCATTGTCCGCTAGAGAAAGAACAATTATTAATCAGAAGTTATAATATGTGGCATAGAACTAAGTTTATAACATAGTAACTCTTGGGAGTAACAACCCTGTGACTCTGCCAATGGACCATACAATCATAGTTAAGAAAATCCTGGGCAGAGGAGCTGGATAACAAATTAACAAAAAAAAGTACCTGGGAGCCATGCTGATCACAAACAACTAATCTTGGGACTGGGAATCTGTCTCTGATTATCATTTGGGCATCATCATGTGGAGCTTGCAAAAGAAGAGTGAAAGCCTGAAAGAAAAACATGCCCTTAAATAGAGAGAGAGAACAGAAGTTAAAAAAAATAACGATTTTGCATGGACATTGTTTGCTTTTTTTTTAAAGTTGCAATGCTCTTCAAAAACTTGGTGCAAGTATCACACTTCGTAATTTGAGGGGAAAACATTTTAAGAAAGCACTTTTGACGGGCAACACATTGTTTTTACAATGGAGGCAAAACACTTTGAGAACAACCTCTCATTTGTGTGAGTGTCGGTGACTTCATTTGGTGCAAAAATATAACCCAGTATCACAGCATTATGGAAAGAAACTTTAACTACGATCTTTCACAATAACTCATATTAAATATATGTAGTTACTTACACCATTTTGTAAATTTCTTGTGAACTTTCCCATGTGAATAGATAAATGGAAGCCTATATTTCCAACAAAAGCTAAAGGGAAATATGAAAATAAGTTCCTCATTTCTTACAGGAGTTGCAACCAAGACCCTCAGTACTTGGGACCCCAATTATAATATTAATATCTTCTTCCAACAAGACAGACAGACACTTAATAAAGCTCTTTTTTTATTTATTTAACCTTTGCAATTGGGACAAGGATGCTTGGACCTCAACAATAAATTGTCATTAGCAGAAAAGTTTGTCATTCCAGATAACTTCATTCATCCGCTTCAAAGCAAACGAAAGTTGAACATTCAAGGGAAACGCAGATGCATTTTCATGGATAATAAAATTGCCCAGGGAATAAAATAAAATAAAGAACACCAAATGGGCCTGGTTACTTGCTAGGTTAAAAAAGGAGAGACACACTTGATCTTTAGAAAATGGGAGACTTAATTGCACCTAGTGCCAAAAATGAGGAAAATTTAAGACAGTGATGCAACTCAAAACTTGGAAGTAGCTCAGCCAGAAAAAATATGAAAAGACTTGAGACGCAAAAATTAAGGTAATGCCAAAGAAGACTAATTGCTCAACTGACCAAAAAACAATTAAGATGCATATGAAGAATGAATTACATCTCATAACAATCAAAGTGCAGTAGACACTTTAATACCTGATGTTCTGGCTGGTTTTGGTATCCCATATTGCGCCACTGAGCAATTGTCGTACCATGAAAAATAACTACACTGAAATATGCATCTAGTAAGAGTATGCGGTCTGCTGCTATAGATGCTACATCCAACAAAGCAGGCGAAGGAGGTGCGTTAAAAGAGTATGATATCAGTGAAGGCTGAATCATGACAACAGAGTTTGCAATGCTTTCTCGATTCAATAAAATGCGGAAATATGCAGTCTCATCAGGGCTATTATTGAAAACCTGAAACATACATCTAAGTATTTAATATGGGAAAGTTGCAGTTATGAAATATAAAAAGAAAAAGCCCAAAATAATCTTTTGACTATTCACATGTGATCAATTAATCCTAGAGTACCACATTTCACCAATTAGGCCCTTAAATATACAAAATTGATCCCAGATGATCCCTCAGGTAGCAATTGATGAAAATTTGGAATATAAAATTGATCCCAACTTAGTGCCTCTACTAAACAAAATTGATACTACAATAGCTCCTGAGGCATCATTTGGAATCAATTTTGTGCGGTCGATAGACTACATTGGAGAAATGTGATACCATATGACTAAATTGGCCACATACCAATAGTTGCTGGGCCGTTTTGGACTTTTTTTCCTTGAGAAAACCAAATTTCTCACCTGTACAAACTGTGACCGCCTCAAATTAAAAATGAACTGTGGAAATATTGAAAAATTAGGATTTATAGTAAATGAGCTAGGATCATCTTTCCGATAGTCACCAAAACGTGAGCAAAGGCGGATGAGTGATCTATCCAAGAATCGCATTGCATCAAATTCTTCCTGATAATAAAGAAAAACAGAAATACATCAGCACAATAAGATAATGTGATGTTGCCAATTAAAACAATCAAAAAGATTTTAATGCTTAAAAATAAAAAATAAAAATAAAAACCTAAAAGGAGTTCTCCAGTTTGAAAAAAAAAAGAAAATTATAAAGCTAACAACGTGCACTAACCAAAATGCAACAAGATTATTAGATTGATTTGCACATGAAATTAAAGCTTCATGCTTCTGCTATGCAATTATATTTTCACTATCACCAACATTAGCTTTATCACAGTAGTTTGCGCCGGTAATATGAATCTCCCCATTCATTCATTGTTTGTTTAGTATCAAAAATGCAATTATAAATAGTTTAAGCAAATATTTATACACAATTTCAGCCCTTATCAGTGTACATAATAGTTAACGCAGGTATACTCATGAGCAGTAAATAACTGACCTCCGTCTCCATCTTAAATGTAACGTATCTAGCCAATACAACAGCAGCAGTTTCCTGGTCAAATCCGTCAACCAGTTCCTAGAGGACCAGCGATGTATGATATCAGTCAAATAAATCAATAAATATAGAAATTTTTTGATCAACTGAGTGACAAAATGTCAAAAAAAAGCCTCATATATATATATCTATATATATGAGGCCTCATATATATAAGATCAATTGACCTTAGTGTTGACATTTCATGGGAAGTAAGCTTCATGATGTATGAGCTAACACCATAAACGAGCTTCTCGAAGAAATAACATATAACATTTTCAAAAAGAAAATCAGTTAAAACAACCTAAAAGAATCACATAACTGCTATTGTCAAAGCATTCATACCCAAGCCACAAAGTTCTTTAAAACATTGAATAAGATAAAAGTGTAATCTTTTGCAGGAATTAAAAATACATTTTGTAATCCCAACCTTGAAAAAAACAGCACACGAACGATTTGATAATCTCAAACTACAACGAAGGCTAAAATTGAAGTTGAAATAATGCAGGGCACAAACTTTCCAAACCATAATTGCATACTTCAAGTTACATGTAATTAAGAAGGTATGTTATTTGGATCATAAAGAACCGAAAAGACCATACTAACATAAAATAGAAACAAGAAAAGAAGGCTATTAATATATTCCAATGCATTTTTGCTTGGTGCAAAAAGAAAAGTTTATAAATCTTTTTCTCAATGAGGTTTGACTTAGGGCATGATGACTCGCCCTATTAAGATTCCATGTTTTCATAACCCCGGGAAAATTATAGACCCAGTCTATTTAGTCGGCAGAGATAATCGACCCAACTTAGCTCAATGATTATTATTAATAAGCATATGTTGTGTCATTTAAAAAGACCTCATACATAAATATTTGAGCGACCAATTTTGAACCGAGACAGACCAATGGAAATCTTTATCTCCCATTTGGTGAATCAAGCCGTGCCTCTTAAGTACCCAACCACCAAATCTCCCATTCTAACTGAGAAGGGGGTTGATGCATTTTGACTTAGATATTCATTTTGAGGGCATTAACATGCTTGAAGAAATATAACATGCCTAGGGGTATTGTTGAAGGGAAATACAGAATTCAATCAAAGATGTTAGTTTAATCTAAATCCCAAATAAGCTAATCATTTTAGTTACTTAAATGGGTAGAATATGATTTTATCATTATAAAGTATGTTTAAGGTAGCTAACCGTGTCAACAATTTTCAGAAGGAAAGATAAGGGATTCAATTAGCCATGTTAGATTAGTCTTATTCCAAAACGATAATTTTAAAGTTAGGTTAGCCTCCTTCCAAAGGGATAATTTAGCATTATCCCAAAGGAACCAAAAACTTCATGTGTTTTGACTCTGATTAATTTTCTAGGAGGGTGTTTTCATTTTGACAAGGAAATATCAACACACAATAATAAATTTATACATTGTATTAAAAGAGAGAAAATAAAAGCAAAGAGATTTTGGAAATTTAAAAATGAGTATTTCAATAGGGCTTTGTCAAGTGGGTGCCTGAGCTTGGTATGGTGATAAAGGGGACAACCCCTTGGTAATATATGGAAGGGAGGGGGATATCCCGCACCAAAGTAATGTGCGATTAAAAATGCCCCCATCAACCTAGCAATTAATAAGCCATCAATAAAAGTTCACCAGTTATCAATAACCCCCATGCAGTCCTCTATTACATGTTAAATATGGCCCTCTAAAGTGAGGACTTTTCTTCAATAAGATTTGTAAGAGTATCAATTGGACTATGCAACTATGTTAAATCAACTACAACTGATGGATTAAAGACAAGTTTTTAATATCATAGCGGTGCGTCATTTAAGACTTTGAACCAACCTATTTAGTGTTAGTGGCGACCAATTAACCTTCACATTTATGGATTCTTTGTCTAGCTGCCATTTCACGCATTTTGTCGAACTTGGCCCTCCACCAAGTTGACTGACACTTGAACAGGGTTGTCTTTAGACTAATTGATGCTTGGCTAGCTAGACTTTACTTATCCTCTAAATCAAGTTGTAGGAAATTTACTTGAGACACTCTCAGACACCTTCCCTAACTATTATCTCTCCAAGGGAAATCGACATAATGCCCTTTTTTATAAATCGTCCTAAGTTAGACATAACATTGTCCAAATCACTCCTACTAGGTGACATTTTAGATATCAAAAATAGTAAATGATTTTCAACATTAAAATGAATTTGCATATCTCAGAAAATCTCATAAAAATTAATTTTTTTTATTAGTTCAAGACCATTTAAATTTTCATATAATAAAAGAAAACCACGAAAAATTTAGAAGAATATTGGATCATCAACAATGAAATTGGCTATAACGCAAATTTAGTCACTGAAGATATTAAAAGCCCCTTTTTCATATAATTCTATAAAGATCAAAATTACATTGAGATTTACTATTTTTGCTTTGAGAAGCTCAAGAAATGCTTATCATAATAATTTCTTTCTTTTCCTCAACGTGAATAGGAGTCTAGACAATTCCCTAGACATCTTAATGCGCCATTTAAAAATTCATGCCTATATCAATTTTTTTTTTTTTTGCTAGATTGTTCGATGAACATACACATTAATTACGTGCATAAGCTAGCAAATTTCCATATATAAAGTATGAATATTCATAGATATCATCGGAAATATCATAAAATTAATTACTTGCTAGTGCATTCCTTTCCTGAACTCTAACCACACAAGGCTAAAATTTCATGCAAAGGTGTCAAATTTAGGTTAATGAGTCGTTTTCACATATAACTTGAATTTGACATGACCAAAACCCAATTTGCATATTAAATGGGTCAAAAAATCTGTGTCGAACCTAACCCATTTTAAACTCGACTAACCTGACCCCGACCCAAATGACCAATTCAACGTACCAATTGCAACTTCAATGACTTAAAATAGGGCGAATACAAGAACAAGAAAACACATCAACTAAATAGTCTAAAGTTGCAAGCATATATCAATTCAAATTCGAGTTTCCGAGTCAATCTCCTAAATCCAACCTGAAAATTAAACAGGTCAACACCAACTCAAGTTTTTCGAATCAAATTTGTATCGGGTTATTTATAGACACCCTTTATTTCACACACAAGCCTCTAAACAAACAAATATATTAGAAAATTTAGATCTAACGCATATGTTAATAACCCTATCATATGCATTGCACGAGTGTTCTCTATCTCCTCTACACCTCTCTCAATAACCAATAAGAATTGAACATAATTGATTCAATAACCTACAGTATCTAGACTTTGATCTAAGATTATCTTGTCAAATAAGTGGCATTCCGTGATAATATCTCTGAATATGCTGCCCCCAATGCACAACAAGAAATCAGAGCTGAGGTATATGTTCCATATACAATTTATACTGAAAACCTAACATGCATAATGCCCAATTAAATGAAAAAAAAAAAATCATTTCGGCCAAATGGGTAGACTATCACCAAATTTATAATCAAATAGAATTAAAAAAATCATAAGAAATTTCACTTCTAACTAATTTTTTGAAAAAAAGGGGCACGGAAAAAAATGCATTTGAAAAATTATACAAAACATTGACTGCATGGCCAAAAGAAGATGCTTAAAAATATGATAACTAACCGCTGTATTTGCAGATTCTTCCACCCATCTTCTAGTGATGGTTGTAACTCGTAGCCTAATCTGACCTTCAGAATTCTGATAGCTGCAGATGAAAAGGCATAAAAGTTTTACATAACACTATCTAATAAGGCAAGCAAGAGTTACAATGGTGCAATAAAGCTATGACAACAAAGATACTCCATACTTTGTTAAGAACTGTATATACAATTGAGGATTTGGGATTCCTGATTGGCTTGATCGCTCACTTGGTGATATGTCAAAGAAGATAGTCAAACAAGTACTCCTATCAAGACCACATATTTTCCATGTACTTGTATTTCCTTGACCAATCACCATATCTGAGCAAAAAGCTCCTTTCTGTAAAGTGTAAATTTTATTCAAATTTTAGGCACTTTATTTTCTGCATTTGCTAATAATGGCTAATGAACTAATTACGTACCTTCTCCAAAGATGTGCAAGGTCCAATTATGCCCTGAATTTTAATTTCTTTTGAACAGTAGATCTCATGTGTCCCACTAGCATATAAAACACAGATAGTAATTAGCACATATCCATTGAGCCATACATATAATATCGCTATCAAGTAAAGAATGCATGAAAAAATAAAATTAAATGCAGCATGCAATATGTAGTTACTATTAACATCCTCACAATACAATTTATAATTAATTACAGCCTTTATGATGTGAAGAAAGGACATAGCAAATGTGTCTTCTTACAGTGCAATTTTGAATTCTATAACTTAATGGGCTTAAAAACTGAAAGAATGAGGCACCCTATTTGTGACGTTGGAGTATGTTGGTTTTGAAGTGAAGCTGGGAGTGAAAGCTCAAAAAACCAAGCCCAGACTGGGGTGGTACTCCTATGTTTATCGCAACTTTTGAAGGGCCTACACACATCATCATCCAGAAGATGAGAAAAATCTCATCAAGGAAACAAAAAAAAGCACGGGAACACTAGTTGGTAACTTCAAAATAAAAGAACAACCATATAAAATAAAATTTAATAAGCGGAGCAAAACATCTTTTTCGGCTAGACTTACACATCCCCTTTCATGAAACAAGCAAAAAGTAAAGTTTTCTTCTAATTCACCTAGTGATACCAAAGGTGGAAGAAGAGAACAGGTACTGAAGAGGAGGGGCTTGAGCGGCAAAAGAGAGAGAGAGAACAACAAAAGAATAAGGGAGAGAAAAAGAAATAGAAGAAAAAGGGGTGGTCCTTTACTAAAATTATTTCATTCAACCATATAATCCAAAGCTAAGTCTTAGGATCCCATTTATAATGTAAGGAGCCTTAGGATTACAAGCAAAGAAAGTAATATGCCCAAATACAATAAAAACAAAGATGAAATATATCCAAATATTCTCTAAATACAAGTTTCTGAATAAAACAAAAAATATAAAATTAATTAATCCATTGATGTCAAATAAAAGTCTGGATAGGATAACAACCAACTTTCCTGCAGTATAAATAACTCTCCTTCAAAGGGTTATGTTGAACATACTCATCTAGAAGATCAGGAGAAATGCACGGCAGCTCATCATTAGACACCAAAGAGTCATCTAACAGTAGTTGATTGCTCCATCAAGCAAAATCATGATGTACAAACCAAGTATAATCTCATCTAATGGAATCCATTTAACTTCTAGGATTGAGACTAGGGCTGGCGGCAAAGATTGGAACTAGTGTTGGTGGCATGGATCCACAAACTCAACTCACAAACATACAAGTTGGAAACTTTGGAGGATCAAAAGTAGCACCTCTATATATCATTAAATCAGAAGCATTGAACGTTGAACTAATGTTCATGCTGGTAAGAAAAAATCAAATATATGCATTTGGCCGAAATTTCTAAGTACTTCGTAGGATCTTGAAGATCAAGCATGGAGTTTCTTAAATGTTTCATTAAGAGCATTCTAGAAGCATATGAAGAAACACATAATCACCATTATTATATTTTTATAAACTCTTATGAAAATCTACAATAGACTTATAATTTTCAATTTGCAAATCAATTTCTATTTTAATATAAGAATTATGCATAAACTCAGTAAATAATAACTTACATGCAGAGGTAATAGTATGAGATTTATTAGCTTTCTAAATTGTGACCCGTGCACCCTTTCAGAAGGGTGTTTCTTCACGATAATGCTAACAAAATTGTTGTAAAAAAATTCAAATACAACTAATAAGAAATCTCGGTTCCTAAACCATTGTTAATAAGATAAAATAACAAATTTTTTAGAATTCTATTTAAACTTATGTAAGTCCATCTATATGAGGGTGAAAAACAAGAAAACTTAAACAATATCCCAAAAAGCTTCCATAAAATTTTTCAAAACTAATTGATAAACCTATGTCCCTTTTAGATACAATAAAAGTGAGAACATGTAGGAAAATAATTTCTATAAATAGCAACCTAGCCACATGAAAGGCATTGACTAATGTAGGGAATGAAATGTGCCAATTTAAAAAAAAAGCACCACTTGATTACAAATAATGTGGAATTGTGTTCATAGGCAATAATGGGTAATCCTAACATGAAATTAATGTTGATGCTTTAAACAATGCAATAAGCACATAAAGGGGAATATATAAACCCAGTGTTTGCTTAAAAACTTTCCCTCTTATATGAGTTTGGCACAGTCTCACAACCCTAGTAACCACTTCTATAAGTAAAGGACAATATAATCTTTCCTCAATTAAACATAAAGCTTTGTGTGACATACGTGACCAACAAATCATCCAGTATAGTCTCGTTAAGAATAAGAAATACAACTTTGATCCTTTTAAGAAGAATCCATCATGCAGATTGTAATTAGAAGAAGATAAAATTTGATTGTATTTCAAAGTAAGATAAGACAGAAGAAAGTTGGGCTATGATAGATATTCATATTTTATTCTTTTAAATCAGAAGACTCATACTCAGTGCATGAACAATTTAATTCTCAAAACCATACAATGAAGTTTAAGACCAAACGGATACTCATAGATAAGCACAACCCATTTTTCATGACGACTCAATTTTTTTAGAATTACAAATATCGCAAAGCTTAATAATCAAAATATAAGATAAACTCTTAGCAATGCAAATAATGATGTTAATATTACAAGGCTTCCAAGTCATTGGTGGAGTACTTCTACATAGCATTACTCAATTTCTTGTTAAAGTAACAAAATAATTTTCTTGATTTAATGCATCAACAATTCCAATTCTTGAAACGTCATAGGATACTTTAAAAAAATTTGCGAAGTCATGAAGAATAAAAAAGAAGAACTCATTCATCTAGCTTTGGTAAGTTCAAAAACTTCTGCAGTAACAAGAGTCCATTTGAATTTTTCTTGCTTCAAGATGTCCATGAAAGGAGCAATAATGGAACTGAAACATTTAATACAGAAACAAAAAAAAGTGGGTAGTTAATGAATCCTTGGACAATAAAGTGTCTGAGGTCACTCAATAATATCCATAACCATTCATGGATCAACATCCAATACTTCGAGAAAAAAAAAACCACAATATCCAAGAGGAAAGTGTGCTGCTTAAAGTTACTATATATCTTTTATACCTGAATTGTCACCATAATAAAGTGCAGATGATTTAAATGCTCTACCTTAGACACATTGCAATTGAGAACATTGTCAAAATAGATAACACAAGACTCAACAATAAATGATCTAAGAACTTAACTTATAATCTTCAAGTATTAGAAAAACCAAAAAGAATCACTAGCATTTCATATATGCCATCAAGTATTTTAAAAGCTATCTTCCACTCATTGTTAAATCTAACATACCATCCAATCACGGAACTAGGAACCTATAATCTATAATAATTTTGTTGATAGATTTGTTACCGACATTCGTTTTGTAAGAGTATCTTTTATGGGAATCAATAAAGTGGATACAACATAATGACTCAAACTTTCATGTATAAATACATTTAACAAGAGTTGATCAATTTGTCATTTCAAGACATGTTATTTCAGGTTCATCTTTAATATAGTAGTTATGAATTCATTCTTATTAATTAAATTAGTTCCTTTGACATCATATCTTGAAAACCTTCCAAGAGTCTAGTGACTTCAACAAGAATAAGTTGGTCGTCAATGTCAACAATGACTTCCCTAGAGAGTATAATTACTCCTCTTTTTTTTTTGGCAAATTCCTTTGAGTTATGATTTGTAGCCAACATTCCACTAATCTCAAAATGCAAACTTTGTTGGGTATTCCAAATAGGCTTTAAAAATGAGTTTAACTATTCTAATATACATATTTTGATATGTTACTCAATTTTCTTATTCAAGCATATGAAATGAAAAATGCATTACAAAGATGTTAATTGGATTAAAACCTTCATCATTCAATCACTCATTTCTTTTGAATTCGAAAATTCAATATTAATTAATTAAATAAATATCAAATCAATTAATAGTCAAATAATTAAAATCAATTTTTTAATAAAATTACGCATCAAGTCGAAGCCCGACTTCATAGATCGCCTTCTCAACTTAAATCTAAAATTAACACCTATTCTTGGGTTTATAGTATTGGGATTCAAAATTTCTATTATGGTAAATTACTTTGTTACGATCACACACCATATTTCTTAAAATAATCTAATGCTTTGCCTGTTGATGCGCTCACTTATAATCTTCAAGTAAGTAGAAACTAACTCTCATCTCTCATTCTACTCTCTCCCTCTTTCTTCTCTCTGTCTTCTCCAAAATCTCTATGTTCCCATTTTTCGTGCGATCTTGGAATAGGCTCTTCCATATGCTACCTGCTTGGTCATATTTTTGAGTCCTTCATCTAATGTCAACCAAATTTCTTTAGCATTCACAAGACCTCCATATTTTGGTAAATCTACTTATGTTTGAGATGATACTTGTTTGATTTTGAGATTTGGGATGTATAGCCCAAATCTCTTGTTATTTCTTATTATTTTTTTGCTTTCTCTTTTCTTGGAAGAAATCACATTTGTTTAATCTCTTTCCTGTCTGATTATCTGAAATTAAACAAAGGTTTGAAGTGTTGACATAGGTTGAAGTCAATTTGAAGTAAACTTCAATCTAAATTATTGCAAAACTTATTTTCTTTAGATGTTTCACCTTCTGTTTGGAAGAGTAAATACTTGTGCAATCTTCCTATGTGCTAAAATGCTATCACATGTGAAAGAAATTTAGGGTTGTATAGTTCAAATCTATTATAAGTCTTTCTTTTATCTTCATTTTATAGATAGAATGATACATGCTTCTTACATGTTTAAAATAAAGTTATAAGTGTGGAAATGGGGTTTTGAAATGATGAATCTCAACCTAGGTTTATGCTGTTTTCACTCTCTTTGCTCGATTTTGTTTGAGGGATGATTCTTGCTAAGTTTTTTTTTTTTTTATGTGCTTAAAATGAAGTTGAAAATAAAAGAAAAAGAGGTTTGTGAGAATTTTTATATGCAATGGCCGTTATTTGATTTTTGGGTGATTATGGTTCAACCGTGAGGCTCCCTTTGTGGAATGCTAATTGGAAAGGCCCTCTTTGTGTGTGGAATAGTGTTGGAAAGGTTTAACATTTCATATTTTTTAGATTTATGTTGATGAGATTGTGTTGATTGGGTTGGTTTCCGTTTCACCCATCATAAAGAAACCACCTACTTCCTAATCTTTTCTCCTTCTAATCATTTTTTTTAAGGTCATGCGGCTGAAATCATAATAGTGGAATTGATTTCTATTTTTACTCCTTACAAAGAAATCTCATATTCCTTATTGTGCTTATGAATGGATCAGCATGTATACATTTAAGAGAGTTTCTTCCTCTTTTGATATTAAAAAGTCCATGCAAGTAAAGGTTAAAGTGTTGTGTAGTATTGCAAAAAGAATATAAAATCTTTTGGACATATTGTTACATGTGTACTGATTTTTAAAGAAAGATTGTTACATGCTACCTACATACACATCTTATCCAATCAAATTATGTTTAAATGCAATTGTTCATGGAATGGGAAAGTAAGCATGAAGTGCAATATTTTCTTTTACTCATTTGGTAATGACAAATGAAACACATGCCTATGATTTGACATATAAATGTTATCTACTTGCCAAATGTGGGCAAAATATTTCATCCCTTATGCTAAAAAAAAAAGACAAAAAAAGACAAAAAAGGAGAAATGATATATGCGATTGAAAACTCGTGTGATAATTTCTTATTAATAATATTTCAATGCGCTTGAAATTTAAACTGCAATGTTTGTTTAAATACATTACGTGCGTGTTTATGTGAAATCTGAAATCTATTAACATAAATCTATTCACGCTTCCCACGTGATGATAATGATAAATCGGTTCTTTTCCATGTTTAAAATGATCTATTGCTTTGATGAATGATGAATCCATTCGTTCTAGCAACGGAGAATTTATGATAAATCTTTCTTCAGCGTTCTGCGATGATATCTTATGTTTTTATGCTTTCGTGGTGGTAAGAAATGCCGGTGGTGTCTGACCTTACATTTTCTTGGCGTGGTCTATCTCAGCGATTTCTTGGATATGGCCGAGAACTAACAAAATGTGTAAAATGCTCAATCTTGGAAAGGAAGGTATGTGTATGTTCTTTATTTTTAGATTCATTAATGTGTATGATAATTATATATCTTACTTATTTAATTGTTACTTGAATCTTATAGCGTGTGGCGGCTTATTTAAAATTCAAATTTATTTTTCTTTTAAGTGGTGATTATGCTATATGAATGGGTAGAAATAGAAATGTGACACCAAATGCATAGTATGATTTAAAACTTTACTTTATTGTCAGATGTCTTTATATCTTTATGAATGAGTTGTTTGGAAATAAGGCAATCTTAAGACACACTAAAACTTCTTAGATCATGTTGCGTATTCAACATTAAAGATAGATGACAAACCAAGTTAAAGATCCCTTTCATGTGCATTTTGTGGTATGACATTAAGAATGATAAGAAAGTTAATCTTCCTTAAACTCATATTTTGTCATATAACATTAAAGGGAAAAATAATAAAAGCATAGGTGATCATATATTATTGGGAGACAAGTGGCTAAATTCTATATATGCAAATTTATGACAAAACACAAATATGTGTCAAATGTCATTAAAAAAATAATAATAACAAAGAGGAAGTTAAGCTTATAAATGATCCTCCTCTCGATGCTTACTCTCATTTCTCTTCTTTCTCACAAGATATATTCAAGCTGTCATTTAAAGATTTACCCAACTTGCAAGGAAGGTCTAATTCATATGACATTGACTTGTAGTACATATCACCAAAGGGAGAAATCTTCTTTCCTTTTGTCTTCCTCTTCATTAATGAATACATATTATGTGAAAAGAGAAACATGGGTATCTTAAATAGAATTGAATCATAATATCACTGGCTACTTTATTTTCTCACTTACAAAAATGGCTCATAGAATTGATGAACTTCCTCTTTATATGAAAGATCCATTGGGCTTTATACTTGAACAAATAAGCTTCTAAAAATATTATTTCAAATAAATTTCAATCCTCTCTTATTTGCTGATTGATCACATAAAAAAAAAGCTTTTTTAAAGAAATGTTATACCTTGTAGATAAATGTCTTATATCTTTGCGTAGTGAACTTATCTGAAATGAACTAAAATCTTATTTCAAATAAATTCCAGCCCTCTCTTATTTGTTGATTGGTCACATAAAAGGGAGTTCTACCTAAGAAATATTCATGCCGCACCCATAGATAAATATCAAACTTATATCTTGCATGAGTGGTTTTATACTTGAACAAATGGGCTTCTAAAATGCCATTTTAAATAGATTTCATCCTTCTTTTGGTTGTTAATTGGTCATATAAAAATGGATTCTTTATCTTCTCCCTAAATAAGTGTCAAACTTATGTCTATATGAATGGCCTTATACTTGAAGATGCTTTTAAAATATCACCTTGAATGCAATTTTAAACCCTTTTGATTGGTAACATTCAAATTACATTCTATCTCATAAATATTCATATTATATCCTTAAGCAAATCAAATTTATAAACTTGAATTAATATGTAAGACTGATCCTTCAAAATTACTTGTTGTACATGAAGTTTAAGTCTTAGTTGATTGTTCATGTAAGAATGAGAGGATAAAATGGGAAGTAAGTGGATAATTAACATAAATATCACTCTTTAAGTATCATTCTCTCTTTCATGGTATATGAAAAGTGTTATTAAACATAAAGCTCTCTTTCAAATTCAAAGAGGCACGAATAAAATCCTATATACATGCTCATGTTTGAACTAACCTTTAACTATCCAAATCTAATCACATGGATTTGATGGTGATCAAATCTAAATTTATATCTTTAATCCTCCAATTTCTCTTTAAGCGTGTTACTCGAGCTTTTGGTGAATGTTTTAAAAGGTTAAAACTTTCTTATCTCTTTTAAGTAGATGTAGGTTTAACAATCTAGAACAGACATTTGTTCGGTCTGTATTTAGGAATGTTAAATACCAAAAATAGCAGATACATGTTTGATCAAAAATAATTTATTAATTATTTTATAGCATGTATTAAAGATGACATAAATGCTTAGCGTAGTTATTTCTTTGACATTCATATGTTTAAATACATATTTTAAAAGACAGTCTTTTGAATGTTGAAATGTTTATTTGATCATTTAGGAAATATGCTTCCCAAATGCACAACAAAAAAAAAAAAAAGAGCAGATCTTATGCTTTGGTTTATTCCAGAATTAATCAAAACTCAAAATCAAAATCTATTTGGCGTATAAACTTGACTTACATCTGATGTAATCTCGAAACGATATTCGTGTAAGTGTTATTAAGTCAAATATAAAGGAACGATCTTTATGCTTCCGGTTTGGTCTTAGGGCCGAGATTAAAAAACTAAAATATCATATCAAAAGAATCAACAAATTAATACCTACATTTTATTTTAGACGTTCATCCATAAAAAAAAAGTCTCTGATGTGTATTTGAAATATTAAACATTTAAAACATGTCTGAAGTTGATATAAAGCTAAAATCTCTTTTCCTTCGTTAATAAGTATTATGCAAAAATTAATAATATAAAATTTAATATTCATTTTAAAAAAATGCTCCTCATATTAAGTTAGAGTTAGTTTGAAGGATTATACTTTCTTGAATGATTAGGCGTCCTGAAATAGAGTAAAGATCTATTAATTGATATTAGTCCTTGATCGAGAAAGTCAATTATTTTTAAAATTCTAATGATAAATAATCATATATTCAAATCTAAATCAATTATAAAATGATCAAATTTCAAATGAAATAACAAAATATAAATGAAATGAAATGAATTGTTTAAATTAAAACTTAAAATCAATCCACCCTCCTTTTGTTGCGAGGGTACAAATTAAAACTTTCTTCATAAATGATGTCAAATCAAATGTAACTTTCAATATTCTCGTCGTGACGTCTCCTCTGTCAGTGATTTCTTGCAATCATAAATAAATTCTGACGACGTACGGGTGGTTCAGCCGCGATAGCTAAATTATCTCAGCGATCCTGTTCGAATTTCTTCTTTGAGTTGAAATAAAATTGACAAAAACTAAGTTCTAAGGTTGACTTATATTTGTCATCAATTCTGAGATATCATACGACGTTACTCGTGTGTTCTTGACAGATCTTGGATTATTTGTACGATATGACTTATCATCGTCTCCAACCAAAGTTTTATAAATTATAAATCTCAAACTCCATCAATGATATTATATATTATTTCGTTATTCATCGAGTCTTCTCATATATTGAGAGATATAATTAATTATAAGCTTAAAAAACTAGAATATAAAAGTCATTTAAAATGAGGATCTCAAGTGTCTTTCTCTATTCATCTACAAATTTTTAGCTTTTTTCATCCCAAGAGGTGTAATGATCTCACATGATCATATGACCAAGGTCTATCATAAAGAACATGTCATAATCATTAGTAAAACATTACACCAAATCTTATACTTAATACTATTGGTTAATATTAAGTATGTAAGTTCAATTTGACTTTTCAATCTACTCAAGCACCTACATACCATTTTTTTAACATGTGACTAATAGAAAAATAGTTAAGAGAAATGAGCTCGAAAGCATAAATATATTAAATATATTTTGTGTTTGTGTTTGACATGAACAGGTCAATGATACGCCCGATATATGCCAAATACACTTAAAATTATTTTGTAGATATTTCAATACCAAATCAATGTTGAACAAAAGCCCATACACAACCCAATATGGAGGAGACACATGCAAGACACTTAAGGTGCTTTTAAGACTTTTTAATATCCCAACATTCAGCGCACTCAAAAATTTAACCTCTGCTCAAATATACCCTCTTATTCATATGAACTACCATAACCCCTAATTCCCTTTCATTAGAGTTTGGCTTTTGTAGTCATTGCTCAATTCTTACTCTGAATAATTCAATCCTCTCACTCCTTCATGTTTGATCATTGCAAATCATGACCCCAAGAAATATAACCTCCCACTCCTATAAGTCGCATAACCCCTCACCAACTTTAGCTCAAGAATATTTGGTGTTTGCATCTCTAACACACAATTCTTGCTCTCAATTGTTATTCTACTTTTGCAAATAATAGCCATGGGTCGGATTTCATTCAATATACAGACCAAGTCATCTATCAACCACACAAGTGTCAAGCCTAAACACACTCATCTTCCTATTGAGTATGATAAAAGTCAAGTACATCAAGCATCCCTTATATATTGAACTTTCAACCCTTTCTATCTCTTCACTACTAGAATATTATAACTAATGCTAATTATTTAAGCTTTTCTCCTCAACCCCTAATTTAAAATCTATGGTTATTTTTATTTTTTTAGATTTTTCAATCAAAATAAAAATTATTTTATATTTATGATTTTATATTAATATTTTAGGTTTTCCAAAAAAAATAAAAATGATGCCACTTTATAAGGGTTTAAGATATTATTCATTACTAATTTTTTAATCTTACATTCTTTTTATTGTATAATAGAATAGGGAAATCTAAATTAGTTACAAATATAGTTGGAAATAATCTCATAAATGATGATAATAAGCATTTGTAGAAATAAGTATGCAAATTAAACAAATAGGAATAATAGGGGCGGGAAAAAAAAGAAACAGAGAATTCCAATATCAATTTTGTCAACAAAAGTATAAGAGAGTATATGCTAGGTTGAGAGCTCACTAATTAAGGCAACTTGAGGAGCCATTCAATCATGCCCAAAAATAACATACACATAACTTAAGGAATTGCACAAATTGGACATAATGGACAGGCAATGGAATAATAATGCCACATTTAAGAAAATTTATGTTCCTTTTTTTGGGCAAAGTGACTACATCTACCATTCCATGGATCAAAAGAAAATTTCTTAGGTTGGATGGGAGGAGGGTTATGATTCAAAAAAGAGAAAGATATATGAACCAACTACAATCATCAAAAAAGGCATTTAATTACCAGGATAGACATCAATTCCACGAAGAAATAGCTTTCATGATAGATTTAGTCGCTTTCAATTTCATTTAGCAAAGAATCTATATTATTCTGGTTGCTCTGCCTTATGCAACCAATGGTACTCTTATAAGATATATCCCTTTGGATTATAATCTTTTGTTAACAATACTATTTCAAAAAAAAAATGATGTTGAAAGAATACTAAAGCCAACAAAAAAAAATTGAAATGAAAAGGGATTTATCATTGTTTGTGATGGTTGGATTTATGCACAAACAAAACCTCTACCTAACTTTAAGAGTCAAAGAATATGGGTCTATGTTTATAAACGACGTCAATTGTAAAAGAACATATAAAGATAATTCCAAATTTCAAATCACAGCAAAAGGTGCTTAAGAGTCACTTCAGTTAAAATGGTTCAAGCAATCATTGACAATGCACCGATATGAAGAATGGTAGGGAAATATTGTGACCTGTTGCACTGATATTTGTATAACTACTTACATTGTTTATAAATTGAATCTTGCAAGAATGAATATTTGTGCTCAAAAGAAGACAAAGGATGATAAAATCATTAATACAAAAGTAGTTGATTCACAGACCTTATTGGAGATGAAAACTTTAGAAATATCTTCATTATAAAACTAAATGAGGCTTTCAATTTTCAATGAATTTGTTAAACTAAAAATATTAGCTATAACAGAAACTTGTTTTGCATAGATAATCATAATGTTTGGATATTCATAACTACAAAACAAAAACTACAAACAATGATAATTAGTGACAATGTGGAGAATGTATTGATAAAATGTTGTGGATAAAACCAAATTTATGAAAAAGAAATAGAAGATATTGGATAATTTATGGAGGAATAAAATATATTATATAAAATTAACTGATATAGAAAACCTTTGCCGCATCCTTATGTATGACATATATGAGATTCTATGATTAAAAAGATGAAAGGGATAATATATCAATATTAAGGATAGTCATTAAATGAGAAATCCACCTTTAATAAGATAGTGTATTATGACCATTTTGTGCAAAAATGGAACAAAAGCAAAATTTCTCTTCATTAAATTGTCCACTCCCTAAATCCAAGGTACCTTTAGTTGAGCTTATGGTATTACTTTTTGATTATTAATAGTTGGAGTTTCAAATACTAAATGCATTCATTTTTTAGGTATTATAATCATGTTTGGCAAAGTAAAGCTCCAATTTGTAATGCTCAATATAAGAACATGGAGATATTAAAATTGAAGAACAAATAACTAAAAAAAAAATTCAAATATTGAAGACAAAGCAGTGTTAAATTAGAAGTTTGCTAGCCTTTTTAGATTTAATGGCTCTTTTGATAATCATAACTCTATAACTTTACAAGGCATTATAGATGGAACAGGTTAATGGATGATTTACGATCCTAATTTTCCATGAATACAAAGTTTGGCAATTAAATATTCAATACAATCATATTCGTCATCTTGTTGCGAAAGAAATTAGAGGGCATGTTCTTTCATCAATTCACTCAAAAGAAACAAGGTGAGATTGGGTATTCGAGCATACAAAACTTATCCTTCTATCCAGGAGCCAAGAATACACTCAAAGAAAAACTAAATTGTGATCCATTGGTGGGAGTGTATTAAATAAAATAAAAGGAATAAATAATATTAGAATGCTTGAAATTGATAATATCTCTTTTGATGAGTCAACTTTGAAAATTGTGTTTTTTCAAGATGAAGGTGAAGGTACTACTGACAAATGCTACTAATGATAATGGTCATAATACTAGCCATGTTAGCTCCAATTAAGGATGCATCTTCAATATGCTCATGTTCTATTTGAATATTCTAAAGAGAATATTAATGTGTCTCTTAAGATTTTTGATATTTTTACACAATGGCAATATTTGATATATTAAATAACTAATAAATATTGATTTCAGTTTGCTATCAAAAATTTTTAATTAGAACATTTGAAATTTAATGGTAATTAACATTTTTTTGGTTTTCTTTCATTATCATTAAGTTTTCCATGAGAAGACTTCATCATATGATGCTTTTAATACAAAGGGCTAGCATCACACATTTTAATTTTATAGTTTATATTAATGATTTATAAGAACATTGTGTCCATGATGTGTTGCTTTCTATCTTTTATAGATATATGTATTGTCATACATGTATCTCATATCAACATCTATACCTCATAGTAAAATTAGGTATATCAGTGAAATCTTCATATGCCACTAGTCTTGCATAAAAGTAGTAACTGACTTAATAATTGATAATGCTATAATTCGAGCAAAAGTAGCTGGCTACAAGGTTAAGGGTAGCTACAGTTAACAAAACGCTTGATTGGAGGTACACTACAGAGCGATAACAGAGAAACTTAACATGCAAAACAGCTTAGTTGGGAAGGATTGCTCATCCACAAATGTATTAAAAGAATATCTAAGGCCACCCGAAAAATCACAGATACAATGAACTAACATTCATGCTTAAAATGTAAAACTCCACACCACAAAGATTTTCAACATGCACTTGACCTAAATGCAGTAATGAGTATCACAAGTATGCTATTAAATAGCACAATGGTAGGTACTACAGACAAACTTCAGTTACAAAATCACAAGAAATTACTCAAAAGTACTGCTCAACAACCAATACTAAAACCATAAGACCACACAGGACATCTGAGAAAAACTTCGCGAGTTTAACAAAAAATTAAGTAGATGAAATTATATCTACAATATCAATCAAGCTATAAGATTGAATTTTCATAAAGAGGAAGCTCCTCAACTTAAGGATGTAAGCAAGACGATTTATAACTGATCTTCCTCATTGTTCTGGTAGCTGGTGAGAAGTTGACTTTTTATGCTGCCCTATTCATTTTTTGCAAATATTCGGTAATGAATCCCACAGACCACATGAAAACAACTTAAAATACAATGCGTAATGGATGGGAATAAATTTGTACCTATGAGAGAAACTTCTGAGAAAGTAGCAAATAATGTGCATGACATAGCGTTCAAAAGGAGTAGGCCATGCAAGCAAATAATGATAGCAAAGGAAGATCAGAGCAGTAGATTGCATGAAAATGGATTTACACTTTATGTTTAGCTGTCTCTATGAATGGCCAATTACACGAACATTGATCACAATGTTGGAGATATTAGGGAAACTAAAACCAAACCAATGAAGATGCAGTAAAACTCACTTGAAAGAGAGACCAAGAGACTGTTCATCACTTTCAAAGATTCTTTTAAATGAGTCCTTAAAAACTGGGTGCCCAAAGCTTTCAGCAAGAACAACAAGACCACCAGTCCTTTCAACAGCAACTTTCATCTCCGAAATGCCAACCTGAAAATAAATTGTTTTGAAGGGAAAAAAGCGTTGGAACACTTGGACTTAATCTCTGAGATAACTTTGTCATTAACCTCAAAAGTAATTAATAAAGTCAGGTGCAAGCAAGCCACCTATCTATTCTAGTTACAACCAAAAGAACAAACAAAGCACCTTCCCTACAATTTCAATTGTATCTCATTCATTATTGTGAAGGGCTGAGAGAAGCAGCAGAAAAGGGATTATTCTAAAGATGCCCTTGCACTCACTTCTAAAACACATCTCTATGGTCATACAGATTTTAGAGAGTAATGTTTGAATGTAACAATAAATTGCCAAAAAAAAGTTTACAAAAAAGTGTTTTGAGCTTTAGAAAATCCACTTTTTTTGCCAAAAAGGTATAAGCAATGTAGTTTGAGAATGAAAATGGTATGAACCTGATCAAGGGCAGAAGCAAATAGATCTAAAACATGACCCTGATTAACAAGCTGCTTTGAAAGATTGTCATAAAATTTAACAGCCTTGTGGAAATGTGGAGCAGCATCTTTATCCAGATCTTTGTGTGATCGGACTGGCTCGGAAAGATCTTTGGAAACAATCTGCAGAAGAAAACCACAGCATAACTGACATTGAAAAATCATATCAAAACCAAACAGAGCTCCCATACTTATAATACTTTGGTTCCAGAAAAGATATGGTATGGCACAAAGGTTCAACTGAAACACAGCCAACCAAGATAAATATGCCTCAATTTGCAGTCTAAGAATGCCAAAGCAACAAACAAATAGGCATTGAAAGTTTCAATAATTGTCCATCCATAAAGGAGACAGCAGCAAATTTAAGTACTTTCATGATTGAGCTTCATCATAATAAACTAAGGGATGGCTATATGCATGTTTATTTTAACCATGAAATATTAAATCACATGTGCTTTGACAAAGTTGTTTCTATTTCTTAAGAATATTTGAACAAATGTCCATCACAAATCAACTATTCAGCAGCCATAATTACTTACTAAATATATGATGACTATTCCTGCCCTGTCCAAATCTTCCACTTCTTGTGTTTTCCTTTTTTAAAAAAAAAAAACCTTATTTGCATTATAGTTTGTGGGTTATCTTCTTAAAATTGAAGAAAAAATGTACTCACGACACCTAATCTAGTCTAGTACCACTAAACTTCTTTGATTTTCATCAAAGACCTCAATGTGTAAATAGCATGGCTATTATAACCGGACCGGACCGGCCGGTTCGACCGTTCGCGTGAACCATACTGTCCGGATGTCCAAAAAAAACCGGCGGCCGTAGGAGACCGGGGCAAACCGGAGGTTCAACCTGAGCAGGAAAACCGACGCGGTTCGGTCGACAATCGGATGTAAATACTCGTGATTACTCAAATCCCTGCCTCACAACGGTGGAAAAGCTTGGGTAAGAGGGCGCGCTGGAAAGCTTGGGTACCCTTCTCGTCTCCTGCTCTTTTGCCCCTTCCTCCGCTTTAGTTTATCCCCAGAGTTGAGTTGAAGTTGAGGATGAAGCCCTTCCCAAGGCTCTCTTGTTCTCTAATAGTTTTGTCGTGGTATACAACTCACTGTTGCTCTCTTAAGGTCATCACTATTGTTGCGTGCTTGCATTCGTTGTTCTCCCCTTGTCATTATTGTTCTCATGGATCCATTGTCATCCAGCCTTCTTATTCTTGTTGATTTCTTTTTTATTCCTCTTGTATTATTGAAATTTGAAAGTAAATATTACTAACCTAATAATTACATCTTTAATTCTTGGAAATTTTGTTTAGTCGTTATTCTGAAAATCGGTTGCCATCTTCTCTCTCACAGGAAACAGGAAATATATCTTCTTTTTTTAAAAATCGAAGAGTAGACAATGGTCAGAGAAATTCAAGGTATTATTTAATATTTTTTAATTTAATATTGTATTTTTTTCTCAGTATCTCTCACAGTTCCCTTCATAAATATTATTGTCTACAAAAAAAGTTATTATTTATATATTAATATATTTAACTTTAAAATTACAGGAGATTTTTTTTCATATGATTTGTATTTTATAATTTATTTCTCTCAAATTGTACATATTGTATGATTATTTGATCATTTAAATCTCATTTAGATAATTTTAATATTTATTATATCATCATTCGCTTTCTTTAAACCTGAACCACTTTTATTTTTCGGTTACGTCCGGTTTTTCCTTGGTAAATAGAGATAAAGTGACTAAGAAAGGCAAAAGTTAAATAGTCATAACCTGGATCTGGCTAGCTTCTAGAAAAATCAAATGATTCTTGAAAAAACTATTTATGGCAAAACAAAATCAGTAAATATTAAGTTCAGGAAATAACAAGTAGACTTTAAACCAAATATCACTGATGTAGTCACAATAGTCAAATGATTATTTAGCTAGCCAACTTCTAGAAGAACCATAAGATAATTTGGAAAATTAGTCATTGTCATGCAACATCAGTAAGCATCAAGTTCCTAGTAATCATTAAAAGGATCTAATTAAAGTACCTATAATATCTATAATAATTAAAAAATACAATATCACAAAAATAATATATTCATACTTGCATTACAGAAATAGTCTTCTCAAAATGCAACTTCTGAATTCTGATGGACTTGAGGCAACCCACCAAAAAAACTAAAACTTCGAAGTTGTTGATAAAAGTCATCTTATCAAATTCAGTCACCACATATAGTATGACATGTTAACACAAACATATGCATTCACAACAAATATGTGGATTTTAGTCTTCAATTATTACCATCTCCTAGTCGAACGGGTCTTCGTCAACATGAGATGAAAATCTTCATGATTATTCTCATCTAAAGTATTGTATCAAGTAATGATATGAGCAATGTTTATTTGATTCCAATAGTTAGTTTATTTTATTTTACTTTGTAATTTAGGGACATTGTGATGATATCCTTGTGAAAGGGTATGGCTTGGTGTGGGTTCAACTAAATTGGTTCACAAAGGAATTCTGCATTGGTTCAAATTTGGGAATCATTAAGCAAATAACAGCGATTGCTACTTGAATGGTGCTACTGGTATGGTGTTGGAGTTTAGTGTTGTATAGGATTGGTTGGACCTTTGGAAGTTAGTATTTGAAGAAATTTTTTTTACTAGATTTTAAGAATTATATGTTTGGCAATTATCAAGTTCGCAACTTCTACAACAATGATTACAAGAGGATGAGATTTTCAATTTTCTCTACATAAGCTTCTGCAATAATTCCATATGGCTTGCCACTACTTTGTCCTATGCTTCATAGAACGTGGAATTTGTTTTTATTAATGTTAGATTGCAGTTCTGTGAAGATTGGATTATCAGGTTTTGACAGAATTTAAAATTAAAGATGAAGGTTTGAATATGTCTCACAATTATCAAACTAAATCTTGCAATTATCTATAAGCAATAAAAGTGATCTTATGCCAACCATATTTACTAAATCATGGATTATAAATCTATAAATAAATCATCTAAACATGTAATTTGATGATCTTAATTAATTATAGCTTCTTCCAATTTTAATCATGTGGATGCAAATTGGAAGTGTGATTCCTTTGACCACACATAAGTGTAACTACCTAATTACTAGCTAAGACTCATTTTACTATGTGAGGCCGAGATTTCCTATTTTATTATTATTATTATTTTAATTTAAGTTCCTCTACATAACCCGATATTGGTTTGTTAGTATTTTTTAAAAATTTGTTAAAATTTAACACAATTAGAACTCAAATTGTAGCGATTAAATTATAATTGTTCGCTAATTTTGTGTGATGTGAATTCCTCACTAATTTGTTTAGGATTCATTTGATCATCAAATTTTTGTATGTTTTCTAATTCTCGCATTTACTATTTACATTCAAAGAAATTGAGTTGTTGGATTATTTACTGGTTTGTAATATGAGAAATCTAAGTTCCCTTGCATGATTTACATGCATCATATTGCACTATGAAATCATGACACCAAACAATCATGCATCAACATCTCTAGATCTTAGGATTTCAACAAAAAGGCAAAATTGATTTTGAAAGAAAATACTTCCATGCCTATTAAAGTTATCTAGCAAATAAAAAATATGCTACAAAATCTTGAACACATAAGCCAATTGTTCATGAGATTTCAGTCAACAAATGGTTAATGGCATATAAGCAAAACATTCCTCAGATATCATGACTAATCAATATAATCGTGAACCTTCAAAATATGTTAAAAAATCTTGAACACATCAGCCAATTGATCATGAGATTTCAGTCAACAAATGATTCATGGCATATAAGCAAAACAATCCTCAGATATCATGACTAATCAATATAATCGTGAACCTTAAGACATTTTTTCATGTAACGGAATAACAGTATAACTCTTCATTAAACTACAGCGTAAAACAATCAGATGTAAGAAGATATATTATGGCATAGATGCTCTTACCATTCCGGGGCCCTCTGTGCACGGCCCTCCGACCAAAGCTATAATTCTTGCCCCAGTACCAGGCAAACATGCGCCAAGCAATCCAGCTGCAACACTCAGAGCAACACCAGTGCACCTCCGAGCTCTGTTGCCAGCATCCACAGGCCACTGATCTGTATGCAGCTCATCTAACAACTAAAGAACAACAAAAAGTAATTTATACAATAAATTATGATCCATCAATAAGGAGCAAATAAACCCCCATAACTCACAGCATTAAGGGTATACTCGCAATCTGATGCTGGAAGCAAAAACCTGCTAACTGACGTTGAAGGATGCAATCCATTCGCCTGCGACATTCCACCCCTCGGGAAACCTAAAGCCGGTGCCTTCCCCGCTGCCGACAGTCCAAGCTGATCAAGAATCACCTCCTTGGAGATGTCCTTCGTCCCCCGAAAGACATACAACTTAGAAAGATCCGAGAATCCGAGTTCGTGAAGGTAGACCTGGGTGCCATAGGTGATGAGCCCGACGAGGGCATTCTCCGGGAGAAGTCCAATGGTACGTCGCATGGCAGACTTAACGAAACCCAACTCCTCCTCGATCATGCATGTATCGAGGACGAAGAGAAAGATGGCGGGCGGCAGCGTTAGTGCAGCCGAGGGGCCACCACCGGAAACAAGCGGAGGACTGGCGTACTCGACGGTGGAACACTGTGGGTAAAGCTCGCCCGGAACGTTGGTCTCGGAGATGGCTGCATAGTGCTGGGGAAAATGGTTTCGAGAGAAGCAGAAGGGACAGATCCAGATTTTTGAGGGGAAATCAACGCGGCAAAAGGGGTTGAGAACGGCGGAACAAGGAGGCTTGCAGCGGAGAGGGGAATAGGGAAGTACGACGAGATCCGGGAAGGAGCGGATCGGAGAAATCGATGCAGCGATAGGGATCACGCACTTGCTGGCCTCGACCTTAGATCGAGGCCAGGCGTTCCAGGTCATGCGAACGCCGTCGATGCCGTCCGGATCGGGGGCCGCCGCAGCCGTGGCAGGAGCACCTCCGGCCATGTCAGTCATTTATGCGCCGAAATGAGCTCCTGCAAGGTCGGTCTGTCGCGTGGGAACGGGGACGCACAGGGAGGAACGGTCGAACGTTTTTTGTTCTTTTTTTTTTTTTTCCGCGGAGGCGCTTCGTGTCTTCTCGGCAAACTCCGCGATTTCGTCTCTGTTACCTGTTATTTCTACCGCCTGTTATTTCTAGCAATCGTTAAAATCATCCCCTATTAATACAAAAAGGCACTCAAATTTTTCTATATTATATATTAACATTTTAAAATTAGGGGATTTACATATATACCACGCAATTCTTATGCATACATATTTCAAGTCCAAAATTTAATTTTTACTTAAATATCACCTAAATCTTTATTATTACATCAAAAATACCACCCTTTTACATTTTTCAAGTGAAATGCATCTTTTTATGCATAGAAAAAGTGCTAGTTTTATAAATATTAAAATTTAGATGTGAAATATATAAATACATAAGAATTGCTTGGTATTTATGTAAATTTCCCTTTAAAATTAAATATTAAATCTAAAATATTCAAAATAAACAGAAAATCACTCTATTAAAATACACTAATCCTTTACACCATCTTGTCATCTACCCATTATCATTCATTGTCTATTTAATATACAAAATATAAAATATTAACGTTGTCTAAAACCGGTGCGAGTGAAAGTTCGCCTTAACCTTGTTGTGAAGAAAACACGAGTAATTAAAAAAAAGAGGCACAGAATTGGAATTTTTGGAAAACCTCGAAAAGAGGGAAAAAACCAAAAAATTTAACTAGGTATTATGTATCTGAGTACAAAATCTTCATAACGATTATAGAATTACGTATGAGAGAGGAATAACAAACCTTGATAATGATCGGGTTAATTGTTCTTGATGGTGGAGTCTTGCGGAGATAATTAGTGATGATCAGGTCTGATGGTGATGGCGATAGTTGATGGCCATTGAGTTACAATCTTGCTTGGGGTGCAATCTTGCTTGGAGGATCTTAGCTTGAGCTCTCTCTTCCTCCTCACACTTGGGCTTTTTTCTCTTCTTGGCTTCTTTCTTGCTTTTCTTCCTTGCTTAGACTCTTCCTCTTCTTTTGCTTGGGCGGTGTGCAAGGATCGGCGGTGGTGGCGGTGGTGGTGGCGGTCGGCGGTGGCTCCTCTTCACTTGTGTTTGACTCTCTTGGCACTTTGTTCTTCACTTGGCCTCTCCCCTCTTGGTGTGAGGAATGAAGGCTGTTATAGATGGGAGGAGGGCATTCTTGTAAATTCATGTAAAGCCATACCACTCCCTCGGATGGGGGGATGATTCCTTGATCATTTGATGTATTTTGAGCATTTGGATGCCCAAATGAAGTCGAATTATGAGATCTTAGGCTCGTTAGATCCGGCTCATCGAGGCAGCTTCGATTTGACTATAAACACTCCATATTTGGGAGTTGTTTTGGGATTTAATTGATGTCCCAAAGATTCCGATGATATTTTAAGTGCTTGATCTCGTCGGTTTGACTCAAAATCATATAAACTTTTCGACATCAAGATTTGTGCTTTGACTAGTCATATTTTGAAGTCATATCGATTTACTATTTTTGGATGACATTACGTTAATCATCCAAAATATATCTTTCGAAAATAACCTTCAACTAAAGCGTCTTGCGGGCATGAATCATATATTTTGAGAGAATAAATTATCATAAAAATACAAATTATGATTATGGAATAAGATGTAGCGTTGGCATGAATTTTGAGTTATAGACTATTTGGATACTTACGAAGTTTCAGGCGTTCTAGGGACCATACCGCTCGGTTTCCACTGACGCGGCGGCGATGCGTTCATGCCGCTACGGTCGGCTACACTACCGGCGTAGGTCGCTACGGCCCGCTACCGTCGCAACGTCTGACGGTCGCTACGTCGCTGGCCAAGTCACGGGTCGATTCAGGTCGCTGGTCATTCGTCGGACGGCCGCTGATCTGGCTCGTCGCTGACGGTCTTCGGTCGCGGCGCCGGGTCGACACCTCCGCAGCGGAGGTCTCAAGGCGCTGTCATGGCGTCACAAGCATACCAAATGCTACAAGGCTCTGCTGGACGCCTACATGCCAGAGAGTTTGAGCCATTTTGAGGGATTTTGAGCCGCTTTGTGCCGCTTTTGAGCCGCTCATTTTTGAGCCATTTTGTCGCTTCCGCTTTTTTGAGAAATTTTACCCTTTGCCCCCTGTGGGATAACTTTTCTTCTTGAGTGAGGGTCCTGAGGCGCATCAAGCATCGTGGATCAAGGCCCATGCGAGGCGCGTGGGACACCTTCGTCCGCGGCTCCACGGATCCACCGTTGGGAGGCGATCAAGGCCCACCTGCACGTCGGGTTCCGGCTTCCGCCTCGCCCGATGGTCGTCGTCTGATGGGAGAGGCGTCAAGGCCCACGCAGACGTGTTCCGGCCGCCACCATCCGGCGCCTTCGGATCCCCGGTTAGGCGATCAAGGCCCACTACGCCGATCCGCTTCCTACGTCCGGCATCGGTCCCGCCGGATCGTCCGTTGGGGATCGGGCCACGCAGTCGCGCTTCCTCGCCCCGGCGCATCGTCCGTCGGATTGCTGAGAGGCGATCGCCCACAGACGTCGGGAGCCCCGCTTCCGCCGCCCCGGCGATCGCCCCGCCTGACCGTCGTTAGAGGCGATCAAGGCCCACGCCGTGGTTCGCTTCCGCCATCCGGCGATCGGCCCCGGATCGTCCCGGGTTAGAGGCGATCGCGCCCACGACGCCGTGGTTCCGCTTTCCGCCGGCCCGGATCGTCCCGTCGGATCCTCGTTGGCGAAGGCGCCCACGGCGTCGGGTTCCGCTTTCCGCATCGCCCGGCGATCGGTCCGCCGGATCGTTAGGCGCGGCCCACGGATTGAGTTTTCGCGCCTGCCCGCGATCGCCCCGACCGTCTGCTGGAGGCGGTCAAGGCCCACGCGACGTCATTCGCTTCCGCCTCGCCCGGCATCGCCCCGCCGATCGCGGTTAGAGGCGACCGGCCCACACGCGACGTCAGTTCCGCTTCGTCGTTTCGGTCCCGTGGATCGCCCGTTAGGCTATCAAGGCCACGGTATGTCGGTTCCGGCACGCGGCCCAGCATCGCCTCGACCGTCCGATTGAGGCGCGGACCGGCGATTGGTCGCATCGACGGGTGACGGCAGCGCAATTGGCGACGGTGGCGTCGACGGGATCTTTGACCTATCCGGTTGTTTGTCCAGTGACTGGCGACGCATGGAAAGGTCAATTGAATCCGAGGATCTTTGACCCGCCCGGTTGTTTGTCGTGTGACCACGACGCAACCTGTATGGAAGAGGTCGAATTCTGGCCGAGATTTTGACCCGCCGAGGTTGTTTGTCGTGGTGACTGACGACGTTAACCTTATGGAAGAGGTCGAATTGAATCCGGCCGGGATTTTGACCCGGCGGTTGTCGAGTGTTACGACGCTAACTCGATGGAAGAGGTCGAATTGAATCGAGGACGACCTATCCGGTCAAATCATCCAAAGCGTTGAAAACCACAGAGTGAAAGTTTATTTAGCCGTTGTGAAGTCCAAGACACGTGTAATTAAAGAGCCAACAATAGACACCTTAATTTTAACGGGAAAACCTCGAGGGAAAACCAGAGCCCAAGAAAGCTTCCACTATGTATCTGTTGAGTACAAAATCTTCCCGATAACAGATTACGTAATGCATAGAGAAGAATAACAACTATGTAACAATGAGTTGTAATTGCTACTAATGGTGGAGATGTAACCGGAATAGGTACAACAAGGACGCATTGGGATGGTCGATGTGTCACGAGCCGAAAGCAATCTATCGCTTGGAGGATCCCGACTCTCTTCCTCCTCACTTTTTTCTTCATCCGCTTCTCTTCCTTTCTTCCTTGTTTGACTCTTCTTCTTCCGCTCTTCTTCTTCCCCGCTTGACTCTTCCTCCTCCTTTTCAGTGATTGACGGCAGGATCACCCGGCGTGACCGATTTAATCGGCCGAGTGGTTCCTTCACTGATTAGCCTCCTTCACTTTTTCCTCTTTGACTCTTCTTCCTTTTTGACTTCATCTTTCTTCCTGTTTGCTCTTCCTCTTCTTCCTTGCTCGCTCTTCTTCTTCTGACTCTTCCTCTTCTTCCGCTGACTCTTCCTCTTCTTAAGTGATTGACGTGATCACTGACAAATGGTGATGACTTAATCGACTTCTTCACTTGTTTAACTCCTCTTCACTTCTTCATGAGATGAAGGCCTATTTATAGGTGGGAGGAGCATTCTTGAAATTTGTAAGTATACCACTCCCCGACTCTCGGGATGATTCCTTTGATCATTTGATGTATTTTGAGCATTTGAATGCTTAAATGAAGTCGAATTATGAGATCTTAGGCTCATTAGATCCTGCCGACGCCGATTTGACTATAAACACTTCATATTTGGGAGTTGTTTTGGGATTTAATTGATGTCCCAAAGATTCCAATGATATTTGCTTGATCTCGACGGTTTGACTCAAAATCATATCGCACATCAAGATTTGTGCTTTGACTAGTCATATTTTGAGAGCCATATCCCCCCTAAACTGCTATGCTAGAAAACCAGAAAAGTGAAAGTTTACTTTAGCCTTAGTGAAGTCCACATGTAATTAAAGAGCTAACATAAGAGACGGAAAACCTCAAAAGAGGGAAAACCACGGCCTAGCCCAAGAAAAGCTTCCACTGCTGAGTACAAAATCTTCGATAATAGGATTACAGAATTGCATATGAAAGAGGAATAACCTGTAACAATGATGTTGTAATCATCATGGTGGAGATGCGGTAACTGGGAATACATGGTACAATTAGTGACTAGGGCGGTGGCGATGGTTGGTCACGAAGAGAGTGCAATCTTGCTTGGGCGATCTTGCTTGGAGGATCTTCAAGCAGCTCTCTTCCTCCTCACTTGGCTTTTCCTGGACTCTTCCTTTTCTTCCTTTGACTCTTCTTCTTCTTCCTTGCTTCCTTCCTCTTCTTCCTTGCTTAGACTCTTCCTCTTCTTCCTTGCTTGGACTCTTCCTCTTCTTCCTTGCATTGATCTGCAAGGATCACCGACGGGTCCATGGCTGACACCGTCGGGGTGGCTCCTTCTTCACTTGTTTCAGCCTCCTTCACTTGGCTCCATTTGTTCTTCACTTGGCCTCTCCCTCTTGGTGTGAGGAATGAAGGCCTATTTATAGATGAGGAGGGCACTCTTGTAAATTCATGTAAAGCACCACTCCCCTCGACGGTTCGATGATTCCTTCGATCATTTGATGTATTTTGAGCATTTGGATGCCCAAATGAAGTCGGAATTATGAGATCTTATCGTTAGATTCGCTCCGAGACGCCGATGATTCTATAAACACTCCATATTTGAGAGTTGTTTTGGGATTTAATTGATGTCTCAAAGATTCCAATGATATTTTAAGTGCTTGATCTCGTCGGTTTGACTCAAAATCATATCGCCGACATCAAGATTTGTGCTGACTAGTCATATTTTGAGAGCCATTGCTATTTTTGTTGATTTCCATTATTTCATCTTGTACACCAAGTTTCCTAATAAGATCAAAACCACCATCGAGGTGGAGCATTTCAAGCTTTTAAAGAGCACAAGCGAAGAATGAAGATTCATCAAACTTTGTTCCTTCAGATTCTGTCGGGAACTGGGGGGCAACTCTTAATCTCAACAGATAAGCAAGTCAGCAACACCAATGAAAAGGCAAAGATCAATAGTCAACTCGCCAAACATTCGACCTCTTCTTCCATACGGGTTAACGCCATCGAAAACACTACTAACAACCTGTGATAGTCAAAAGGTGGACTTCAACCTTCTTCCATATAACGCTTATCGATAACAGGAAATCAAACCTTGGTGGACTTCGCGATCTCTCCAGACGGGTTAATGTCAAAAGCTCGACAAAGCCGAAAGGTCAAACGCCCCTGGACTTCTGCGATATCTTTCCAGCACGTTAATGTCATCGAGCAAAAGCTCGACAACAACCCGTGAAAGGTCAAAAAACTTTGTACCCACTCGCAGGTTAATGTCATCGGATAACACTCAACAAACAACCTGGATGGGTCATCCTCATCGTCCTGCCTTACCACCATTGTCGCTGCCATTATCGCCGGCAATCTTCGCATTATCACCATTGCTGGCGTCATATAACTGACAAGCTGGCCGCCACCGCCGACAACCATTACTATTGGCCGCTGACCACCTCTTTGGCCTAACCATACTATAGTGCCACCGCTACGCTATTAACTATCGCCGCAATCTTCGGCTCATCACTATTGTCGCCGGTTATCCAGCATTACCGTTGCCGCCACCGCCGCCGAATTATCGCCCGCCATCGCTTATCGCCGGTCATCCGCCGACTAATCGACGCTACCGCCATGCTGACTACCGGATTCAATTTGACCTCTTCCATACGGGTTAACGCCATCGGTAAAACTCGACTAACAACCTGGATAGTCAAACGCCCCAGTGGACTTCCACCTCTCTTCCATACGGTTAACGCCTCATCGGTAAAACTCGACTAACAACCTGTGAAAGGTCAAAGGTCTCGCCCCTCTTCCATACGGGTTAATGTCATCGAGCAAAACTCGACAAACAACCGTGAAAGGTCAAAAGGTCCTTGGTGGACTTCCCACGCCTCTTCCATACGGGTTAGCGCCGAATAATAATATTCACCAATAACCTAGGTCAAAACTTTGTACTGCTCCAGTTAACGCCATCGTAACACCGACAAACAACCTCGATAGGTCAAAAATCACGGATTCAATTCGACCTCTTCCATACAGTTAACGCCATCGGGTAACACTAAATAACCTGACGGGTCAAAATCTCCGGATTCACCTTCTTCCATACATAGCGCCATCGGGTCACACGACAAACAACCCTGACGTCAAAAGATTCAATTCCCCTTCCACAGTGTTGTCATCGAGTCACACTCTGACAAACAACCTCGGATAAGTCAAAGATCCTCGTCCGCCAACCACTGCCGCAATCACCGCCGACTACCCCATCGCCAACCATCCGCCGATCCGCTTCCAATCCCGACGATCCGACGGCAGAATTGACGCGAGGTCGGTAACCGGAACCACGACGCATCAGGGCCTTGATCGCCCTAACCCGTGACGATCCGACGGGACCGCAGAATCGACTCGGAAACCGGAACCGCGATGCATGGCTCGATCGCCTCTAACCCGCGATCCGACGGGTGAACCGACGAGGTCGGAAACTGAACCACGACGCCTGGCCTAACCTGCGCGATCCGACGGGCCGCGAACCGACGAGGTCGGAAACGTAACCACGACAGGGCCTTGACGCCTCTAACCTGACGATCCGACGGACTAAGAACGACGAGGAAACCGGAACCACGACATACCATGATCGCTTCCTAACCCGTGACGACCGACGGGCCAACCGACGAGGCCGGAAACCGGAATCACGACGCACGCGCCTGATCGCCTCTAAACCGACGATCCGACGGACTGAACGGACGAGGTCGGAAACCGAACCACGACGCATCGGGCCTGATCCTTCCTAACCTGCAACGATCCGACGCCGAACCGGACGAGGTCGGAAACCGGAATAACGACGCATCGCGGGCTTTGATCGCCTCTAACCCGGACGATCCGACGGACCCGAACCGGACGGGTCGGAACCGGAACCACGTACCGCCTGACGCCTTAACCAGATGATTCAACGGGACCGCGAACCGGACGAGGTCGGGAAACCGGAACCACGACGCATCGGCCTTGATCGCCTCTAACCCGTGACGACCGACGGACCAAGAATCGACGAGTAAACCGGAACCACGATGCTGGCCTTGACCACCTCAACCTCGATCCGACCCAATAACGGACGAGGGAAACGGAACCACGATGCATCGGGCCTTGATCGCTTCTAACCCGTGACGATCCGACGGGCCGAAACGACGGTAAACGGAACCACGACGATGTACCGTGGGCTTGATCGCTCCTAACCGTGACGTCAACCCGGACTCCGACGAGCCAAGAAACTCATGACGAGGTCGAAATGAACTACCAAATGTACCGTACGACGCTTCCTAACCCGACGGCCCGAGGCAAGAACGACGAGGCCGGAAACCGAACAGACGTATGTCAGGCCTTGATCGCCTCCCCAACGCCTCTTGATCGCTTCTGATCACCTCCAAACAAACCTCACTCAAGAAGAAGAGAAGGTGCCTTCTCCTTGGCCCTATGGGGTTTTATAGATCCACCATGGGGAAAGAAATAAATAAAAAAAAAAAACCTCTCTTCATTATGACATTTAGTTTTTTTTTTAAAAAAAACCCTCTATTCATTATGACATTTAATTTAAAAAAAACTCTCTATTCATTATTTAAAAAAAAAAACCTCCATTCATTATGACATTTAAAAAAAACCTCTCTTTATTATGATATTTAATTTAAAAAACCTCCATTCATTATGACATTTAATTAAAAAAACCTCTCTTTATTATGACATTTAATAAAAAAAACCTCTCTTTATTATGATATTTAATTAGAAAAAAACCTCTCTTCATTATGACATTTATTTAAAAAAAAAACACTTCTACTCATTATGACATTTAATTAGAAAAAAATAGATATTTTTGGATGAATTAGGATAATGTCATCCAAAAATAGGAAACTGATATGACTTAAAATACTATTAAAGACGAATCTTGATGTTAAAAGCAAGGTTGATCTAAGATCAATCAAGCTCTTAAAATATCCTTAGAAATTTTGGGATATCAGTTAAATCATTAAATAGTTCTCAAATATGAAGTGTTTATAGTCAGATCGAGCGTCTTGACGAGCCGATTCCAACAAGCCAAAGATCCTACAATTCCGACTTCATTTGAGCATTCAAATGCACGAAATACATCATATGATCAAGGGGATCATTTTGAGCCGTCCGATGAAGTGGAGTGGTACGGGTTTTGCATGTATTTAGAGATGCCACTCCTACATCTATAAATAGCCTCATTCCTCATAGAAGAGAGGCCAAGGAGAGGGAGGCCAAGTGAAGGAGAGGGAAGCCAAGTGAAGAGGAAACAAGTGAAGAAGAAGAGAGACCGCCGACACGTGTTAACCACCACACCGCCGGCCACTGCCGATCCTGCCACACCGCCTTCAAAAGGAAGAAGAGGAAGAGTCCAAGCAAGGAAGAAGAGGAAGAGTCAAGGAAGAAGAGAAGAGAAAAGGAAGAAGAGGAAGAGCCCAAGCAAGGAAGAAGAGGAAGAGTCCAAGCAAGGAAGAAAGAAAGGAAGAAGAGAAAAGCCCAAGTGAGGAGGAAGAGAGAGCTCAAGAAGATCCTCTAAAAGATCGCACTCCAAGATTGACCGCTGCCATCAACCATCGCCACCGCCAATCGCCGTCACTAATTGTACCCCAGATTCTCAGTTACCCGCAGATCTCCACCATCAGTAACAATTACAACCTGATCATTGTTACACAAGTTGTTATTCCTCTCTCATATGCAATTCTGTAATCCTGTTATCAGGAAGATTTTGTACTCTGAAACAGATACATAGTGGAAGCTTTTATCAAGCAGCCTGGTTTTTCCCCTTTTCGAGGTTTTCCACGTTAAAAAATTCCTGAGGTGTCTCTTGTTGCTTCTTTAATTACGTTGGACTTCATGACAAGGCTATAAACTTTCACTCATGGTTTTCTAGCACGCAACAATTACACATATACCATCATAAATTATTCTCATTACTCCAAAATATCATTCCATCAAAATTGAGAGATGAACCTCCTGTTTTAGGCATTTCTATTCCCTCTGTACAAATCATTTTCTCTCGCTGTCCAATGCTATATCTCACAATAGCTTTCACAGCTACTTCAATGCAAGATAGGAGCTTCTTCTTCTCTCATTCTTAAGCTTTTTCATACGAGATCTTAAGATAATGGTTTTTCTATAATATTTTTAGAATTATATCTTGATAGAGTTGTTGATTGATTTTATTTTCTTCCTTGTTGGCTTGATGATTTTGGGAGCTTTCTATATATATTTTGGTTGAAATTAGATTCTCCATCTTCCTGCAGTGCATTTGAATCTTGAAATTTATTTATTTTTCATTTTTTTTCTCTTAGAGCTTTCTATTCTCGATTGTCGTTTCATTTTATTCCTCATTTTTTGTTTTTCTGTTTGTTGTTTTACTCTCCATTTTTCTAGCATTATGCGTCTAGGAAATCATAGACCGAAGCATGAGAAAATTGGCTCATGGAAGTTACAGATTTAAAAATCAGAAAGTTTATTACAGGATTAAGCAGCTTATTACTTGCGCCAGGCAAATCTTTTACATTTTTCTGCTTTAAGATTTTAATGTCTTTTTCAATTATTTCTTATTTCTAAAAAAGCAATAAATTGGATTTATTTTTGTATATTTGGTGATGCAACTTACAACTTATGTCAGCTGATCTTCTTTTTTTTTTTTTTTTTTTTTGACTTGGATGTTTCACTCATGTGCAATACTAAATATTTTGAATGCTTATCAAATTTATGCAATCACTTATATTGAGTTGGATAACTTTGGGTATGTTCATATTTTAAAAATTGTGTATGTGAAAAAATGAGTTCAAAACACTAAACAGAATGGACAGCCAATCTAGAGCATCGAATTTATTATCACCGCAACTTAGAATGTATGATATCTATATCATACATAAGCGAATATTGTGGATGAAGATTTTATCGGTGTCCCCAAAATAAGACAACAAATGATTGCAACTACTTCAGCTAGATGGACGAAGTTGAGCATTTGTCATCCGACATGAATTATTCGAGAAGAGTGATTTCTGAGGAAATAGTTTTAGTAAATTTTAAGTCACTCAAATATGAGTTGTTGCAAACGAAAACTTACGATAGCTGCTTGGTTTATAGTTTCTGCAATAGTGATCAGTTTTTGTAAGAGTTATATGTTCTTAAATATTTTGTGAAGAAATATATGATTGTGAATTACACTTTCCTATTTATGTAATAATTTAGTGTTTTGAATAATAGTTGTCAATTGTTAATAAAAAACTGCATTACAATCTTGTATTTATTTGTGCTTCTATCATATTATCATTAATACTAATAAGCTCATACTCTTTAGATGAAGTATCATAAATATGATAATGCAACTCAAAATTATGATCTCTCAACTAAGGACAAATTAACATAACATTATCTCTAAGCACAAATACTTTGAGTTAGTCTTTGTCAAGCTTCAAAATTTTTTATTTTTCACCTTCGTATTTCTTTCTAATTCTTATTTTTTTTACTTCAATTCAATATCCATTAAATTTTACGACAATAATATTGATTCTCGTGCATCATGCCATCACCTATACATAATTATAAGTCGTGTGAGCAAATACAGGCAAAAAAAAGAAAATAGAAATAGACTGAAAAAATAATGTCATATAAATAATAAACTATATAATTTTATACTTTGCAGTACCATTATTCAATCATTAAGTTAAATGCTGTTATAACCTCACTTCTCAAACCTAAAATATTAACCGAAAAAAGAATTTTTAATAAAAAATATTATAAAGGAAGTGCAACACTATAGGTAGCTATAACATTTTATTTACAACACTTTCCAAACCAATAAAGTTTACTGCTATAATCACACTATTATACTTCCTTTTATGATTTCATGGTTAAAAATATAATAACTCCAAAATATTGCTACTGTTTATCAAAAATACTTTCTATTGTTTTTTTTTTGGTTTATAGGGCAAAATAATTTTTTTTTCTAACTGAGAATCAATTCACAATGGTTAACTTAATTAACTACAAATTAATTATGATTTTTTTCAAAAAAAAAAAATTTATCAGTTGACAATTGAATTTGTTTGTGTCGCACCTTTCTTAAAGATTACCAGACCTAACCGATGAGAGGAACAAAGGAGACAATATTGGACCTGCGGCGAACTTTAACCAAATACTCAGTCCTCGGAAAAGGAGGATGCCGGATTCCACGGGAAGATGGCAGCAAAGGAGAATGCGCACGAGTGGGAATAGAAAAACGTGCGAAATGGGAGGTTCCGTCTCACAGCTCGATGGAATGTTATTTTAAAATAAGGGGATTTATATATGTCAAATTTTCATATTTATATATTTAATATTTAAAATTATATATTTACTTATCTAATATTTTTATATACTTGTTGCATGTCAAAAAATCAATCGCAGAAATATAGTTGATGCCTTGTTGTAAAATCCAAAGACATATACGGTATTTAAAGAAATGAACAATAAAACTTGAAAATTTTACGTGGAAAACCTCAAAAAGAAAAACCACTAGCCCAAGAAAGTTTCTACTATGTATCTGTACAAGATCTTCCTAATCTGGATTACATAATTATATATGAAAGACAACAAATAAGAATGATAATTTTGACGATGTGATGATGCGATGTTGACAATAATGTTGACGATGATGTTGACGATGATGTCGACGATAGTGGTCATGATGATGACCTACAACATGGTCGATGATCACGGTGATCATGATACGATGGCCTACGGTCGACAAGCCCCGAGTGGTAACGATTATGCTTGGAGGAGAACTCTCCTCTCTCTTTCCCCCCCATATGAAAAAAAATGAGGCTATTTATGGGAGGGAGTGCTCTAATACATGCAAAATCAACCACTCCTCTCCATCGGACGGCTCGTGATGATTCCCTCGATCATATGATGTATTTGGTGTATTTGAATGCACAAATGAAATCGAAATTATAAGATCTTTGACTTGTTGGAACCGGCTCGTCGAGACGCTCGATTTGACTATAAACACTCCATATTTGAGAGCTTTTGAAATTTAAATGTCACAAAGTTTCCAATGATATTTTAAGTGTTGATCTCACCGATTTCATTCGATTAGCTGCATCAAGATTCGTACTAGAGGAATTTTCGTCATATTAGCCTATTTTTGGATGATATTATCTCAATCATCAAAAAATATGCCAATACTTCAAAATAGTAAATTCTTCAACTAAATCTGGTCCATTAACCACATATTTTAAGAGAACGATTTTCATGTAAGTACAAGATGATTATGACGCACGCCCACAAATATGTGTAGGGCGAAAGTAACGAAATTTCGAGGTTACCACCCATGGGACATTTACTGCGCCATGGCAAGGTTTGGGTTGGATTACAGCGAAGAGCGCAAGAAATTACTAGAGTGCGTTTATAGGTTGAAGAAATGTGTCATGCGCCTGTGGGTAATAGAAACGGGTTGTGAAAAGACGGATGCGAAATTTTGGCGACAATGGTCAACGGTGAAAACAGCACAGGTCAGGCATCGCAGAACGGGCCGAGAAATAAGGGAACGACGCGACGAATGGGCCGAGCTGGTCGGCGCGACAAACTGATCCAGAGGGTCGAAATCGCGGTAGCGAACAGAACGGCACAGGTCGCGGTCCTGAACGCTGTCGGTGGGTCGTGGAACGGCGAGCGCCAGCAATGGCGGACGGGCGGCGGTGTAATGACGGGTCAGACGGCCAGCTGACCAAGAAGGCCATACCCACCGCAAAACGTCCGTTTGGCTTTTCACCCGCTTTGGCGCTTTGAGCGCTTTGAACGGTTTAGGTGGATTTGGGCGCTTTGGACGTTTTTGCCCCTAAAGGCCTATAAAACCCCTAGGCTGGGAGAAGGCATCTTCCTCTGAGAGAAGGTCATTGAGGCGATCAAGACCGTAGTTCACGGTGAGCCCGGCCTCGAAAGAGGCGTTGACTGCTCTTGTCGGACCGATCGGGTTTGGAGGCGATCAAGACCCATAGTTCATACGAGGTTTTCCTCGAAAGAGGCGTGACCGCCTTGTCACCGACCGTTTGAGGCGATCAAGACCGTAGTTCATACTCGAGCCCGTTTTCCCTCGAAAGAGGCGACCGCCTTGTCCACCGACCGGGTTTGAGGCGATCAAGACCCGTAGTTCATACGAGACTCGTTTTCCTTCAAAGAGGTGTTGACGCCTTGTGGACCGACCGGTTTGGAGATCAAGACCGTAGTTCATCGATGATTCCGCTTTTCCCTCAAATAGCTGACGCCTTGCCGACACCGGGTTTGGAGGCGATCAAGACCCGTAGTTCATCGAGCTATTTTCCCTCGAAGAGGCGACGCCTGTCGATCAATCGCGTAGTTCATCTGGGCTCCGCTTTTCCTCAAAAGAGGCGACCGCCTTCGGACCGATTCGGAGGCGATCAAGACTCGTAGTTCATACGCAGGCTCGTTTTCCCTCAAAAGAGGCGCGCCATTGGGATGACCGGGTTGGCGATCACCAAGACGGGTTGACGGCGATGCTCGAATGGTGGCACGATATGGTCGCGCGACGGCGATATGGCGTACCATGATAACCAGCGATGATGGTGGTGACCGACGGAGATTGCCGGCAATGATCAGCGAGACCGCGGCGGTGACCGGCCATGATGGCGACGGTGCAGAAGGGAATCGAATGACGGTAGACGGCGACCGGCGCCGAATGGCGGGATAACCCGGAGATGGTGACCGTAAGATTGCCGGCTGGCGATGCCAGCGATAGTGACCGGCTGGTTGGTTACCAGGGTGGTCGGCAGTAACCGGCAACAGAAGTCGACGCATAATCGGGCGGCATGTATGGATGACCGGAGGTGAGACCGGCCGAAGATTGCCGGCGAATGGTCGAGAAGGAATACGATAGGTGGCGTGATGGCAAAGTATGGTACCGACGGGGTCGCAATGCAAATCGGCGATGGTACGACGGCGATGATGCCGAGCAATATGGACCGTCGATATGGTGGCCGAAAGATTATCGCTGATGGTCGGCGGTGACTGATGGTACGGGCGGCAATGACGACGCGAATAGGGATGACCGGAGATATGGTGACCGCCAAGATTGCCGGCGACGATGAGATTTTACCTATCCGGTGGATGTTTGTTAGAGTGTTACCCGGCGACGCAACTGTGTGGAAGAGGTTGAATTGAATCCGAGAATTTTGACTCATCCGGTTGTTTGTCGAGTGTTACCCGGCGACGTTAACTGCATGGAAGATGTTGAATTGAATCAACCGGAGGATTTTGACCTATCGGTTGTCGCCGAGTCTTTGCTCGATGACGTTAACTGATGGAAGAGGTTGAATTGAATCCAGATTTTGACCTATCCGAGGTTGTTTGCAGTGTTACCTGGCGACGCAACTCGTGTGATAGAGGTCAATTGAATCCTGAGAATTTTGACCTATCAGGTTGTTTGTTGAGTCGCTCAATGACGTTAACTGTGGAAGAGGTTGAATTGAATCCGAGGATTTTTTACCTATCCGAGGTTTTGTCGAGTCTTTGCTCGATGACGTTAACCTATGGAAGAGGTCGAATTAATCACCGAGATTTTGACTTATCCGGTTGTTTGTCGGTGTTACGATGACGTTAACATATGGAAGAGGTCGAAGTCCACCAAGGACCTTTTGATCTATCCCAGGTTGTTTGTCGAGTCTTTGCTCGATGACGTTAACTTGTGAAAGAGGTCGTAGGTCCAAGGACCTTTGACCCATCTGTTGTTTGTCGAGTTTGCTTCGATGACGTTAACCATGGAAGAGGTCAGGAAGTCCACCAAGGACCTTTTGACCCATCTAGGTTATTTGTCGAGTCTTTGCTCGATGACAACTGTATGGAAGAGGTCCATTAAAACATCCATTTGTGATTGTAGTCAAAGTTGCTCCTTAACCTTGGCCTTGTTTTTCCATGAGTATGATTGGAAAATCATAGTTTGCAAAGCTATATCTCTTCTCAATGTTGAAATATCCTCCAACTTTAACTTGTTTCTTGGGATGATAATCAATTAGATTTAACATGCGATCTTCGAGATTGAGTTGCCCCAGTTCACAAAATCTAAAGGAACAAAGCTTGATGAATCTTCATTCTTCACTCATGTTCTTTAAAAGCTTGAAATGCACCTCGATGGTGGTTTTGATCTTGGGAAACTTGGTCACAAGATGAAATAATGAGAATCAATTTCCACAACGGGCCAAAGCGCGTCAGAAAACCGTAGCTAAAGTTTACGCCTTTAGCCTTGTGAAATCAAAGATACATACATGTATTTAAAGAGTGAACAATAAAACTCTAAAATTTTACGGAAAACTGAAAAAGAGGGAAAACCACGGCCTAGCTTAGTAAAAGCTTCCACTATGTATCCGTTTGAGTACAAGATCTTCGATAACGGGATTACATAATTGTATATGAGAGGGACAAGCTACTAAGAACAATTTTGACGACGATATGGCGGCGATGTCGGACGATGATGGGACGACAATGTCGATGATGTTGATGATGATGTCGACGATAGGTCGGTGATGATACAACGCGGTCGACGACGGCGAGATCATGGCGGTGATGGCGTGGCTGGTTGACAACCGTTGGGAAGACGATTGTGCTTGGAGGATCTTTATCTCTCGCCTCCCCTCATGAGATAAGAGACTATTTATAGATTGGAGGAGTGCGCTCTCTCAGAATGCAAAATCAAACCACTCCTCTCCATCTGGACTCCATGATGATTCCTCGATCATATGATATATTTGTGTATTTGAATGCTCAAATGAAGTCAAATTGTAAGATCTTTGGCTTGTTGGAACCGCTCGAGACTCGATTTAACTATAAACACTCCATATTTGAGAGCTTTTAAAAATTTAACTAATGACTCAAAGTTTCAATGATATTTTAAGTGCTTGATCTCACCGATGATTGCTTTATCAAGATTCTGCTTTCAGAATTTTCGGGGTCACTTTAAAATATGTATTTCACTTTTAAAAAGTGAATAAATTGATATTTTTGATGTGATATTAAAGATTGGAGTGTTATATATATATAAATTGAAGTTTAGGTGCTATATATGTAAATATGGAAGTTTGATGTGGTATGTATATAAATCCCACTTTAAAATAACCCAAATAATTTTATATCCTATATGAGTAATATTTATATTTTGTATGTTAAATATGTAATATGTATGATTTTGAGTGATATGTATGTAAAAAATCTCTAAAATCATCCTCTATTAATACAATCCTAAGAAAAATTCTTCATAAATGACTTTATTAATACAAATAGCACTAAAAATTTCTATATTACATATTAAACATTTAAAAATTAAATATTACATCTACAATATTCAGAATATTATTCAGAATATTGCTATTATTTGTATTGATAGAGTATCAGATTCAAAGATGTTTGGCGAGTATTTTCAGTTTATATGGAATATTTAAATATATTAGAAAATTTCAGATTTGGATTTGGTAATACTACAATATAGATTATGATATAATATTATTATTTTCATACCATCGTCAAGATACATTATTTTACATTATATTTTTTTCAACCAAACTGAAAAAAACAAATACATAAATTTGTAAAACTTCAACCAAATAACTATAAAGTAATTTTTTTATACTGAATTTATTTTATACTGCATTTTAAATATAGACAATCAAATAACCCTTAATCTCAATGTTGCGGTGAAGAGTATGTAGAAATGTCTTAGAAACCCCTAAAAAAAAGTCGATAAAATTGAAAATAAAAAGGGGTCGGAGTTGAAACAAGAACGCTATGGATGGAGATCTCCCTCCATTACTTTTCAAGACAGATGAAACAACTTCTTTCAGAAAGTTAAGGGCAGTAATTTGTGTGAAAGGGCAGCTGAAGCGATCAGTCGCAATAAATGATGACAGGGCGGGCAATGCGGTGAGGGGAATATAACATTTAACGGAAAATAGTATTTTTGTTTGATTTGAATATTTTAAAGAAAAAATTATATGCGGATCATATAATTTATATATTTATATATTTAATATTTAAAATTAGATATTTATTTATCTAATATTTTCTTATATTTAAAAAGATATATTTTATTTTTAAAAAAGTAAATGATAATATTATATTTAAAAATTGAAGTTTAAATATTAGATATGTAAATAAATAAGAATTATGTGGTATGTAGATAAATCCCTCTATTTTAAATGTTATAGGTGTAAGATTTAATTTTTAGGTGTTATATATGAAATTTTGAGTGTATGTATGTAAATCCTCAAATTTATGTTTAATAATGAGTTATAAAATTGTTGCTTAAAATTAAATTGGTGAGCTTAGACAATTAAATTCCTTCAACAAATGACGCATATGTTCTCATTAAGTAAAAATTTATTTAGGATCAATTGTATTTTATATTTTTTATTTAAATATTGATATATCTATCACATAATTTGTATATATTTATACATCTAATATCAAAATTTTAATATTTATACACATTATATATATCTTTGTTGTGCGTGTGTTTACTTCTTAATAACATATTATGAATGTTTACATATTTTTTAAAATTAAAATTAATATTTAGATACTTTTAAATTTTAAATTATTTTAGTGTAAATATTTGTCTCCTTCTTTGCCAACGAACCATCAATGACTTTAATTATGCTAAGAACCCTATCAAGTTCAACGCCTACATGGATCATGAATATTGAGTCATTTCTAGGAGAAGAGCTCTAGTGAAGTTCAAACTTACAACCTATTTTGTTCTCCTTTGGGGACTGTTGGGCTGATTTAACTGAAATGGAATTTAAACTTTTGTAAATTCCATGAATATAAATTTAATAATTTCTATTTAAATTTTAAAAATTATTTTATATAAATGCTAAATCCTTATAATTTGTTTGATTATTTATTTTAGAATTTAAGAATTTATATGATTGTGATATTAACTTATATTTAGTGATGGTGAAATATACGAGGATGTTATTAGTAGAATTTAAATTGGATGATGGAAGTGGAGAAATGCATTAAACTTTGTTGTGACTTGTGTGAAAGATAAGTAATGTTTAGATTAAAGAGAAAATTTTATAAGATGCTGGTGAGACTTGCATTGCTTTTTAGCAAAATGTTGGCTAATAACACAGAAACATAAAATTAAGTTATGTATCGAAGAGATGATAATGCTCAAATGGATGAGTGACTTTACACTAAGAGACACTGTCAAGTGAATTCTAGTGAAAAGATTGGGGTAACTCCAGTGACAGAAAATGTTAGAGAGAGTCAGTCTTAGATGGTTTAATCATATAAAATATCAATCGTCTGAAACCTAAATAGAAGAGTTGATGTATTAGATTCAACTTATGTTAAAAAATAGGAGTAGACCTAAAAAAATTTGATTATGAAATATAAAAAATGATTTTATTTTATTAGAATTAAATGAGAATTTAACATTTAATTGGATATATTGGAGAAGAAGTGCTCATATAACTAACCCTATATATTGGGATAAAGGCTTATTGTTGTTGTTATTGTTGTGAGGTTTATTTATGCTTGTTTGATTTATTAATTTTAATTGGACTAATATAAAATCATTATCTTAAGATAAAATAATCACTAATAGATAATATATTAGGCTAATTAGACACAATAACTTCAATTAATCAAATTAGAATAAAATTATATGAATATATCAAAGTTATTTTTAATTATTTAAAACAATTATTAGAGTTAATTTAATATTTTAATTAATTCATTAACATATTCTATAATAAAGTCTCAATATTTGCATTTATTTTTTATCAACACCAACCGGCTAATTAAATTATATCTAGTTAAAAATAACATCCCAATTAATCATTATCTAATACTAAATCTCAAACTATTATAATTTACTTAAGTTAATACTCAAAACTAATTAATGGTAATTATTAACATAATATAATGTTAAGTTGATCGGTTTAATTCTATTAACGCATACTAATATTAATAATATAAAAAATACAAATTTTTAAAAAAATAAAAAGGGGCAATTATATATACAGCATTTAAAATATAAATATTTACAAAAGTAACACCTCTCTTAATTTATTTTTTCAAATTCTTACTCAAGTATTGAAATTCACATTAAAATTACGATTATTATTTCTCGTTTTTATGAAATTTTAAATAATTTGATTGTAGCACTTATAAATACTAGTAATATTGTTTGTGCACCTCAATAATATTTTAAAAAATAAATAATAGTTTAAGAATTAATTTCTCTAAAGAAAATTTCTTTAAAATAAATTTTTATTTTAAATGATAAAATCATTACTATACTTGAATTAAATGAGAATTTGACACATAATAGGACACAATATAGACTAAATATTCATGTAGTGGACCCCACTTAATGGGATAAAAGCTTGTTGTTGTTGTTGTAATGATAAAATCCATCTTTTTTAGATAATTGTAAAGGTATATATATCATATTACATGATTAGTTTGGATAAAAAAATATTTTAAAATATTTTTATATTAGGATGATAAGTAAATATCTTCTAAATTTCTAATAATATCCAAAGTTATAATTCAATATAATATTTAACTATATATACATTTTATATAAAAAGAAATTTGAGCTTTAAAAAATATATTTGCATGATAAGATGAAAATTGATAAAATATAAGATCTTTTAGGATAATGAGTTAAGCATATATTAAATTAATAATCATTTATATTATTCTAAATTTATAAGCAAAATAAATTAAATTTTTTTATTAGTATTTCATAAATAAATAATTTTATATATCTCATAAATATTAGGATATCATTTTGTTATCTCATGATTTTGTGTTATTTAAAAATTAATGAGTATATATAAACTTCCAATTCTATACATCTTTCAACTTCTAAATTTATGATGAAAGAATTATCTATTAAGTTAATAATATTTATGCAATCTAAATGCTAATGAGTTATTATAAATAATTATCCATTTAGTTGATCATATTAAGTTATAGATTATTAAATCAAAATATTAAATTAATAATTATCTATGGTGTTTTCAATTTGCAAGATAAAAAAACTATACTTTATATATGTCGTAGGGTTGGATTAATTAATATACAAATTATATAATCACAGATATTAGGATCTCATTTTGTTATCTCATTATCTTGTGTAGTTTAAATATTAATGAGTATATTTAAAGTTAGAATTCTAGATGTCTTTCAATTTCTAAATTTGTGATTGAACAATTATCTTTGTTGTTAATCATGTTAAGGTATTGACGAATTTTTACTTTTTTATAATCTAAGTTTACTTTAATTATATATATAGTTTATTCCTAAAATTTATTTTAAAAAAATATATAAATTATCCAAAAATATTTAAGATATTCAACATTCATATGAATCAAAATAGGATTTTATGAGTTGTGAAAAATTAATATCATGAAATTATGTGTGACTTAATTTAATCATGCATATAGAAATATAAAAGATTAAAAAAATAATAATATTATAATAAAATTAAAAAAATATTTTGCTAAGTACAAAACTAATTGATGTAAAATCAACAATTTGACAAGAACAAAAATTTTATTGAAAAAAGATATAAAGATAAGTGCATTAAAGAGATATAAAGAAACATATACAATACATGAATTATATTTAACTAGTTAAAGTGCTAAACTATAAGAGTAATTTCATATACTTTAAAACTTGGTATTAACATGCAAAATAAATAATGTAGAAATTAAATAGAATTATTATTATTTTTATTATATTTAATACCAAAATAATGTAATAAAATTTATAGTTGATTATAATTCACTAATAAGTTTAGGAGATGGTCCACTTTTTAATTTGCATAAATAATAATTTAATGTTTATGGAATAGAGAAAATTATGAGAACATTTTTTATTAATTTAAATGTGATCAAAATTATTAACCTTCTCAGGAGGATTGCTATAATTGATATTGGATGATAAGCAAATATCTTTTAAATTTATAATAATATCCAAAGTTATAATTCAATATAATATTTATCATTATATAAATTTTATACAAAAAGAAATTTGAGCTTATTATTTTGAATACTTCATTAAAAAATATATTAAATAGTTATGAAATAAGACTTTATAACATTAGTCTATATTCTCATAAATTTATTATTCAGAAATATTTGGTGCATAAGTAATTATTTTGTAGAGATTATTGAGAAAGATATATAAAATATTCTTCTAATGTATATAATTCTTTTATGAATTAATACTTTAATGTTTGATTTATGCAAAAATGATTTATATATGTGTTTTATAATGATATTTTGTATTTAATTTAATTTTATGTTAATTCTATATATTTTAATAATTAATATTTATCAAGCAATTATAAAATCAAAATGGTTGTTGCATATTGTATGTTTATAATTGAAATTAGAAAATCAAATTAATTTCACATTAATTAGTATTTTATTTATTTTTAAACATTTATAAAATTAAGATGGTTGTTATACAATATAGTTTTATGATTGAAATCACAAAAATAAATTAATAAAATTGAAAGGGTAGATCAATAAGATATAATAGTATCACTTTCATAATTTTTTTTAAAAATATTTATAAAAATATATCTATAGAAGGAAATAATTTAAAATGTTGGAGAGAAAATTTGTTTGAAATCTAAATGTTATCATAATTAAAGAAAAAATAAGAAGGAAATGATGAATAATTTCGTGGCAAGATTGGTGAGCAAGAGTGAGAAGTAGATAAAAAGATTGGTAATTTTTATAGTTAATTATATAACATAATTTATATGAGACAAATAAGTGAATAGGTTAAATTAAGATCCTTATTTAAGTTAAATAAGATGTAAAGATGATTATTTAAAAAATCATCCACACTATTTGATGTGTAAGACTAAAAAGTAATTTGTTTATATCATATTGTCAAATTAAATAGAAATTATTAAATCAAAATTATATAATTATGTTTGTTGCGTGCTAGAAATCATTTGCGGTAGAATAAAACTTTACGCCTTAGCCTTGTTGAGAAATCCAACACACACAGATATTTGAAGAGAGAACGATAAACTCCAAGATTTTTACGTGAAAAAATCCCGAATAGAGGGAAAAAATTACGGGGCCTAGCCCAGTAAAAATGTTTCACTTTATATCTGTTTTGAAATACAAAGTTTAAGTTTTCCGATAGAATACTGAATGTAGAAAGCCAAAATCCCAAAATTAATGCTTTTACTTGGTGGTGTTAGTATATGAATAGCATATCGGTGATAATCTGCGGTCAGTGGTGGGTACAGTGTAGTGGCCTGGACCGGTCAGGCGAAATGTGGCCAAACAATGATGCCGGCGGATGGCCAGCGATGCGGTAGTGGTTGACGTGGCAGCGGTGGTCGATATTGATCAGCGGTCGATGGCGAGACCGGCGTGGTGTGGCATGCGGGCAGCGTGATGCCGGCGATGGCGTGGTTGCGGTGGCCGGCTGGCGACTGCGGTGGTCGATGCGATGGCGGCAGTCGGTGGCGGTGGTCGTGACGGTCGACTTACATGATTATCGAGGTCCTTCAAACCTCAGAGCTCTCTCTTCTCTTTAGCGTGGCCTCCTCTAATGTGAAGAATGAGGGACTATTTATATATTAGAGGAATGTCATTTCTGTAAATTTATGCAAAATTCAAACCAGTCCATCAGACGGTTCAAAATGATTCCATTGATCATCTGATGTATTTTAGGTATTTGAATGCTCAAATGAAGTTAGAATTATGAGATCTTGGACTTGTTAGGTCCGACTCGTCGAAACCCTCGATTTGACTGTAAACACTCTTTATTTAGGAGCCGACTGATATCACAAAGTTTTCAATTATATTTTAAGCGTTTGATCTGGATTAGTCTAGACTCAGAATTAGATTGCTTTCGACATCAAGATTCATGGTTCGACTAGTGAAATTTTCAATATCATATCAGTTGCCTCTCTATTTTTGGATGACATTATCTTTATCATCCAAAAATATATGTCAAATAATTAAAAATAATAAATTCTTTAATTAAATTTGCGGGTTTATTAACCTTTGCGTCACATATAGTTTGAGAGAATATATCTTTATGGGTGCACAAGAGATCCTGAGCGAGTGCGAGTGCGGTTCTGCGGGTGCCAAGTATGGTTGTGGCAATGGGCCCGGACTCTTACCTCGACGACATTACCAGACGTGTGGGACGCAAGTTCAGCGGTGCTCGCATGTGCAGAGGCAGGCGCGCATGAAGCGCCGGGTATGTGGAGGCGCCGCATGCATGCACAAACACTAATGATCATTTTTTTCAATTTTTTTTTGTTTTCTTCAGTTTTTTTTTATTTATTCCCTTTTTGCCCCATAGTGGATCTATAAAACCCCCCTAGGGTCAAGTAAGGAGACACAATTCACATATGCTCTAGTATTTTTCTGCGTTGAATGAGAAATTATTTAGCAGAAGTTCAGGGGCTAAAGGTAATAATAATTTTTTTTTCTTCTGTCAGCGAAGCTCTAACATTCTTCTTAAAAGAAGGTCATTTCCTTCTTGATCAAGCTATAGTTCATACTGGAGCTGATTTTCCCTGAGAGGCGTCAACCTCTCGTCGGACCGAGTTTGGAAGTGATCAAGACCTAGTTCATACGATGAGGCTTTCCCTCGAGAGGCGTCAACTCTCGTCGCGGGTTTGGAGCGATCAAAGCTCAGTTCATCTCGCTTTCCCTCGAGAGAGGTGTCAACTGCTCTCGTCGAACCGACCGAATTTGAAGGCGATTAAGGCTCGTAGTTCATACGGTGAGGCTCCGATTTTCCTCGATAGAGGTGTCAACTGTCGGACCGACCGGGTTTAGAGGTGATCAAGGCCCGTAGTTCATACGGTAGCTCCGATTTTCCCTCGAGAGAGGTGTCAACTGTCCTTATCGGACCGACTGTGTTTGATGGCGATCAAGTTCTGTAGTTTATAGAAAATTGATTTTCTTGAAACTCCAATGGTTGGCAACTGCCAAGGTGGTGGGGAAACATTGATTAGGAACCATTCTTTAGAAAATTTAGAAATTATGACAGATAATTTCAGAGTGTCATTCTTCATGATGTTACTTGATGTCGTTGACTTATATGGAAGGGGTAGAATCGAATCCGCTGAGGATTTTTGACCCATCCAAAATTATTTGTCAAAGTGTTACTTGATGACATTAGCCTGTATGGAAGATGTTGAATCGAATCTGCTGAGAATTTTTGATCCATCCGAGATTGTTTGTCAAAGTACTACTTGATGATAGTAACCTATATGGAAGAGGTTGAATCGATTCGCTGAGAATTTTTGACCCATCCGAGGTTGTTTGTCAAAGTGTTACTTGATGATGTTAACCTGTATGGAAGATGTCAAATCAAATCCACCGAGGATTTTTGACTCATCAGAGGTTGTTTGTCAAAGTGTTACTTGATGACATTAACTTGTATGTAAGAGGTCGAATTGAATCCGCTGAATATTTTTGACCCATCCGAGGTTGTTTGTCAGAGTGTTACTCGATGACATTAACCTGTGTGGAGTATGCACAAAGTTATAACCTATCAGGGATTGTTTATCAGAGTGTTACTTGATGACGTTAACCTATATGGAAGAGGTCAAATCATCCGCTGAGGATTTTTGGCCCATCTGAGATTATTTGTCAGAGTGTTACTTGATGACATTAACTTGTGTGGAGTAGGTACAAAGTTATGACCTATCCAAGGTTGTTTGTTAGAGTATTACTCGATGATGTTAAGCTGTGTGGAAGAGGTCTGATCAAATCCTCTTGTGATTGATCATGCCCCGACTGAGACACAATGTGAGTTGTGCATTTCCCAAGTGAGAGGATTGAAATGAAGATCATTTATGTGCAACAAGCTTGAAAGAAAAAGTCATAAACTCATTACTTTGATAATATCAGTGATACAATAGTCATAAAATAACTTAACAAGAGGAATGAGATAAATTTTTTAGAGAGAGTTAACAAAAGATAGGAGGCGGAGAGAAAAAGACAAACGAGGTAGAATAAAGGCTGCAATATTTATGCATCAAGAATTACAGATAACACTTTCAGAGATCCTCTATATTCCAAGTTCTAAGAAAAAAAATTTCCTTTGAATCTTTGATCATAGCTTGACGGTTGGTCATTTGATAATGAAATAGGGAGAAAGTCTTGTACAGGCAAAGCCCTCTAAGGCACTTCTTCATCTCGAAGGTTAAAATTCTCGATGGTGAAGGTCACCGAAGGGCGTGGTCGAGCTTGTATGAGGTAACATGATTGTGTTATTTATTGATTTCCACAGACCACTCCAACCCCAACGGGGGTTAGGAATTTCATCTTAAGATGAGGTACCGAAGTGACTACACCAAAGATTGATTGGAGGGTTGAGCTTGTATGAGGTAACATGATTGTGTTATTTATTGATTTCACTGAGACTCCAACTAGCGGGTTAGAATTTCATCTTAAGATAAGATGCAAGTGACTACACCAAAGATTGATTGGAGGGGCTTTTATATGTTGTATCTTTGAATTTGACTTGAAATGGTGAATGAGAGAGACTTATCGAGGAAATTCTCCGAGAACAATAGGAAGGGTGATTGTCCCCTCAACTCGCATAGGTGATTATCAAATCTATATAATGGTCCTACAGCGGGTTGGAGTTTTTTCTTAACCAAACCCATGATAAGAAAGGTTAAGTAAAATAAAACATCAACATAACTCTCATTATCAATCAAACTTCTCTTAACATTATAACATGGGTCATCGATCCTCGCACTGATGACAAGAGGATCTTGATGCAGAACTTGGACTCCTTCAAAGTCTGAGTCATTAAAAGTGATGGGATGATTAATACAAGATTTTTTTAAAGTCCGTCTCTTCAAAGGTGGCGATGAAGACTTGATTAGATAGTAGTGACCCTCCTGCAATCGTTTTAATTTCTCCAATTATTTGACGATTATTTTATTATTTATATGATGATTGTTCTGGTTGTCCCCCAGTTAAAGTTATGTTTACTTGAGTTGATTGATTTTGCACAAATCGATGCATATATCCATGTTGAATGAGCCTCTCAATCTCTTCTTTGAGCTGTTTACACGCCTTTGTAGTATGCTCATGACTTCGATGGAAATGATAATATTGCTCATGATTTCCTGAATTTAGTTTCAGTGGATGTGGGCCATGTGGCCACTTAATGGTCTCTTCATCTCGAATGACCATCAAGACGATAACACGAGATGCGTTCAGTGGTATGTATTCCTTTTCTGGTTGTGGTTCACGTCATTGATGTGGGGGCTGTGGAGGGAGATCACGACTGTCTTGTTACTTCTTTTGATGAGATTGTTGATCTGTGTTTCCTGGGGAACTCTTGCATTTTCCTGTGGATTGTTCAAATTTTTTTAGATGGGCATTAATAGCCTCATTGCACTTCTCGATGAACGTCGACATATGAGCGGTGTCTCACATTAGTGGAGTAGAAAGGCAGGCCAGCCCTCCAAGGAAAACTCGTAAGTAATTGGGTCTACCCCAAGTATTTGAGCTCCTGAGAACCTCTGATGTACTCTTAGTGATTCACATTCATTTTGATGAATGCACGAGAGATGAGAGAATCTTTAATAATCCTCTAGTTTGTAATGAATACAAAATCTTGGAGTTCCAAAGATATGGATAAATCCCTTTGGAGTAAAACCAAGCTTGATCCTCGAGGTGGAAAGACCGATAAAAGCAGTGTCGAGCTCGTCGGATATCAATGGTGCTTCTATAATGATCGATGTGTTCATATGGGTCAGTTGGTCTATCATAGGAGTCGATGCTTGGAAGCTTGGAATCTATAGGAATAGGATGTTAAATAATAGCTTCGGCTAAAGGTGAAGACTCCTGATAGCCGCGATGAGAGGGAAGATGATTTCTATTTTTAAGGTGAAATTTTTTTTGCATTAAGCGTTGTAATTCCGCACGTATAACATGACAGGTGGATTTAATATGGCAAGAACGTGCCAAGCTACCGGGAATAATCGACGGGTTAGTAATCGGTTGAGCCGCACATGTTGGATGAGTAGAATTAGCAGTGTCAAGGAGATTAGCATCACGATCTGGAAGCAGAAGAACTTCAGCTTGATGGCGAGAAGACCCCGTATCAGCATTTTGACCTCCCCTGACTAATGATCGATCTTGGGGGAGATATGTTTGCCACGGTAATTACTGTCGTGTTTCTCGTAAAAATTGAATTATCTCATTTTGAGACTCTTTCATTCGGCAAACATGATCTTCTAGAGAGGTCCCTATTGTACTTCACTGATAAGATCATGCCTATCAAGGGGAAGTGAGGTAGAAGCTTGGCGTCCTTAGTTTAAAGGTTGGTTTCGGGAGTGACAAAAGTTGGAGCGGGAGGCTCTGTTGTTGCGAGTATTGCGCCTATTGGCCATAAGTGTTCACAAAGATTGTGATTGTGATTTAAATTTTTCACAGACGGTGCCAAATTGCGTGCTAGAAACCCAATTACGGTAGAATAAAACTTTACGCTTTAGCCTTGTTGAGAAATCCAACATACACACAGATATTTGAAGAGAGAATGAAAAACTCTAGGATTTTTACGTGAAAAATCCGAAAAAATAATCACAGGCTTTTAGTAAAATGTTCAACTATATCTATTTGAAGTACACGCTTTAAGTTTTCCGATAACCAGATTACAGTATGTGAGAAAGCGATAATGAAAATTTCGTCGATGACAATAAACATCAGTAGTTTAGCATATGGTGGCGATAGTGAATGGCTCCGGTAATATCGCGTATTGGGTGGGGTAGTTGGCGGTGGTGATCGGTGGCGGCATGGTGGTAATATAATAAGTGGTATGGTGGCGGCCGGCGGTGTCGATAACGGTGGCCCAATACAACCACGGCAAGCGGTCTAAGCGTACTAACGGCGGCGGTCAGCGGCGTCAGCGGTGGCCGATGGCGGTGCCGATGGAGGTCGATGCGGCGGGTCGATGGTAGGCGGCAGTGAGTGGCGGTGGTGCAGCGATGATCGTGGCGCAATAATTGGCGGCCCGGCGGCGGCCGGCGGTGGTCGGTAGCGATGATGATCTATGGCAGCGTTTACCAGTGGTGGTCAGTGGCGATGATCGACGACGGTGGTCGGCGGTGATGACCGGCGGCGGTGGTTGGCCATGTCGACTGGTGGCACGATTATGGTTAGAGATCCTTCAAGCCTTAGAGCTCTCTCTTCTCTTTAGCATGACCTCCCCTCACGTGAATAATGAGAGGTTACTTATAGATTAAAGGAATGTCGTTCTATAAATATGTGCAAAATCCAAACCACTCCATCAGACGGCTCAAAATGATTTCCTTGATTATCTGATATATTTTAAGTATTTGAATGTTCAAATGAAGTCGATTAGGAGATCTTAGGTTTGTTAGATCCGACTTGTCAAGACGCTTGATTTGACTATAAACACTCTTTATTTAAGAGCTGACTTAATCACAAAGTTTTCAATTAATTTTAAGCACTTGATGTTAGTTAGTCTTGACTCAGAGTCAGATTGCTTTCGACATCAAGATTCATGTTTCGATTAGTGAAATTTTCAATGTCATATCAATGTTGTGTGATCTAAGTGCTAATGAGTTATTGCAAAGTTTACATGAATTTTATATCTCTTAAAAGTTTGTAACTTATGATCGAAGAATATTACATCCATTATATCATATTAAGGTGATCTATTGAACTGTTTTTAAAGTCCAACTTAACCTTAATTATATTTAAACTTTTTCTCAAATTTAGAAAAATTAAATATAAAAAATTATCAACAAATATGTAAGAATTTTAAAATGCATATCTATAAAAGAATGTTTTACAAATTGTAAATAAGAATATCAATAATATATGTGTGACTTAATTTAATCATACATATGTAAAAGTAAAAATTCATAAATCTATAATGTATATTATAAAAATAAAAAATAAATAATTTATAAATCACGTACTTGATTGGTATAAAATCAATAGTGTGATAAGTATAATGTTTATTTGTAAGAAATTAGAAAGAAATATATTAGAGAGGTAATAAAAAGATATGTGATCTATGAATTTTTTTTTAATGATAATAAAATATTTATCAAATTATCACACATGCATACACAAGATTTCATTATCTAGTATTAGAGTAACAAGTGAAAATAGTGTAAAAGAAATAAAAAGTATATATATGAATTAGTTATGTTTAAAACTCGGAGAGATTTATTCTTATTACGTATCACACAACAAAATAAATTTAAAAGAAAAAAAAAATAATTGTAAGATGTAGAGGTTAAATAAGAATATAAAAGAACTTGAAAGAATGAAGTGAAAAATGAGTTGTTGGTTGAAAATAGAGAATTTTGCATACATAGCACACAATTCTTATGCATTTACATATCTAACTTATAAAATTTGAGATTTACAAGATCTCTTTTTCTATGCATAAAAAAGTGTATTTGACTTTAAAAAATAATGATGGGGTTATTTTATTGTAATAATAGAGATTTGAGTGTTATTTAAGTGACAAATAAAAGTTTAGGTGGTAGATATGTAAATATATAAGAAGTATATGCTTTATATAAAAATAAGACAAAAATCCATGGCTTTCAAAAAATAATAAATTTTGCATACATAGCACACTATTCTTATGCATTTACATCCTAACTCATAAAGTTTAATAGTTAAAAAAATGATTATCTTTCTATGCATAAAAATATGAATTTGATTTTAAAAATTAATGATGATATAAACTTTAATGTAATAATAAAGATTTGAGTGTTATTTAAGGGGCTGTTTGGTTACGTGAAAAGGAATCGATGTAAAAAAAAATCTATAAAAGGAATCTGATATAAAGATTACTTTCTGATTATTTGGTTGAGAGTTTTACAAACTGACTTTATTTTTTTGTTTGGTTAAAAATATAATGTAAAGTATTTTGAAGTTTTGGCCTTGCGATAGTTGTTGACGGCCGGCCGGGTATTTCGGTGGCGGCGGCATAACCTAATATCACGTTGAGCGTATTTGAAATTATTGAATCAAATGAATTCCAAATACACCAAAAATGACTTTTGTATTGTATTTAGAATACATTACATTATTTTAAAAATTTACTTTATTTCAAGTCAAACACAAAAAGAGTTAAAATCCCTCCATTTACTTTACTTTTCACTCATAATTTAAAAGTTTAGATGATAGATATGTAAATATATAAGAAATATATGTTTTGTATATAAATAACATAAATTATCTTTTTTAGACTTTTTATTATAACCAAATTGCAAAACTATCATCTCACATCACTCACATCAAAAATGAATGGCCAGGTCACTTTTTAATAGGTGTATAGATATGAGATTTTTAGTTTTTTTAAAAATTAAAATGGGTGTTAATGTTTTAAATACATGAGTTTTAAGTGGTATGTATGTAATTATTCCAATAAAAAACAAATAAATTTTCAATTATAAACTTACTTTAACCACCCAAGCACGCAAACCTCGCCTTTGTTCCCCTTGAGCTTCTACAGAAATCCCCGAAACCCTAGAAGACAAAATAGTGAGGAAGTCGCGACAGGAACTCAGTGGAGAAGGCATCGACGGGATCGACGGCATGTGAAGGGTAGCAGGAGTTCGTGAACTGGCGATTTGAGTTCAGTCCCACGAGTGCTCAGATGTAAGGTAAACGTCGGAGAAGCACGATTTAGCATTACTTGTTTGGTTTTTATTCAAATAATAAATATCTAATACGAACGTCAAATATATATTAATTTGGAAAATTTTACGTACGAAACATTAATCGAAATGAATTATTCTAATAATATTTGAAAATAAAATCAATTTAAAATGCTCTGTAACTCGCAACGCCATTTTGCTATGAATTATAATTAAATTTTATTTATTTATTGGTAGTATATGTTTATTATTTATTAATTTATATTTATGTTTTTGTGGGTTCTCATTTTTTTTTAAATAATTATCTTTATAAAAATATGTTTCATGGTATTTATCTATTCATAATAACATAGAACCATATCAAGGGACAAATTAACCAACATAATTAAATTTTATAGGCCATCAAATTTATATAATTTAAAACGTTCGCACTTTGAAAAAAACAAATATGATAGAAAAAAAAAAAAAAGCAAACATATCTATAGGTGAAGTTGTGAAAACGAGATGTAAAAAATCAAAGCAATTAAACTCAATATTAAATTTAAAGTATGACAGCTTTGTGAGTTACTGATAAATTTATTAAGATTGAAATATGAATGGTTATATATATTTTATTTTAAACTTTAAAATTTCAGAATATATATATATATATAGTATTGTGGAAATAAAGATAAAAATTACTATATATTGAACGTGTTTATGAATTTTCTAAAAAAAATATAAATATCTTTGTAAATTCCATCGAGAAATGCATCAATAATTTGATAATGGTAAAACTCATGCCAATCAAAACACTGACAGTAGAATACTTCATTTTTATATAAACTTCTTAATAATTCGATATAATTGTGTATTAGAAGATGGTGGTGAAGATAGAGTTTATTGTCTTACATGCATATTTAGATAAGTTGATAGGTATACACAAAATATAGTATTTTTTTATATGGATAACTTGAGTAAAAATCACAATGTTTAGCATAGATGAAATTATTCAAGTAATATGAGACAATGATTATAAAGAACATCCCCCTATAATAAGATAAGATATTAAGCTATTACTACAATATATTTGATGTAAATGTGGAATATATCTCATGTGATGGTAAATAGAGGAGTCTTGAGATGCACAAGCTATCATCAAGTGATGATGGGCGATCAACTTTCTGTGGGATATGACAATTGAGAACATATGCATCAATTTGGCAAGTCTACGCCCAAGAAGCTCAGTGATGTTGGCAGCGTAAGTTTCAAATGGCTCTCCTTCACAAGCACAAGGTGAGTTGGACTGAGGCTGAAGGGCAGAGGTCCAGCAAGCCTGGGAGATCAAAGAAGGTTCAACAATTACTAGTTCCAAATTTGAGGAGATTGATCTCATTAAGAGGCAAGTGCAGTTCATCTCCATGCTCGAAGAGAGCAAGATAGCCGAGACTATGAGCGCATAACTTGTAGTGGCTTATTCGACTATTAGGACAAATAGTGTTATGGGTGTTAGCATGGATGCGTTACATCAACGTTTCTCCTCAATGACCCCAACTCAAATAATCATAAAGAAGAAGCCATGTTAGTCTGATAAGTGTTTTATTTTACTTACAGGTGGAATTGACAAATGCTTCATGTCCCATACTGGAATCAATTGGGTATCCACCTGCTACTCCTAGATGTAAGAACCCTTTGCTCATCCTTATGCATTTTTATCTCTAGGAGTCAATTCTATTATGCTCTGATAAGCCTAGAATTCAACTAATCGTGGGTCAAATTTATCAGTTGAGTGCCAAGTGAGCCCGAAGTGTCAGTGCTTTCCTAATGAATTGTTGGTTCTTCTAGAGGGATGCCAAATTTAGTAGTTAGGCTTCTCTATTTATTTCTTAATGTTTGGGATAAGGAGTGTTTTTGTCTTTGACTCCTCACTACATCTTGTAAGTGCTACTCTAGTTAGTGAGCAGGAGAGAGCGATGAGTTCACAAGCAACTTCTCCTTTTGGTGCATCTTCTTTGACAAGGCATGACGTACCTATAGAGCATGACTAGCCTCTATTTGAATATCATGAAGGCCTCCCCAAGTTTGCGAGATGACTCCCAGCTAGTCGAGTGAAAATTGTGCTTAGAACATGAGGATGCCTTGGAGGAGAAGCTCAACAATTTCAGGGACGAGGTTGAGAGACCAACAATTGGAGGTTTGTGGTCCAAGGGGACAAGGCGAGTTTCTCCACCGAAGTTGAGAACATTAACTCCTGCTCTTGGAAGTGGTAGACCTTAAAGTGGAAATGATGGTAATTCGCAAACACCTAGAGTTAGCGTGTTCCAGCCAACTCCTCTTTGGAGTAAGTTAATGTCGCGACAAATACTTAGAAGGATGGCAATCTCCTAGATGTACTATTAATGCAGGATATCGTGAAGATTTATATGAGCCATGTATAAACGACACTCAAGAGAATAATACAGTGAATTAAAAAGAACATAAAAGGCTGATGAAGACTTTTTATTAGATTAAATTAATTCAAGAATTAAGGATGCTTGCTCACTAACTCCCAAGGCTTATTTTATTTATTTCATTTTAAAACATGTAATTTTTAAATTTTTTTTCTAGATACTACATATTTGAAATTTTGTATTTGAAATTTAAAGCATTTATGTATGACACATGAGATGATTGAATCTATATAAAATAATCATATATGAAATGGATGATTGACATAAAATAATAAAGTAATTTAATGTCTCTCAATATTTTATTTTTTTATCCAAAATGATGATTGTAAAAGCTAGAAATAGTTCCTCTTACTCAAATGAAAGATCATATTTTAGTAATTACTAATTATTTGAGTCGTTATTTTGGTTTGAGAGCTTAAGAACCAAATCTCCACAATCATCGGTAAGAGTGGTAGTTATCCAATGCCACTTCTCTCTTTCATATCCAATTCGTATGGTAACTTATTTAAATCTTTCTTATATTTTTAAAGCACATTTCAACCATCCATTCAGCTATTTACTTTTCTCCCCAAGCCTAAATCATCATTTCACTCATGCTTCTATTTTACTTGTTATGACCTAGTCTAACAATTTATCTCTATTGAAGATCATTCTTTAAAGTGATATTTCAAATAACTCCAAATTAGCTTATGCTGAATTACTTTAAGTATCTCTATTTGTATACCATACTAAACCCTTTATTATCCCACTAAAAACTCCAAAATCCATCTTTAGATGTTAATCTAAAGAATCATGGCTTTTTAATATTTCATTCTCATTAAAAGATCACCCACCTCCATCAATTATCACATCTATTTTTTAATTAGTGAGGAGTGATGTAAACTCGCTTTTATATGATGCAACAAATTTGTAAGTTTTTATTAACATTTTGTCAAGTTCATTATAGTTGTAACAGTTATCTTATGCTCATATCGGAGACGATTGTGTGTGCAAGGTATTTTAGCTTATTAGTTGAGAGTTTTGACTTTCAACTAGAAATTGTTGGTTATATAGAGTTTTGTTTCTTGTATTTAGAATCACGGTGTAAAAAAGAATCTGATTAATAAAGTGAATACTGAATTCGAATACTTTGATTATTTGGTTATGTAAAGAAATACATGGAACTATATTTTCTTTGGTTGAGTATATATAAAGTAAAGTAAATACAGATATGGTGTACTACATAACTTGAAATATTTGAGGTAAGTGAGATTTTTTCATTAATTGAAATATTAAATTACTAAATTAAATATATATTAAAATATAAATATTTTATAAATAAAAATTTACTACTTAATTTAAAAAAAATTATTATATATTTATTTTAGAAGTGAAAAATTGAATAATATGATGTATCTTTACATAACTTGAAATTTATTTTAAGGATTTTGTTAGTTAATTTAAAATATTTTTAAATTTGCTTTCAGGAAGCTATATATATTAAAATTACCATTAAGTGTGAGGTTTAAAAAAGAAATAATGCCTGATTGCCGTTACATAACCATTAAGGTCTACATTTGATGCATAATAATTTCATACATCAAATCCTAAATTTATGAAATAATGTTAACAAATTTACAGACATTCTGTGAGATCAAAATATTATACATACGCTAATAAACTATATATCTATATTTTTTAAAAAAAGTATATATAAAAATTGAAACTAAACAAATTTCTATTTAAAACTTATAAATAATTTAGATAAATTGAAAGTGTGATCCAATAAATGAGATTTTTAATATACAATATTTAGACACTTTAATCAAATTTAAAGAAACTAAAAATAAAGATATAACTTATGACAACTAAAAATAGCGGACATGATCGTGGGAGTTCGGATCGGTACGTAAGTCAAAGAGATCTTAGTGTTTTGCCATCGGCTTTCACAAGATCCTTGTCGGTTGATACTGAAACAATGCCATGAATGAGGCCCCTCATGCATTTTATGGCATTTTGCTCTTCTCGATCGGAATTTAATAAGGCTAGCTTCAGACAAGGCGAGATAAGACTTCGGGGAAGTCTTCTCCTAGTAGTTAGCCACCGCATAATGTAGAAAAGTATGATTTATGCTTATGGCTTTGATGCATTCAATTAAGTACATCCACCAAATTGTTGAAGGGGAACAACATAATTTTCTTTGGTTTATACCTCTGCGACAATGCGAATTGCCAGGCCGTCTTCTCTAGAATCGATTTCAAGTTTGGGGTCCGTTGAAAGAGAAATGCTTCTTGGGCTCTTGTCAGAGGAATGTTCATCCTCAAGTTCATTGGAAAACATAGGCATCTGCATCATCTGCAACATGAACCGTGATGCTTGAACTGCAAGCTTTCTCTTTTTGAACACCATGGTAGAAGAACCTTCTGGATTACCATAAACACCAGGCCACATTGAACGCATGACATGAACAAAAACTCTGGAAAACATAGGCAACTCTTAACTATATTTGTTTATATTCATCTTGCATTTTGTCTAATGAAAATAAAAATAAGAACTTCAAATTTAAAATGGTGTTATCAAAAACTTGCCTTATGACGGGTGATTGTTCTAACTTTGGGTTATGTTTTAATTACATTTTTTCATGCTGTGAATGTATGTAAGCCAATGTATTCTTATATTTGAATGATCAGCTGCATCTTCAAGTTGGATGAACTAGGAAGGGAGGTTGCAAGAATTGCAATTCTGCAAAGACTAGCTCTTATGGTTGATACCGCATTTGTTGGCGATTAGGTTTGTCCCCGATCTTGAATTTTTTGTTTATTCATGCTAAGGATTTTTAACCTACAATAATAATAAATATCGAATAAAATCAACTTTCACCACCATCATCATGATGGCTTTTATCCCAAGTATTTGATTCTAGTTTTAATCAAATTAATTTAATGTCTACGCTTATACTGTATAAGTTTTCTTTCTCCTCTAAGACATGCATATGAAAATCATGCTCCTAATTGCTTGTACATTATTTTAAAATCATTCTTGTTGTGTGCTAGAAGATGATCTTGGCTTCTTCAAGTTGGATTGTCTCAAAGCAGAATCCTGCATGCCAACAATTCAAGAAGCAAGAAGTTTGCATCCAACTCTGAGGCCGGGGACTTCCAACGTTCTAATTAAAAACTAGGAGAGGGGGTCAATTCTTTGAAATTGGTAAGAGGGTTTAAAGAATAGTGCATTACTATAATTTAGGAACTGGAATGGTAGACCTCGTATCGCCAAGGAGGGCACTTCATGATTCAAAGCTTAGCTCTTAGTATCTATAAGAGGAAAAGAACTTGGAAGCTGGAGGATTTCGTCAGGGTTCTAAAGCTGCTCAAAGGAAGAGATTATATTGAAAATTATGACCTATGACTGATTTGTTGGGGGTTATTTAGAAATATTTGAAAGTGTCAAAATACTTGGAAAAACGACTGTAATAAAATCCACTTTATTTAAATTCATTTAAGATGTTAAGTCTGATTTCCTTCTATCCTAGACTAAGGTGCAGCCAATAGCTTCCTTGTAAGAGTGACCTTCTAACGCGTAGAAGGGATCGACTGTATTGGATTCCCTTTGGTGCAGGTGATGATGCAGTTGATGGGATGACATTGTTAAGTTGTATAAGAATGTATGAAATGGACAAGAGTCACGTGATTGTGGTGTTGTAGAGTTCAAACTTTCTGCTCATGTACAAAAACATGAAGCTCTTCGTTGCATCATGAGGATAGTCTACAAATAATTACATGTAATAAGGACAATACATCATCATAATTCAAAGAAGCTTTGAGGCACCCTTTAAATTAAGCTGTACAACAATTACTAATCCAGCCACTCATATTTGTGTAAGGTGGTGAGCACAAGTGATGGCTGTTCAAGGGAAGGCCAATCTCCACACCTCACCTTGGCTCTTGTCTTAATGTAGTGTGTTAGTGTACGGTTATAACATAGCTCATTTTGATCTATAAGTTGACCATTTTTGACGAATAAGTACAAAAGGGCTTGCCTCGAGAGTCTAGCTAACTTGCAAAGATTCATACTAACTTTTGTTTGTTTGTTTGTTTAATCCCAACATATCAATTTTCATATCTTATGATGCATACAAACAAAAAATAACATAACTTTTTGGACTTATATTATTTATATGAAAATTTTTTTGCCTTTGTTAGTTTGTTTCGATAGTGTTGTAACACGACAATGACTAGCACGTAACTCGATGGTCCAACTCTAGAGCACTTTTAAATTTTCTTCAGGAAGAGGAATTGGATAGCATAATTGTTTATCAAACTTATTCAACTATTCTCTTTTTTGTCTAAAAAGCCTATTGCGTGCTCCCTCATAATAGAATGTCTCCTGCTTGGTCAAGAAATATCATTTCAAAGATTCTTCTTCGACTTATGTTCTTATATTGTTAGTCGACCTTAATTTGATCTACTATATTATCATTCAGTTAAGCCAAACCATCAATTATAGTTACCTTACCTAGATTCTCTGCTGCATCCATTCTCTGATTGCATTCTTTCGATAGGTGTTCCTATCATATTTTGAAACTATGTATTAGTATGATGTGGAAAGGATTTGTTTAATAGTTATGCTAAATAATCTAAATATGGATTTTGCTATCGCATCTTCAACATTGTTTTATGAAGTCAGGGAAAGCCTATGATGGTGCCTTGTCAAATTGAGTTGTTTTTGGTAGTCGGTATTCTGCTACTTTCTGTATTTCAGTCTCCAAAGACTTGAGTAATTATTTGCTTCTTTATTTTATCAGTTGTTTAAAGGATCAATCAATTAATGATAACCCTAATATTTGACGTTCTAAACAATGTCATTTGCTTTTCCTTTTTGTTAAATGGTTAGTTCGGAGCTTGTCAGTCAGTAGATGTTTCTATTGCTATATTCAACCAAGTTTCAAATGTTGCTATTTATCCTCTTGCTAGTGTTACAACATCCTTTGTAGCAGAGGAAGATGCTGTTTGTAGCAACATGCCTGAAGGAAAAGGAGATTTAGACTTGGAAAAATCTTTGAACGTGATAGATGAAAAGAACCTACTTTTCGGAAGGTATGCTCATCGAGTCTTTAGAAGGTGAACACATTTGTAATTGAATTTGTAAAAAGGAAAACTAAATTAAGAATATTCAACAAAATATCATAGTGCATTACATTCAAACATCATTAACTATCACTTAGGTCCATATTCAACAAAAAAGAAATTTAAGTTTAGGATGAAGTACTGTTGCATGCGATAGTTGTAAACAATAAGATTTAAGCAAAAATAACATAAACACAAAACACAAAATCATCTTCCTAACTCCTTGTACATCCATCTAGCTTTTGATTTTGTAGGCCTTGAAAGGAAGGATCGAATCATCGTAGGATTATTTGATAAGTTTTCATAAATTGTGTCAATCTCCTCAACAGAAAATCCTGGAATACTATAAAGCTCTGTCATTAATTCATTGAACATTTGTCTCTCCTTAAAATCTCTTGTTGAACTTTGAATTACATTTGCACAAGCACCACCATCATCACAATATAATCATGAGATTGATCACTTTCATTTTTTAGTCTTCTTGTGTTTATTAAATCCTTTCAAGATGAAGGTATTGATCTCTTTGTCTTCTCTCAAGAGTTAGATCGATCCGGAAACTCAATGGGTGGGATGCATCTATATATGACTCGACAAAACTTGGAGACTCATCATCTAAACTTATATGTCGAAAATAAATGAAGTTTCGAATTTCCGACTTTCCCCATTCTCCGTGGCATGACCTTCACCACAAACTTTCTCCAATTCATTATAACATACAATTGAAATATTTAAAAGCTAGCATCTTTTGTAAAAGCATAAATGCAAGTAAAAAAAAAGTTAAATTTATTAAACAATTTAATGTGACAAAGCTATGTATTACAAAAAATACTTGAATATGTGATATGTATTCCTCTTGTCCCATCAATATCATTTTTTTATTTTCATCCCAAGACACACCTAATTTTTTCTTTAACTCCTGGATGTAATTCCATATTCTTCTTTGATGCCTGATCTGATTCTTACATTGTTCAAGTGTGACTTCAATTCCAAATTTCTATTTCAATTTATAAGAAACACCTTGTACGATCTTTGAAGCCTGAGCTTCTCATTTGCATCAACATACTCACAAGAATCTAATCCATTGGTTTTGTACCCGGACAAAATGCTTTCTTTTAGTTTTCTACTTTTAGAGGTAGATTGTTCATTTAATCTAGTTAGACAATAATTATATTGAAACAAATAGTAGTAGTTAGTATGAATACAAAAATAATCTTATAGAAGAAATTTTGTCAAATGAAGATAAATCTATAAAAAATAAATATGTTTTATGCTACCAAAAAATTAATATTTCTATCATCCAGTACATATATATGTCAACCAAAAGTTAAACAATCAACATCAAAAAATATGTAAAGTGAGTACTAATAAAATATATTTTACTAAAGCATATTAAATCTAACATCCCAAATTATGGACTATGTGCCAGCAAGGATATTTTTGTCATCCAAAATCGCTAATAACCAACTTCGCTTGCGATTCATTGCTTGAGTTATTTGGTCTCTTTTGTCCAACCACTCACCGGATTCTTCTATAACCCTTATGTCATGTCCACTATTATGTGCTCTCATATCCCACTCATTCTCTAGAAGAATGAAATCATCACCCCTTCTGAAATGATCTAATTATGTAATATACAAGATGCAAGAACAATATTAACTTGTGTTTCTAATGGAAAATATGGGTCGCACTTGATAATTCCAAATCGATTTTTCAAAGAACCAAAAGCACGCTCCACTGTAATACGGAGTGATGAATGTCGAAGGTTAAATAACTCTTGAGCATTGGTTGGTCTACTATTAGTGAATTCTTTTAGATGATATCTTGTATACCAAATGTAGATATAAAACCCTTCCTAGTGAGTACCGCCCACTAGTAGACTTACGTGAGTAAATATAAATCAAATTTTCGTATAATTAAAAAAAAATTTGTTAGTGATATTTATGATAAAAATATTTTATATCTTCTGGAATAAATAGACCATCATGACGTTCTAAGACATTACGGAAGATCAGAAGATCATGTGTAACCTTCCCACCCAAATTTATGACATATTTTCAAATCAAGTCTACTACTTCAAGCACATTTTAGGTGGGATAAGATTTTCTCTCTAAAGGCGATTCATGCTGGAACCCTAGCTTTAATATGGGTTCCATCTAGACCGATACAATCCTAAAATTAATAAGTGATATTAGTAAGAGCATTAAAATACTTATATAAGATATCACTAACATACCTTGAAGAAAGGCATGAATCTATCCGATTGTTATGTGGAGTTTCCAATGTCTCGTGCTTTATCATCTCATGTCGAATCTCCTACAAAGATATAATGCAACATTAAAGTACCTACTCACGCTTTCTTGGATCGTTGAAAGTTGAATCGAATAACCCGATTTCGCACGCTGTGCCTAAGGGTATGTAGTAATATAGCAACTTGTTCTTCAATTTTTACATTGAGTTGACAAGTAAACCTCTTCATAAATAGATTGCATAATTTGAAAAAGGTGCTTTTTCATTCAACCATATTCATTAATCAATCGCATCCAAGATATAATCTAGAAGGTATGTCGCGACGTCAATATTTCGCCGGATTAATTCTTTGTTGATTTCTCTTAGGTGTCCAATAATATATATATAATAGTGATTGAGCTTTACGATTTATCAAGTTGATTTCCATCATCAACATTTGAATAATCGAATCAGAGGACCATCCTTCATCCTCTTCAGATGTGTCGCCATTATTTTTTTTTATAAATAAGATTCACTACATACAAAATAATAAAAAAATGTTTAAGAGCATATCAAAGCCATCAAATTAGTTGAGGAAAAGGTAGAATTATAAAAAAAAATTAAAAAAAAAGTAATATCATTTTTTGTATCTGTCGATATGACATTGAACAATGGTTAAAATAGTAGATGAACCATTCCTGCTTTGGCAAAGCAAGTGGAAATAAACTAAAATGACAACGGCTAAATAATGTGTGTAAATATGTATGTAATTTAAAGTCTCAAATAAGTACAAATTAGAACTTATATTTGTCAAGATCAAAATTAGAACTTAAATTTGACCGGTTTCTTTCCATCTGAAGCGTAATCTTCCTCGCAAGTACTTTCATCAATATCAATTGAAAAAACAGAGGAAGCAAAAGATGATCGACATCTCACTCAAGCTCTGGATGATCGAATTGCTTATCTCATGTGATTACGCTAACTCCCTAAACCAATATGAGAGTGAAGGAAAATGGCTTTCAAAACTTAGCATTAAGACTTGCACGATAATCTATCATTACATTGATGAAAATATCAATTAACAAAATCCAGAAGATTTATCTTATTCAATTCATATGAATTCATTTATTTGATGTCTAGTCTCGCAATGCAAAGGATGAAAATTTTAATTGATTAAAGGGTTGATGTTAAACATTAAAGATATATACGCTGGATGGGACATTTATGCACTTAGTACCATATTGGAGATTTACGATGAGTGCATGATGGAACAAAGCAAACAACCATTTTCAAATTTCTATTCTAGTTTTATTACCGCCCATTTTGCTTTCTTTAATAACAAAAATAGAACTAATATAAAGTTGACTTGGATATTGGACCTTAATGATCGCTAATTGTAGTATTTTTTTCTACTTCTTCCAATTTTCTTGAGACATAAAACAAGAATCTCCACGAAAGCGGATATACATTTTGAAAAATTAAACAAAATCAACATTGCATGAATTCATTCTAAGCGATATTGTAAATTTAAAGATACTTCCTTAAAGTAAAAAAATCTTTTATAAGATAAGTAAAAAAAAGAATTACAACTACATGTTATCTTAGCATCAATACATGATGATTATCAAGGCATTCATGTTTCAGCCTTTCATATAGAGAAAGCACAAAATGAAGAAGAGGTTTAAACCTGAATTAACGACCCATTTCATCGCAGATGCTTTCTCCTTCACCTTTATTCTCCGCCACCCATATAAGATGATGTCCTCTCGATCACCTTCCTTCGATATTCCACTCTTAGCGTCATTTTTTTTTATCTTCCTTCTTTCTTCCACTTGGGGGGAGAAAGGAAGGAAAACAATAAAATGAGAAATGAGGAGAAGGAGAAACAATGGAGAAAGGAGGAAGGATGTAATCTTCGGGATATGGAAGAGTTCTTACGAAGGTTCTATGAATGCTACCGAAAAGAATCTCGAGGCGATCTCACCTCTCGCCGTCATTGCTGTTTCTTCACACCGGGCGGTATGCAAGTGGTACGCGAAAGATTATAGACAGAAGTTCTACGCGAGAATGATTGAGCCGATGAGTATTATACGGGAAAGGAATTTCAAATCCTTTTTACACGATAATTATGCAAAACAAGGAGAGCGTATTTAAATTACATTACACCTATTTACACCCAAACCAAACGGCAGTAGGTGTAATGTAATTTAAATACACATTCTCCTTTCGTATGTTTAATTAATGTAAAATTTTACAACATTTGAAATTCCTTTCCCAAAGATATTCTCCGTAAATGAAATACCCCAAATCGAGTGAATTGTCACGGCATCAATCGTAACCTCGCTTCCGCTATAATCTTTCGATACCCGCTTTCACATACAGAGAAAAGAACCTTATGACGCGGAGGTGAGATCGCCGACATTTCAATTTAGATTCTTCGCAACGCCGTGTCAGTAATCATCGACCAGAACCTTCTGTCAAGAACTCTTCCATATCAGATTAGTACATCCATTTTCCTCCCTTTCTCCACTTATTTGTTTCTCATTCTCCTTTTCTCACGCCGCTTTAATTTCTGATTTTAGTTATTTTATTCTTCCTTCCCTTTCTCCCCAACCAAGTGGAAGAAGGATTGAGGAGTTTACAGCTTCTTTAAAAAATGATTTTGACGCTACAAGAGTGGAATATTATCAAGGAAGGTGGATATCTGAGAGATACCATCAAGAGGTTTTATGTGGATAAGTATGGGAAGAATAAAGGTGAAGGAGAAAGCATCCGCGATGAAATGGGATTGCTATTTAGGGATTCAAGGGTTTAAACCTCTTACGCTTCTTCATTTTGTGCTTTCTTTCTATATGAAAGTAAAAAAAAATGAAACCAGATTGATGAATGGAAATCATCCAATGTGATAACCGATAAGATAACAAGTTGTAATTTTGGATTTTGTGATACTTTAAATTTATACGTAATTTTTTTTTACTCTTTTGTGCGAATGAGGACCGCATCAAACTTGCCAAGGAAGGTAATGCTCATTTTACTTCAACAATATATCTTATCTCTCTTTGATGAATAATTATGGTAAGTTTTTTTGTATTGATTTTGATTGTGTCGTTTAGAATGAATTCATGCAATGTTGATTGTGATGTTTAATTGCATTTCAAAATGTATATCTGCTTTCTCTTTGCATAGAGATTCCTATTTTATGTCTCAAGAAAATTGGAAGGAAGTAGAAAAAAAATATACTACAATTAGCGATCATTAAGGTCCTGACAATATCCAAGTCAACTTTTTATAGGATTAGTTCTATTTTTGTTATTAAAGAAAGCAAAACAGGTAAGCATGATAATAAAACTAGAACACAAGTTTGAAAATGGTTGTTTTGCTTTGTTCCATCATGCGACACTGACATTAAATCTCCAATTATGGTACTACTAGAAGTGCATAAAATGTCCATCCGCAAGCAGTCTTTGAATATCTGTCTTTAATGTTTAACATCAACCCTTTAATCAATTAAAATTTTCATCCTTTGCATTACTGAGGACTAGGCATCAAATAAATGAATTCATATGAATGAATTAGATAAGATAAATCTTACTGGAATTATTTTGTTGATTGATATTTTCATCCAATCTGATCAATGTTTAATGATAGATTATCATGCAAGTCTTAATGCTAAGTTTTGAAAGCCACTTTCCTTCACTATTGGTTTAGGGAGTTAGCATCAGAGCTGCACCACATGAATAAGCAATTACGATAATCCTGTAGCTTGAGTGAGATGTCAGATCATCCTTTGCTTCCTCTATTTTTTCTAGTCATATTGGAATTGATATTGATGAAAGTACTTATTACAGGAGGGAGAGATTACGCTTCTGCAGATGGAAAGAAACCAACTCAAATTTAAGTTCTAATTTTAGTATATTGATCTTGACAAATATAAGTTCTAATTTTGTACTTATTTGAGACTCAAAAATTGCTGCAAATGCTCTTACATATGTTGTATGTTTCCCTCACATTACAGTTATTTAGGTTCGTTGTGCTTAATCATTTTAGTTTATTTCCACCTGCTTTGCCAAAGCATAGGAATGGTTCATACGAATTTACTATTTTAACCATTGTTCAATGCCATATCCACAGATACAAAAAAATGATATTACTTTTTTTATAATTCTATCTTTTCCTCAACTAATTTGATGGCTTTGATATGCTCCTAAACACTTTTTATTATTTTGGTATCGAAGTGAATCTTATTTGTAAAAACAACATGACATCTCGAGGATGGTGAAGGATGGTCCTGACACGATGACTATTAAAATGATATTGAGATCAATGGAAATCAACTTGCTTCAACCATTCACATGCATGCATGCTTAATCACTATTATATATTGATATGACCGAAAATTCCATTAGTGGCACTAATCTTGGCGAGAAAGCAATCGTGAATCAAGACTAACCGAGATCGCGTTTATTATCAATCGATTCGTAAACATGAAGTGTTTATAAATCGAAGCGTCTTGATGAGAATCTAACAAGCCCAAGATATCATAATTGACATCATTTGAGCATTCAAATACACAAAATACATCATATGATCAAGGGGATCATTTTGAGCCGTCAGATGAAGTGGGTACGGGTTTTGTATGCTGAGATGCCACCTCCAATCTATAAATAACCCTCATTCATCATGAGAGAGACCAAACAAGAGAGAGAGAGAGCTCTAAAGATCCTCCAAACACACCGGAGCCACTGACGGCCATCAACCATGCCGCCGCCGATTTACCGCCATCAATCTCGTGCCTTTCATCACGATGACTTCTACTGATTGTTCCTGCTTCGCTGATTGATCGATTTGCCGAATTGTTCTCTGATTTATTGTGCGCTTCCGCGTCGCCATCATCTACTACTTAGAATTACAACCTGTCGCGTCATTGTTCTCTTCTTACTATATTCTCGTAATCCCAGACGGAAGATCATGTACTCAAATAGATACATAGTGGAAGCTTTTCTGCCAGGTGATTTTTCCTCTTTCGAGATTTTCCAGTAAAATTCCTGAGTTTTCTTGTTCACTCTTTAAATACGTGTGTGGATTTCAGACAAAGCTACGTAAACTTTCTTTCTACCGAATCGGTTTTCTAGACGCAACATATTATTGGACACACTAAAGAGAAATCAACAAAGAATTAATCCGAAATAAAATATTCGGACATACCTTTCTAGATTATATCTTGGATCCGATTGATTATGCGTGAATATGGTTGAATGAAAAAAGCACATTTTTCAAATTATGCAATCTATTTGGAAGAGGTTTACTTGACACGCCAATGTAAAATTGAAGAACAAGTTGCTATATTACTATATACCCTTGGGCACAGCGTGCAAAATCGGGTTATTCGATTCAACTTTCAACGATCTGGAGAAACTGTGAGTAGGTACTTTAATGCTGCATTATATGTTGTAGGAGAGTTATGACATGAGATAATAAAGCCTGCGACATTGGAAACTCCACATAAAATACAATCGAGTGATAGATTCATGCCTTTCTTCAAGGTATGTTAGTGATATCTTATATAAGTATTTTAATGCTCTTACTAATATCACTTATTAATTTTGGATTGATCGTGTAGATGGAACCCATATTAAAGTTGGGTTCTAAGGAGAATGAATCCTTTAGGGAGAAAACCTTATCCCACTCAAAATGTGCTTGAAGATACTCGATTTGAAATTTTACATATGTCTTATTGGGTGGGAAGGTTCAGACACGATGCTACATCAGAATGCCTGTAACATCATGATGTTATTATTAAGGTATAAAATATTTTTATCATAAATATCACTAACAAAATTTTTTTAATTATATAAAATTTGATTTACGTTTACTCATGTAAGTACTACTGGACGGTCTACTCCAGGGTTTTATATCTCCATTTTGTGCCACAAGATATCATCAAAAAAAATTCACTAACAAGAGACCAACCAATGCTCAAGAGTTATTTAACCTTCGATATTCATATTCACATGGAGCTGCTTTTGGTTCTTTGAAAAATCGATTTGGAATTATCAAGTACCCATATTTTGTTAGAAACATAAGTTAATATTGTTGCATCTTGTATATTATATAATTGGATCATTTCGTGATGATGATTTCATTCTTCCGTGATGATGAGTGAGGAATAATAATAGGGCATGACATAAGGGTTATAGAAGAATCCGAGTGGTTGGACAAAAGAGACCAAATAGCTCAAGCAATGTGGAGCCGCATGAACGAAGTTGGTTATTAGCTAGAATTTTGGATGAAAAAAAATATCCTTGCTCGCACATAGTCCATATTTTGGGATGTTAGATTTAATATGCTTTAGTAAAACATATTTTATTTGTACTCACTTTACATATTTTTTGATGTTGATTGTTTAACTTTTTGGTTGACATATATATATACTAGATGATAGAAATATTAATTTTTTGATAGCATAAACATCTTTATTTTTTATAGATTTATCTTCTTCTGACAAAATTTTTTCTATAAGATTATTTTTGTACTCATACTAACTACTACTATTTGTTTCAATATAATTGATGTCTAATTAGATTAAATGGGCAATCTACCTCCTAACCCTCCAAGAAGCACTAAAACTAAAAGAAAGCATTTTGTCCGAGTACAAAACCGAATGGATTCCGGGCTTTTACAAATCATATGTGAGTATGATGCAAATATGAGAAGCCAAGGCTTCAAAGATACGTACAAAGGTGTTTCTTATAAATTGAAACAGAAATTTGGAATTGAAGTCACACCTGAACAATGTAAGAATCAAATCAGGCATCAAAGTGGAATATGGAATCACATCCAAGAGCTAAAGAAAAAATCAGGTGTGTCTTGGGATGAAAATAAAAAAAAATGATATTGATGGGACAAGAGGAATATATATCACATATTCAGGTATTTTTTGTAATACATAGCTTTGTCACATTAAATTGTTTAATAAATTTATGTTAACTTTTTTTTTACTTCTTGCATTATAGGCTTTTCCAAAAGATGCTAGCTTTTTAAATATTCCAATTGTATGTTATAATGAATTGGAGAAAGTTTGTGGTGAAGGTCATGCCACAGGAGAATGGGCAAAGTCGAAATTAAACTTCATTTACTCAACATATAAGTTTAGATGATGACGAGTCTCCAAGTTTGTAGTCATATAGATGCATCCCACCATTGAGTTTCCGGATGTCGATCTAACACAGAACTCTTCAGAGAAGACAAAGAGATCAATACCTTCATCTTCGAAAGGATTTAATAAACGAAGAAGACTAAAAGAATGAAAGTGATCAATCGCATGATTATATTGTGATGATGATGATAGCTGTTGCAAAATACAATTGAGTTCAACAAGAGATTTTAAGGAGAGACAAATGTTCAATAAATTAATGACAGAGCTTTCTAGTATTCCAGGATTTTCTGCTGAGGAGATTGACACAATTTATGAAAACTTATCAAATAATTCTATGATGATTCGATCCTTCCTTTCAAGGCCTACAGAATCAAAAGCTAGATGGATGCACAAGGAGTTAGGAAGATGATTTTGTGTTTTGTGTTTATGTTATTTTTGGTTAAATCTTATTGTTTACAACTATTGCATGCAACAGTACTTTATCCTAAACTTAAATTTCTTTTTTGTTGAATATGGACCTAAGTGATAGTTAATGATGTTTGAATGTAATGCACTATGCTATTTTGTTGAATATTCTTAATTTAGTTTTCCTTTTTACAAATTCAATTACAAATGTGTTCACCTTCTAAAGATGGCTTCTCTGATGGGCGCATACCTTCACCGAGAGGAGTAGGTTCTTTCGCTTCATCTATCACGTTCAAAGATTTTTCCAAGTCTAAATCTCCTTTTTCTTCAGGCATGTTGCTACAAACAGCATCTTCCTCTGCTACATAGGAAGTTGTAACACTAACAAGAGGATAAATAGCAACATTTGAAACTTGGTTGAATATAGCAATAGAAACACCTACAACAGCAAGCTCCACTGAACCTATCGAAAGAATGCAATTAGAGAATGGATGCAGCAGAGAATCTAGATAAGGTAACTATAATTGATGGTTTGGCTTAACTGAATGATAATATAGTAGATCAAATTAAGGTGCAGCTAATAATATAAGAACATAAGTACTGAAAGAAGAATCTTTGAAATGATATTTCTTGACCAAGCAGGAGACATTCTATTATGAGGTAGCACACAATAGGCTTTTTAGACAAAAAAGAGAATAGTTGAATAAGTTTGATAAACAATTATGCTATCCAATTCCCTTTCCTGAAGAAAATTTAAAAGTGCTCTAGAGTTGGACCATCGAGTTACGTGCTAGTCATTGCCGTGTTACAACAATCGAAACAAACTAACAAAGGCAAACAAATTTCATATAAACAATATAAGTCCAAAAAGTTATGTTATTTTTTGTTTGTATGCATCATAAGATATGAAAATTGATATGTTGGGATTAAACAAACAAACAAACAAAAGTTAGTATGAATCTTTGCAAGTTAGCTTGACTCTCGAGGCAAGCCCTTTTGTACTTATTCGTCAAAAATGGTCTACTTATAGATCAAAATGAGCTATGTTATAACCGTCCACTAACATTCTACATTAAGACAAAAGCCAAGGTGAGGTGTGGAGATTGGCTTTCCCTTGAACAACCATCACTTGTGCTCACCACCTTACACAAATATGAGTGGTTGGATTAGTAATTGTCGTCCAACTTAATTTAAAGGGTGCCTCAAAGCTTCTTTGAATTATGATGATGATATTGTCCTTATTACATGTAATTATTTGTAGACTATCCTCATGATGCAACAAAGAGCTTCATGTTTTTGTGCATTAGCAGAAAGTTTGAACTCTACAACATCACAATCACGTGACTCTTGTCCATTTCATACATTCTTATACAACTTAACAGTGTCATCCCATCAATTGCATCATCACCTGCACCAAAGGGAATCCAATACAGTCGATCCCTTCTACGCCTTAGAAGGTCACTCTTACAAGGAAGCTATTGGCTGCACCTTAGTCTAGGATAGAAGGAAATCAAACTTAACATCTTAAACGAATTTAAATAAAGTGGATTTTATTACAGTCATTTTTCCAAGTATTTTGACACTGTCAAATATTTCTAAATAACCCCCAACAAATCAGTCATAGGTCATAATTTTCCATAGAATCTCTTCCTTTTGAGCATCTTTAGAACCCTGACGAAATCCTCCAGCTTCCAAGTTCTTTTCCTCTTATAAATACTAAGAGCTAAGCTTCGAACCATGAAGTGCCCTCCTTGGCGATACGAGGTCTACCATTCTCGTTCCTAAATTATAGTAATGCACTATTCTTTAAACCCTCTTACCAATTTCAAAGAATTGACCCCCTCTCCTAGTTTTTAATTAGAACGTTGGAAGTCCCCGGCCTCAGAGTTGGATGCAAACTTCTTGCTTCTGAATTGTTGGCATGCAGGATTCTGCTTTGAGACAATCCAACTTGAAGAAGCCAAGATCATCTTCTAGCACACAACAAGAATGCTTTTAAAATAATGTACAAGCAATTAGGAGCATGATTTTCATATGCATGTCTTAGAGGAGAAAGAAAACTTATACACGAGCTATAAGCAGGTAGACAGCATTAAATTAATTTGATTAAAACTAGAAGCAGCCCCAAATACTTGGGATAAAAGCCATCATGATGATGGTGGTGACGGTTGGTTTTATTCGATATTTATTATTATTGTAGGTTAAAAAATCCTTAGCATGAATAAACAAAAAATTCAAGATCAAGGACAAACCTAATCGGCCAACAAATGCAGTATCAACCAAAGAAGCATGAGGGTCACCAGAGGGAGCAATTCTTGCAACCTCCCTTCCTACTTCATCCAACTTGAAGATGCAGCTGATCATTCAAATATAAGAATACATTGGCTTACATACATCCACATCATGAAAAAATGTAATCAAAACATAACCCAAAGTTAGAACAATCACCCGTCATAAGGCGAGTTTTTGATAACACCATTTTAAATTTGAAGTTCTTATTTTTATTTTCATTAGACAAAATACAAGATGAATATAAACAAATATAGTTAAGAGTTGCCTATGTTTTCCAGAGTTTTTGTTCCTGTTATGCGTTCAATGTGGCCTAGTGTTTATGGCAATCGAGGAGGTTCTTCTACCATGGTGTTCAAAAAGAGAAAGCTTGCAGTTCAAGCATCACGGTTCATGATGATGCAGATGCCTATGTTTTCCAATGAACTTGAGGATGAACATTCCTCTGACAAGAGCCCAAGAAGCATTTCTCTTTCGGCAGACCCGAAACTTGAAATCGATTCCAGAGAAGACGGCCTGGCAATTCGCATTGCCGCAGAGGTATAAACCAAAGAAAATTATGTTGTTCCCCTTCAACAATTTGGTGGATGTACTGAATTGAATGCATCAAAAGCCATAAACAGATAAATTTGTCATACTTTTCTACATTATGTGGCTAACTACTGGAGAAGAAGACTTCCACGCCAAGTCTTATCTCGCAACCTTGTGCTAATCACGCTTATTCAATTCGATCGAAGAGCAAAATGCCATAAAATGCATGAGGGGCCTCATTCATGGCATTGTTTCAAGAGTATCAACCGAGGATCTTGAACCGCATCGCGACAATTAAGATCTCTTGACTTGACTGCTGAACTCCCAGGATCATCACGCTATATTTTAGTTGTCATAATTGTGTTATCTTTATTTTTAGTTTCTTTAAATTTGATTAAAGTGTCTAAATATTGTGTATTAAAATCTCATTTTTTGGATCACACTTTCAATTTATCTAAATTATTTATAAGTTTTAAATAGAAATTTGTTTAGTTTCAATTTTTATATATACTTTTTTAAAAAAATATAGATATATAGTTTATTACGTATGTATAATATTTTGATCTCACGTAATATCAGAATTTGTTAACATTATTTCAAAAGGGTTTGATGTATGAAATTATTATGCATCAAATGTAGACCTTAATGGTTATGTAGCGGCAATCAGGCATTATTTCTTTTTTAAACCTCACACTTAATGGTAATTTTTAATATATATAGAGCTTCCTATGAAAGCAAATTTAAAAAATATTTTAAATTAACTAACAGAAATCCTTAAAATAAATTTATTTAATGAGTTCAAGTTATGTAGAGATACATCATATTGTTCAATTTTTCACTTTTAAAATAAATATATAATAATTTTTTTAAATTAAGTAGTAAATTTTATTTATAAAATATTTATATTTTAATATATATTTAATTTATTAATTTAATATTTCAATTAATGAAAAAATCTCACTTACCTCAAATATTTCAAGTTATTATAAGAATTATATCTGATTTAATTTACTTTATATACGCCAACCAAATAAAAAATATAGTTTATATATTTCTTTACATGTAACCAAACAACAGAAAGATTCGTAATTCACTTTATAATCATTCTTTTATTAATCAGATACCAAATAGGAAAAAAATAGCCTAAAAGTATTCAAGTCTTTGTACATAAGTTATATATGAGTTTGTAATTAAATTGTCTTAAATGTCTAAAAAAAAAAAAAAAAGAGACGATTGTGTTACATTAGTGTTGAGAGGATCTCTTTGTAATAATGAATGTTACGATACTTGATTTGGGCATTTAATGTCAAATGTGACCCTGCCTGAAAATTGTGCTCTCTTTGTAACTACCTCCTTTATCGGTCGAGAAGATACTTCTCAGTTGCTTTATCACATTCTCTCTCCCCACTTCTACCCTTGTTGTCGGTGCTTGTTCATTAATATGACGGCTTTAAAAAGGTCATCAAGCCTTCGCTAACTTTGAGCTGATGTTGTAGGAGGGGAGTTCAGAGTCCAGGATTATTAAATAGGTAGAATTCTAAACATATTCAATTTTTTTTTTCTTACATTAGCCTATTTATATATGTAATATTCAATTTACTAAAGCATCACTCTGTTAGCAATCATCCCAACCCATTCCCTCTTGCACAAAAACATGAAACCATTGATGATAAAGAATATATGAGAAAGCAGTGATAGGATCTTGATAAGAAATTGGCTTCATAGGATTGATTTGATGTGAGACATTCAATGGTAAATGGGTGATAAATATTCTATGAGATCTTATTGAGAAGGGAATACTAATTGTGAACCAAAAAATGAGAAAAACTTGATGGGATCATGGCAAGGAATAACATGAATGATATCAATGACATGTGAAGGAGAGAATAATTTGGTTTGATATGATGATGAAGATGAAATTTTTGATGTTATATAAAGAATTGAGTGTCATATGTGTAAATAAACAAAAATTTATATTAAATATGTAAATATAATAAATTTAAGTATTATGTATGGCAATCCTATTTTATGCTAGGTTATTCTTACTCTTATGTTTTATTAATAGTGTTACATAAATATAAAAATATAAAAAATGAATTTGAGAAAAAATGGCAATAATTTTGATGAATTGAAAGCTATAAAATAATTAAAAGACTATAAGAGATGTATGTTTGAATAATTAAGAGTATGTATGAAATTTTTTTTTTTTGAAAATAATAAAAATTATGAGCCTTTGTTTAGATAAGAAAATTTCATTAAAAATAAATAGTACTAGGGCCCATCATCTTTTGAGTCAAAGGGCATTAATGAAATATCATGGAGGTAATAAATTTCAAAGAGTATGACAATAGCATCTTTTGCAAGTTGGTGGTGATGATAAGAGTTATCAAGGATTGACTACATTGATTAGTGTTGCTATGGGTAGTAGGTAGTACTTAATCTTAGTACAATTACAATGGTAATTAGTAAGTTATTATTGTTGGAGGTTCTTAGATAAATATGTTCTAACATAACTCTTAAAAGAATTAATGTCATTAAGATAAATATTTTTTTTAAAAAAGAAACCCTAGATTCATCTTAAATCTTTTAAGTCTCTTAGTTAATTCTCATCCTCAATTAGTGAGATTCATTAAATCCCTACCTAAATACCTCCTTTATAATTTTTTTTACTAGCTTACCTATTCATCTTATACTCTTCTCCTTCTTGCTACTTCTTATTCATGATAAGATGTTAGAAAAGTGATTCATATGCGAAGATTGAATGAGAGTCATTAAAAGTGCGAGGGAACTAATCTAGGGATATTAGCATGCACCAAATGAAGAGGGCTTGATTTTTTTTTGATGAAATATATATATATATATATATATAAAAATATATATATATATATATATATATATTAAGATATTATCAACATCAATAGAACCTCATTTTTTTTTAGAACAATAGAAGATATTGTGGAATTATGATGAAAGAAAAATGAGTATAGTTATCAAGAATTTCTCTTGAATGGTATACAAAGTTAAAAATATTTATATGAATTCAAAGTTGTCATAATTAATTATATTTTAATTGTGATATTTTAGAAAATTCTAGATTAAGAAGCTTATATTATATTCTAAGTTAATAGGATAATAACTATCAAGAATGCTTTTTTTTTTTTTGACAAATATATCCCTTTAATTTTTATTTTCTAAAATTATATCAAATGAGTGATAGACTCTTATATTTGTGATTTTTTATTAGAATTATATCATTTGAAATTAATTTGAATTAGTTTGAGTTAGATCAAATTTAAATTTGATTCAAATTTAATTCAAATCAAGATTTGAACCATTCATCATTTCTTCATGTGCAGTCGTGACATACTCCATTGTAAAGTCTTTTCCTTCACAAACCGTTGGTAGTGGCGATGCTTTCCCCAAGCAAGCACCTTTCACTTGCAATAGGTCTCATTGATTCTATCCTTTCATAGTTCATATGCCTTCTAGTGCTCCATTCAACACACTCAATCACATTAATGTCTTCTCTAATTAGCACAATTTTAAAGCATTCGTTTTGCACGTGATAATTTAAAATTTTGAATCAAATTTAAATAAGGTCAAAGTGAATCAACTTCAAAATTTGAGACTGTGAGTCCCGCGGTTGAGAGCTTTGCTTCAATGCTAATGCATTCGTCGTAGTGTGTTTAATTTGCCCTTAAAACTCAATATAAAAAAAATAAAAAAATCAACTTCAAATATATTAACTTTAATAATTAATGATACATGAATATAATAAGTTATTCATCATTAAAGATGATTTTATCTAAAAAATTATATATATATATATATTGAGACATAAATTCAAAATTTTATAATATTTCAAACAAACGCTGTTGGGTTGACTGTGACTAACCAAGGGTCATCGTCGACTGCTCCATCCTCTTTCCACGGTTCCACCTACCGAGGTAGCCCAATTCTCTTCTCTCCACTGCTCCTCTGCATCCTTTCATTCTCCCGGCAATTATGATGGAACAACCGCCACCTCTTACTCTCTCCGGCGTCCCGCCTCCGATGCCGGCGGTTCCACGGGTGGTGGACCTGCTCCCTTCCTTCTAAAGACCTACGACATGGTTGACGATTCCTCCTCCGACGAAATCGTCTCCTGGAGCAGCACAAATACCAGCTTCGTCGTCTGGAATCCTCCCGAGTTCTCCTCTCGCCTCCTTCCCACCTACTTCAAGCACAACAATTTCTCCAGCTTCGTCAGGCAGCTCAACACCTATGTAAGAATTCAAGACCCATCCTTTCTTCGATGAAGTTTACCCTAATATCGGTTTAAGTAGATTAGTTTGTTACATGTTTATGCTTTTTAGGGATTCCACAAAATCGATCCCGAACGTTGGGAGTTCGCAAACGAAGACTTCGTCAAGGGCCAGAAACATCTGCTCAAGAACATCCACCGCCGGAAGCCAATCCACAGCCACAGCCAACAGCCGGCGGACGCCGAGCGAGCCGCGCTTGAGGAGGAGATAGAAAAATTGCAGAAGGATAAAGCCAGGCTCCAGGCAGATTCCTGGCGCTTCAAGCAGCAGTATTCAAGCGCCAGGATTCAGCTCCATGATCTCGAGCAGAGGATGCGGGATATGGAGCAGCGGCAGGAAAAGATGGTGGCTTTCCTCCAAAGAGCTGCTCAGAACCCGAAGTTCGTGGAGACTATCGTGAATATGGCAGGTGCTCAGGACTTTTCCACGCTCCATAGAAAGAGGAGGGTTCCAGACTCCGATTGCTGTCCTGAGATTTCGGAGAACAGCTTGTGTGAGAATTCTGTTGATTCCACCCGCAACTTAAAGCTTGGGGACGTAGGGGATTTACTCAACCAGGAGTTGTGTGATAAATTGAAGCTAGGGCTTTGTCCCTCCTTTTCAGACAATAATATGGTTCCCCCCTGCCCACAGAGTTGGAACGAAGATTACCAAAACCTTCACGAAAGGGAGACAAATGGTAGCAACCTTCTCAGGATTGAATGCCTTCCATCAGTGCCCGAAACACTTGAGCTTGCAGATACTGGAGCTTCTCTCTGTCCAAGAAAGAGTTCCTTGTTGATGACCGAACTTGATGATGGTGACGATGGGCTACTTCCCTGCCACTTGGATCTTACTCTTGCTTCGTCCTCAATGCAAACTGATAGAACTGATCAGTTGAGCAGAATTCCAAGTACAATTGATCTCGATGTGGCTAATGTTGTTGATCAGAGGATTACTTTAGACGTTAATAATATTGAAGGAAGAGATAAGAGGGAGGCTGTGCCTGCTAGTGGAAAGGTGAATGATAAGTTCTGGGAGCAATTCTTGACAGAAAGACCGGGTTCGTCGGACACTGAAGAAGCAAGTTCCAGCTTGAAGGAGGATGAAGAGGAGCGAGGAGAGAGAGAGAATAAGTGGAGGAACATTAAAGATATGGAGCAGCTGACTCTTTGAATGATTATTTCTGGTTTCTTCCTCAACTTCGTGTTTCTTTTGATGTATTTCATCACATGTGCTATCTTTGACTCAGGGGTGTAAGTTAAGTTCTTGAGCCGATTCGATAAATGACTAATGAGCTTAGACTTGACTTCTTAACTCCTGGTTTATTTAATAAATATTAATATAAAATATATTTAAAATATATTCAAATTTAATAATTTAAGTAAATAATTATTAAAAATATTTTAAAAAGTATTTTTCATTCTCTTATATCAAATAAATTATTATTATTTTATTTTTAATTTAATATTTTTTTATCATTTTTATCATAATAATTATTAAAATCATAATTATTTTTTTCTTTCATATTAAATGAGTCTACTCAAGAAATCACTCAAATTCTTAAAATAAAATTGGAGCTCAAACTTTATTAGTTAATTTAATTCAAGTTCAAACTAAGGACTGAAGTTTGATTAAACTCGTTTACACCCGTACGTTTAACTATTTAAATAAAGCTATGGGATCTTTTTACCATCTTTTCTTATATAATGTAAAAAAAAGTTTATTTTTAGTGAAAAGAATGTGATAGAGCTGTAGCAAGTTACTGCATACGGTAAATAATTCGATATTTGTTCACATAGTATTCTTTGATATTTATTATTTTATATAATCGAATAAATTTGAATAAAATTTTAAGAGCTCTCTTCTCATAATTGAATAAAATTGAATATTGATTTATTTGTGAACATTTTCATTTTTGGTTCAATAAATAGCTCAAAAAAAAATATATATATATATATATATATATATATATATATAATAAAATACTTATTTAATGATGATTTAATACTATTTTATTAGATTAATTTTTTACATTATTGAAAAGCCTTAAAGAATTATGTGTATTTTTAGATGTATATATGATAAAATATTAAATAAAGAAATATGTAGGTGCATTTAAATATTTTCATGTTGATATTTTGAACTTTAATAAATAATTTAAATAACAAATTCAATGAACTATGTCAATCTTTATTAAATTATAAATCCAATTATATCTAGTAACTAGACTATGTATTTAAATTTGTAATATAAAATATAATTATGAAAGCTTGACTAAAGCTCAAATTTGGGTTAACCTTAATTAAAAAATTAATAAACACATTTTAATAAGATTTTAAAATATAGCTCATGTTCAAGTTTAGCTTAAATTCAATAATAAAATAATTAAATGAATTTGAACCATATAATATTAGGTTCAACTTGGTTGATTAATAAGTTTAGAATGTGAGTGAAACTAACACGATAGACATCATTACACTAATGATTATGATTGGGCATTCGAAGCCAACAAGTTGAACAATAAAAAACACAACATTATAGTCATTAGTGTCATGTTCTCATACATGTTTGGCCTGATTAATATTTGTTTCTCACTCATTTTATTTTAAATTGTATGAGATGATTAGTCCATTTTATAGTTTTTTTTCTTTAACTTTTGTTTAAGTTATCTTCTATTTTTTTACTTATGGTTCTAGTTATTTGCATAAGATTTTTTTTGTTAACCTTACTTGGGTATGTTTTGCATTTAGTTTTACTTACCAAGCAACCACACAATATTTTTTGAATTACTTTATCTACAATTTCCACATAAATATCATTGTTGTGTCCTACAAGTCAAGTGCTTAGAGGGAAATCCTTTGTTTTAGACATCAATTCACACATGATTTAAAATTTTAAAAAGAAGAAGAAAAAGGCATAATTTTTTTACACGAAAAATCTCTCGAAAAGAAAGCAATAAAAACATGTCCTTATTGAAAAACATTTTAATAATAATTAATATAAATTTACAAGTGTACATCTTCATGCTTAGAGAACGTGGTAATACAAAATTAGCAAAACCAAACTAATACTAGAATCCATAGGATGACGATGTCACAATAAGGTATGCTAATGAAATCATTTTCTTGGAGGCGAATGTGCCATGATTTGATGCCAACAAGTGAAGTTGCTTAGGAAAATTGTGGATGTAATTGAGGGTAATGGCGACTCCCTTTCTCTTAATGGTAGGGATGGCGCAACTCAAATGCTGTGGTGAGGCAACACAAGAAAGTCATTTATACAATTGAGAGGTGATTGAGATGATATGTTTCTTAGAGACTGAAGTAACATGAATTGAATGTTGTATGTGTTGATAAGTATGAAGGTCATGGATTCATTGGAAGATGATAGGTGTAATATTACTTTCCAAGGCAAATGTGACATTATCAAAAGGCATTAAACCAGGAGACATAGGTCCTAAAACACTATAAGACATCATTGATAGGGGTGTCAATTCGGTCAGCGGATTGTTCGGTCCGACCGAACCGACCCGAAAAGTTGACCGAACTTGACCCGATTTTGGAAGCGGGTCAAAACTTCAACTGAACAACCCGATTTGGTCAATTCAGCCGATTGGTCGATTTCGGGTCAATTTGGGTCAAGTTCGAGTTGCCGGTCAAAATTTGGATTAAAATTCAACCGAAAAAAATTTTCGTCAATTTTCAACTCAACCGACCAAAAAATTTTGGTCAATTTCTTCAACTCAACCCTCGGTTTTTTGGGTCAACCCAAACCCGAGTTGGGTTTATTAGAGCTCGTCAATTCGATTTTGACCTAATCATTGATGACTTTAAGTATACTTTAGAGTTTTATAATTCAAATGTGATTTGAAAGTTCAAAAATATCACAAATAAATTATGTTAATGTCAATTTTAAATTTTATTAAATAATTTAGTTATTATCTAGAATATGTTAGAATAACCCTAATTATCAAAAATATATTAAATAGTGCCTTAAAAATTAGTTGAACAATCTTGCTCTTAGGCTGTCTCAATCAACCTATCAAGACAAAGGTATTTTGGGGAACTAATGATGAGTGTCGTAAGTGATGTCTCTAATTAATGAATTAAATACTCCTTTTTATAGATTATGATATCATGAATCTATTCAAAGTGTTAGATCAAAATTTTGATGGTTAAATTGATGAGAAATAATTTCAAAAAATTTCTTCACTTGAATTTATGCCTCTATAAAATGATGATGAATCATTATATTTTTTTTTCATTAAAATGTTTACTAGTTTGGGAGAATCATTCATCATTAATGACTCATAAAATGAAGTCCAATAGAGCTTGAATTAACCATGTTATCTTCTCTACATAGAAGTCAAGAATCATCCACAATTATACATGATTATTGATGAACATAATGGAAGTCTTGTGACCACTAATGACAAATTGGTTTAGAGAGCAAGCTTATTGTAAGGTTAACAAGAACATAATAAGGTGTGGTGTGTACAAGCAAGTCAACCAAATAAGGAGAGTAGAGTTAGGGTTTTGAGATATCTTACCTAATTAATAGGATTTTAACCCAATCACTAATTTCAGGATCTTCACTATCAAGTGGTGAAGGCATTCTAAGTTGTTGGCTGAAGTAGCTTTCACCAAGAGTGAGTGCCTACCAAACAACTAGCACCATATCGTTGAAACTAATAGGGACAATGCACAAATAGTAGCAAAAAATAAAAGGAATATTTAGGGATGCTTGAAATGAAGAAGAGATTATCCTTGAAAGCCTAACACCCTTATCATCTTTGTGGAATAGAATCTGAACTCTCCTTTCCTAAAATGACATTTTTTCTCATTTTCGTTGGATGAAGAGGCATTTAGGGTATTGTGTAGACTAAGAATATGTAATGGCAAGTTGTCATATGATTGGGATGATTAAAAAAGTTGCAGTGTGCCTCCACTACCTCCCACATTGAGATGCCATCAGACTATGATTATTATAAGCCACAATTTATGTGAAAAGAAAGAAAAATTAGATTAAACGAGTGTTGGAGGAAGGTGAAGAGTCATTGGGAGGTTCAATTTCTAATGGTGTATATGAATTAAAACTCATGGGTTGGATCCGCCAAGATTTAGTGCATTAAAGTCTAGCTAGCTAAGTCTTAGACTAAGCCTATGGTCCAATTGATTGGTCCATAAGAATCGATTAAAGTAATTTAGTTGGTTTAAATGACATAAGTTTGTAACAATATAAACCTTTATATGTTTGAAATGCTATAGCTTCTTCATCCATTGGGTTCATTTTTATTTGGTTGTAACCAGAGTAAGCATCCAAAAAATTGAGCATTTGATGTTCATACGTAGCATCAACCAATTGATCAATTCGAGGAAGAGGAAAACTATCTTTCAAGCTCATAAGGTCGTAATCAATACACATTCTCCATGTTCCATTTGTTTTCTTAACCATGACAACATTTGCTAGCCAAGGGTAATGTACCTCGTATGAATCGCCTGAGCTTGTTAACTTCTTGTTCAATAGCTGAGGCGATCGTGCAAAACTCGCTTTTGGATGATTGGTTTGAATGTTGGATCAATCTTGAGGGAGTGCATGACATATCGTCACCCCGATATGTGGACTCCAAGCAAAGATGTCTTGATTTCACAAGAAGTCTATGTATTTTTTTCCTTTGTTCGCCGAGGGCAAAGATCCCACTTGCTTTCGTAGTGGTTATCATCCGATAATACAAGAGAGAGCAAGTCTACAAAGGGGGTACTTCTTCATCTAAAATTAAAATCTTCAATGTCAAGGTCAAGGGCGTGGTTGAGCTTGTCCGAGATAACATGATTGCATTCTGTTGATTTCACCACCCCAACTCCAACGGGGTTGAAATTTCATCTTAAGATGAGATCAAGTGATTGCAGAAAATTGATTGAGGGGCCTTCCAAAGATAGCGTTATATGCAATCTGACTTGACCACCATGAATTGGATTAAACTTTCGCTTGTCGAAAATTCACCAAGAATGGAAGGGTGATTGTCCCTCTACTCGCACAAGGTGATTATCAAACCGCATAATGGTCCCGCAATGGGTTGGAGCTTTTCCCAACCAACCATGCTAAGAAATGTGAGTAAAATAAGACATCAACTCCCATTGTCAATCAAAATTCTCTTAACATTATAGCATGGGTCACCGATCCTCGGCGATGACAAGTGGATCTTGATGAGGAACATGACTCCTTCTAAGTCCATTAAAAAGTGATGGAATGATCGACAGACTTCTTTAACACTCTTGAGGTGGTAATGAGAACTTGATTAGATAGTATTAGTCCTCCTGCGATTGTTTCAATTTCTCTAACTGTTTGATGATTGTTTTGTTGTTTCTGTGATGATTGTCCTGGTTGCCCAGTTGGAGGTATGTTTGTTTGATTTGATTTATTCTTCACAAATTGATGAAGATATCCTTGTTGAATGAGCCTCTCGATTTCTTCTTTGAGTTGTTTGCATGCCTCAGTAGTATGTCCACGACTTCGATGGAAGTGATAATATTGCATGATTTCTTGAATTTGGTGGATGTGACTTGATATTTTCTTCATCTCGAATAGCCATTGGTTAACAGATGTGTTCAGGCATGTATTCCTTTTAGGTCATGGTTCAGCCATTGATATGAGGGGTGGAGGGAGATCACGCGCCTTGTTGCTTCTTTTGATAGACTGTCGGTCCGCATTCCCTAGGGTGCTTTTATGTTTTCCTATAGATTGTTCAACTTATTTACGATGGGCAGTAATATCTTCATCAGTAGAGATTTGTGCTTCCACACGATGAACCAAGTCAGCATATGAGCGGACCGTGTCTCGCATTAGTGACAAGTAAAAGACCTGACTAAGTCCTCCAAGGAAAACTCCTCTTAATAGTGGTCTACTCTGTGTATTTGGCGACTAAGGAGAACCTCTGAAGTATTCCTTAAGTGATTCACCCTCATTTAAGAATGCCGAGAGATGGGAGGAATCTTTAATGATCCTCCGCTTTGCAATGAACTGCCACAAAAATCTTGGCGCCACAAAGGTATGGATGGATCCCCTTGGAAGGGAGTAACCGTGCGAAGCTTCTTGAGGGTAACGGAAAGACGACAGCAAAGGTGTCGAGCTCGTTGGATATGCATGATACCCAGTAATGGTCGATGTGTTCATATGGATCCGCCCATCATAGAATCAATGCTCTAAGCTTGAAACCCACGAATAGATGTTGAAGAATACTAAAGGTGATGATTCCTCATAGCCACAGGGGAAGATGATTTCCTTGAAGGTGAAATTCATCTTGCATTAAGCGTCATAATTCTCGCATATAACATGATGAGAGGTCAACGATGAATGTGTCAAGCTACCGCAATAATTGGATTAGGTTGGTTGAGCGATGGATGAGTAACTAGCGAAGGAGATCAAGATCATGGTCTGAAGCGAGGAACTTCATTGTTAAGGAGATCAACATTTTGACCTCCCGCGGCTAATGATCGATCTTGGGGGATGTGTGGTTGCCGTGGTAATGGCCATTTTGTTCCTCTCAAAAGTCGGATCATCTCATTTTGAGACTCTTCCATTCGGCGGACACGATCTTCTAAAGAGATCCTGCGTGCCTTCACCACGTGGTCACGCTATGTGGGAGTGAGGAAGCTTGGCATCCTTGGTTCAAGGATTGATTTTGAGAGTGACGGAGTTGGAGCTGAGGCTCCGATGGGTATTACTTATTACTATATAATGAAGGTGTTCACAAAAATTGTGATTGATGGGTTCTTTTCCCATAGACGGTGCCAAACGTGCGCTAGAAACCGATGTAGAGTAAAAGTTTACACCTTTATTGTGAAATCAACACAATAAGTATTTAAAGAGTGAACAAGAAAACTTTTTCACGAAAATCTCAAAAGAGGAAAACCACGGCTTAACCCAAGAAAAGCTTCCACTATGTATCTTCTGAGTACAAAATCTTCCGATAACGATTACAATATATGAGAAAGGAACAACCATGTAATAATGTCAGTGGTAACAATTGCAAGTGGTAGGAAGGATGATAACAACGAACAACAACGAGCGATGAAGGTCGTCATGATGAGACCGAGAGGCGATGCGATGGATCAACGGGCGCGGATGACGCCACGGCGGTGGTTAATGACCCCGAAAGTGGTGGCACGATTGTGCCGGAGGATCTTCAAGTTTTATGGCTTTCTCCTCTCTCGGACTCATCGATAATGAGGACATTTATAGATGGAGGAGTGACTCTAAATACATACAAAACCCATACCACTCCACTTCATCGGACGGCTCAAAATGATCCCTTTGATCATTTGATGTATTTTAAATATTTGAATGCTCAAATGAAGTCGTTTGAGATTGTTAGATCCCGTCAGACGCCGGTTTGACTATAAACACACCATGTTTGAGATTTTTAGGGGTTTAACTTATATCCCAAAGTTTTCAATGATATTTTAAGTTCGATTTCCCGCTTTCAACTTTGGATCAGTTTGCTTTTAACGTCAAGGTTCGTGCTTCGACTAGTAGAATTTTCGGTGTCATATTAAATACTATTTTATTAGATTAATTTTTTACATTATTGAAAAGCCTTAAAGAATTATGTGTATTTTTAGATGTATATATGATAAAAATATTAAATAAAGAAATATGTAGGTGCATTTAAATATTTTCATGTTGATATTTTGAACTTAAATAAATAATTTAAATAACAAATTCAATGAACTATGTCAATTTTATTAAATTATAAATTATATCTAGTAACTAGACTATATATTTAAATTTGTAATATAAAATATAATTATGAAAGCTTGACTAAAGCTCTAATTTGGCTTAACCTTAATTAAAAAATTAATAAACACATTTTAATAAGATTTTAAAATATAGATCATGTTCAAGTTTAGCTTAAATTCAATAATAAAATAATTAAATGAATTTGAACCATATAATATTAGGTTCAACTTGGTTGATTAATAAGTTTAGAATGTGAGTAAAACTAACACGATAGTCATCATTACACTAATGATTATGATTCATTCGAAGCCAACAAGTTGAACAATAAAAACACAACATTATAGTCATTAGTGTCATGTTCTCATACATGTTTGGCCTGATTAATATTTGTTTCTCACTCATTTTTATTTTAAATTGTATGAGATGATTAGTCCATTTTATAGTTTTTTTTCTTTAACTTTTGTTTAAGTTATCTTCTATTTTTTTACTTATGGTTCTAGTTATTTGCATAAGATTTTTTTGTTAACCTACTTGGGTATGTTTTGCATTTAGTTTTTACTTACCAAGCAACCACAATAATATTTTTGAATTACTTTATCTATAACATAAATATCATTGTTGTGTCCCAAGTCAAGTGCTTAGAGGGAAATCTTTGTTTTAGACATCAATTCACACATGATTTAAAATTTTAAAAAGAAGAAGAAAAAAGGCATAATTTTTTTACAAAAAATCTCTCGAAAAGAAAGCAATAAAACATGTCCTTATTGAAAACATTTTAATAATAATTAATATAAATTTACAAGTGTACATCTTCATGCTCAGAGAACGTGCTAATACAAAATTAGCAAAACCAAACTAATACTAGAATCCATAGGATGACGATACAATAAGGTATGCTAATGAAATCATTTTCTTGGAGGCGAATGTGCCATGATTTGATGCCAACAAGTGAAGTTGCTTAGGAAAATTGTGGATGTAATTGAGGGTAATGGCGACTCCTTTCTTAATGGTAGGGATGGCAACTCAAATGCTGTGGTGAGGCAACACAAGAAAGTCATTTATGCAATTGAGAGGTGATTGAGATGATATGTTTCTTAGAGACTGAAGTAACATGAATTGAATGTTGTATGTTGATAAGTATGAAGGTCATGGATTCATTGGAAGATGATAGTAATATTACTTTCCAAGGCAAATGTGACATTATCAAAAGGCATTAAACCAGAGACATAGGTCCAAAACACTATAAGACATTTGATATGTCAATTGGTCATGTGTGTTGTTAAACAAAAAAGTTGACGAACCACGCAAACGAGTCGAACTCATCAACGACCGATTGACCGAACCCAATTTCGGTCAATTTCAGTCGATTTCTTCGATTGTCGATTTCGTCAATTGTCAAGTTCGAGTTGTCTCAAAACTCAATTTGATTAAAGTCAAGAATGACCAAAAAATTTTCGTCAATTAACCCAACTCAAAAATTTTTTCAACCAAACCCAATTTTTCGAGTCGTCGAAGTTATCGAGTCAATTTTTACACCCCAATCATTGATGACTTTAAGTATACTTTAGAGTTTTATAATTCAAATGTGATTTGAAAGTTCAAAATATCACAAATAAATTATGTTAATAATAAATTTTATTAAATAATTTAGTTATTATCTAGAATATGTTAGAATAACCTAATTATCAAAATATATTAAATAGTGCCTTAAAAAATTAGTTGAACAATCTTGCTCTTAGGCGTCAATCAACCTATTAAGACAAAGGTATTTTGGGAACTAATGATGAGTGTCGTAAGTGATGTCTCTAATTAATGAATTAAAGACTCCTTTTTATAGATTATGATATCATGAATCTATTAAAAGTGTTAGATCAAAATTTTGATGGTTAAATTGATGAGAAATAATTTCAAAAAATTTCTTCACTTGAATTTATGCCTCTATAAAATGATGATGAATCATTTTTTTTTTCATTAAAATGTTTACTAGTTTGGGAGAATCATTCATCATTAATGACTATAAAATGAAGTCCAATAGAGCTTGAATTAACCATGTTATCTTCTCCATAGAAGTTAAGAATCATCCACAATTATACAATTATTGATGAACATAATGGAAGTCTTGTGACCACTAATGACAAATTGGTTTAGAGAGCAAGCTTATTGTAAGGTTAATAAGAACAGAATAAGGTGTGGTGTGTACAAGCAAGTCAACCAAATAAGGAGAGTAGAGTTAGGGTTTTGAGATATCTTACCTAATTAATAGGATTTTAACCCAATCACTAATTTCGTGATCTTCACATCAAGTGGTGAAGGCATTCTAAGTTGTTATTGAAGTAGCTTTCACCAAGAGTGAGTGCACCAAACAACTAGCACCATATCTTTGAAACTAATAGGACAATGCACAAATAGTAGCAAAAATAAAAGGAATATTTGGGATGCTTGAAATGAAAAAGAGATTATCCTTGAAAGCAACATTATCATCTTGGAATAATGAACTCTCCTTTCCTAAAATGACAATTTTTTCTCATTTCGATGAAGAGGCATTTAGGTATTGTAGACTAAGAATATGTAATGGCAAGTTCTCATATGATTGGGATGATTAAAAAGTTGCAAGTGCCCCACTACCTTCCACATTGAGATGCCATCAGACTATGATTATTATAAGCCACAATTTATGTGAAAGGAAAGAATAATTAGATTAAACAAGTGTTGGAGGAAGGTGAAGAGTCATTGGGAGGTTCAATTTCTAATGGTGTATATGAATTAAAACTCATGGGTTGGATCCGCCAAGATTTAGTGCATTAAAGTCTAGCTAGCTAAGTCTTAGACTAAGCCTATGGTCCATAAGAATTGATTAAAGTAATTTAGTTGGTTTAGTACAAATTGACTCAAGTGAGCCCATAAAGATCATTTAGCTTAGGGCTAAGCTAACCACCTAATTTGGACTCCAATAAGCACCTTAAGTACTAAAGCAAAATTTTCAAAATAGTTGACCTTATAGCATACACTCTTAGCTTTTCCCTTTCTCATTTCTATAAAATCCAACCTATTTTCTCATCAATTCAACTTCCCTTATCTCTTTGAGCCTTCTTAAATTTTTTTCTCCCATTTTCCCACTATGCACGTTTGATGGTAAATTTTTTAAATAGATTTTGTTCAAGACATGACATTATTTTAAGATAAATTTTGAAGAGTGGTGACTCTTGATTTTTGATTTCTCAAACATATTTTTTTCAATAAAAATTATTTAATGCATGCTTATTTAATAGTTTCTAATTTATCATTTTCATTGCATATGATATTATCTTGTATGTATTCAATTCATATTGTTTAATGAAGAATTTTAGAAAAAAATTGCAATCCATCTTCATGATGCAATAAATTTTTATCATTATTTTTAATATTATCATAATAAGTTGATAATAAAATTTAGCAAAATCAATTATTATAACATTTGATATTTATATTATTTAGAAAATAGGATATACTATTTAGTTTAATTGAAATAATAAATTAAATAATGGTAATAAATGAATATTTCATTGACTCACAATTATAGCATCATCTAATATAATTTGGAAGTAATTGTATAATAATGTTTATTAGGAAATTTATATTATCACATAACTCAATTTATCTGCTTATAAACTCATATTTAAAAAAATGAATAACATGTTTAGTAAGATGTTTTGTCAATTTAATTATTTAAGTTTTTTTTATTTTAATATATATTTTAATGAAAGAATTTGTAATGTTAACAAATATTTGTCTATTTTTATTATGTTAAGCTAAGAAATAAAGTGAGGACTTTCATAAAAATTGAAGTCATTCTTATAGAAAATGTTTATGACATTGGTATTAATTATTTTTTAATTTAGTACTATAAGTCATTGACTAGTGTGCTTGATAATATTTTTTTATGGGTATCAACAATATTCATGGACTTCACACCTACGTATGTTGGTGGCGGGAATCACCAATTGATAAATTTGAAGAACTCAAAAGTTGAATTTTTTTCATCACTAAATTGTAGTAGTTTGAGGTATAGACTGATTTGATTTGTTGGTGCCCTATAAGTGATAAATTTACTTTGACACCTATAAATGATAATAGAGTCTATAAAATAATTAATCATCACATAATGGTAGTATACATTGAAATTGCACTTATAAAAAATATTGAGCACCACATAGAATGCATCACATATCATTGATCTCAACCAACATAAAAAAAATTAAATTATAATATGCTTTGATTATGTCAAAAATTTTCTCTAAGAATTACAAAAAAACACTTCAATTAATTGACTTGTGCCATAAATAATACATTTATTAGACATTTGATTTTAATTTTAGACGTGTACTTATTTTTTCTTAAACTAATGAGGTCTATGTATTTGTCTTTCGATCCATTTGAAAATATATAATCCATTTTAGTTTGACAAAATAATTTATAAGTGGAATTGATTCTTAGTTCAATCCTTTAGTTAACAATACAAGAATTCATGCGCGACTTTCATTGTAGGTATGCGTGATGTGCATTGACATTTGAGGTCCACCTTGATCATATTTTTGAGGAATACAAATATTGAATAGTACATCTTAGTGAAAGATCATGTGATGTCGATGGTGATCACAATCATGAAATAGATAGTAATAGACTCCAACAATATGAAATTTTTATTATATGAATTAACATAACAATATGTCATTATAATGATAATACAAATGACCAAATGATATCTTCAATAATTACATTCGAGCCTATCGTATAGCGAAAGAGTGGGATAAAGATTTAATTTTTGTTGACCTATTTGCTCACAACTGTGGGCTCTAAAAATTCGCCACCGACCTCTTGATGAAGATAATGTGATTTAAAGTAGTGTAATTTTCGAAGATGAAATAGTAGATAAGACACTACCAGATATCATTTATTTTGACTTTAGATCTGTTCCGTTTCATAGTGCACCTATAGTTAATTACCCCCTCAATGTTGAGAGAGAACTTTCGATTAAGACTAGTCGTTAGGTTGTTTAATGCGTAGCGTATAATAGCAGCATGTGGAGTTTTAAAATTTAGGTTTATGAAATTCATTATATTTAACTTAATGGTTGGAACGATGAGCAGATCTATCCCATGGTTCTCATCCCGGATGTCATGTCCCTCCTACTTAGTCGTGAGGAGGAAGTGACAACTTGAGGGATCTTTATCGAACATATGGGTTGCCGTCCAGAAATCCTTATACTGGGTGGTGTTTATCTAAGAGACAAACTTAAGTCACCTTAGCTAAGAGGGCTTTTTGCCATATCAGTATACCCTATGGTTCACAACTCAAAAGGTAGAGCCATTGGGGAGCATACGGGCCATGACCGTAATATAATGGTTCCATTTGGCAACCACCGTGGAGGATTCGTTGTAACTACATCATGTGCTATTGCAAACCAGTAGACACGCCACGCCCCTCATAAGATTGTTTGAGAAAACATAGAGTATACTGATTTGACGCTTTTCAGGAGCTGGTTAATTTGTCATCTCAAAATTATATGGTAGATTGATTTTTAAGTTCTTTAAAATTGAATTTTAGACATTTATAGCTCAATGATAATTTAAATTCTACATTTGGATTGAGATTCAATCTAAGTTAATTTGTTTTGAGTTTGTAATCATATTTTGATTGAAGTATCCTCCCTAAATTTTCATTTAACAAAATCATCTGGGGTGATTAATGGATTGAATCAAATATATTTGAGAACTTTAGATCATCAACTCGTTAGCTCAACAGAATGATCTACGCCATGATAATTAGCTTTTAGATATTTTACTAAGTTGAAATTTTATAATAGATTTTTAGATTTTGTCAACCCAGATCCTCGTTAACTAAATTTAAGCATTCAAGATAAGACGGAGTCACGGTGTTTAAATTATTTAATTTATTATTTTAGATCTTGACGACTCTATCAATTTAACAATAGAGGATCAAACTTAGATTTATATTTTGAGGATTTTGAATTTGAGAATATTGAATATAATATCTTAAATATTTTGATAATAGTTACCCCTCCAGTTGATATCTTTAATCAACTCAGCTGTCATTGGAGATATAAGTCTGCATGATCATTTAGTTTATTATTTCAGATCTTGTCGACTCTATTAATTTAATAATAGAGGATCATATCTAGAATTATATTTTGAGAATTTTGGATTTGAGAATATTAAATATAAATATCTTAGATATTTTTTTGATAATAATGATAACCCCTTCAATTGATATCTTAAATCAACTAAGCTATTATTGGGGAGTTAGGAGATGGTCGTTATACTGCCAAATGAGAGAATTAGCTTCTCAGATATTTTCTCAGTCGGAGAAAGCTATAACAACATCATTAAGTTTTGTTAACTCACCCATGTACTCAACTAATCAACCCGAACATCCTCACTAAGTTTAAGCTTTCAAAGATTGTCGTGCCCATGCGGGTGATCATTTAGAATACTTGTACTAATTTGGAAAGATCAAGTTGAATTGAAGATTGTTTTATATTTTGTACAAGAATTCGTCTTTTAAATGATTGCACAAGTTCTGAAACACTTAAATTGAGTGATAGTTGCTCCATAATTTATGCAAAATTAATATATTTGAAGTCTATTTAGAATTTAAGCCAACGCCTTCTGTCTACTTCTAATTTTGTGTTACAGATTCAGTGGCATAGAAGATGTTATAAATTGATCTAATATCTTGTTAGTTTTTTTAGATTAATATTTAATTGATTCTAATTTAACTGATTTTCATTAAAATTTGCACTTTAAATCTTTATGTCTGAGCACATGCAGGTGTATATAAGAATGTCTTAATTAACGCCTTTTGTTCGCTTGTATGATATGTTGCAAATCCAGTGACGTAGAAGATGTTATAGATTGATCTAATATCTTATTAGATTTTTCAGATTAATATTTAATTGATTTCAATTTAACCTGCGTAGCCTTTTCAGAAATTAAAATTTGCACTTTAAATCTTTATGTTCGAGCATATGCAGGTGTATGCACTTTAAATCTTTATGTTTGAGCATATGCAGGTGTATCTAAGAATGCCTTAATTAACGTCTTCTATTCGCTTGTATGATATATTGCAAATCTGGTGGCGTAGTAGATGTTATAGATTGATCTAATATTTTATTAGATTTTTTAGATTACTATTTAATTGATTCCAATTTAGCCTCGTAGCCTTTTCAGACATTAAAATTTACACTTTAAATCATTATGTCCGAGCACATGCAAGTGTATCTAAGAATGCCTTAATTAACGCATTATTCGCTTGTACGAAGTGTTGCGAATCCGATGGCGTAGAAGATGTTATAGATTGATCTAATATATTATTAGATTTTTAAGATTAATATTTAATTGATTTCAATTTAGCCTGCGCAACCTTTTCAGATATTAAAATTTGCACTTTAAATCTTTATGTCTGAGCACATGCAGGTGTATCTAAGAATGCCTTAATCAACGCCTTCTGTTCGCTTGTATGATATGTTGCGAATCCGGTGGTGTAAGATTTTTTTTAAATCTTATTCAATTATTTATATTAATATTCATTTGCTTGCATTTGGTTCATAGCTCATTGAGTTCTTTAAGTTTCAATGAAACTTAGCTCGTGAACGCTAAGAAGCTCGTATTCTCATCATAAGTCTTATTCAAAATCTTTTTGCTCTGAACGAATTTGAAGTGGTATATAGCACAACCCAATTGTTTAGTATGAATCGTAACATAATTTGACTGTTCAACAAGAAATACGATTTATGCTCATTGAAGAGCTTCTAAAGCTTTATAAATTCATCACGTCTGATATTTATTCCTGGTTGTAGAATAGTCATTAAATTCCCTTTAAGCTTGTAGGTAATTGTTGGATTATTTACTAGTTCTTTCAAAATTTCATTTGATCATTGTTCTAATTGAAAGACAAGCTTTCAAATCCACAATAAGTTTTGTTTATGCTCATAGGCAACTATCAAGATCACCAGAAGCTTTACTTGAATTTTGTTATTATTAGGAGACAAACTCTCAAGTTCATTAAAAGTCTTATTTATGATCGTCAATAAGTCGTCGAGTCCCCTCTAAGATCATTCTTTTTTAAAGACTTTTAGAATTTTATATGTAGGTTTATTTTTTAATTTATCATTTTTAAACAAGCTTAATTTGAGCTTGTCAACACTTTTATTTGTTCTTGTTTAAGTCTCCCATCAATCCAAAATTCGACAATCTCTCGGTGTCGTCCCCGCTTAGGGGACTACATCGAGTCCATTGCCTTCCGCCGCCTCTATTGAAGCATAACGGCTGTCTTGAGACACTACGTAGTAATTTTCTAACTTGCCATCGAGCATAGGGTATTCAAACACCTGCAATTTCAATTCAGATTTTAATTTTGAGTTTATAGTTCATGTTGCATTAAATTAATTAAATTTTCTATCATTTTGAATTTCTGACTCCGACATCTTTCCTACATGAGGTCGGGTTATTCGACTTTCGGCCTCTTCCGAGATAATGCTTCTGACACTACACGGATCTTCTACCCGTTAGCTCTACTTAGCATAATGGAGTCTTCAAACTCGTTAGCTTTGCTGAGCATAATGTGGTCTTCGTACACCTGCAATTTCAATTCATATTTTAATTTTGAGCTTAGGGTTTATTTTGTATTAAATTAATTAAGTCCTCTGTCGATCCTCATTTCGGCAGCCTTCCGGCGTCTTCCCCATATGGATCAGAGGAGTTATTTGACATTCATTTATGAGCATAACGGCTGGTATCTTCATGACACTACGCGTGATCTTCTAACGCCAACTCTATGGCATGGGGTCTTCAAACACCTGCATAAAAAGAGCATATATGTAAGTTTATTCTTTAATTTATCATTTTCAAATAAGTTTAATTTATGCTCGTCAACACTTTTATTTGATTTTGTTTAGGTCTCTCATCAATCTAAATGAAGCCTCTCGTCATCCCAAAGATAGGCCGCCGAGTCTATTCATTTCTCGCCATTTGAAGATAACTCAGGTCTTGATTAATGCTGTCGGTCTTACCCATTATTTACCGAGCATAACGGATCTTCAAACACCTGCATAAAAAGAGCATATATTCATGCTAATAAGCTTCGATCAGTTCAATCGTTTGGCCTTCTGTGTTGGCATTATCAATGGCTTCTTCAACACTTTCTTCTCTTTGAATTCTTGTGACATGTTGTACACCTTCCTTACTCCTGATGTCAAGCCCATGTTCTTGATGAAATTTCCATCAACACACTTCCATGTTATTGCATTCCTATCCTCATCACTGTTTAACTGAATCAATCCTTCTTTGAGAGTCAAAATCAACAATTCAACATACATTTGAAGCCATATATGAGGAAAAAAAAAACATGAATTTATTCACCAACATCTTGCCTCAGCATCATCTTGCAATTTTGTCCCACATCAAGTTTAAGAAATTTCTTCAGATACCTATCAATTTCTTTCCTCCTCATGTTCTGGGTCATACTTCCCTCATCCAGTATAACGGAAGGGAACTCCCAAAGTCCAGCAAGCAATCCATTTTCTTGTCTCTTTGTGGGATAATCAGTGACCTTTAATTTCTCACTCTTTTTTGACAGTAAAAACGCTTGACAGTGATCAGAGACTGGGCACTTAAAGCAAGTAGGATTGGCTGAACTGCATAAAGTTGCTCCTAGTTCCATTATGGCTTGGTTGAAGTCACCTGGCCTTGAAGGATCAACTAGCTGCCTTGTTAGTTTCCATATAAGCTTCACAGTTCCAGCTTCTTTTGGGTTTGCAGAAATAGCCTTGAGTCTTGTAATTACCTGCACCACATTGCTATCCACAATAGGCACCACCTCGTTGAAAGCAATGGAAGCAATTGCTCCTGTTGTATAATCTCCAATCCCCCTCACACTACGAAGCTCTGAAGCTGATCTCGAAAACTTCCCTTCATCAACAACGAACTTTGCTCCCTCCAGGAGAAATCGAGCCCTCCTGTAGTACCCCAGACCAGCCCACATCTCATTCACTTCCTCGAGAGTGGACGAGGCAAGATCGCGGATGGTCGGCCATTTCTCCATCCAGCGATTGAAATAGCCGACGACGGTGGGGACGCGGGCTTGTTGGAGCATGACTTCCGAAACCCACACCGCGTACGCTGGCTGCTCCTCGTCCACTTCCACCGGCGGCTGAAGGGATCCGGCAGCAGCGACGGGGAGGGTCGCTCGACCTGCTGCGAGTTCGATCGGACGAACAGGAGTGACATGCGGCTCGATGCTTGTAGCTGTCGACTCAATCGGGAGGGAGAAAGGGAGCTCGAGGCGGCTGCTGTTCGATCTGAAGGAGGTTGCGGCTATCAAATGGCTCGAATAGGGTATCGGCTGTGTTCGTTTCTGCCCTTTGACGGGGCAGACGAGAGGGAGACCGAGAGGGAGCTTCAGCAGCCGAAGCCGGAGAGTTCAGCAAGATTGAAATAGCCGACGACGGTGGGGACGCGGGCTTGTTGGAGCATGACTTCCGAAATCCACACCGCGTACGCTGGCTGCTCCTCGTCCACTTCCACCGACGGCTGAAGGGATCCGGCAGCAGCGACGGGGAGGGTCGCTCGACCTGCTGCGAGTTCGATCGGACGAACAGGAGTGACATGCGGCTCGATGCTTGTAGCTGTCGACTCAATCGGGAGGGAGAAAGGGAGCTCGAGGCGGCTGTTCGATCTGAAGGAGGTTGCGGCTATCAAATGGCTCGAATAGGGTATCGGCTGTGTTCGTTTCTGCCCTTTGACGGGGCAGACGAGAGGGAGACCGAGAGGGAGCTTCAGCAGCCGATGCCGGAGAGTTCAGCAAGATGGAGCGAGAAAAAAAAGAGAGAGCACGCATAAAACTGCCATTATTTATTAGAAGAAATTTTTTAATTAAGTATGTTTTAAACCTTAATTAACAGATTATGCATTATTAAAAAAAAATTTAACTTTAGATACAGTCGCCTGATAAGTGGGCGACTGGTCGGTCACCTCATCGTTGAGGTGGCGTGACCGCCACTTATCTGACGAACCAAACTTACGCCGATTAGTTAACGCCAAACTTTCATGAAGAAGCCGCTAACTTATCGGGCGGGCGTAAGTTGCCCGATAAGCGCACGACGATTTCATCTCGACTTGGCCCCGACCAGCCCGCTTCCTTCGTTGTTTTGTAAAGCTCGGCTCGGCTCGGCTCTCGTTTCCTCCGTCGCAGACGCGAGACCCGCTCCACCTGATTCTCCTCTCGTTGTTTCTCCTTGATTCTCCTCCAGACGCACGAGACTGGCTCCACCTCGGTTTAAGGAAAGCTTGGCCGTAAGTTAGTTTTTTTTTTCTTCCTTGCTTATTTGAATTAGTAATAATGTGGAGGAAGTTTTGTATGTTTTTCATAATTATTCTCCTAAAATTTTTGGTTGGTATAATACGATATTGGGATTAGGTAATTTGGTAGGTCATTTTGCGTTTAATTGTTAAGTGAACAATATGTATTTTGTAACGGATTTTGAGTGTGTTGTTAGATTTTGTTACAACATTATTTTGAGCTAATAGTAATGAGTCGATCTCGCTTCCTTAATTACGTTCTATGACAACCGATCATTGATGGCGTTCATTCCAAATTATGATGGTGGAAAAACACGCGAGTGTCGCGTCATACAAGCTTAGGAGATTTAAAACTAAAGTGCTCGGGACTGCGTTATGGCGTTGATAACGCAGTGGAGATTACATGCCATTTTCCTGTAGGCGCGGGATACATAACTTGTACTGTTGATGATGATGATGTTTGCGATCGTATTGGATGAAACTTCCGCCAAACATTGATTCTTTACGGAAATAAAATCCACAATGTAGCCGCACGACCCGATATTATGCCGCTGAATGTACACTCCGGTTATGCTCACGAGTTCAGTTGGCCAGCAGCTGCTGAATCGCAATAGTACTATCACGAACAGGAGATAGTGTAAGCTTTCATCTCGACATCACTGTTGGTATTTTTTATTTTTGTTTTGTGTACGATATCTTCTATTTTTTTAGGAAAATGATATATGTTTAAATGCAGAATCGAGACGCCTATTCAAGCACAACTGCATGATCAACCTAGTTCATCTAGACAACTACCTGATGATGAGTATGAAATGATGAATAGTGAATCAAGCACTGCATCTGATGATAGCGATGCTGCTGATGAGTCATTGCTTGGTAATGCCAATTTATGCGACAGCAGTATCAGTCATGATCTTATTCGGAGTCATTCTATCCGAAATTCGGCGGATCACATGAATAATTAATGAATCGCTATGTCGCACAAAGACCGGGATGCGGATATTATTTTTGATGGTCCATCGATATCTCGTGTTTTCGATGATGATGAAGTTCCGTAGAGTTATCTGAAGGTATGTGTTTCTCAAATAAGGAGGAGCGCGATGGCCGGGTCCATTCATAATAATGTCCGATTACCGTGACATCCAATCGGAATTTCGTTATATATGCGCGCAGATCGCATAGTAGACCAATGACGCATGCATGTAGCGAAGCAAGAGATTGGGAGGTGCTTGGAGGTTATCAACTTTAGGTTTGCCGCTTACGCATTTCCACCATCGTGGTTCGGACATCGCCAATGCACTTCTAAGTTTATTAGTTACTTTATAATGCCAGTAATGCGATTTCAAATCGACCTGAAACCCAGAGAGATCATAGGAAGGATGGAATCGAAATTTAACATCAAGGTCTCTTACATGAAGGCCTGATGCGAGTAAGAGTATCGAGCAATATTTGGCGGAGGAGTCATATCGCTCCAGCATTGTTTATGGATTCATTATGCTCTGCGTTCTGCTTATTTACGTAATTATGTCATCGATACATGCGGTTTAGACTTTCTCGGCTTTTGGACCATCTATTACCGGTTGGGATTTTGTCGACTGCTCGCAGATGGATGGACGTTCTTTGGGCAAGTATCGAGTGCGTCATAGCCATTGGTATTGATGCAAATAACGGTATATTTTTCCATTGCTTTTACAGTGGTCGAATCTGAGAACAACGAATCCTGGCTCTGGTTCATTATGTGCCTACAAAGAATCGCCGCCAATTATATCATCGAGGCGATTTATGTGTAATCTCGGATAAGCATTCGGGTTGGTTCATGGGTGCCGATGTATTTCCATGGGCGACATCGTCATTGCGACATCTAAGGGAAAACTTTAAGAAGGCAGTGAGGAAAATGGGTATTACGGATGTTGAGTTTATGTGCAAAAAAATGTACTTGGCAGGCAGCACCGATGACATCAACATATTTAATCGCAACATGATTGACATAAAAAAAATTAAACCAGAAGCATATCAGTGGTTGGTAGAACGTGATGTGGAGAAGTGGGCATTGATTCATGATGGTGGGAAGCGTTACGTTACCATGACCACGAATGCATCAATTTTAATGGTGTACTTAAACGCGATGGGACCGCCAATTCAAACATTGATAACAACAGTTTACTATAACATCGTGAGTCTATTCTATAAGCGGGCAAGTTCAATTGATTCATATGAATTCACCTTCTCACCGCGAACCCAAACAATCCTAAGCAAATTTGAGCGGGAGGCAAGACATTTTCCACAACCAGTCAATATTAACGCAAATGAGGTGCAAGTGTTGGATAGGAATTGTCGCTCCTTCAGAGTTGATTTCACGGAAGATCAATTCAGCTCATGCACGAACAATGATTTATCATATGCCGTAGTCATACCATAGCAGCTCTAGTACATAGGAGAATCAATCATCTGGCTTATGTGTCAAGATACTACACCATGTCGATGTACGGGCAGACATACTCTTCTAACTTTCATGTGCTACATGATCGAAACACGGCGAGGAAGCAGAGGGTCTGCACCTTTAATGCCGCAAGTGGTCGTGAGTCGGTAGGCCATGATCAGAGTACAAGAACACAATTGATGAGAGCGCATCACAAAGCAATCGCATGTGTAGTAGTTATAAATCAATCGACCATTACCGGACGTCATGCCTACATAACTCTTCTAGTAGGTGGTGAGTTTAGTTTGTGTTTAGATATATCCTAACTGAATATACATAATTTTTTTCTTTGTCTCGCAATTATATCGCATTCTAATAAATTTCCATTTCTTCTTATAGTACGATGGTCGAGGAGCCTTTAGATGGTTGACGTCACGAGGAGGCGCGGCCGAGCCGTTGATGACACCCGGACCCATACCCGCAGAGGTTCATCCCGATAGCCTTACCGCGGGCGTGATAAGGCACATCTAGATACGGTATGAATATACTTGCTTATTTTTTTTCTATGTGTTTCATTTATGTTGTGTTACATTACTTTGACCCAACCTTTTTTGTAATGCAGGCGACTATTTTGGAGGCAGCATCACACCTTCTTATGCTCAGAGAGTGGCCCGTCACGTGCCCATGGTTATCAGCCCGCACTCAAACTTTCTTGTGTTACAGGTACATCGACTTGACCATCACATGCGACAACACTAGTTGAGCGTGGTCTCCCTGCACAACACATTCCATTTCGTGGAGAGATATGACATTGCGTGACGCTGCAATGATCACGGTTTCGATGACCACCGGTCGATCCTATTATTGTAGGACATGGTAAGCGGCGAGTTGGCCTGAGGGAATCATTCCAAACACCGTGTCATGACCTAGACCCCGCAGACATTCGACATTCGTGATGGGTCGCACACGCCGACGCATGCCACCGTGGTTACGTTGGACATTTTTCGTGTAAATCCACGACCTCCCTGAGTTGGACTTCATCAGATATGTGTGAGCCTATGTTTTATTCATTCTTCGGAGTTTTTTACTACCAGATACGTCAGGGTCAGAGGTGCATTTGCAGTATCTCCCATTGCTAGAGGATTTTGACACATTTAACACTCTATCTATTGGCGGTGCAGTGCTAGCCCACTTATACATGGAGTTGCATGAGTCTATTAGGCCGAGGAGGGCCAACATGGCTGGGTGTCTTCAGTTGCTACAGATCTGGTCTTGGGAGCGCCTACATGTTGGTCGACCGACGTTACATGTCCCCACTAAAGATCTCGATGGGCTCGACGGTTCGTGTAAGAAATTAATATCTTTATAGGCTTTAACATAATGATATGCAACTACCTGACTTGTATATGATATTTTTTTTTGATCAGGTGGAACGAGAGATATGTGCGTCAGATGCCGTTCGGCAATATCAGATTTTTTAAGGATGAGTTAGATGGGCTTCTACTGAGCCAGGTACTTCTTTTAATTGTTACACATCATTCTTAACAAATGTCAAACCATTGTCTAACATGCATTGACACATCGTGACTTGGGAGCCATCACCTTGATCGGGTCGCTGACCGATATTTACTGGCCGGTGAGGACATGGTTGCACGGGTTCCACTGATTAGTTGAAAGAGGGTGGAGTGGCACCTTCTTGACAGAGTCCTTCGTCAGTTTGGTCACTTGCCCATCACAGATGTAGCCCCGATGGACTCCAGTTTCATTAGAGTTGATGACAGAGAGAAAGGTGCGATCGCATCATCGAGTACATCGCCTGTCGGAGGCCCGAGATCACGCATCGGTGGGCGATACTTACACCGACGCTGACATGATCCGGTTTAAGTCATGGGCATCGTTGTACTTCAAAGCCGACCAATGACGACAGCATCTACCCAGGCACCCGCCGAGCGAGCATATGTTAAGATAACTCTATAATTTGCATATTTTCTTAGTTATTATTTTCACATATTTAGTAATATTTTAAGCGGTTTACGTAGGTGAGCATATTTTGGCGACGGAGGATCTTTTTCGACCTTTTTTTGGACGTTCAGATGACATCGACTATCAGTTCGCCATCAATAAGTACGAGCATATGATGCGGATTTGAGCCACACATATCAAAGACTGGTCTGGCGTCAGAGCATATGTCCGTGATATGACCGCACAAGACGCATGGGTGTGGGGCCATCCACCTATGCTGATCCAGGATCATCTTCTTTTCCAGAGAGCACCCAGTCTCCGTACCATATGGACAATGCGACATCACAAGATTGGGTATCTCTACGAGATTCACAGCCGGACATTGGATCAGATGATGCGAGCTCATCGATGTCGTCCGGTACCGCTGAGCATTATACTCCGTGTAGTAGCGAGTATGACACGCCATCGATGATTGTTTAGAGGTGTACTTGTTTTGTATATATTTGGATATTTTTATTGTTCACTTTTATCTGCATCTGTACTTGAGTTTATCTTTGGCTTTTAGATGAAACTTTTTTGTATCGTTTGATTACTAGTACATTTGTAGCTGTTTGATCTATTTGTATTTTCTGGTATCATTTGTTCACTGCTATTACATAGATATGTTACATCTGTTTGCATTTCTTGTACATCGTAAAAAAAAAGCATCTTGTTTTTTTAAAAAAATTCAGAGTAGGAAAGTCGCCTACTTATCGGGCGACTGGCTACACTTAAGCCGCTCGATCATTGGTCACCGTTAACTTAGTGTAATCGGCCGATGATTATCGAGTAGCTTGAAAATGGGCCGCTCGATAAGTAGCGACTAGCTACCACCTCGGAGGGGCCACTTATCACTTGCACCTATATTTAAATTTTTTTTACGGATTCTTAATCTGTTAATTAAGTTTTAAAACATACTTAAATTAAAAATTTCATCTATTTATTATTATTTTTTACATAAAAAAGGGCAGCCACTCTCCTCCAATCAGCGAGTCAAATAGCATGGGGCACCGTATTAGGATAGGGAAGTGATGGGATGGATGACGTGACAACTCCTTATTAGCCAAATGGGGTGGTGACAACGCATGGAAACGGATGGCTGCGAGTTTCAAGGCATTGGCCGGATATAATTAAGAGATAATTAGGCGGCTTTATCTTAAATACGTGCTAATTTCAACAGAATTTTAAATGCGATAACTTTAGTCAAATTGGATGTCTATTCTAGATAATTTTGACATTCCAGATGCAATGGCGTAGTCCGTTTCGTGAATGGAGATCGTTTGGGTCACTTTTAGTTCAAAATACGTATTATCGCTTTTGACCGTTTGGCGTTTATGTAAACTCATCTGAATTGAGCAGGAATAGTCTCATTTAATAGGTTTCGATGTTTTGGAGCTAACCACATTATTAGTTTCATGAACGGAGGTGATTCGAACATCGTCATAGCTTCCCGACTCTAATATACGTGTTGACACATTAATAGCTCGAGCACTTAATCGATTGCTCATTAGATTTTGTAATATTTAAATTTTGACTAATTTCGACGTTCTGAATGCGACGGTGAAGTCCGTTCATCGATCGGAGATCGTTTCGACCATTTTTGGTGACGTCCAGTGCATTTTGAGCCCCGATTTGCGCACTATCCCCTCTGAAGTCCGTCGAATTCGACTTGTGAGCTTTACTCAACTTATGACACATATATGGAGGTCAACACCATAGGGTATACTTGATGGGGCAAAAAGCTCTCTGTTGGCTAAGGTAGACTTAAGCTTGTCTCCTTAGACAAACACCACCCCAGGTCTACAAGGACACCTTGGACGACGTAACCCATGTGTTGCTGACAAGGATCATTCGGTCAGGTTTGGTCGACTACCTCCTCTGACTAAGTAGACTAGGGACCGCAACAGCCCGGGATGACGAAACCATGGGATCTAGATCGATGTCTTCGTTCCCCCAACCATCCGCTTTAAGTTAAATATAATGAATTTTATAAATTCTAAATTCTAAAACTCCACATATTCTATACGCCACGCACGTTTATCTAACAACCTTTTAATCAACGTTCTCTCGATTGAGGGAGTAATTAACTATAGGTACTTGTGCATAGAAGAAACCCGAAACTAGATCAAAAGTCATCACCAAATGAGGGCGAAATCTCTGGATAGTGTCTTATCTATTATTCCATCTGCCTTCTAAAAATTTCACCAATACTTTTAAATTATACTCTCTTCATCGGAGAGGTCGGTGGCTAATTTTTGGAGCCCATATATAGTTCACAACTCAAAAGGCAAAACCATTGGGAGCATATGAGCTATAGTCGTGACCATAATATAATGGTTCCATTTGGCGAACCAATTACAGAGGACTATGGTCGAATTGTATGTGGAGCCCATCGGCCAAGTCGCCAAATGAGGACACGACCACGCCCTTTCTCGATATTGAGAGAGTAAACATAGTTGAGTACTTCATTTGACTTTGGCTCCTTTGTGAGCTAGGGTTTTCTTAATTCGTCACCTTGAAATAATTGCAAAGGTGGATTAATTTTTAACTTTAAGTTCTTTAAAAATTGAATTTCATTTAAGCATTTATAATTGTTGATTTATTTAATTTTATATTTGCATTGATACTACAGTTTGATTAATTCCATTTGAGGTTGGAAGCACATTTTATGATAAGTATCCTCCGATTGAAATCTTCATTCAACATAGCCATCATCGGGGGTGGTTAATTGATTGAATCAAATATATCAGAACTTTAGGGATCCTCAACTCAGGCTCCTAATAGAAGATCGATCTACTATCATACGACAAAATTAACTCGATATTTTACTAAGTTGAAATTCTTATAATAGATTTTGTTTTGTTAACTGACCCACCCCAAGACTAAACCGGAATCAACCCGCGCAACATCCTCAGACACTTGAATTTCAACATTCAGTATAGTGTCGGGGCCTATGCGGGTGTTTAAAATATATGTGCACTTTTGAGGCATTGCATTTTTATTTTAATCATGTATCGTAATGTGTGCAAAGCTCACTTAATTGAGTTATTTAAGCGAATCTTGATATCACAAATCTAAGTATTAGATTACCTCATGATTTGTGTACTATTTATTTTATTAAAATTTTGATTATTTGCATGCATTTTGAGATGATAAATTTGAATATAGTTCTACTTCATAATACATACAACAGTTCAATTGAAGCTTTAATTAATGCTTTATGTTCGCTTGTACAATATGTTGTGAATTTGATGGTGTAGTAGATTTGAAATTAACACATTACTTCAACTCGATTCCATTTTAGATTTGCTTGTACAACTTAATTGAGTTATTTAAGTGAATCTTGATATCACAAATCTAAGTATTAGATTGCCTCGTGATTTATGTACTATTTATTTTATTAAAATTTTGATTATTTGCATGCATTTTGAGATGACAAATTTGAATATAGGTCTATTTCATAATACATACAACAGTTCAATTGATGCTTTAATTAATGTCTTTTGTTTGCTTGTACAATATGTTGTGAATTCGGTGGCGTAGTAGATTTAAAATTACCGCATTACTTCAACTCGATTCCATTTTAGATTCCTAGCAAAATGCTCTTTCAAAAATTTCGGCTTTACTTGGGAGAGAAAATTCGTCTTTCTATAGCTTATTTTATTTTAAGTGATCCCCACAGAGCATCTTTTCCTGCTATAAATATAGACTGTTCAGTTCATTTTTATTCAAATCCATTCAGTCCTGTTAAGTCATTTGAAGGTTCTGAGTGTGAGAAAGCTCTGCTTGCATTTTGGAGTGAAGTCCTAAGTCCCCCAATAAGTTTTATCTTTCTCCCTTTTTTTTAGATTGATTTTATTTTACAAATAATAATTTTTTTGTTTCTTAATTTTTTTATTTTAGTTGTTATTATGCATTTTTTTAGTTTTATATTATACTTAAGTTTATTTGAGTCAATTATTATTTTTGGCGTCTAGTGCCATCCCCACATGAGGCTACATTGGGGCTATTAGGCCTTCTCCAACTCTCTCGAGATAATGGTTAGTGTCTTTGAATACACGTGATCTTCTACCCGTTAACTCTACTGAGCATAACGGGCCTTCAAACTCGTCAGCTCTAATGAGCATAACAATATCTTGAAATATCTGCATAAAAGAAAGCATATATATATATACATGTTCTTTCATCTCCCTTTTTACAATTACATGGATGAGTTTTGAGTAAGTATTCTGGATGAGTCAAATAATAATCCTAATTTGTAGAAAATAATAATAAAAAAAAATTTGCACTTCTAATCGTTTACATTTATCTTAAAATGTGATCCCTGTTTGCTAGGGAGAACCTAGCAGGAGGTGAGTGAGATCTAACTCTGAACTATCAATCAACAAGATGATATCTTTGCACCCTGCATAAACATGACCTGCTTTGTTATACTTTGAATATCATCAAAGATTGCAGAAAATGTGATTACATTTAAGCCATAGTTTAACTGTTAGAACATAAAGAAAATAATGCACAATCTTAAGTCCCAATGCGAAATCTCGCTTCTCTGTTTTGCCTCTAATGTGATGGATGAAAAATGCAGAGATATAGTAAATAAAAAAAAATAAAAATAAAAATGAGACTTAGATCTTGCTAGTTGGCTTGTGATCCTAGAAAAATAAAAATAAAAATAAAAATGAAAAGATTAGAAGACGGAGGTGATCAGGAGAAGGGAGAATCAATGGTTTGAGGGCTTCAGCAGTGGGATTGGAGCGATGTTCTGTTGCTGCTACATACAAGCTAGAGACGAATGGAGGAACTCTATGAGAATAGGGATAGAGAAAGAAAGAGAGACGACAAGGAGAAAGAGAGAGGGAAAGAGAGAGCATCAACTTTTTGCTTTTCTTTTTTTTTCGGTTTCCTGTAAAGGCAATTTTTTTAAATTAAGTATGGTTAGTATATTAATTAGTTAATTAAGTATCAATAAAAAAATTTAAGAATAGTATAGCCCCAATTAGGGCGATACACACCATCGCCGATGTGGCATCTATGCTGAAAGTTTAGCCGAACTAATTGGGCGACCAAATTTCGAAGCGCCTCATAATTGGGGCGCATCGTTAATTTTTTTTTAAGGTGTGATTTATGTGAGATGAGTAACAGTGTCACGGTTTAGGGCTATGAAGAGAGAACAAGGATTTTCACGTAGACATAGAGTTTCGTACTCATCAAACAAATCTTAATAACTAAAACTTTATACTTTTCATTCAATTTTTGTTCTTCTAAAAAGTAGAGAGTAATAAACCTACTTTAAAAACAAAGAAAAAAAAGTGCAGTTTAAACTTGAAATGGTTTGTGACCGCATCAAGTTGGTAATAGTTTAATGGATGACAATCATATGAAGTTAACAAATTCATTTCAAAAATGGACAAATAATAAGAAGTTCATTATGACATAACCAAATTTAACATGTACATGACTCTCAAGTTTGTAATGAAACAAATAAATAAAACATAAGCATACATAAAAGTATCGTCTCTAAACATCTAACGCCTCCTGTGGAATCGCACTCCCTGTGTGTGTAGGGTCGTGCATGGATGGACGTCTAGGCGGTGGTGCTCGCCATCATACCGTCGAAAAAAGAAGAAATATAATAGTGTTAATATTGTAAAATCTAAGTAAAGACAAAAAAGAGAAAGATAAGCATTATCCCATGTGTAAAATCTAATTCTATTAGTAAAAGGGAAAATGTACGATTTAATATTATGAGTGATGACCGAAGTGACTACGTTTTGCATATACTACAGGTTTTGCTACTGCTACCTACATTTTCTTCTATTATATTTTTGAATCTATTCACACGAGGTCAGCCTGACCTTCTGTGAAAGTTAGGTGGCTGCAACGCGACTAATTCATGCTCTACACTGAGAGATGGCCAATCAGAATGATCTGCTAGTGTATGGAATTCATTTATGTATGCCAGCTTATATAGTTGTAGAGTGTAGTACTGTGATACACACGTGAGATGGTTCAACCGTCTAAATCCTAATGCAGCAATCACATGTGGGCATGGACAATGATATATGGTCGTTCTGCCACAATTACAATGACAAAGGCCATTATCTAGCAAATCAACTCTGAATGATCGGCTGGACTTATCAAAAACCTGCATCTCACGTGGGTTGATATTTACAGGTTCAGGAAAATGCCTAGCCTCCCTTTCAAGATTGCCAGGTGGATATCCTTTGAGTACAATAGACAAGTGACATCCTCTGCGAGTAGCGGATAGCCATTTCATGAACAAGGCTACTAAGTTGTAATAGATAGCAGTGATTAAAGCCTGAATCGGTAAACCACGTGCCCATTTCAGGACACCATTGAAATACTTAGATGCATTCGTTGTCATTATCCCATAACGCATACCACCGACCATTTACGTGGTCTCGCTTGAAGCCAATTATATTGCTTCTTTAACATTTTAATATCTAACATTAGCGAACGACGAATATCATCGTACTACCATATATATTTTTTTGGCATAGAAATTCAACATCAATCCCAACTCGTATTATAACCTTTTTTTTAAAATTTCACGCAAATGACGTAAATAATGCCTGTGAGCTGCCCATGAAAAAATCTCTTTGCATCCACGTAACAGACTAGCATGTTTATAAGATATTATGCACAAATCACATCTAGCAGACACTACGAGCAACATATCATTCAAGCACATCAAGAACCACAACCATGAATCAACCGTCTCGGACTCCACAATAGCAAAAGCTAGAGGAAACAACCCATTATTGTCGTCGATTCCTACGGTTGTTAATAATATACCACGATACTTTCTCAACAAAAAAGTACCGTCTAAGCTCAACATTAGTCGGCAGTTACTCCATCCCATTATTGAAGGTCCAAAGGCCCAAAAAAGTCTCTGGAAATGCTGTGTAGTGGTAGAGTGAATTCTGTAGACTGTATCAGGTAAAGTATTACAAACTGATTCCATATAAAGACTGAGAGTCTTATAGGACTCTTCCCAGCTGCGGAATATTACTTTTATTGCCTTACGCCTTGTATCACAAGCTTTCATATATGAAATTTTAACAATTAAATTTTGACTCCATTCTACCTATAATCTCTCTAGGCTTCAGATCAATCTGGTGCCTGATCATATGTATGATGAAGTACACCATGAATTTTAAACTACACTACCGATGACTGGCTGCACTTACTGCATTGACACATCTATGGTTTTCACCAACTCTTGATATTCTCCAAGCACCCCTGCGTCCGCCGCTACAATGCAAATGTCACTTACTGTGGTCTTGTAGACTATCGACACACATGCAACCATGTAGTTCTTCTCGGGAGGTAACTGGAATTGAACATTATTTACTATGCACCACCCAACACAATTAGATTCTGCTTACTTTATAAACACATACCTTCAACAAGGTCATTTGGAATTTCAATTTCATCATTAGGCGTTCGGATGGGCCATCAAAGTAAACATCGTTGTCCCACTCTCTGTAGTTTGACACATCCGGACATACTCATTGTGGACAACATATGACTCACTATCAATATTTAAATGAGTGATTTTTTGCCAGATTATGAGTTTATATTCTCACGAGTTTCTAACCCGACCAATCATCATCACTAATATCCCCGCCGACTCACTACTCATACCGACTCATCTTCGACCGCAAAGACTTTGAGGCATACGTTCATCCAACGATACAACATCATTACTACCACATAACTTATAAGTTGAAAACAAATTATCATATTAATTATTACAAGTATAATCAGATAAATGTTGACCATATATTACCTGAAATCAACTCATCAAAGCATTTGTATCCTGAGGTGCTTTGCGATGAAATCCTATCTATCGTTTGGTATATCTGATCTTACTACCGGACGGTGATGTGGATGCAATATTAACATCTTCCACTTCGATATACAACACCAACATCTGACGGGAAGCTTCATCGTAACTTCGCAAACGCCATCGCCGATATTACAGACGTTATAAATCGCCACCCACGGATAATGACTGTTAGAGTGACTGTGGCACGGATCAATGTGCAATATTCTTAATTCTTGCTTCAAGTGAGGTGGACACGTAACCTTAACTGACGATTTACCTCCCACATAACTTGGACTGAACTGCTCATCGATACTTAGTTCGTTTCCATAGAAAAGGATCAGTGAAACAAATTCTCTGTTCATTCTTGTCAAACAAACTATATAGCTACTTAACACATGAATCGCAACGCCTACATAAACATACAACTCAAATCCCAAACAAAAGTCTAAAAATACAACTCAAATTCCTACCATACATACTCTATTACTTTATAAATTAATAGAAATAGAGATTTACCGTGAGTTTACAAATAACAATGAGGATGTGCACAAAAATAAGTAGAATCTGCCACAGGAAACTTCCACGAAGAAAATGGAGCCTCCGGAAGCTAATGTTGGCTCCAAACCCTGCTATATGAGAGAGAAAAGTGTCAAATGTCATTAATGTCAAAGAAGAAAATAAGTTTATTTCAATACCAGGGAGACGACAATGCAGGGTTGGAGTTACGCTACGGGAAGTCTGATGTTGAGAACGACTGACGAGAGGATGTTCCGAGCTCGAGAACGCGAGGAATCATGCAGAATCGTCAATAGCACTCAAGTAGAAACAAAGAGGATTAGGTATCGCCCTATGAGGCCGTCACTCAATTAATCATGTTGAGCCGGGCCGCTCAATTAATGGGCTCAGACTTAATCTGATACCACGCCACGGAGTTGAGCATAATCATAATAGCGTATACCTATTCTTAAATTTTTTTTATTGATACTTAATTAACTAATTAATATACTAATCATACTTAATTTAAAAAAATTGCCTCTTGTAAATCACAAAGAGAGAGAGAGAGAGAGAGAGAGAGAGAAAGAGAGGGGAAAGAGAGAGCAACAACCTTTTTTTTTCTTTTCTTTTTTTGATTTCCTATAAATCACAAAGAGAGAGAGAGAGAGAGACAAAGAGAAAGAAGAGAGCCGCAGAGAGGGACGTGAAGCCTGCTGCTATTAGGATAGTGGGTCAGATTCGTTATACATAAGAGGGAAGATAGGTGCTGTAATGGGTGAAACTTTAGAGAATGGGAGGGAGAAGCGAGACGCAGCTTGACCGCGGTTGTAGATTTTGGAGAGAAAGAAACAATTATGCTAGAGAAAGCAGATGGAACGCCTCCTTGCACGACTGCTGACAAGAGAGAGTGAGGGAGAGAGTGAGTGGTTTTTTTTCCAAAACCACCTCCTTGCTTTCATCCCGTTTAAAAAAATCCATCCTCTTGTTTCAAGCGGAGAAAATATACGTCGGAGTCCATGCGTAGCTTTACGGCGACTCCAATACGTCCCGCTTTTTTCTTTTTTATTAACGGCAAGAAGATAACGGACGCAGAACATAACGGACGGCGCTATAAAGATATTTCCGCGACGGCCCATAAACGTCGATGGCGATAATACGACGCCAGAAGACATTTTCCTCGCACCCGCCTGTACTCAAAAGAGAGAAGAAGAACGAGAAATATTACCAACGTTCGACATTCCTCGTCCACGTAAGCTTTATTTCGTTGACGAAGGATTTTTCAGCTCCCGCTCTCGACGGCACGACGTCCGCCTTCGCCGGATATAAGAAATCAAAATTGAGGTATTGTAGACTACATGAGGTATTTATACGCATTCCCGAACTTGAATGAATTTAGGGTTTACTCTATTCTTCTCACTGTCCAGTGAAAGATTGCTATTTTTATATGTTATTTTCAGATTCTCTCAGATCTCTCAGAGGGTACATAATATTTGGCTTTTTTCCGCTTCCTTAGCTGCTTTCTTGAGATTATGTTCATTATATTCAAATGTAAACAATTGACGCTTTGGATGGTTTCTAGGTGGTATTTTGCATCTCTACTCTGTGTATCTCTTTGGAGGGTATAGATCATTTTTGACATTTTTTTCCATTATTTGCATTTTATGAGATTATGTATAGGCATCTCAAAGGAAGCATTTGATGGGCTTGGATGGTTTAAGGTGAATCAGACTCGCCTCTTTGAGAGGTGATCATTTTGATCTTTTTCTCTTTATTCGCCAACTCTTATGATTATGTCCAGGTATGGAAGCATTTTATGGTAGTTTGGATGGTTTTGGTATTTCAGATCAGACTTATGTACCTCTTTGAGGGTACAGATCATTTTCGACTTTTTTTTCGCTTTATTTTACCAACTTATGATTATGTTTGGGCATTCCAATGAAAGTATTTTGAGCTTTGGATGGTTTCGGGTGGTATTTTAGATCACTGTACCTCTTTGAGGGTACATCATCTTGACCTTTTTTTTCCAATTTGCCAACTTCTTATGATGTTTAGCATTCCAATGGAAGCATTTGGAGATTGTTTGGATGGTTTCTGGTATTTTGCATCTACTGTGTACCTCTTTGAGGGTACATCATTTTGATCTTTTTTTCCCAATTTATTTTGCCAACTTCTTATGATTATATTTTATTGCAAAGGAAGCATTTGATGGCGTTTGGATGAGGTTTAGTACTCAGACTGTACCTCTTTGAGGGTACATATCATTTTGACCTTTTTTCCGCTTTATTCTACCTTTTATGAGATTATGTATGGCATCTCAAAGCATCATTTGATGGATGGTTTCGATTTTGATATGTACTGTACCTTTTGGAGGGTACGTCATCTTTGACCTTTTTTTCGCTTTATTTTGCCAACTTTTATGATTATGTTTAGGCATTCCAATGGAAGCATTTGGAGATTGTTTGGATGGTGGTGATTTTGCATCTGTATCTGTACCTCTTTGGAGGTAGATCATTTTTGACCTTTTTTTCCAGCTTTATTTTGCCAACTTCTTATGATTATGTTTGCATATGCAAAGCATTTGATGGCGCTTTTGGTTAAGATGGTAGTGCATCTGCATCATGTACCTCTTGAGGGTACAGATCATTTTTTTGACCTTTTTTTCCATTTTATTTTGCCAACTTCTTATGATTATGTTTAGGGCATTCCAATGGAAGCATTTTGAGGCAGTTTGGATGGTTTCTGCATGGTATTTTGTATGTGTACTATGTGTACCTCTTTGGAGGGTACAAATCATCTTTGACCTTTTTTCCCAATTTATTTTGCCAACTTCTTATGATTGTGTTTAGGGCATTCCAATGAAAGCATTTGGAGATTGTTTGGATGGTTTCTGGGTGGTATTTTGATCAGACCTTCTTTGAGGGTGCAGATCATTTTGACATTTTTTCCGCTTTATTTTGCCGCCTTCTTATGATTATGTTTAGTATCAAAGGAAGCATTTGATGGCGCTTTGGATAAGAATGGTTTAGACCAGATCTGTGTACCTCTTTGGGTACAGATCATTTTGACCTTTTATTTTATTTTGCCAACTTCTTATGATTATGTTTAGCATTCCAATGGAAGTATTTGATGCGCTTGGATGATTTCTGGGTGGTGCATGTACTGTACCTGAGGGTACGATCATCTTGACATTTTTTTCCGCTTTATTTTGTCAACTTATGATTATGTTGGCATTCCAAAGCATTTGGAGATTATTTGGATGGTTTTGGTATTTTCAGACTGCATTCTGTACTTTGGAGGGTACGATCATTTTGACCTTTTTTCCCAATTTATTTTGCCAACTTCTTATGATTATGTTTAGGGCATTACAAAGGAAGCATTTGATGGCAGTTTGGATGATTAAGAACTGGTATTTTACATATGTACTCTGTGTACTTCTTTGGAGGGTACAGATCATTTTCGACCTTTTTTTTCCATTTTATTTTGCCAACTTCTTATGATTATATTTAGGGCATTCCAATGGAAGCATTTTGAGGCAGTTTGGATGGTTTCTGGGTGATATTTTGTATGTGTACTTTGTGTGCCTCTTTGGAGGGTACAGATCATCTTTGACTCTTTTTTTTCAGTTTATTTTGCCAACTTCTTATGATTGTGTTTAGGGCATTCCAATGGAAGCATTTGGAGATTATTTGGATAGTTTTTTGGGTGGTATTTTATATCTGCATCTGTACCTCTTTTGAGATCATTTTGACCTTTTTTTCTTTATTTTGCCAACTTCTTATGATTATGTTTAGGGCAAAGGAAGCATTTGATGGCTTTGGATGGTTAATGGTAGATCATTTCGTGTACCTCTTTGAGGGTACAAATCATTTTGACCTTTTTTTCATTTTATTTTGCCAACTTCTTATGATTATATTTAGGGCATTCCAATGGAAGTATTTGAGGCGCTTTGGATGATTTGGGTGGTATTTGCATGTGTACCTCTTTGGAGGGTATAGATCATCTGACCTCCGACTTTTCTTTTGAAGTTTATCAGTGAAAAGGATAACTTCGGGTTTCCTACCAATCGTAAGAAATGTGTTTGATAATATTACAAGATGCTTACCGTGACCACATTTTAAAGAGGTTTCATCTCCATCAATTCATTAGACTCCACAATTAAGCAAGACTCGCTACCATTACATGCCTGTCTGGGACATAAAAGCAAGCTTTCTTTTGCGACATTCCTTTCACGATGAAGTTGCATTAATGATAGGGATGCCAAACGAGGGGAGAAGGTCGTATGAAATCCCCAATCATTGTTCTTCATCTGACTACAAGAATCGCCTAGAGAATTGATGGCTCACAGCAATACGCTTTGTGTAGTTGTATATACATTTTCTCACAAATCTATTTTTGTATATCACAATTACAGGTGACATCGAATTAATTGCTACATGATATAGATAGATTTGTCAATACAACGATGCTATTTGGAACTTTCTAGTTTCCCAATTTGATGTTATTGCATCAAAGATTTAAAGAGGCATTATGGCTTTTGTCACTCTTATGATGGTATGTTTTATATCTCCATTCGTAATTTAATGTCTTGAAGTTTACCGCTTAAAATATTCATTGTAGATATGGGAGGAGCACATAAGCATCATAAGCCCATCATCCGAACCCGCATTATCTGCGATGGGCAAAATAGAGTTTCCAAAAAATGCTTTCACCGGTTTGGGAGGACCGTGACATATAATAATATCACTTAGCATATAAGAATGTATTTATTTATGTTGTATGTCTTCAAAAATTTTTATCCGTTTACCACAGGTACGCCTTTCATTCGAGGACTTATTGGAAGAGGAGAACTGGCTCCTTCAGTCAGTGTCCCCTGCCCAACAATCTACACATGGAGCCCGATAGTAGTCCCATTTTAAGTCCAATTAGATCCCCAATCGACTCTCCTTATGTCTCTCCTCGATATTCTCCCCGTCAGTTTCTACCGCCTTCGCTACTACCCCCACACAGACTTATGGAGAGGATACTTGTGTTTCAAGGACCTTAAAGAGACAGTATCGTCTTTCCATGCAACAATAATGGAGAGGATGGATGGGCTTGATTTGGGTCGCTATCGAGGATGCTCAGCCGTGAGGTCCTACCATCCCAAATGTGGGAGGTTCCTGGGGTCACAGGGAAACTCTTCAGAGGTTACCACTGAGCTTCCCTGAGAGGATACCCATGGGAGGCTACCACGCTAAAGCCCCCGAGGAGGGTACCCAGAGGAAGCTCTTGGAGGCTACCACAGCTTCCATTGTGGGAGTTGGATACTCAAGGGGAAGCCCAATGGAATTGACCGTAGGAGAAGTTATTATGGAGGCCACCACTACACGATGATGCTCAAACCTTTAATTGGCGATTGAGTGGTGTTAAAGCTCGGCAGTTAAGAAAGAGGAAAGCTGTTACTTCCCCCTTCACACACACTTACAGGAAGTCTCGAGTAAGAATAAGTGATGTGGTGGCCTCCGCTCAAGATGAGAAGCCGGCAGCAGAGGTATTAAGTTACTTTCTTTTGTATTTGAGATAATACAAATATATTTCACTAAATTTTTTTATAGGTTCATGAAGATGAGCCAATAAAGGTCGATGACCCAGACTACTATCGCAGGGTGGAGGAGCATCACTGGGTATGCATCATCTAAGTAGATCGATCATTTATTCATAGTGAATGTAGCTCTTCATCTCTAAGTTTCATCATCAGTAATTTCATTGCAGGCATCAAAGGCATTCATGTTGTTGAGTTCTCATCCAGAGCTATTTTTCCTAAGCGATGCTCGATCGACACGTCATGCTCCCGGTCGAGGACAAGTAAGTCAAGCCTCAATCGTCCTTCATAAAATAACCTTCGCTTAGAGATCATTTAAAATATTTATCACTGGTGTGACAAGATTCCTGGAATATCATTATAAGGCGATCGATGATGATCAATATCTCGATGCAATAATATCGATGCCTTCGCTTCTACGGAAGTACCGCTCGCCGGGTCAGTATGTCCCCTATTTGTACATTTCATGCTTGCATTGGGTATGTTACCCCACAGGAATGTTCAGTATTACGATTCAGTTCTTGTTTGTTTAGATAAAAGCTATAATGTGTAATCGTTCTCTTCTTTTCCTGCAGAGTTATGCCAGGTACGGCCTAAAGATGGAAAGCAAAATGTTCATCCAAAGATATCACCGATGGTCGGTTCGAGTAATCTTACCGCCTATATAATCAACATTGGACACTCGGTTGGGCATATTAAGTCGAGTATTTTATGACTCATTGCCCAAACCAACCCATAAGAGCATTCTTCCCGAGAAGAACTGTTTCAAATTTGGTTCTTCTAAACTATTTTTTTCATGGTTCAACTTATTGAGATTTTGTTGCTATTCGGATCAAATTACTTGAAGATCGGGCGCTTTTATGAAATATCCCGTGAAATGGCCAATCGACATAGGAGTGGGATACTACCCAAGAAAATAGTGTCGACCGCGAATATTTGTCTCGCAAATACATAGGCAAGAATCAACAAACCTCAGAGTAGACCAACAGATTGGCCAAAGAAAATGAATATATTTAGTCGAAGTTACGTTATATTTTATGGGACTTAAAAATCTAAAGTGAGAACAATATTATTTAGTTTGATATAGGATTTTGTTTAATGTATCATTAGGGCTTTGAAGACTTACTTTTTGTTGAAGTGCATGGACATGGGATAATATTTTACCGCTTTTTTAACTTCTCTTCTCATTTCATATAGATTAATCGATATTTTACGGTTGATATTTGGGGCTATACTCTTCAATGAAATCTGCATTTAAAATCATTTTTTATGGTATGGTCATTTTGTTATGAGCAAAATGCATAAAGTTAATGCAGCCGTTTGCATAAAATAACTGTTACCCAGCATAATATAGAAAATTAAATTAGTGATTACTGGCCATTAGGGATTATCTATTTTTAAAAAAGTTTTATTGTAAACTTATTGTGCCTGGTGTAAGTAAATTTTGATTGTAAAATCATGATATTCTTACAGTTTATATTTTAACTGATATGTATTGAAATAAAGCAGTTGAGAAAATTAGCTCATTGGTAAGTAAATTTTGATTGTAAAATTTTGATTGTAAATTTTGATTGTTGTTAGATGTTTTTTATTATGAAAATAAAGCGGAAAAATTAGCTCATTGGTATTCTTAGTATGCTCATGGTCGAAAGTGAAATGAAGTTGAATAAAACTTGAACCTTATCGACTGACTTGTTTATTTATTTAGATGAAACAAAAACAAAATCATAAGATGTTGAATTTTAAATCTGTTATAACTATAATGGAACTTGTCCGTAACGGATAACTTTTAACATTTAATTATATAATAATTAGTTTCAATTATTGAATTTTGTAAAAATAATAGATTAAGCCGGCTTTTAAATTTGTCCACACATAAGTTAAAGGTAAAAAATGATTTGTACCCTCCAAAGAGGCACATAGAGTACAGATACAAAATACCACCCATAAAATCTCCAAACTGCCATCAAATGCTTCCTTTGCAATGCCCTAAACATAATCATAAGAAGTTGGCAAAATAAACTGCAAAAAAGATAAAATCTGCTCTCTAAAGAGTACGAGTACGATGCAAAATACCACCTCTTAACCATCCAAACTGCCATCAAATGCTTCCATTGAGATATCTTAAACATAATTATAAGAAATAAGTAAAATAAACTTGGAAAAAAAGGTAAAAAATGATTTGTACCCTCCAAAGAGGTACACAGAGTACAGATGCAAAATATCACCTCTTAACCATTCAAACTGCCATCAAATGCTTCATTTGCAATGCCCTAAACATAATCATAAGTTGGCAAAATAAACCAAAAAAAAGAAAAATGACCAGCACTCCAAAGAGGTACAGAGTACATGCAAAATACCACCTCTTAACCATCCAAACCGCCATCAAATGCTTCCAGATGTCTTAAACATAATCATAAGAAAGGCAAAATAAACTTGGAAAAAGGTAAAATGATCTCATCTCCAAAGAGGTACAAGAAAATGCACTAAACCCCCAAACCATCCAACCGCCTCAAATGCTTCCATTGAAATGCCCTAAACATAATCATAAGAAGTTGACAAAATAAACTGGAAAAAAAAGGTCAAAAATAATTTATACCCTCCAAAGAGGTACACAGAGTACAGATGCAAAATACCAACCCTAAACCATCTAAATTGCCATCAATCTCAATTCTTAAATATAATCTCAATAAACAGGCAAAATAAATTGAGAAAAAATGTCAAAAATAATATGTACCCTCCAAAGAGGTACACAGAGTACAGATGCAAAATACCACCCAGAAACCATCCAAACTGCCATAAAATGCTTCCTTTGTAATGCCCTAAACATAATCATAAGAAGTTGGCAAAATAATTTGGGAAAAAGGTCAAAATGATATTTCTCCAAAGAGGTACAGAGTACGATACAAAATACCACCGTAAACCATCCAAACAATCTCCAAATGCTTCCTTTCAATGCCCTAAACATAATCATAAGAAGTTGGCAAAATAAACAAAAAAAAAAGGTCAAAATAATGACCTCCAAAGAGGTACACACAGAGTACATATGCAACTAAACCCTAAAACCATCCAAACCGCCTCAAATGCTTCCTTGAATGCCCTAAACATAATTATAAGTTGGCAAAATAAATTGGGAAAAAAGGTCAAAATAATCTGCACTCTCCAAAGAGGTACAGAGTGTGATGCACTAAACCCCTTAACCATCCAAACAATCTCCAAATGCTTCTATTGGAATGCCATAAACACAATCATAAGAAGTTGGCAAAATAAAGAAAAAAAAGGTCAAAGATGATATGTACCCTCCAAAGAGGTACACGAAATAGTACAGATGCACTAAACCCCCCAGAAACCATCCAACCGCCATCAAATGCTTCCATTGGAATGCCCTAAACATAATCATAAGAAAAAAATAAATAAAAAAGGAAAAATCTCAATTCTCCAAAGAGATACACAGATGATACTAAACCACCGTAAACCATCCAAATCGCCTCAAATGCTTCCATTGGAATGCCCTAAATATAATCATAAGAAGTTGGCAAAATAAACAAAAAAAAGGTCAAAATGATCTGTATTCCAAAGAAACAGTGATGCAAAATACCACCTAAACCATCCAAACTGCCATAAATTACTTTCTTTGCAATGCCCTAAACATAATCATAAGAGGTTGGCAGAATAAACTGGGAAAAAAAGGTCAAAATGATATGTACCTCCAAAGAGGTACACAGATGTGATGCAAAATACCACCCAAATCATCCAACCGCCATCAAATGCTTTTGAGATGCCCATACATAATCTCAATAAAAGACAAAATAAACTAGAAAAAGGTCAAAATGATCAGACCTCCAAAAGGTACACAGAGTACGAAAAAAAATACTCAAAAATAAAATTTGACAAAAAAGCATCCAAATTTTCTAATTGGATATAATGAACATATTCTCTTCGAGTAACAAGAAAAACATTACCGATGAAAAAAATAAAAAATAGAAAAAAATGCACCAAACATTATCGATGAATTTCTATTTAATACATCCTCGCCTAAAATGGTTGTTATTTCTCAACGTTTCCATCTTCATGGTTCTTTGTAAAAGGAAATGAGATTTTATTTCTCTAAGCTCGTTTGCTCGAAAAAACTAACCCTAAACCCTAAATCTATATATTTTTAAATTTCTCCCGCAGATTCCAACGACGCTGCACGGGCGTCGCTGGAAATGTCTTACCGCCAGTTAATACACCATCGACGCTTACGGTGGTCGCCGGAAATGTCTTTACGTACCAGTTATGCCGTCGTTATCTTATTGTTCGTTAATCGCTAAAACGGAAAAAAACCCGACACGTCGTCAGGTGGATTGAGTCCGCACGTAAAGCTACGTGCGGACTCCGGACGTAATATTTTCTCTTCATGAGGAGGCATGGGCGTGAGTGCTGCTGGCTTTCCATTGGCTGGAAAAATGGTTTGGGTGGTGGAAATAAATGAGTTCAGTGGTTTAGGCGGCTGAGGTTATTATTATTATCTCCCTTTTCTTAAATACGCTTTTTTAAAACTAGCACATTCATTTTGTTAAAGTTCAAAAGTAATGATTAAATTAAATGTTGTTACTCAAGCAAATAAATAAACTTATAATCACTAATTTTATCTTATTAAGTATACATGTTTCTAAACAACTTTTAAATTCTATATTCTTTTTATATCTCCTATTATCTCAACAAATAAATTTTATGTAACTAGTTATGTATGATGATTTCAAACATCAAGAATGTACTTCTTTTTTGTAAATATCGATCTAATTTAATTAGTTACAAAGAAAATATTTTTTATGTTAATATTTACATAACTAAATGAGAGTATATGTGTATGTAATCTAATCTGATTTCACTTTTTATTTCAAATTAAATTACCTAATTTATCACCATTTCTTTATTTTACAACTTATATAATTTGATTTAATTTTGTTATATATATATATATATATATATATATATATATATATATATATATATATATATATATATATATATATATATATATATATATATAATGGATTATTTGTACATTTTAATTTCTCTTTTCTTTTGTTAACATATTTCGAGATATGTTGACTTAATTTAATTAAATTTTCTTGAATCGGCTTATTTAACACTTCTCTCTATTATAAATTTCTTGAATAACATGTATATTGCCTCTCTCTTTTTTTTTAGTTTGTTATCAGTATATGCTTCTGATCATGTATTAATGAACTCGCATGCCAATGAATCATGTTGATTCTCTTTTGGCAATCTTTAACGATTTGAGCGCCACAAGAGTAATTTTAGTATTGTAAACCCATTGACACCATTTATTTTATGTGTGGATGTCATTTAATAAGCTTTTGCATGAAATGATGCCTTTTCAATTTGACTCGTGTGATATTAATTTATAATATGTCGTTCTTATTATGCTCACTCGATTAGACTCATGGATCATATACGAGGGGCAACAAATGTCCCCAATATATGGTGTAAATAGCGACCATGTTTGTTTACCAACGGTTGACCACTTTATAATTTCAGTTAGGCATGATGCCATTTAGACTTTGTTAGTCTTGTGATTTTCTTTATGACTTGCTTTTAATCTCCAATGCAAGTTATTGATTGAGCTTCAACATGAGAGCAAAATTTCATGCAATTGTCGCTTTCCACCATGTGCATTTGTTATATCATTATTCTTGCCTTTATGAATGCATCATCTTATTGGCTTAACAGAAAAATGTTCAATTGGAGGAGGTCTGAGGGCATGCCCTCTAATGAGTTGAGCGAAGAGGCTACTGGTTTGTTATTGATGCTCACGACCTTCAAGGAGATGTTGATATTACAGACAGGCTTGAACAACATAGAGATATGCTGAGGGGACGTGACGCTTATCGCATCTTCTTTGCAAGATCTACTCTTCTCCCAGATCATGCACTAGGCTCATTCAGTTTTAAGGATCCAACTGAATGGGCGAGCACTATTAAGTTGAAATGCGGGGAGTATAATCCCTTAGACAACACTATGGACCAAATCAACTATGAGCCTTATGATATACTGCATCCAGCCACTAATACTATTGAGCAAAAGCGGCAATCAAGGCTATTAAATCACCGCCAATTGCAATCGGGTTCATTAGACTGGCCACGAGACTCCCCAGTAGGTCGGATCTCCAGCCCTCCGCCTGGATATGTGGCATGAGCTTGCTATATTTTACAGGCACACAAGAATGTGTTGCAAAAAGCTGGGGTTTACAAAGCAGTATATGCTTCTTTGTTTAATCTTAGTAGCATTTCGCCTTCATGGGTCCGTGGGGTGGCAGAGTTCTGGGATTCAAATAATAACACCTGTTGGATTCGTTCTGAGGAGCTCACAATTACACTATGGGAACTACAGGCTATTTCAGGGCTCCCAATATTTGGTTGCCGTTATAAGGAATGTGTCCCTCTTGATGATGAGTTATTTGGTAGACGACCTTCAGCTAATGGGAACAGACGAGGAGAATTAGTCATGCCACCTGTCTATCTTGCTCTCTTAAGCCATTATCGACAGGCATTCAGGGAATCAAACTCTTTATCACGTTCATGATCACTTTCAATAAACATCTAGATCCGCAGCTTCCTACATGAGAGTGCGCTATCTCAGGAAAAAGTGTTGTTGCATGATCCCTTTGACTTGGGTGTATCGCATGACGATTATTTATCTGAGGAAACTGTTGAGCCTTCTTTACCCATCGGACATGCATCTCTTGCTATACAAGGTATGGATGAGGATTTATTTGTAGCCGGATTCATAACTACTTGGCTTTCTATTTTTGTATTGCCTGCCAAAGAGGGGTTTATCCGCCCAGGAGTTTTGTTAGCTGCTAACAGGATTGCTCGAGGCGAGCGTATTTTCTTTAGCCCCTACTGTATTGACAAGAATGTACATGGTCCTTGGAGTAATTTTTGAGGCTGATTCGCTTGAGTTACATGACATCATTTTACCTTGGCAATTTATATATGCATGGGTTCATCTTCATGTTCAAGGAGCTTTCGCATGTCTAGAGTGCTCGCCTTACTTTCTGGATATGGGCTTTCCTACTGTCATTCAGCTATATCATGCATCTTCTACCCTAGAATGGGAGCGAGTACTATTATTCTTTTTCGCTCCGCATTTGATTACAGATCAATTTTTGGTGGTTCATCAACTTGAGATAGTAGGCGTGCCACCTGACTTGATGGGATTTGACATTAATGATGGGCTTGATGGTAGAGACATACACTTTACTTCATGGTGGACGAACGATACAGATTGTCGAGTATTCCTTTAGCATGCGTCCGGGCTGGTTATGTTATCACTTTGATCACTTGGTTATTCTAGAAGGCTATCAACCCAATCGCGTGGCTCACCAATTTGGGTAACTCTCAAGCGAATGCTTATGATGGGAGGCCGCTTATCCCAGGGAGTGTTGATACTAAAAACACTAAGACATCACCTAGTGAGACTCGCTTTTACATTGCTTCTGTTGTGTGGCAGCACCTGTTTAGACTCGGTATTGGGTCTAGGTTTCATTTGGCCCCTTGAAGCCAAAGCGGTGGTATATTAGGTTGGAGTACTTTATCATTTGCAATCTTCATGGAGCGAGGAGCTCGCAGGTATGAGCGTCAGGTGCGATCATTAGGAATTCCACGAGGACAAAGAGCTCGCCGTAGCACCAAAGGCACTACTGGTACCATCCCTTGACCCCTTTTGTCACTTAACTTCATTTTTTTATTAATATGTATATATGTATATATGTATTTTTTTTGTATGCATGATAGGTGGAGGAGAGGATGCTCGAACAACTACAATGAATGACACTTCCCTTCCTCGAGTACGGATCTGGGATCAATCTCCTAGTCACGCTGAGGTGCCCACTCCATCAAGTAGACGCAGACGCCTTCATCAGATGGAGCCCCCTCGAACTTCAGTAGATTGGTCTGCTAGCCCAGCTCCACAACAACTTCTAACTCCCGAAGAAGTTTCCTTTGAGCCTAGGATGTCCTCCTGTCCTAGCTTTATACCTCAGTGAACTTGATGGAGTTGATGACTTGTTGGCGAGATGAGAACATCTTCGGTCCTATGCATGGTGCTTTGACGAACTTGTTGAAGACTTCATCTCAGGGATTCATATCTTGTATTACCTTCTATCATGGCTTTGTGCCTTGATTGATTTGATAAAGGAAAGTGCTGAATTATCTTAAAGACTTGTCATGTGATATGAAATTACCTTCTGCCTCAGTTTTTTACTTTCGTGAGCTTATAGAAGGATGTTTGTTAATGACCTAGCCCTTAGAGCTTGTGTTGGGCCAATAGCAAAGAATCATTAGTCCTGTGCTTTGCCCGTAACGGACATGTTGATGACATCAATCCCTTAGTTCAGTCTTTGACTTTATATGAACATTAGGGTGACTTCCTCAGTCCTTTGCTTTTTTGCTTGGTTAGTCTTGTTGAGGAAGAGTTTTCTTCGGTCTTTACTTTCTGCTTTAATAGACTTGTTGAAGGAGTTGACATTTCTCATTTGATATTAATACCAAACTCGGCTTAGTGCTTTCTTGAGTGAGGATCTTTTTGTTGGATTTTGAAAAAATGACCTTACGACCATTATGGATGATCTCCTAGTCTGGGCCACTTGAACTCACCAAGTTAGAGGGATTTAAGATTTGGATGCTCTTGTCTTTGAACTAACAAAGTAGGGGGGGGGATCCCTTACTACGACCTTTATGGCATTATTAGTAGCACTATCGGCTGACTTCGATATTTAGGCTTGTTGAGTTTGACCTTATGCACCAGAGTATTGGACTTGAGCAATTGATGGAGGATTTTATCATCGGACTAATGAGATGGGGGATCACTTACTGCAGCCTTTATGGCGTGTTGAGTAAGTAGATTTGTCAGCGACTCAGCCATATTTAGGCTTATTGAGTCTAACCTTATCACCCACTCGAGCCCTAGAATTGATATATGAATGGAAGATGTGTTTCCAACTTGATTTGTTGTAATTTGCAGATTTGAAAATTTTTTTTTTGGTCGGTAAGACTTTGAGACTTATAAACTTTGAATATATAATTTGAATGTGTATATGGGGATCTCGACCTTAGGTGCGATGTCAACCCAAATACAACAGAAAAGTCCTCTGTTTCACAGAGAGAGCCTAATATTTTGCTGTAAAATTTAAAAAATGCCCTTGTATAACAGGGAGATTTTTGCTTCATTTCAAAAATGCATTACAAAGTTTGAACCTTTTTAAATATAAATAAATAGAGCTCATTCTAATTATGATATATATATATATATATATATATATATATATATATATATTTATCTAAGGATCTTGGCTTGAAGCACGATATCAACTTAGCTAAATATATAAAAATGCCCCCTGTCTAGCAGGGGGAGGCTTTCGTAGTAATGAGAGAATCTTCAAGTGACATTACATGTGTACTCAGCATGAAAGCCTCACTAGTGCAAGATTCACTTAAGTATTTATATATTGACCATTGATTGGTAGCATTGGCCATTGACCATTCTTGTCAATAAGTTGGTAGGCTCCTCCTTCGTATACCTTCTCTATGACGTAAGGACCTTCCCAATTAGATGTGAATTTACCACCGATCTTGCGATGAAGAATGATTGGCCTTCTCAGCACCAGAATCAATTCGCCTTTCTGGAATGTCCGAGGGCGTACTGAGCTATTGAATGCTTTAGACATCCTCGCTCGATAAATTTCTAGACTTTGTTGAGCTTGAAGTCTAACTCCGTCAAGCACATCCAATTCTTTCATTCACAGGCAATCATTCTCATCTTGAGTAAGATTGAATTGGACGGCTACTCGAAGTGATGGTAGCTCAACTTCTAATGATAGAACGGCTTCAACTCCAAATGTCAGAGCATAAGGAGTGGCCTTGGTTTGCATTTTGTAAGTTATTCTATATGCCCAGAGCACTTCCATCATTTTAGTGTGCCACTCCCTTTTATTCTTCATGAGAATCTTTTTGAGCAACTTCACCAGGATTTTATTGAAGCCTCCGCCAAACCATTAGCCCTTGGATTATAGATTGATGAGTACTGCCAATCGATTTTATGTTGATCAACGAATCTATAAATTTTAGTATTTTTGAAGGTTGGGTCATTGTCTGAGATATGATTGGCTTCTTCTATTCCCAAACATCATAGTCACATTAGCTCGAATGATCTATGATATAGGGTATTGCCAACATAAGCATATAGTTGAAGCCTTTTCTCAAGTTGTGCGTCCATCGGCTTATTGCTCGGCAATTTGCTTTCCTTAAAGTAGTCGACGAAGTGTTGTCTCAAATCTACCTTCTCTTCTACTATAAGGATTTCACTTTGTGGTCTTGGAGTTTCTTCAGATTGAGGCTTTACCTCCTGAATAGTTTGAGCCTCATCTTTTTGATTTCGATGAGAAAATGTAAAGAGTGTAAGGAGCAACGTGAGTTGCATCCTGCTGACTTGCATTTGATGACCCCTCTTCCAACGAGAATTTTTGATTTATTGGCTTTAAGACCCAACAAGTGCAAACACTAATTAGCACATAGTCATCATTTCTTTAGCTAACTTAGCTAAACAATCTATTTTGCGCTCTGGAAACTCGAGTCATAATGATATTTTGGATTTGCTTTATAAGCCTAAGAACTCACTTATGATAGTGGGTCAATTTATGCTTGTTGATTTTGTAAAGGCCTAGCATTTGATTAATGATGAGCTGAGAATCACCGTAAACTTGTAGATTTTGGACTCCCATAGAGATGACTTCCTCCAGACCTGCCACCAATATTTCATATTATGCTTCGTGGCTCAATTAACGGTAGGAATGCCTCATTATACCACCTTCTAGCGTGATCAAGATGAGACTGATGCCAGCTCGAGTTTTTGAGAGATTTGAGGGCTCAGTGTATTTGATGGATGAAGCTCCATCAAAATACAATCCCCATATTTGCCACTTTTTTATATATATGCATGACTTGCTCGTTAGGAAGATCATCATTGAGCGACGAATCTGTCGGGATAGGTGTGCAACAAGGAGGTATGTCAGAATTTACCCCTTCACCGCTTTCTGGGAACATAATGTGATGTCAAATTGTAGCAGAATAATAGTCCATCGTGTTAAGCGACCTGTCAACACTAGTCTTGTAATCAAGAACTTTAGTGGATTGATTCTTGAGATGACAATAATTTTATGAGATAACATATAATGATATAGCTTTTGAAAAGAAAAATAATGTCAAACAATGCTTCTCAATTGTAGAATAGCATATTTTCGCTCCTATCAATCTTCGACTGATGTAATATAGAAGCGTTATCCTTTCTCTCTTCATTGTAGCAGAATAACAGCCCATCGTGTTAAGCGACCTGTCAACGTTAGTCTTGTAATGAAGAATTTCAGCGATCGATTCTTGAGATGACAATAATTTTATGAGATATCATATAATGATATAGCTTTTGAAAAGTAAAAATTAATATCAAACAATGCTTCTAAATTATAGAATAGCATATTTACGCTCCTATCAATCTTTGACTGATGTAATATAGAGCGTTATCCTTTCCCCCTTCATTGAGTTGCGCCAACAGAGCACGTAGAGATTCCTCCAGTGCTGCTGTATATAAGATGAGAGGCTTCCCTGGGATCGACACTACAAGAATAGACAGATTCAACAGATACTTCTTGATACTGTCGAAAGCCTCTTAACATTCTTTGTCCCATTTGAAAGGAGTATCCTTTTACATCAACTTCTTCCTCTTAAACACGCGAAACTCTGATCGATACCTCCAATAAATTTCTATCTCGGAGGACTACGATAGAACCTGACCTCTTCTCGAAGATATGGAGATGGTTGGCGATAAGCTCCAAGGTGTCGACTGTTAGAAATCTCATCACATAGGATATTTTTCTTAGGTACACATTCTTAATGAGTTTCATTTGTGGTGGATCTCTTGGAGTACAGTCCAGATGTCATGTCGCTATCCTTCTTTAAAGCAGTTTCACTTCGAGGCTTTAGCCTCCAAATTTGCTTACATTTTTGTTGGGACCTTTCGACGGCGGATTCTTAGACTTGTGGTCTAAGTGTCATGCCTCGATGCTCATCGTGGGACTTGAATTGGTTGATATTTCGGCGGGATTGTAAGAGAAGGTCTCCTTGGAGAAGTAACTCTAGCCTCCTTGACAATATGACTTTGATATTTTCTTTTCGTCAGTCTTTTCTCCTTAGCAAATTTAAGGACCCCATATACTCTTGTATATACAGTTTCCTCACTGGAGAAGTTGGAACCTACTATTGGGTCCGTAAGGACTTTGATTTGTTGGTAGAAGCGTTCGCTTTACCCATCTTAGGTTCAAACCGTTATGAGTTAGAACACTAACTCGGTTTCATAGTTGTACAATTCTGTTTGAACAATGGGTGAGCTGAGCAGTATTTCTCTTTCTCTGCTGCCTCTAGGTTAGCTTGCTTCTAAATGAGGAAGCTTTAACATTGTCACTTCTTCTTGAAGCTTCGACCTCCATATTTTTTATCGGGACCTTTCGGTAGCAGATTCCCGAACATGCGGTTTAAGTGTCACGCCCCGATGTTCACCGTGCAGGACTTCCTCTCGAGCCTTTGCTCTCCAGATTTATTTTTCTTTCTACCGAGACCTTTTGGTAGTGGATTCACGGGCCGTCCAAGTGTCATGCACCAATGCTCACCGTACAAAACTTGTTTAGAATGATCTTGAGTTCTTACTACCACAGGTGATAATTATGTAGTGAAGCATTCTTGGCTTCTCTGATAATTGGTCTTTGATATCTCTTCTTCATAAGGTCTTTTTCCTTGACAACCTTCAAGACTCTATGTACTCGAGCAGATAAAGTTTCAAGTTGTTTCTTCTGAAAAGTTGGAGTTGATTATTGTTGATCCCAAAAAGACTGTTTAACATCACCAGTAGAGCTATTCCTTTTCGCCCATTTTAGATTTTCAAACTCGTTGTAAGTGGGAACACTCGCTTCTAGTATCAAGTCTGATCGCATGGCTAGTGATTCAAACAGCAACTGTTGAGCTCAAAGTTTAGCATTTTTTCTCCTTTGCTTCTACTCAATTTTTCTCGAGAAGAGGATGTTTCAGCATTATGTCTTCCTAGTGCGAAAGATTCAACTGACAAAATAGTTACATTCATAGATATGACTGAAACTTTCTACCTATTGATGGTTCTTTTCATCACTGGCATCTATGAATGCTTCTCTTACAATTAAGAAAACTAAAAAAAATCATATAATTCAGCATAATAATATTGAATAAAGACATTTATTTAGAATATATGAGTAAATTTAATCTCAAACTCACATATACAACACATATGTAAGCTGAATTTAAAACTTTTTGATTGAAAGTTAAAATTTTTAATTACTAGACTAAGATAATTTACACAACAAAAACATATTAATTCTAAAAAGTTGTGATAGATAACCAAATTATTGGTGAAATAATAAATGATGATGTTAATATAACAAAAGCTAGCAAACAATTAATGCTATCTCTTTGAAAAAACTACCAACAAATTATTGTTGTGTTCAGAAGTTTATTGACAAATTCATACCTTCATACTGTCTGACCAATTTTAAAGAAGAGATTTACTTTGAAAAACTAAATAAGCTGACTTCCAATTTATATGATAAATTAAATAAACACCAATAGTAACGATAATTAGTTAAAAATATGAAATCTTTGTAATTTAAAAAAATATTATAACATTAAAAAAAATCTTATAAAGTTTACGCTTGGTTTCTTTGGAAAGTCATGAACATAAATATTCAAATTAACAAGCAAAAAGCAAAAGATTTTACGTAGAAAACAAAAAAAAAAAAAAAAACGAAAACTTCCACTATGTGTCTTTTAGAATACAAGATCTTCCGATCGATTACTTGTATATGAGAAATGAAGAGCAGATTCTTAGAATAAACGATAGGTTTAAATGTTGCAACGAATTGTATAAGTGTACGATGTTGATGCAGCGATGACAAACGATAGGGAGGTGAGAAGAGAAAGAAAAGGTCGATGTGGCGAGGATCGGCCTGAACGGTGGTTGGCACTTGTGAGTGGCACCGATTGCTTGGAGGATCTTTGCTCTCTCCTCTCTCTCTTGGCCTCTTCTCCTTCAGATATCATATGAGGAATGAGGGGCTTATTTGTGGAGGATTGCGTCTCTGTAAATACATGCAATCCGAACCACTCCTCAATGGACGCCTGATGATTCCCTCGATCATATGATGTATTTTTATCTATTTGAATCTTAAATGAGAGAGAGAGAGAGAGAGAGAGAGAGAGGCCTTTCGAGCATTTGACTTATAAACACTCCTATTTGAGGTCGTTTTTGAATTTAAATAATGTTAAAGTTTCCATAATATTTTAAGTCTTGATGCAAGTTTAATTTTTGATTGAATGTTTTTTTATAGAATTTTGAGACATATCAATATTATAACATTAAAATTAAATCTTCTGCATAATTCAGAGCAAAGCCCTAATCTTCTGCATAATATGGCTGCATGATCATATCAAAACATGAACATAAATATTCAAATTAACAAGGCAAAAGCAGCAAAAGATCGATGTCAGAGATCAATTTTTCTTTAAAAAAAAAAAAATTCGAATATCTTCTACTTTTAAATATTATCTTCCATTCAAATATTTATAACTCATGTCCCGCATCTTGAATTGTTAGGTCGTCCTTAAATGCAGTATAGAGGGTTGTTGGCCTTTTCCTAGACTAGAGCAGGTGAAAGTTAAAATGCAAATAAATCTACTCAAGTGTAAATGTTGATGTGCCTCCAAATTTACAGCTGAAGGGAGAAGGGAGAAGGGAGAAGGGAGAGAAAAAGCTTACTCCTAGAACAAGAAGGCATGGCTGATCTCTTGTGGAGCAGAAGCGGTGAGCACCATTGCCATGAACTTATGAAGCTTCTGCTACTGCTTCTCTTGCTCATCTTCCTAAACAGAGCATGGTCTTCTTCAGAGTTAGAGATCAGCCGAAGAACACTGTGGGCGACTTTGCAGAACAAGTATATAAGCTATCAGGTTCTAAGGAGGGATTCCGTGCCCTGCAATCGACCTGGCTCACCCTACTACAGCTGCCGTGCAGACGGAGGGCCGCAGGCCAATCCTTATGTCCGCGGCTGCTCTGTGATCACTGGTTGCAGGGGAGGCAACCCTTAGAGAGAGAGAGAGAGAGAGAGAGAGCGCGAGAGAGAGAGAGGACGAAGAATCTCATATCTGCTGTTTTTCTTTTTTAGATCACTTGGTTGAAGCAAGGGGTCGTTCTCCTCTGCAAATTTTATGATTGCCTATAATGTTAAAGTTTCCATTTTTAATTATTTTATAGATTTGTGCACCAATAAAGTTTTACTCTTTAAAGAAAGGGGTTTTTACATACAAGAAATGTTGCAAAAGAGATTTTTATTTTTATTTTATTTTTTTTTTGAGAAAATCTCTAGTTAAATCCCATTTATGCGCCATTGTTAAATTTACCAGGATTTGTTAATTTCTGTATGCAACGGGATTTAATACAGCTTAGGGATTTAGATATTTAAATCTAATATTCATTAAAATTCTAAATCTAATATAAACTAAAAATAAGTACTTGATGATATTTAATAATTATTTTATAAAATTTTTTTTAGCATATTTTATTAATTCAACCTGAGTTAAATCCTACTTGTAATCAAAAAGCTCCAAAATTGGAGTAGAATATCTTCCTCCTTCAAATCCTATTCCACCATTGCTTTCTAGTCTTTTCATTGATTGAATTTTGTTATCCTGCTAAAGGAAAGTCATGGAGCATGGAGGTTGTGAGGCTAGCTAGGATTTTCTTTAATAATGTTATCACGATGAATATTATATTTAATATGAATAGATTTATGACATATATTTATCTTTGATTTGACTCAGTACATTTCAAAGCATACAATCCAGATTTATATTTTGACCCACCATCTCTTAACTCCGTTGATGGCAGCGGCAGAATCTCCCCGATTATTCTCTCCTGGCGGAGGTCTTCTTGATATCAAGATTACGTGTGGGTGATGAATGTAATAGCTGAGATTATTAAGATGGGTGGGGTGTTGGGTGGATACCCTTAAAAAAAAAATTTATATTTTGATGATCTTAGAACTAAGAGGATCATACAAGACAACAATCCATTTAGGTAAAATATAGTTCAATCATCTCATGATTCGTGTTAATCGTTGAATCAAGTTAATGAACTCTAATCATAATGTTTTAATATAATTTGGCCTTCTAAATTAACATTTATATTAATCTCATAGTCATGGCTACTAATTTTATTGCCTTATTCAGATTTCTCTTTACGCTAAAGTCCCCATCTAGCATTATATCTTTATTAATGGCATAATATCATAAATTTCAAAGATGGCATGACATGACTTCACCTTTCTTCAACTCACGACAAAAATGTCCTCATAACATGAATTGCAAAGTATACTTCACTCTTATATCCACCTTATACCTCACAAAGACATTAAAATGATCATATGCCAAATCCATATAAATATCCTCTAAAGAGCACAAGAACAAAACCTTCATTTTTAATGACTTTGGTTAAACTTTTTATTTGAGCATTGAAGAAACTAGTATAGACAAAACTACCATATTCCTACTCCTTGGACAATCAAAATCGTTTTTTTCTCAATAATTTCAATGTAATGTCAAAAGGCAAAAAAAAAAAAAAAAAAAAAAGGTGATGTTAGCCTACTCCCCACCTATATCACACTTCTCTTATGCATATACTTCATCAAAATTTACCTTATAGGGGCAAAATTATACTTATATGAACAATCAACTAGGATGCGTTTAATCACATAAGAATATTTATTGAAATTTATCAAATGAGAAATAGGGCAAAATTATTTAAAATTTATAGATACGAGAGATATCGCATTCAGGGGATGTTTGGTTGGTTGAAAAAAGAATGCAGTGTAAAAGGAATAGGTAAAGTTTTTTGGTTGAGAGTTTTATAAATTTATGACTTTGTTTTTTTCTGTTCGGTTTAAAAAATATAATGTCAAGTATTTGAAGGTTTTAACGTCCGATGATAGTTGTGGCCATTTAAGCTGCAAGCGTGTCACAATAATGCATTCTTTTATATTGATGATTTGGAATTATATCAAATTAATCACTAAAAAATCGGAATCATTAAAATGTTAAAATATTTTTAAAAATACAGAAAAACTTATCAAAGATGGACTAATTCGAACCTTATTTTAGCAACCTCCCGGGACTTAACTCTCTGTAAAAAAAATCCAAGGTAATAATTTAGGACAACAAACTACATGAGTGTCTCTCTTACGAAAGTTGCCTTATTTATTTTATTTCAATAGATTTATTATATATCTTAAGAATTTTATTTCACAATTTCTTATTATTGTCGTCTGTTCTCTTGCTTATATATTGTGTCACATTACATGTGACCACTCATCTCTCAATTGGCTTTCTTATGTGCTAAGGATAAAGACTCTCTGTCGTGGAGAAAGGAAGAAGAATTCTTCTCATGGCTGCTGTATTTCTTTTTTAGATCACTTGCTTCAAACAAGGCGTCGCTCTCACCTCTGTAAATTTGGATAAATCGTCTTATGATTGTCTATAATGTTAAAGTTTCCCTTTTAAGGTATGTGCAAAATGTAAGTTTTACTATTTAAAGAATTATCTGTTATGTACTCAAGGAAAATGTTTTTATTTATTTATTTATAATTTTATTTTATTTTATTTATTTATTTATTGAGGTAGTAAATCTCTAACTAAATCCCATTTATGCGCCGTTGTTAAATTTAGCAGGATTTGTTAAATATTTTTATGGAATGGGATTTAATACATTTGAGGGATTTACAGTCTCTGACTTTAAATGTTTAAATCTCATATTCATTAAAATTCTAAATCTAATATAAAACTAAATATAAGTATTTAATGATATTTAATAATTATTATATAAAAAGTTTTCAGCATATTTTATTAAATTTAAAACCCAACTTGTTTGGTGTGAAATATTTTCCTCATTTAAATCCAAATTCCACAATTGGTTATTGCCAACTAAAGGAAAATCTCTAAGAGCATTCAATCCATCTTTTGAATCTCGAGTGAAGAAATTTTGCAATTGAGTACACAATACATTTCAAAATATACAATCAATATTTATACTTAGATGATCTTTGAATTAAGAGTATCAAATAAGATCGCAACTGTCTCATGATTTAGTGTTAACCGTTGATCAATTTTACTAAAATAAATTAATCAATTCTAATCATAACGTTTCAATGTAATTTGTCCTTCTAATTTAAAAAAGATTTGATTGTCTTATTCAAATTTCTCTTACCATAGGATCCCAATCTACCATTATATCTTTATTAATTATATAATATCATCGATCTCAAAGAAGGCATGACATGATTTTGCACCTTTCATGGACTTACTATCAAAATGTACTTCTTATAAGAAGAGGCCTTGTGGCATCCTTTCTTATTTGAGAGTTGATGCGTAGAACTAAGAACAAGGAGCACTAGTTCCAAGCTGAAGTACATAAATATTGACCGAGTAATTATTGGGTAAAACATGCTCCCAAGTAGACGAATATTTGAATCTCGCCTGCTGTTTATTTTTTCAGATTTTATGATTCAAGTCAATTCTACCTAACTAGTACAAATCGAATCAAACATGAACAATAAATTTTCAAACAATTTTCAACACATCAATTTCAAATAAATGAATTTTCAAACAAACCGAATAAACATTATTGATTCGCTCAAGCTCGTCTTTTATATACCCCAAGATTTCAAGTTTTCAACCATTTCTTTTAAAGTTTTTAAGTAGAATAAACCAAATTAACCTTCTCAAAAATCATTCCACTAAACGCGTTATTGTGATTGGTGAGATCCGTCATGCATAATATAAACGATAAAATCAGTATAATGTCTGCAGAATTAAATTCACGTAAATTTGCTTAAAAGCAACAAATAGAACAGGCTGACTTTTTATATATATATAAAAAAAAAAACTCTCAATACACCACCTCGCAAGCCAAAACCCTCATTATTCCTTTAAGAAAACACACCTAGCTTCTTCCAATTGAAAACACCATCAAAACAACGCATAAATGATAAATAAAGGATACCTTGATAAAGATGACTAATAAAGCCGATCGCTCTATTGAATCCATTTAACTACTGTTTTGTAGTATTAAATTTTCTTCTCCGAAACTCAACTCTCTAATACCTGTAATTTGCCGGCTTGTAGGGACCCTCAATTGCAACGTTGATGTAATCAGCCTGTGCGGGAGAGAGCTTGGTGAGCTTGGCGCCGAGCTTGCCCAGATGAAGCGCGGCAACCTTCTCGTCAAGGTGCTTGGGCAGCACATAAACCTTCTTCTCGTACTTGCCAGAAGACCTCTCCTTCCACAGCTCCAGCTGAGCTATCACCTGGTTAGTGAAGGAGCAGGACATGACGAAGCTGGGGTGACCGGTGGCACATCCAAGGTTCATGAGACGGCCCTCGGCGAGCAGAAGGACGCCGCTGTTGGTGTCAGGAAAGACCCAGCGATCAGTTTGCGGCTTAATGGTGATGCGCTTGATGCCGGGGAAGGATTCAAGGCCAAGCACATCAATCTCATTATCGAAGTGGCCGATGTTGCAAACAATGGCATTGTTCTTCATCTTCCTGATGTGGTCGACCATGATGATGTCCTTGTTGCCCGTTGTAGTCACAAAAATGTCAGCCTCAGAGACAACATCCTCGAGTGTGCGGACAAGGATGCCTTCCATGAGGGCCTGAAGAGCGCATATCGGATCGATCTCAGTCACAATAACACGAGCTCCCGCAGACTTGAGTGCAGCAGCACAACCCTTGCCTACATCACCATAGCCGCAGACCACTGCAACCTTGCCGGCAATCATGACGTCGGTGGCTCTCATTAGGCCATCGGGGAGAGAGTGGCGGCATCCATATAGGTTATCAAACTGTGTTAAGATGATCAAAAATATAAAAAATTGGGGTATAGAGAAAAAAAAAAGAGAAAAAAATGATGAATTTTCATACCTGAAAAGACATGAAAACATTTAAGATTAATAGGCACCATAAACAAAAATACTTGCAGAGAGTCAAAGAACAACCAAAAGAAAAAAAAGATTTCAACAACTCTGGCTACAATTAGTAATACTGAAATTTGAGAATATAAATTATACTAATAAATCATCTAGCAAGACAATGCTAAAAAGGAGGAAACATAGAGATTCTAGGCAAAAGAACTGAGAAGCTAAAAGTTGCAAAGCCTATTAAGAAATTCTGGCAGCTGATTACAAAAAGTACCAACACCTTTCCAAAATGGTACAAATTATAAATCTATAAAAACCAATTTTAGATTCCCAGCAACATGGCAGAAATCAATCTCTCATCACCAGAAATATAACATCAAATACAAGCACTAGTGCAAGGATCTACAATGCTAAACTTGTGCCTTGACCTGTGCATGAGTTGGTAGAGAATTTTCTCTCCAACTGGGAGACCCAAACTTGAAATAGTGGTTAGAGAAAAGTATTTCTCCACGGCATAAGTATGAGCAAAACATTTCCTTACCATATAGATGGCTTAGATGGCAGCTAAGAAACATATTTTTTAAGCTTTACATGCTAACTATGCTTATGATAGTAACATAACTATTTACAGCAAATTACTAGTAGATTAACTAAAATATTAATTAAAAATAAAATCTAAATAGTGACTATTTATAAAAAAATATTTTAAATACTTGTACATTAATTAGTTGAAATATAACTTCACTTGTTGAACATACCTAAGCAACTATTTAGAATGTTAGGTTATCTTTTAGAACAATTAAATATCACAAAATTTCAACAAATCAATAACACAAAACTTCAAAAAAGAAAAAATTCAAATGTTTTATACGTGAAAAGTAAATAATATTTTACTAAGTTTTGAATAAAATTATGATGTTTGAAATTAATATTATTTCTAAGTGCATGTAATCAAATGATAAAAAAAAAATGCAACTAATCAAAGTCACAAGAATTTATGATGTCCATAATACATATATTATTCCAAATCAATTCTCATCTAATTTAACTTATTATCTTAAGTTTTATTTATTCCTTAGGTAATTATCTTAATTATATTTTATTAATGAATAATTATATAATATGATCTACAGCTAGTCAAACTAATCCTAATTTAATATTTTATTATTAGTTATATTTAACTAATTAACTTTGTTTATCATTGCTTAATTAATATACAACAAATTAACATAAGTTTTATCATAGTTATTTTAATCTTTTAGGTTTCCATAATACATGCAAAAAATAAAATAATAAAGCTAAACAAAATACATTTCCTTGATTGCCAAATAGGTGGCCTGTATTTCAGTGAAAGTCACCCTTTACCGTTAGAGTTGGCTGCGTAGGCCGCCTACATCATAGCCAAGGAACAAAAGTCGCCCTCTTAAAAGATACTTCCGACCATTATTAAATTTTCATTGGTTAATGATCTGTTTATTAAAGGAGGATCTTAATATGATCCTCTATAAAGATATTGCCAATAAAAAAAAAGACTCTATTACTACCAATCAAAATAGGGACCTAAATTAGAAAGGCCTATATCAAGAAAATTACCATTACAATATAAGATTAGACCTGCAAGGTCAAAACCACATCAAGACATCCTGCAAAGAATTACTTGATTTAGGATTTAGATCCTAATGATATCTGAAATCAACACATGATAAAAAAAATTGTCTCAAACAATCAGAAGCTAATAACTAAGGACAAAGGAAAGATAACCATCTCAACAGCATGCCAATAAAAGGAAAATAATAGAGAGTGAAAATCGGGCTGTAAAATGATGTTCTGGAACATTAAATACCCCTTCTACCCAGCAAATCTGAAAATGGCGGGGCAGAGATCCAGATCCAGAACTGGATAAAAAATAGAAAAAAAAAAAGGCTTGAAGCAAAGATAAAAACTTAATAAATCTCACCTTGCTCTTGGTAACCGAGTCATTGACGTTAATGGCAGGGAAAAGAAGCGTCCCACTGTTCTGCATCTGGTACAACCTCTTTACTCCAGTGGTCGTCTCTTCGGAGACACCAACGAGCCTCTCCTTCATCTTCCGAAACTTCTTCGGATCCGCACTTAAGCTATCTCTGATGAGCCCAAGAACGATCTGGAATTCCGCGTTGTCCGTAGAAGCCGGATCCGGCAATTTACCGGTCTTCTCATACTCCTCCTCGGCCTTAACTCCCTCGTGGATAAGCAGTGTCGCATCACCGCCGTCGTCGACAATGAGATCGGGGCCTCCACCAGCGCCCCAGTCGAGGCAACGCTCCGTGCACCACCAGTACTCCTGGAGGGTCTCGCCCTTCCAGGCAAACACGGCTGCAGAATCACGGGCGATTGCGGCGGCTGCGTGGTCCTGGGTGGAGAAAATGTTACAGGAGCACCAGCGAACCTCGGCACCGAGGGAGGTTAGGGTTTCAATGAGGACGGCGGTCTGGATGGTCATGTGGAGAGAGCCAGAGATACGGGCGCCTTTGAATGGCTGGGAGGGGCCGAACTCGGCGCGGCACGCTATGAGGCCTGGCATCTCGACCTCCGCGAGCTCGATCTCGAGCCGGCCGAAATCAGCCTGGGACATGTCTTTCACCTTGTACTCGCGCCCGGAAGTGGTCTTCTCCACGAGCAGAGCCATGGCGATGATCGAAGAGTAGATCGAAAAAATTAGGTCAAAGGCACCGAGATATGGCGAGTAAGGAGAGCGGGACAAGGCAGAGCGAGGGGCTGAGGACGTGAGGTTTTAAAGAGAGAGAAGATTGGATTTGACGGTCTGGATCTGCCGAGGTGGGATGCTTAGGTTTGGAGAGAAAGCAGTGGTGGTTCGCAGAAACCGGAAAGTGCCTGTGACCGACGGTCCAACGGAGAGCCCTGTTGGATGAGGGTAGCTGTGGTTAAAATTAGTTGGGGATTTATTGTAAGAAAAAAAATTCAAATTGTTTTTATATATTTTATGATGGAATCATGACATTGTGCGTATATATATAAATATATAATATATATAATGATTTTATAAACTATCTATTAATATAATTAAAATTAGATAAATACCATTAAATTATTAAATCTTTATAAATATAATGAAAAAAATTACGAGTGTCTAATAATTTAATTACATTATATTATAAATATATGCATTTAATTATTAAAATTTTATTGTTTATTAGTTTAGTTATAGCGAAGGGTAAAATGTGCGGGTGGAAATTAAATATATGCCTCATAAAAATGACTTCATCCTGAAATAAAAATTATCAGAATATCTTACTATATTTTTTTTCAAAAAAAAACCTCTAAAGATTAATTATTGGCAATATATATTTTTATCATTCACGAAAAATTCGATAGTAGTTTTTTTCATAACAAAATGGCTTAAAGCTTTCCCCATGTGATAGATCACATTATTGTGGATGCAATAATAAATGATAATAATAATTTCATTGAAATTTGAACTAAATATCAGAAAAAATAATATTAAATGCTGATTAATTTATGATAAATTATTTTTCAAAATATATAAGATACTAAAATTAGTTGGCTAAGATTTTTTTTAAGTGAATCACACCCTCATAAATCTAATTCCTAAATAAGAATGATTAAAGAAAGTTTCTTAATTCCTGAAGTAATAATGGTTGCAGAAAAATTTTTATTTAATGATTGTTGCGTCGAATTTTATTAGGTAGATCAGATCTTCGTCAGGCAATTATCCAACACAGCGGGGATATGAACACAGGTTATCGTGGAAAACGTTAAGGAAAAAAAAGGGGCCTTGCCGTCGTAGAACTTTCACTATGTGTTCAAAGATCTGGTCCTTCTTCGTTAGTTAGGAAGAAGGTGTTCTGAGACGGAAATAATATTAGAGTGTAGAAAAATCTGATATCGGTCAACTCAGGGAGAAGTTTCCCAAAAGCGGCGAGCGATCTTACGGGAGCAACCTCTTGATCTTGAGGAGAAAAGCGGCAGCTGGTCTTTTCTAGTCCTCAGGCGATCTCTAGAGCGACTCACGATTTTCGTATTGGTGGTGGCGAGGTAGTGATAGATGTCGGCGTCGAGTCGGCGGTGGTTCTCGAGCTCTCGGTCTTCAATCGATTCGGTCCCCTAAGGTGAGAATGAACTATTTATAGATTTTGGGAGTGGCGACCTTGTAAATTGTGGAAAACTCCAACTCCATCGGACGACGGCGATCCTCGATCGAGCGGTGTATTTTGATGATCAGGTGCCTTAATGATGTTGGAATTGGGTGATCTTGGATTCGTTGGATTCATCTTGACGGCGCTTCGATCATTATAAATATCGATTTTGGTGACCATTTGGCGGATCGATCCATTTTATGCTCCGATAACGATCGAGTCGATTCGAGCTTCGGATCGCTATCTTGATGTTCTTATGTTCGTCTCATCAGGCGGTCGGTTTATTTGTAAGTTCTGAAATTGGTGATTAGATCGAAGCATTTTTTGAAAATGCCTTAAGATTAGTGCTTGATCGATTAATTTTACGAGGATGTATCGGTTATTTTTGGGTGACATTATCTCATCAAAATATATGTCAAATACTTGAAAATAGCAAATTCTTGATGAAATTTGAGAGTCCATCAAGCTGCGCATTTTGAAGAACGATCTTCATAGAACAAAGATTATAACTTTGGATGCAGGCATAAATCGAGTGTATCGTAGTCAGAGATTTCGAGGTTCTGGATCCATCAGTGAAACAGAGCTTCGAGCGCGAAGAAGCGTATGGCGCGCCAATGGCGCGCCATGGCCGATAGCGGTGCGAGTCTTGTGGCGTGCGAACCTGTGAAGCGGTGAGCATGATCAGCGGCGGGTCGCGAATGGGGAGCGAGTGTGGTGCCTTGATCTGAGCAATGTGAGACGGGCTTCGCGACCCGTGGCGGCGGCTGCGCGCATGGCCAGCATTCGCGGACCCGTATGGCCAGTGGCTGATCTGCGATGGTTGGTTCGGCGAGGCCTGGGTTGCGGCCAGCAGCTGGTTCAGGCGCAGTCGACATGGATCGGCGATTCGCTGGTAGCCTTGGAGCCTTGTAGCGTATTGTGGCCGAGGCGAATGGATTTTGAGCGGTTTTGAGCGGTTTTAGCGGTTTTGCTTTTGCCTAGAAGGGGTCTATAAAACCCCAGAAAGGAGAAGGCACACCTCATCTCCTTCTCCTCTTAGAGTGCATAGCCCTCCCCAGGTGGGAGTTTGGGCACTCTTTTTGGATCCACCCCGAGCTGAGTGCATAGCCTCCGGTGGGAGTTTGGGCACTCTTCTTGGATCAACCTCTTCCTCCTCATCTCCACCCCAGTGTAGCCCTCCCCCGGTGGGAGTTTGGGCACTCTTGGATCACCTCTCACTTAGCTGCAGCCTCCCACGGTGGGAGTTTGGGCACTCTTCGATCAACTCTCACCATCTCTGCTGTGCATAGCCCTCCCACGGTGGGAGTTTGGGCACTCTTGGATCACCACCTCATCTCCACCAAGCTAGAGTGCATAGCCCTCCCCCTGGTGGGAGTTTGGGCACTCTTCTTGGAATAATTTTCATCTCGATCGTACGAGTTGCCGGTGTTTGTAGATGGGTGAGAATCTTTTGAAAGAGACAGCGTCAGACCACTTGTGAGGCGTGACAGGAACCTTCTAAAATGGGGCGAAGATTCGTGGGAGTCGTTGATCACGGAGACACATTGATCGAAAAATATTATTTTCAAATGATTTGGTTCTTAAGTGTCAGAAGAAGTCGATAGAGCCCAATCTCCGAGTATTTCACCACCGAGATGAGTTTGGGCGGATTGCGGTTTCCCCATCCCGAGATGATCGCCATTTTGTCGACATCGAGGTTTGCATTTCCCGTTTTGAGCGGGATGGCGATCGTGATGGGACTTATAGTCTTTTTTCGGAGCGACTGATTACCTCGCGGATGTGCAAGTTTACTGCGATGCATGGTCGTATCACCTGCGAGTCTACTTGACCTCGGACGAAGGATTCTCCCAAGAAGGGCAAGCGATTCTTTTTTGTGAAGAATCAGTCTTCGAGAAATGGGGAAAGGCGAGAGATTTACCCATTCCCTGAGTTGGTGATGAAGATATCCTGGACGAAATTCGAATATTGAAGATCTTGATTTGAGATTGATATATCGGATTGTGCGGGAGGAATCTTTGTTGGGGGCTTTTATTCATCCGGCGGTCTTATGCGATTGCGTTGAAAGAACAAGAGGTTTCCGGGATCTCCCAAGTCCTCGGCTTCTTCCAATGAAGGACCCGCTCCGATAGAAGAGGAAAAGGAGCGAAGAGGTGATGGTGATATCGAGATACCGAAAAGAGACCCGAGTGTCGTCCCCAGGATCTTCATTCACGAGGGGCGTGTTGAATCATCTCCTGGTCATCGACATCAAGAAGCGGTAACAATCCTTCTTGCGTTCATCATCTTTTATTTCCATTTCACGGTGTTTAACGTAATTTTTTTTATTTTGATAGAAGAAGCAAGAACTTGACTTCAAAATGAACATTGTGCTGAATGATTGGAATTCAGAGTTCGTGAAGGTCAAGTTTCTCCATGGTGAATATAAGAAGCGGTATGTGGAGAAAGTAAAAGAGATGTCCGTGTTGGAGAATCAACTTGATGAGTGCGGGGCCGAGTTGGCGACTCAGCGACTTCTCTTTCTTTTGTCGAAGTTGAAGCGGACTTGGGATGAATTAGTGGAGGCTAGAAACAGAGGTTGGTTGCTCATGAGGATCGAAGATCTTTTTAGAAGGTTTAGTCTTGAGGCAAGAAGCAGAGTTACGTGCTTCGCTTTCGGAGAAAGAGCCTTATCTCGGGTAGAAGCGGGAGGCGGATCACGTAGTGGAGGACTTCAAGAACTTCGGCGACCTTCAAAGTATCATCTGAGGATCACGCGTTGAGGCCAGAGACCACGTGTATGATGTAGAGGTGAAGGCTTTGGAGCGACAGTGTGTTGATGAAGGCTTCATCAGGGTTTCTTGAAGGGGACACGCTTGGCGTGTCATGGAGGAGGCGGTGGTCCTTTCTCTGCCTAGCTTCCCAGACCCTTCTAGCGGACGAGGATGACTCGAGATAGTTCTTCATCATCTAGATGAGACCATCAAAGGCGTGTAGTTGTAGTTCCTTTATGTTGCGGTTTTGTTGTATATTATTTACGGTTGATTGTCTTGTATGTTAGTATTAATAATCCACAAAAATTATTTGTGAATATTTTGAGTTGTGTCAAAGCGTACTCGATGATAAAGATTAGCGTAGAAGAGATCATCTGGAATCTTGATCTCAGATCATTACCAGGCGTTACTTGATGACAAACTTGCGGAATATATTTATAGAGGTTCTCTCGAACCTCTCGATCTATCTAGGTTGTGTATCAGGCGTTTACTCGATGATGTTAACTTTGTTATGGAGAAAGTTGTAGGCGTCATAGAGGATTGCCAACTTATCCAAGGTTGTTTATCGAGGCGTTACTCGGCGATGTTAACGGAGGAAGATCTCGAATTGAATCGGTGAGGATTTTTGACCTATCCGAGGTTGTTTGTGGTGTTAGATGGCGTTAACGTATGGAAGAGGTGGGAAGTCCACAGGACCTCTCGATCTATCAGGTTGTATCGGAGGTTCTCGATGATGTTAAACTATGGAGAAAGTTGTGCGGTATGAGGATTGCCAACTTATCCAAGGTTGTTTATCAGGCGTTACTGCGATGTTAACTATGGAAGATCTCGATTGAATCCGAGGATTTTGACTATCCAGGTTGTTTTGAGGTGTTACAGATGGCGTCGTATGGAAGAGGTTAGTCATGACCTCTCGATCTATCTTAGGTTGTGTATCGGGCGTTTACCGATGATGTTAACGTTATGGAGAAAGTTGTAGGCTATATGAGGATTGCCAACTTATCCAAGGTTGTTTATCGAGGCGTTACTCGGCGATGTTAACGATAGGAAGATCTCAATTGAATCGAGATTTTGACTATCTGGTTGTGTCGGGCTCGATGATGTTGACGTTATGGAAAGTTGTAGGCGTCATAGAGGATTGCCACTTATCGAGTTGTTTCGAGCGTTCGATGTTAACCTATAGAAGATCGGTCAATTCCATGGGATCGATCTTACCACAATGAATACAACAATAGTGCGTATCTCTTGAGTCGTGTTTTAAAATGCAAGCATAAGCAAGAAAGTCACAATAAGTATGAGAACTTTAACATAGGAAACATAAATCAAACAACTTGATGCGGGTTGGACAATAAGTATGACAACGGTATCGATAAATGTTTAATTCGATAATAATTGCAATACAAACATACGATGATAATGTTTTCGCATTAACTAGAATAAAAGTTGATCGTCCGGTAGTACTTACGGAGGTTTGTAGCATTCCAGGTACATGGGAGAGTCTTCCCATACTATCCTTAAGCTTGAGCGTGTGCTTGATTTTGACACCACATACGGGCCTTAGCGGTGAGTTTGTTCGTTGTGGGCCTTTTCCGAGTCGAGACTTCGGGCGAGGTCCCCAGATATTGGTCGATTGGCTTTACCCGGTTGAAACCTCGAGCAATCCTTTGGCGATAGAAGCCATTTCGACATGTCGCGGGTCTCTGCGGAGATCCGGATGATCGAAAGCTTATCGTCGTTCTTTGTCGGCATTAAAGTTATGGGTTCTAGGGCTCGGGACCGATGTTGGAATAACCATTTGAAACAGATTGCGGTGTTTCCGGTAGTCCTTGATGTAGTGCGGTAAGCAAAGAACATTGGATAGTTCTTAGCCCCGGCGTGGTTGGTCGTGTCTTTAGCCCTTTTAGTATTGTCTATTGGTGACTTGATTCGCCCATTTGCACGTGGATGGGATACGGTGTGGATTAGCGGATATCGACTCACGGAAAAGATGTGAATGTCTTTCCGTGAACTGCGTCCCATTATCGGTGATGATTTTTCTTTGGAATCAAACGACAAATAATATTTTTCCGACAAATTGCTTGGCATTTGTTTGATTGATTTTGGCCAGTTGACTTCCACCCATTGAAGTAATCAGGCCAAGATTATGAATTTTCGTTGCGGTGGCAATGGGAAAGGTCCCATTATATCGATCCCCATTGAGCAAAGCGGCTCTGGATTGTGGTGAGTTCTCAGATGGTGTATGAGTGAGATTGGAATGTGACACTTGTTACACTTCTTTACAAACTCAATGCGTCTTCTTCATTGTAGGCGAAAACCTTGCCTCATGATTTTGAGGCGAGGGCTTTTCCTCCCAAATGTTCATCACAAATTCTGAATGAACCTCTGCATTGCATAGTTAGCCTCAAGGTGGTAGACACTTTAAATAGGGCCTGAAGGACCGCTTGTAAAGTTCGTCACCAATTATGGTGAAGTTCGTGCTACGTCGGGAGGCGGATAGCATCGGTGGGGTCATTGGCAGGCCCGCTTTGGAGAAAGGACATGATGTCTCCATGAAGATTCTTTTGGGTCCTCCGAGATTGTATCAGCTTGAATCTTGGGAAAGTGGATGTCCTATGTATTTTCTCTTAAAAGATCTCGGTTGTTGTGGCTAACTTGGAGGGCATCGCTGCGTGTTCCTCCTTAGAATATGAGTTATCGATGGGTCTCGATTCGGCAAGAAGTGACTTTGCCAAAAGCTTGATGCAAGCTGGGATGGATCGAAGTCTCCTTCAACTTGTGAGGCCACTGGCGTGAGTCCGTAGATGGCTAAGTTACGGACCTCACGGTCAATGGCGAGCCTTAGTCGCTAGGGCCTGTCTTTGACACATTATTGGTGGTAGGGAACTTTAGTCGAAGCCGTACTCAAGTTATTTTACTTGGGAGATAAGAAAATTCACGCTCCTTGGAAATACACGAAGCTCCATCAACATACAATGTCTCCATTGATTTGTCATGGAGTGATGAATGATCTTCGGTGGTGATGGGATGGTACATTCTATCGAAGTCGTGAGCACTTGTGACTTTATATCGACGTGGAAGAAAATGGGTCAAACTCTCCAAGCTCGGCCATCAACCTTCCGGATACATCGCTTTTTTGCGAATAGTTCTTAATGGAAGATGAGTGTAGGCGTTGATGGTGTGGGCACAGTCTTCGCAATTTTAGATGCACTAGGAACGTCTTATCTAGTGGATAGCGTCCTTGATCGAGAAAGAATTTTTTGACATAATAAATGGGTCGTTGATGAATTCTCCTCGCGTGTCGACGCAGACTTACGGCATGAGAAGAAACAAGATAGATGTACGACTTCTCTCCTTGGATAGGCTTTGATAATAGGGGAAGCTAAATAGACTCGAAGTTGCTTTCGACATTCATCGTCCCGGAATCCATTTCCTCGTGCACCCCAAGATTTTGAAGAATGGTAGATACTTATCTCCTGGCGGGCCAAGAATCGTGATAAAGCGCAATCCTTCCGGTCAAGCGTTGGACTTCCTTGATCGTTCTTGGAGGTGACATGTCCTTGCTTTTATCTTCTGGGTTGGCCTCATCCGGACCATGAAGCCTAGGAATTTCCAGGAAACTCAAAATGCACTTGCTTGGGTTGAGCATCTTGTAGTGTCGAAGAATGTCAAAGCATTGCGATCGATATCTTTGTGATATTTCCAAGCTCTTCACCGACATATCATCAACATACACCTCCATATTGTGCCTATAAGATCCTTAAAGATCTTATTCATAAAAGCGTTGATATGTTGCTCGGCATTTTTTAGTCGAATGGCATGATAGCAGTATAGTCCCTTATCTGTTTGGAAGGATGTTGCTTCCTCATCTGTTTTATTCATCCTGATTTGATTGTAGCCAGAATAGGCATCCATGAAGCTCAGCATCTGATGTCCTGATGTCGCATCAACTAGTTGGTCACGAGGAAGGGGAAGCTATCTTTTGGGCATGCGATTAAGGTCGGTGTAATCGATGCACATTCTCCGAACCGTTGGCCTTCTTGACTAACACTCGTTAGCCAACCGTGGGGTAGTAGACTTCTCGAATGAATTTGACTTCCGAGTTTGGTGATTTCTTGTTCTATGACCTGCAATTGAGCGAAGGTTCTTTTCTTCAGTCACGCTTATAGGTTGAGTCAACTTTGAGGGAGTGCGTAATGACTTCGTCAATGCCCGAGAATATCGGATGCGCTCGGGCAAAGATATCTTGATTTTACGCAGAAAATCTCGTATTGATTTGATCGTGAAACGACGATCCCACCTTCACCTTTCGCGATGGATCAACTTCGAGATAGGAAGACAAATTACATCTTCAACTAGAAGCCCTGAGAGCATCCTCATCGTGAGTCGAAGTTCTCGATGTTGAGGTTCTTGGCGTAAATGGTGGGCTTGCTTGAATCTCGTCGGTCGGGTATTGCGAGATGATCTCTGGCGGGGACGAAGTTTTGGAAGAGGCGGGAGAATGGATCATTCGATTGTTTCGGGAACTCTTCGCCGTCGTCGTAGTTCATCGCGTATAAGGTGGCGTGGAGTTTCACGTCTGGTGAGCCATTCGTGTGGGGTGAGTAGAAGGCGGCGGTATCAGTTGACATCGGATGTGGTGCGGTTCTCTACTTGTTGATCCGGCATTCCTGGTAATCATTCTCGGAAGAAAATCTGGATTATCTTTGAGGCGTCGCGGAACCGTGCTCTTCCAGGCGTGTTAGCGTTTGCCGGTCCTCTCGCAGAGTCGAAAAATTCGTTGGAATCCTCCATCCTTTGACGCGATCTTCCAAAGAGGGGCGATGGACCCTCACGACAGTCATTATGTAGAGAAGTGTTGGAGACTTGGCGTCCTTGATCACGAGAATGAGGAGGCGTTGGGCATGACCTTACCAACCATATTGGAGATATAGCAATGGGAAGCTGTTGTTCCCCAGAGCCATAACTGCGTCTTGAGAATTTTATTCGGTAGATCGAGATCTTAAGTAGCCAAAATTATCAACACCTGGCGGGGATATGAACAGGGGTTATCGTGGAAAACCCGTTAAGGAAAACCACGGGCCTTGATTGTAGAACTTTTATGTGTTCAAAGATACAGTCCTTGCTTCTCATTAGTTGGAGAAGAAGGTGTTTGGGAAATAATATTAGAGTGTAGAAAAATACATATCGGTCAACTCCAACCCGAGGAGAAGTTTCCCAGCGGCGAATCTTGGGAGCAACCTCTTGATCTTGGAGAAAGAAGCGGCGGTCTTTTCTAGTCCCTCGAGGCGATCTCTGGCGAGCTCACGATCTTGACACTTGGTGGCGGTGGTGATAGATGCGTCGGCGTCGAGGTCGGGGTGGTTCTCGAGCTCTACGGTCTTCAATCGATTCGGTCCCCTCTAAGGTGAGAATGAAACTCTATTTATAGATTTTGGGAGTGGCGGGCCTTGTAAATTCGTGGAAAACTCTCAACCACTCCCATCGGACGGCGTCGATCCCTCGATCGGGTGTATTTTGATGATGGGCCTTAATGATGTCAGGAATTGGGTGATCTTGGATTCGTTGGATTCGTCTTGACGAGCCGCTCGATCTGACTATAAATATGTCAGTTTGGTGACCATTTGGCGGATCAGGATCCATTTTATGCTCGATACTTGATCGAGTCGATTGAGCTTCGGATCGGTATGCTGATGTTCTTATGTTCGTCACCATCGAGGTCATTGATTTATTTGTAAGTTCTTTGAAATTGATTAAATCAAGCATTTTTTGAAAATCTTTAAGATTCGTCTGATCGATTAATTTTAGGGATGTATCAATGATCGCGCAAAAGTGCTGTTTGGGATCACTTTTATTTATTCTTTATTATTTTATTTCAAAATAAAAATCTATTTGATGATAGTTGTTATGTTTAAAAATAATCAAAATATCTAAAAATTATTTTAATTATTTTAAAAATAATATTATTTATTTTTAAAAATAAAAAATAAAAATATTTTAAAATATATTTAATAAATATTTTTTAAAAAATAATATACAATATAAAATAAAATTGATGGTAAACAACTCCTTAAATACCTTAATTTCTATTATAAGAAAAAGATATCAATATAAAAAGAATAATTAACAATGACATGAGTTCATCCACAAGAAGTTAGGACTATTAACAAGTTTATCTGTGGCTGGCACATAATCAGCTCAAAAATATTTCAAGTGGCTCTAAGTCTGCTCATAGCTCGAATTGTTCAATTTCGAGTTAACTTAGCTCATTTTTTGAACGACTTTGAGCCAGCTCATTTTGATTAAGTTAGCTCAAATTTAATAAATAAATAAATATTTAAATTTTAAAAAAATAGAATTGAGTACATGAAATAAAAAAATATATGATTTTTAAATAAATAATATTTATGCTTATATTATATTATTTTCTACAATAAATTGAACACTCTTATATTATTAAATTCAAAACTGTGGCTACAGTACTGTTGGTGTCTCCCCGTAGAGAAATTCAAACTAAATTAAAAAGTAATAGTAATAATAATCTAATTAAGATGATTTCTTTAGGAGGCCGTGTCTTTTTTTTGTTAATGAATAATGTTGCTTTCATTTTGACTGTGGGATGCTTTCTGCTTCGACTAGTGACAATTCAGTCGTAGAAAAACGTGAACAAATAGAATACCTTATAAAAATCCTAGTTGATTTTATTACAATTTTGAAAATAAAAGTCAAACTTTATCTTCTAAACAAAGCGGCTTCCGAGCTCAATTTCCACTGTAACTAATGGGTAAATAATTAAAACTATCTTACATTTATGACCTTTTGCAATTAATCTTTGATTTTAGGATTACAAATGAATCAAGCGTTCGATAAGCTAAGAATAGTTTGATTCGGTTAGAGCTTGTTCATGATTGTTTGATTAACTAATCAAACAAGATCACTTCTTAAATACTGATACTGAATAAATTTGGATACTATCTTTGAATAACGTCGAGTGATGCGATTACGGCTCAAATCAGACTTATTTGTGAACAATATTATTTAAATTTTTATTTTGTTTAGGCTTAATAAGCTTTAATTGATGCAGCTCATCTATTTTTTGCAACCAGCTACTTGCGAACATACTTGATTAAAGCTTATTTTATTCATTAAACGAGATGCTTATTAATAATTCAATTTGAACCGAGCTCATGAACAAACTCGAATTGAGCTCAAACTTTATAATGATAAATAAGCTCAAGCTTAAATACTATCCTAAAAAGCTTGAATAGAGCTTGAGCTCGATAATAGTAAGCAAGTTTGAACTTAAACAAGCACATGTCCAGCTCACCTAGGTTCGTTTGCAGCCTTATTTGATTTAACTTAACATGAACAGAATTACAGCTAATGATAGTTTATAAATAAATTTCTTATGAAGGTATTATTGCAAGCCTGAAAAAGAGTGATACAGTAAGGTTTCATTTGTTGAGAATAGCTAACGATCCAATAATATAATATTTTGAGGAGAGTGAGAAATGATTTAAGGAAGCATAATATGATATTTTATACATGATTTGACTTTTTTTAAAATAAGTAAAAGTAAATAGGTAAAATAAGATCTAAAAATCGTAACAATAACTTTTAATAAATTTATGAATGATGAATTGGCTAGAAATGCGTAAAATATATGTAAATGGCTTAAATTCGTTTGTTACATTTGTTTTACTTGATTTTTAAAAAATTGATTTAAAATTATATAAAAATTATGTTCAACTCTAGATGTTGAGTGCAATAAGACTCTAAATTATATCGTTATCATCCCTATTAATACATGCACACTTGATAAAAATATGATTAGATGAAATAGTAGTAGAATCATTGAATGGTGAGTATGATCCTAATTATTTAGACTTAATGTAAGGTCATTTGTAATTGTTTATAATATGAATTTTTTGCTAATAAATGATCTTATAATTGTTAGGAAGAAAAAAAAAGAGAAAATTAGAGTAAATTCAAAACAAAACTAAAAAAAATACTAAATTTTACATGAAAAAAAATCCAAAGATATGAAAAACTACGAAGCCATATCACACTAAGAAATATATTATGAATAAAATTGAGTAAATTTATATGAATATCTCTTCTGTGAAGCGCTCTATTAATCTCCATATCTCACTCACTTCACATATACACTGGGAAATAATAAAAAAGCTCTGTTAAAATTACAACAAATTGCTTAAAATAAATTCTAGCTTTGTAGCGCCATGATGCTGCTCTGTTAGGCTGTCTTCTTTGCATAAGCTCTAGCGTCGTAGTGCTGCATCACAATGCTGAGGCACTAGCTTCTTAGTCTCTTTGGCGAAATCTCACGAATCCTGATGTAACTGACCTTTAGCATTAAGGTGGCGACTTCTCTGTTTTTGAAGCAACTTTTTCTTTTTTTAGTGCTTAAATGCTATACATTAGAAAAAATAAAATACGAGTCTTTGTCCTGGAACCCTCGAGCAGGGGGAGCGTTGCCCTCTACGACCCCTAGCGAGCTCACCGTCGAACTCAATTGATGAAATTGAGAGCTGAGTCGATAATACTTCTCTTATTGATCGGCACTATTAGGCAAAACAAAATAACGATAATTATATAATACTGAATCCTCAATCTCTCTTAAAATAAATAATTTTGCCTAATCCTCTCATATTTTTGATAACTTTCAATCAAAGACAACCCAAATTGATAATTTAGGTGAAATAGTTTCACTTGAATAAGAATTGGGTTAGTTTTTGCCACATCAATTTAATCAATTAAAACAATATGTCTTAGTCAAGCCTAACACAGTATTTGACCCCAAGCCTAGTTTATGGTCAAATTCAAATCGATTGAACGGATAAGTAAAAAAAAGAAAAATTGGGCCCTTCGATACAACATGCGCATAACTTCACCTACCGGCAATTATGACGAAAGGGACGGTAAAAACATGGAATTCATAATGAATCCCATTGTCCAAATTAGTTGCTAAGCTTTCTTGACCTTTTTTTTAATAATATGGATTGGCTATTAGGTCCTGATCTATTATGAAAAAAAAAACGCAAATATTTTTCAAAAAAAATAAATGGTGGAGTTGTTTATTTTATTAAAATTGCGAAGAAAATGTTTGAGCAATATTAATGAGATATTTCAATATAATTGCTAAAAAAGAAATATAATGTAAAGATAATATAATATATTTAAAATAATTTTTAATTGATTAACTAATCACACTATAGATGTAACATTTTTCTTAGATAAAATCAGATAATGTAAAGTAGATTATTGAAAACTTCAATCATGATGAAGATGAATGAATAATCATGATCATTTAAAACAATATACACTAAATAGTGTATTTAAAAATTATTTAAAATGAGCGAACTTCAAATTGAACTAAAGGGTGAACTTAAAATGCACTTAAATTTTAAGTTGCAAACTAAAATTTTAAGTCAAAGTACTAAAATTTTTAAAACTCTTATATTTCAAATGTAATGCTTTTTTTTTTCAGACAGTCAAAAAGTTCCTAAAATTTTCTTTTGTGTATTGCACATAAAAATAAAAAATTAATATTCAATTATCTGTCTGAAATGAAATCGTCAAAACAACTGAAAAAAATAATAATAATAAAACAAAATCGCTAAAACTATTAATACGGTCAAATTCATTGAAACTGTTCCAACTCAATTTAATATTTCCGTCAAACTCTTTGAAATATACCATAAGTAGATTCAACTTAGCAAAATTTGGAATAAAAAATAATAAATTTCAATTTTTTTAAAATAGAATTTTTCTCATTTTATTTAATAAAAATATTCTAATTAAAATTAAATATTAAAGCAGAGCACCCAAATATTAAAATTATTAAAAAAATCAAAATATTTTTTTTTTTCAAAAATACCTTATTTTGAAATTTCACCAAAAAGCTTGAAAAACCAATGATTCCTAATTTTATATTATTTTGATGATGCCCAGCTACCTATAATATTAACCTAATAGAAGGAAGAACAAAAAAATCTCATTTCACCAACCCCTCCTGCACACCCACCCCCTTAACTCAACACGACTCTTAAAGTGGGTAGACCTAACCTAATCGGACGGTTCATAATTTTTCAAACAAATCAGGAATTTTTTATTTTTTAAAATTAAAAAAAATTATGATTTCACTGTCATCTACCAAATAAAAGAAGACCATCGGAGTTGTAGCCCTCCAAGCTTTGTTATGGGTGCTGTGTTCGTTCGCGAGGGGTTTGGTGAAGGAGGGTTAGGTTAAGTAGGTGGATGGCTGTCATTTTCTTTCCTTTTGATTAATCTACTTGATTTGAACATATTGTATTTAGTTATTTTATTTGAAATAACTTTCTTGAAGCTCAATTTTACTCATATTTGCTTTGCTAATGAAGACATATAAATATACAATTTTTTATAGTTTTACTTATAAAGAATTCACATATGATTGAGAAAAAAAATATGATTTTTATGAGAAGAATTAAAAAAGAAAAATTGAAAGATCTAATGAACTATCGGCTGGCCAATTTATAATAATTTTATCAACGATAATAATTGATTTAAACTTGAACTTCTCAACTTTCTCCCAAGCTTCTCAAATTCTCCTTCCATCTTTCATTTTGAATGATGATTTATAATTAGAGACATTTTGATCATTATATAAATCTCAAACACTTGACAATTTATATTGATTTATTTGATCATGATAGGGTGAATTATGATGATTCGATTTGATCTTGCTGAATTGCCGCTGAGCCATTCAACTATAAAGCATCAATTTGGAAGTTATTTTCATCGTGATCTCAAAATTTTATATATAACTTTTGCATTTGAGTTCATTCGCCGATTTGACGATTCTGTATTATTTCATCTCATTAATGAATTTGATTGAATATATATTTTAACTTGAAATCTATGCTTTATTTATAAATTTTAGAGGGATATGCTCCATATTTTTGGATGAAAAAATTCATTTCATTCCAAAATATAAAAAATCACTTTAAGTAAAAATTATTAGGATATATAATATATATATATTATATGTATCAAATTTATTTATTTATTTATTTACTAATTAGCTATTAATATTTATTTATTTTATTTTATATGTATAAAGTAATAATATGTAAATTATTTTATAATTTTATATTATTATATATATATATATTTTTGGTGACTATTTGATTTGAAAGAGAGGGATCATGGCCCCTTTTCTTCTTATTTTTTCCTCATTTTAGTGTGAGTGACTTAGAGAGAGAGAGAGAGAGAGAGAGAGAGAGAGAGAGAAGACTAAAGACTTTCTTTTTTATTTTTTTATGAAGAATATAAAGATTTTTTTTTTCAATGTGTAACGTAAAGAGTTTTTTTTTATTAGTGATGTGAACAGTTTTTTTTTTCTTCTCTTTTATGAAGAGATTTTTTTTTAAAATGAGGAATGCAAAGAGTTTTTTTTTTAATTTAAAATATTATTAATTTCTCTTTTCTCTCTCTCTTTAAGAAGATAAAAAGTTTTTTTTTAATTTTTAATGAGGAGTGTCAACAGTTTTTTTTATTTAAAATATTAATAACTTTCTCTTCTCTTTTTTTTAGGAAGTTGAAAAGTTTTTTTTAATAAGGTATATTTTTTCATTATTATTTTATTTTATTTTTAAAAGAATTTAAAAGTCATTTTTCTAGTAAATACTCCAAAAGTGTAAGGGAAAACTCACCTTCTTGACAACAGATTAGAGGTGATCAGGTACGTCCATAAGAGATTCGATTTTCCCTCGAAAGATGTCCAATTATTCTCGCCGATCAATTTGGGCGATCAGCGTAGCTCATATTATGGCCCGCTTTTCCTAGAGAGAGGCGTCAATCGCCTCGGACCGACCGGGTTAGAGGCGATCAGACTCATAGTTCATGGAGGCTCATTTTCCTTCGAGAGGACGTCAGACTTGTCTAATCACCGAAGTTTGTGAGATCAAGGCTTAGTCATACGATGAGACTCTAATTTTTTCTCGAGAGAGGCATCGACTGTCTCTGTTGGATCGACCGGGTTTGGAGGCGATCAAGGCTCATAGTTCATATAGCTTGATTTCTCGAGTGGTGTCACCGTTTCGCCTGGAGGTTTAGGCACCGCGCTGTAGTTCACATGGCTGGATTTTCCCTTGAGGCGCCACTGTCCTTGGACCGACTTGAGATGATCAAGGCCTGATTCATGACGAGCTCTCGAGAGAGGCGTCAACTGTCCTTGTCGGACCGACTGGGTTTGGAAGCGATCAAGACCCTTAGCTCATACGGTGAGGCTTCGATTTTTCCTTGAGAGAAGTGTCAACTGTCCTCGATGGATCGACCAGGTTTGGAGGTGATAAAGGCCCGTAGTTTATAGAAAATTGATTATCTTGAAACTCTAATAGATGGTTCAACAGTTGACAATAGGAGACTACGAGATCTGATGATATAACACCAACTATCAATATTGATACTTTGATAATCTTCTAGAAGAAATTTCATTTTCCAAATGATTTGGTGACTATTCCTCATAAAAGATTGCAACAAGCTTATCCTCCTCCGTCTTTGCTCCTGTACCTTATAAAGCTATTGCCTTCTGAGATTTGTGATGTACTTGTACCTTCTGAGGCTTTTGCCTACTGAGGTTTTTGATGTACCTATACCTTCTGAGGCTTTTGCCTACTGGGGTTTTTGATGTACTTGTACCTTTTAAGACTTTTTGCCTTTTGAGATTTTTGATGTATCTATACTTTCTAAGTGCTACTGAGATTTTTGATGAGTGGAGACCTTGTCAACCACTTGCTCTCTTGAAGTCTTTCTAGTGAGGACCTTGTCCACTATTAGCTTCCCATCAAGGCTTCCTCAGGGACGTGCCTTCTAGGGGAGGAATCCATAAAAGATTTTTGACCTATCAGAGATTATTTGTCAGAGTCTTTACTCGTTGACGTTAACCTATATAGAGTAGGTGCAAAGTTTTTACCTATTCGAGGTTGTTTGTCAGAGTCTTCGCTCGATGACGTTAATCTGTGTAGAGTATGTGCAAAATTTTCACCTATCCAAAGTTGTTTGTCAGAATTTTCGCTTGATGACATTAAGCTGTGTGGAGTAGGTTACAAAGTTATAGCCTATCCGCGATTGTTTGTCAGAGTGTTACTCGGTGACATTTAATCTGTGTGGAAAAAGTCAATAGCTTTAACTCTCATTAGAGGTTGTTTTGTCAAAGTATGGAGTTAACCTATGTGGAAGTGGTTAAACATTTTGATTCTTCCGAGATTATTTGTCAGAGTATTATTCGATGATATTAACTTGTGTGAAAGAGGTCAAATCAAAATACCCACTTGAGACTGTAGCCAAAGTTGCTCCTTGTCCTTTGCTTATTTTTCATGAGTATGATTAAAGAATCACAATTTGCAAAGCTATATTTCTCTTCTTAATATTGAAATATCTTCCAACTTTGACTTGTTTCCGGTAATCAGATCGAGAATATTGATTTAGACGATCTTTTGAGATTAAGAGTTGCACATAATCACCAACAAAAGCTGAAGGATTGAAATTTGATGAATCTTCATTTTTCTTATTTGTTCCGCGAGAGTAAGATTTTCTTCACCATATAGGTGGTGTTGTTCTGAACATAAAGTTAGATTGTCAACCATTGTGAAGATGTGAAGAGAATGTTTCCCACTAACGACGTCAAACTATTGAGTGCAAGAAACCAGTTGCGGTAGAATAAAACTTCATGCCTTAGCTTCGTTGGGAAATCCAGCACGCACGCAGATAGTTGAAAAGAGAATAAGAAACTCTAAAAATTTTACATGAAAAAATCCCAGAAATAGGGGGAAAAAATCAAGGGGCCTAGCCAAGTAAAAATGCTCAACTATATATTAACTTTGAAGTACATAGTTTTGTCTTCCGATGTAATTACAAGATCATGTGAGAATGACAATGAAATTCCATAGGTTACAACAACTATCAGGGTAGTGTAACTTATGGCGACGTATATAATGACTGATTGACGATAAACAATGGTGATGAACTTCAACTTCTGATCTCTCAACTTTCTCCCAAGTTCGCCTCTAGCTCCTTCCCCTTTCATGACAAGAATGAGGTCTTATTTATAAGATTCTGAGAGGAGCATTTTGGTCATTATAGTCAAAATCTCAAAACACTCCGTCGAATGGTATATATTGATTCATTTGATCATAAATAGTTTTTTTGGTGATTTAACCATTCAAATGATCTTTGATTTGAGTGATCTTAGGCTCGTTAGATTCATCTCGTCGAGCCACTTGATTCAACTATAAGCACGTCAAATTTGAAAGTCATTTGATCATCCAGTGAGTGTCTCAAAATTTCATATATAACTTTTGATTGACCAATATTTTAGTATTGACTCATCTCATGAATTGAATTTGATTGAATATATGCTTTAACTTGAAATCTATGCTTGATTTATAAATTTTAGAGAGATATATCATTCCCTAAAAAATAAATATAAAAGTTATAAAAATAAATAAATAAATAAATATGAAGCTAAGGGTCTATTTGGAGTAGTCGTAGCTTTTTAAAAAGTTGATTGTAAAATTATTGTAGAAAAAATAACTTTTTAAAAATACTGTTGTGTGTGTTATAAATATTAAAAAAAAAATTCAAAAAATAATTTTCTAACAGCCACCACACTCTAATCGATTCTCAAAATAATTCTTTTAAACTTTTGAAAACAACCAAAAAAAGTTAAAAAACAAAGCTCTCATTAACTTTCTGGTTGCTTTTTAAAAAAAATAAAATAATGAGAAAGCTGTCTCAAATGCACCATAAGTCTAATTTTAAATCTTATTTTTATTTTTAAAAATTTTAAAATAATAATAAATATGTTTGTTTATTTGTCATTATTTTTTAATATTTTTTTTAAAAAATAATTAGATTAATTTAATATATTTTATTGTAAAAATAATGGCATACCTTTTTATCCCTAAGCTATCAGAATTAGCTATGCTATGCTGTGAAGAAATTGAGTCCGAATATTTTGGCTAATGTTTAATTGGGATTAAATTTAATGCAATATACAAATTAATTGATTATCATATATTATAATTATCTGAAAATAAATTTAATAATTTTAAAATATATCAGATTTAAATTTCAGTAAGAATTTTCAGCTCAAATTTCCTCATCATCGAATGTGTATATATAAAAATGATTTAATTTCATAAATAGATATGCACCCGCACATCTCCTTAGGAGTGTGCATTTGCTCAGATTAGACGGATCAATTTTCTAATTTGTAATCCGTCTTGAAATTCATAATCCGATAATACCATTCGTATAAGATTTAATATAATCCGAATCAATCCAATCTGAAAAATTTTTTTGGAATTTAGATTCGATTTTTAAAAAACTGAAAATATGTAATGTGATTCACTTAATAAATCTTTCTTTTATTTATGGATTTTTTTTTTGCTTGTTTGGCTCAATAATTGCATCCAATTTCAGCTTAAATCTTGATTCATGTGCTATTTGATTATAAGTATGATTTAATTGAAGAAAGAGTTAGCATATATTTTAAATTGAGTTAATCTTGCAGATGTTCAATCTTCATAATTATTTGAGATAATATATGTCAACTCTGATCAAATTCTTAAAAAATAATTTAAAAAATATTGAGATTGGTTATATCATGTGAATTTATTCAACAAAATGAGAGATTTTCAGCTTGCATGATTATAATAAATATCTGACAAATTTAAACATATAATCATATATACAAAAATACTTGATACAAATTTCATGAAATCAAAATGTCAAAAATTTTCAAAGTAATAATAAATAAATTTGAAAAAATTGAATGTCTAATAAACAAGAAAAAATACATATTAAGAGACTTAAATGCTAATTTCAAGAGTCTAAGACCTACAATAATAAATCTGCACTACCAAAAAATCTTAAAAAAATTAACTGATTAGAATCATGAGATAAAATAAAAGAGAGACTAAAAATGAAAGTAAAATTCAAAAGAAAAGAAAGGCTTTTATAAAAATTTACTAAGAACAATGAGAATATAAAGCATCCAAACTATTGGAGGTTACAATCACATATAATCTACCATTATAGTAAATGAAATATAACATCAAAACTATTATTCAAAGCCATAGAACGAAGCCACCAAGAGTAGCCACCAGAAAAAAAGATTAAAATAGAGAACCGTCAAGTACTACAATTGCAATTGATAAACCAAGTAGTAGTAGGAAGAGCATTCAACCACCATTTTACAAGAAATAAAGGAGAAGAAAAAAGAGCAACAAAAAAGAGAAATCAATGAGGAATTAAGTGTTTCAAATAAGAGTATCATATTTTTTTGATACAAAAAAATAAAGAGATAAAATTACATTGCCATTAAACCTATCAAATATGGATAATTGCTAAGGATGATCTATCAAAGATGATTTTTTTGTAATAATCAGAAAACCATACGATATTTATAACTGCTAAAACTAGAAAGATCAAATAATGAAGATGAAAGGGGAACACCATCATGCCATTGCTTGGAAGAAATGAATCAAGATCTGCAAAGTTCCAAATAGGTATCAACATATAACTTACAAATGCAACAAAATTGATTCCATTTCAATTTATTCTGGGTACTAAATCAAGCATAATCAATTTTGAGATGATTCAAATTTAAAATCCTTTAGTTGGAGGATGGGTTTGAACCCTAGCATGAAAAAAGCATAGCAAACTACCTCCCAATAAAGCAACTATAAGATATATATATCAACATCAACACCAAAGTGACAAAAAATAGCTTGAATTGGTTTGAGTTGACCTCTGATTAAAACTGAAGCATTTCAAGCAATGTTTATCCACAATCATGCATCATTTCTTATGGCAAGATATATTGATCGAAACATGGTGCCTAAATATAGTAATTTCTAGCTAAAGGTTGAAACACCCACCTATTAGAACCGAACACATAAATACTGCAAAAACATGGTGCCTAAATATAGACATACAAGTGATATTATAGGAGGTTTTCAATATAAATACCCATTCTTATCTTACCATTCCATGAAATCTTTTAGCTAATTCCCGTGGAAGCTTACTTGCCACTAAACATGTAGACAAACATATAATCTAAGGGGATCAGTTGAGGATACATATCCACTACATCAAATTCAATATATCTTAGTTTGAACTTGGGATCAAGTACAACTGCAAGATAAATATTCATATTCATTTTATCAACACATCCCCAATACTTATCAAACTTTAATTTCATTTTCTTTGCCATGCTACTAACTTCAAGATCATTATGGGATTCTTAACTTTGAAACACACATCAGACCTCCGTAATCTCATGAAAGAATATATTTGAAATGACATATAAGAAACTGAAAATGCGCAGAGTCAGTTCATAAAATCTTTCTAAGAAAGTAATAAGTCTTCTCTCCTTCTCCCAATCATCACCACATGGAACTCCACCATGATTTGCATCCACTTCCTTCTCCAACTTTACTTTAAATTGAGGATCAACCTCTTCATATCTCTCAATAGATTTTTGAAACTGAAGCATTGAATTTAACATCAGATATGTAGAATTCCACCTTGTAGGTACATTCAAACACAACAAATTTTATTTGATTTCAATGTATTCTTTGAATTTTTAAGTCTTGATGGTGATCTAATGTACCTCAATCTTACACATTGTACAAATTTATCAACCTCCTTAATTCCATCTTGAATAAGATTTAATATGTGCAAATACATCTCATATGTAAGAACTTATAATCAAGAACACTTCCTCTCGCTAGAAAATTTCTTGCAAATGATTGATATCATTATTGAGCTAGAGATTATCAACTAGATAAATACCGCATTATTACCTAATCAATCAAACATCTCTACCTCGCCCAACAATCTCCCTCTATGACTATATATGACAAAATTAATGAATCTCTTATTTAACTTCCAATCTTCATCAATATAGTGCGGTTAGACACATGTAATTAATTCTCAATTGATGTCCATTGTTATAAACCCTTGTAGTTGAATCTGTAATATTTTTTTCAAAGCATTCTTCTCATCTAAGTAAAATTGAAAGCAGCCACGAGTGAGTGTCCAACGGAAATATATTTTAAATATTGGGCAACATTGAGTCATAAAATATTTGAACCCATATCCTTCAACATGTTTAAATGGTAATTCATCAATATACCATGGTATAAAAAGCTTTTCTACTTCTTAATCAAACCTCTAAGCTTTGAGACCTCTAGTATTTTGTTCACCTTTTCCACTAGGTTGCAATATTAGTAGAGTTTGACTTTTTTCCATGTTATGAGGATTTTTCTGACATACAAAAAGATGTGTCCGTAAAGTTGTAGTACCATTAAGCTTCGTATCACTATAATAAGTCTTCCCACAGTAGTTACATTTACTCATCTTTTATCCATCGAAACTATTAAATTTAGTAAGATGATCCCAGACATCAGATCTTGGTTGGACTATCTTTCTTATTTTCTTTTCAAAAGATGACCTGCTACTTGAAGCACTTGAAACACAATGAGGATTATCTTGGTTGATATGTATTTGATTTTGGGAAGAACCAATCATATTAGAACTCTCTTCACAATGAGACATCTAATCAAAGTATAATGAGATCAAGAAAGAATAAGTCAAATGAGAGTAGAAAAAAGTAATATCAAATTATTTTTGTTCAAACTTCTATGAAAATAATTGCTAACATGAATATAGACATATAGTTAATAGTCTACTTTTTTTTAGCTAATCATATACATAAATGGTAAAAATAAGCTTGCATGATTGTATCACCAGTAAAGCCAAATGCATCATGCATTTCAATTTTCAAAGATCTAATCACCAAATTCCAACTTTTAGTTTACTAATTACCACTTTGAGCACCACATATCATTAGTTTGCGAAACTGATAAGCTATAATGAGCTATGTTTAAGCCAACTTCAATTAGACTGGTAGTTCATCAGTAAGTACATTTAATGAATACAACAACAAACCTTTATCCTACTACGTGGGGTCAACTACATGAATTCTTCTTCTCCATTGTGTCTTATTAAGTATCGAATTATAATATATTTGTGATATTGAAGATTAGGGTATTACATATGTAAAAATTGAAGTTTAGATGTTAGATATGTAAATACATAAGAATTTTGTGATATGTATTAAATCCCCCAAATAAAAACAGTGGCATCTTAAGAGTAGCGTGTAAGCTCTATGCCAAAGTGGGAGAAACATAGAATAATAAGTATAGCTTAATTCAATAAAAAATTTTAAAAAATGAGGAATGCTTGAATAAATTATAAAGTTTACAAAAAATTAAATATAATATTTAAAAGAAACCAAAAAATTGGAATAAAGTGGGATCAAAAATTGAGATGAAAAAAGGGAATTAGTTACATATTACACAATTTGTATGTATTTACATATATAACATCTTAATTTTATTATATATATATAATACTCTAAAGATATATAAATATAATTGTGTGATATGTATGTAAATCTTCTTAAGCTCCTTCACATACAAAACACACACACACACACACACACATATACATATATATATAATATATATATATATATATATATATATATATATATATTCATTGACTATAATCCATAACCAATATTAAGAGAAAGTTGTTTCAAACAAATAATAATAACAAAATCATCTGACAACATATTTCATTGATATAAAAATGTAAAATCATAGTAGGAAAAAGAAGAGAGCTAGAGAGTAAGCATTAGCCAACAACCTAATAAAAAAAAGGTCATCCAATAAATGACAAATTTTACAAAATATCAAATTTATAAAACCTTTAGTCATAACATGCCAAAATTATGTAGCCTAATGTTCCTTCCCTTTTCATTTCCTCCTCTTATCGGAAATCACCATTTTCAATTTCAAATGAATAACAAACATACCAGAACATCACATACTATAAAATATGTCATTATGCTGCTATCATAAAATATATAGTAATATTGAGACAATAAAAAGATATAGTCTCTTAATTTTAATCATGTGATGTGAATAATTGAAGCTATTCTTGTAGCATTTGCAATAGAATAACCTCAATACAATATGTTACTCACATGAGAAATAACTTTTCTAATCAACTTTATGGCATAAGCGTACCTAAAAAAAATAAATGGTTGTAATTTTTTATCTACTCTACAAAAATTCATCTCTATAATGATAACAAATTTCAATAATTTTGACACCACTAGAAGAAGGCTGTTGACCTTCACATCTATATTAAATTTCAAGTCAAGAAAATATGATGAAACATATACAGAGTGGAAGATTTTTGCTGGGCTAGGCCCCGTGGTTTTTTCCCTCTTTTCGAGATTTTTTCACGTAAAAATTTATAGAGTTTTATTGTTCACTCTTTAAATACATGTGTGTGCTGGATTTTATAACAAGCTAAGGTTGAACTCTACCATAACTAGTTTTCTAGCACGCACAGCTTTAACATCGCTGGAAGAGAACCCTTCAAAATTCGTGAACGCCCTCGTTATGGCCAATAGGCGCAACACTCGGAACAACGGAGCCTCCCGCTCCAACTCCCGTCACTCTCAAAACCAATCCTTGAACCAAGGACACCAAGCTTCACTCTCCCTGATAGGTGTGACCACGAAGGCGATAGGAATCTCTTTAGAAGATCGTATCCGTCAAATGGAAGAGTCTCAAAATGAGATGATCCGACTTTTGTGAGGAACACAACAGCCACTGGTAAAACACATCTCCCCCAAGATCGATCGTTAGCCATGGGAGGTCAAAATGCTAATCTCCTTGACACTAAAGTTCCTCCGCGTAAAGACCGTGATGCTGATCTCCTTGACACTGCTAGTTCTACTCATTCATCACGTGCAGCTCAACCGACTGTTAATCCACCAATTATTGTTGGTAGCTTGACACATTCTCATCCTATTGACCCCACTCGTCATGTTATACGTATAGAATTATGATACTTAATGCAAGATGAATTTCACCTTCAAGACAGAAATCATCTTCCCCCTCACCGTGGCTATGAAGAATCCTCATCTTTAACTAAAGTTATTCTTCAACATCCTATTCCCATGGGTTTCAAGCTTAGCATTGATTCTTATGATGGGCGATGACCCACATGAACACATCGACAGGACTATCATGCATATCCAACGCTACACCGCTTGTCGTCTTTTCCGGCAAGCTGCACTCTACTCCTTCGGGATCCATCCACCTTTGACAAACTCGCTAAGATTTTTGTGGAATAATTCATTACAAATAGGAGGATCATTAAAGATTCCTCCCATCTCTCTGTCATTCATCAGAATGAGGGTGAATCACTTAAGGAATACTTCCAGAGGTTCTCCTTAGAACTTTGCCAAATGCCCGAGTAGACCTAATTAAGAGGAGTTTTCCTTGAGGACTCGTCGGGGCCTTTTACTCACTAATGACACCATCCGCTCATATGCCGACAGTTCATGGAAGCACAAATCGCCGATGAGGCTATTAATGCCCATCACAAATAATTTGAACAATCTGTGAAAATATAAGAGGAATGGACCGCATCAAAGAAGCAACAAGGCAACCGTGATCTCCCTCCACGGCCCCCATATCAACGATGTGAACCATGACCAGAAAAAGAATACACATAGCTGAACACATCTCGTGTCAACCTCCTGATGGCTATTCGAGATGAAGAAAATATCAAGTGGCCATATCCACTGAAACCAAATTCAGGAAATCAGGAGCAATATTGTCACTTCCATCGAAGTCGTGGACATACTACTGAGGCATGTAAACAACTCAAAGAAGAAATCGAGAGGCTCATTCAACAAGGATATATCACATTTGTGAAGAATCAATCAATAAAATAAACATACCTCCAACCGGGGCAACCAGACGTCATCACAAAAATAATAAAATAATCATCAAACAATTGGGGAAATTGAAACAATCGCAGGAGGACTAATACTATCTAATCAAGTTCTCATTAACACCTCTGAAAAGCCAAAGTTAAAGAAGTTTCATATTGATCATTCCATCACTTTTAATGACTCAGACTTAGAAGGAGTCCATGTTCCTCATCAAGATCTACTTGTCATCAGTGTAGGGATTGGTGACCCATGCTATAATGTTAAGATAATTTTGATTGACAATGAGAGTTCTATTGATGTCTTATTTTACTCTACATTTCTTAGCATGGGCCTAATTAGGGAAAAGCTCCAACCCATTGTAGGACCATTATATAAGTTTGATAATCGCCCTGTGTGAGTAGAGGGGACAATCACCCTTCCTGTTGTCCTTGGTGAATTTCCTTGACAAGTGACTCATTTAATCCAATTCATGGTGGTCAAGTCAGATTCAACATAACATCTTTGGAAGGCCCTCAATCAATACTTCAATATCTCATCTCAAGATGAAATTTCAACTCCCGTTGGAGTTGGGGTGGTCTATGGAAATCAACAGATAGCACAATCATGCTACCTCAGATAAGCTCAACCATGCCTTTCTGTGACCTTCAGCATCGAAGATTTTAATTTTTGAGATGAAGGAGTACCCTGGAAAGCTTCCCCTATCGAAGACTTGCTCTCTGTTGCATTATCAGATGACCAACCATTACGAATAGTGTAAGTTGAATCTATGCTCTCAGATGAACAAAGGGAAAAATACATAGACTTCTTGCATAGAAATCAAGACATCTTCGCTTGGAGTCCGACGGACATGCCGGGGGTCGACCCCAATGTGATCATGCACTCCCTCAAGATTGATCCGACATTCAAACCGATCATCCAGAAGAAGTGAAGTTTTGCACGATCGCTCCCTATTGAAAGAAGTTAACAAGCTTCAGAAGAGATTCATATGAGAGGTACATTACCCTACATGGCTAGCAAATATTATTATGGTTATGAAAATAAAATGGAACAGAATCAGAATTGTATTGATTGACCTAATAAAAGCTTGCCCAAAGATAATTTTTCTCTCTCGAATTGATCAATTGGTTGATGCTACGGACATCAAATGCTCAATTTTTTGGATGCTTACTCGTTACAATCAAATAAAATGGACCCAATGGATGAAGAAGCTACATTTCAAACATATAAAGTTTATACTATTACCAAGTTATGATTGTTAAAAAATGGTGATACTTATCAACGCTTATGAATAAGTTTTAAAGACCTATTAGGCCGCACAATGGAGGTGTATATGGATGACATGTTAGTAAAAGCTTGAAGAATCACATCATATTTGACTTAGAAATATGCTTTAACCTTCTTCGACGTTATAACATGACTTAATTCACTGTGTGATTTTGGGGTTACATCGAGAAAATTTCTTGGATTTATGGTAACCCACGTGGATAGAGGCCAACCCCGAAAATCAAAGCTCTCAAAGATATGACTCCAAGAATATCAAAGTTCAACATTTTAAATGGATGAATTGCTGTTATCCCGCTTCCTAGCCCATTTGGGGATAAATACTGCCATTCTTTAAAATATTAAAGGAGCTAAAAATAATAATTTCAATGGACCGATGAATGTCACCGCTTTTGAGAAACTATTTAGCATCTCCACCCCTACTATCCAAGCCTATTCAAGGAGAGATGTTATACTTATATCTCGCAGTCTCTTCCCACGCGATAAGCTCAGTTTTAGTGTGAGAAGAAAATGGGACACAACGACCAATTTACTATGTCAGCAAAATTCTCCCTGACATAGAAAGTCGTTATCCACTTGCAGATAAGGTGGCTCTGGCTTTAGTTTTCTCAGCATAAAAATTACGTCCATACTTCCAAGCTCACACTATCGGCGTTTACACTCATTTACCATTAAGGGCCATCCTACGTAAAACCGTAAGCATTTAGGAGGTTAATCAAATGGTAGAATTGAGAGAGTTTGATATAAATTTTCTCTCACCGCTATAAAGTCTCAAGTACTCATAGACTTTATAGTGGAATGCATTGCCCAACCCAGAGAGCTATCTACATGCCTTTCATCTCCTCAATGGACCTCTATGTTGATGGAGCTGAAGTAGTCAGTGCGGAATCTTATTTTTCCCCAAAGAAATACCTTAGAGTATGGACTTCGCTAAAATTTCAACTAACTAATAATATGAATATGAACACATCATGGGTTGAGACTCATTTATTAACCTGAAGCTCAAGACTTAGTGATCCACACTGACTCTCAGCTTGTCGCCTCCCAAGTTGAGGGAAATTTTAATATTCATAATCCTCAGCTGGCATAATACCTCAACTTGGTAAAATTTCTTCTTGCCCATTTCAAGACACATCAAATCATTCACATACTGCGAGAGAAGAATACTCGAGCTGACGCTCTCGCTAAGCTTGCTACATCTATTACTAGGGATCTATTTAAGAGAAGGCATGTTGAAGAAATATATTTTTCTAGTATCCAAGGGTCATGGGTAATCAAGCAATTAATGAGATAAAGGAACATTCATGGATGGACCCTATCCTCTTTCTACAAGAAGAAACCCTTCAAGACCCAACTCATCTCAAGACAAGCTTCAAACTTTACTATTATCGAGGTGAACTATACAAACGAGCTTTCTCTCGACCTCACTGTGAGGCTATTTAAGAGAGGTTCACTGGATATGTGGAGAACACCTAGGAGGAAGGGCTAACCCTTAAAATTATAAGACAAGGGTTCTTGGCCTATGATGAAACAAGACGCCTTGAGTTCACAAAAAAAAGTTGTCGTTGCACTCTAACCTCCCTCTCACATACGGTTCTCTCATCCATTCAAAGCCCGACCTTGCTTGGGGATTGATATCATGGGACCTTTTCGATAGCATCGGCAAAAAAGTTTATCATTTTAGTCGACTACTTCACTAAATGGGTGGAAGTCGAACCACTCGCTAAAATCATGGAGGCAAATGCTAAATAATTTTTTTGGAAAAATATATGTCGATTCTCTTCGCAAAGATCATCACTAACAACAAAACCCAATTTACTGGAAAAGTCTTTACGTCCTTTTGCAAAGATCTTCACATTCAGCTGCTGCATACGGTAGCACATCCTCAAACTAACGGACAGACTGAAGCTACCAACAGGACTATACTCAAAGGACTAAAAACATGTCTTGAGAAGGTCGGAGGGCAATGGGTTGATGAGCTTTCTAATGTTCTTTGGGCTTACCGCACTACATCACCCACCCCGACTGGTGAGACACCATATAACTTGTGTTTCTACACGTAAGCTATTATACCAGATATCGGGTTCCAAGTCCAAGAGTTCAATTATTCAATCATGATGGTAATGAAGAAAAACTCGACAAGACCTGACCTACTCCTCAAACTTGTGACATGGCCCTCTTCGCATCGCTTCCTATCACCAAAGGGTAGCTCATCACTTCAATGTAAGAGTAAAACCTGTCCCATATCTATCGGTGACTCGTCCTACAAGTCTCAAAGTCAGTAAAAGACCTCAACGCAATAAACTCTCACCTCTTTGGGATGACCCATATGTGGTTATAGCTATGGTAAAGCCATAAACATTCAAGCTCAAGGATCCAGAGGGAAAAACTTTACCTCGAACTTGGAACACTGAAAATTTCCAAAAATATTATCAGTAATTTCTACTGCATAATTATTGCAACTTTTATTTTATCTCGTTTGTCATTTTATCTTCATATAGCTGACCCCACTTAGTGGGATAAAGACTTATTATTGTTGTCGTAATTTCTTCTTGAAACTCATATCTGTTAAAATCATCTTATGATTGTATCACCGAACTTATCAGAGTAATGAATTTATAGCTTATTTCTTCTTCATTTAATCCTCCCACCTGAGAAATATACAACTCACGTTGTATCTCAATCGAGACATAATCAATCCCAAAGGGACTTGATCGGACCTCTTCCATACAAGTAAGAAGTCAAGTAACACTTTTGTGATACCTGTATAGTCAAAAGGTCCTTGGACATCCCGCCCTCTTCCATACATTAACGCCATCAAGTAACACTTGACAAACCTCGATTAAAAAATCTTGGATTCAATTCAACCTCATCCGCAGCAAGATGCCAATAATATTCATTACCCCATAAAAAAAAAGCAAAATAAGAGTATCATCTAAAATTTATTTATTTTCATCGATACATTAACATGATGATATAAGAAAGAATCAAGATTCTCATACAATAACAATACATAGATAAAAAAATGCATCCTCAAGTGACGCTACATCATATCGCTTGGTGATATCAACGCCCTCCTCACCAGGAGATGCTCTCGACTCACTCTCAACTCTTCATCTCCTAAACGAAGAGTCTTGAGATACTTGAAGAGATAGATCCTCAATACTAGCTCGGTCTTGCGATGCACTAAGCGGATTCCTTTAGGAACCTGGATGAAGCCCTCCTCTAAACATTGATGCTCCAAATCCTTCACTTAACATCAAGAATATGATTACGAGCTTCTGACATGGTCTTCGATTATGTGATAAGCTAAGGGAGTCTTCCACTTCTTGCCTTCAAGGAGATTTTATTTGCTTAGCTTTGACATTATATGCTCCTTCTCAGAAAGATGGTCTTGTAATGCTTTCTTCTCCAGTTCGAGCTCTCTTCTCGCAGTGCCTTGAGTCTTTTCTCTTTTAGAGTCTCGTCCTCACCTCAATCAGCTCATCATGAGTGCACTCCACCTCCTGACACTGGAGAGAAAGAGAAGTCGACATGTTCGCTAGCTCAGTTCTGCACCCGGTTAGCTGATCCTCCAAAGTCGCCACATCTTTGGCCTTAACACTCATCTTTCTCTCATACTCGCCTTGCAGATATTTTACCTTCACAAATTTAGTATTCCACTTGTCTAAAGAGACACCCAAATGAGCTATTAGCCTTAATGTTTGAGTTACCTATAAAGAAAAAAAAAACCATCACAAAAATTACACAAAAGAAAAGAAGGAGGAAAAGAAGAAAAGAAGAAAGAAGGGAAGACAACGTACCAATTCATCTCGCGTTGATGCGTGCATATGTGATTTAACACCTCTTAGAATGTTCTTGAAATGAACTCCCCATCATGAGTTAAAGCTAAACTCTCGAGGAGCCAACGGGCGAACATCTTCTTCTGAGATATCGGCGTAGTCACTTAATGTCTTCTTTTCTTTGGGAAGAAAAATTACCACCACCGATTTGTGACGGGCTTCTTGAAAGAACCTATGAATATGAGGAGACCATTCATGACCTCTTTAGTGGAAAAGAATGAGATTTCCCTGGTTGGATGGAAAGACCAACCTTGAACATTCTATCTTCAACTATGTATTTGCTAATGTGACGTAACTCATGCTGTAAGCTTTCTTCATTAGGAACATTAAGAGTTGCTAAGATCTCATTCTCTTCAATCAGCAATGGATCTGGAAGGTCACTCAATCTTTTTCATCTCTCAGGAAGGCCCCACTCATTTTTCACAAAAAAAATTAGACAATTTTTTAGATCCGTCTAAAATTCTATCCAATTCTTTATAGTTCGATAAGAAACACATCCTTGAGTATCACATGTGAATCTACACATTCGACACAAATATTTGATGTTCAAAGTAACACCACGCTCTCTACAGAAGATAGTCAAACCAACGATGACCATTAAAGCTCAAAATAAAAATTGTGATAAAGCTACACCACATATTTTGAAGATCTCGATTAACTCGAGAGCCAAAGGGAATCATAGTCCAGCATGATGAATCATCTCAGAAACAGTAAAATACCCTGGTGGAGGTGAACAGACTCGATCAGACTTTTTAGCAATAATGACCACCAACTCATTAGGAAAGTGAAATTTTCTACGGAACACCATTAAACTATCTGATGTGATAGTGAATGATATATCGTCTATAGTCGTCACATTATGGGTTTTCTTCTAGCCATCACCCTGTGAAAATACATGATAAATAAAGAGGAAGAAATGACAAAAATCTGGAAATTTTGTAAAAGCGACTTACTTCTAATACGGTGTATCTTTTTTTGACTCTCTCGCTCACGGATAGCTTGGGATAAAATTTTTCACCTACGATCTGACGAAAAAGATACACATACATATGAGAAAAAGAGAGAGAGAGAAGATACTCCCCTCTAATGATGCTCAGAAATTACTTGCCAAACTTTCTGAGTCGTTCGAACGATGGTTCCAGCTTCTCCACCACTTGGCGGTTATCAACCATCATTGAAGTTTCAAGAAATCCAATTTCCTACAAGAAGAAGTAGGAACTATGAGCCTTGATTGCCTCCAAACTCGGTCGGTTTGATAAGGCGTTCTTTCGAGGGAAAATCAAGGCTCACATTATGAACTGGGCCTTGATAGCCTCCAAACCCGGTTGGTCCGACAAGGGTAGTTAACGCCTCTTTCGAGGGAAAACTGGAGCCTTGTCGTATGAACTATGGGTCTTAATCGCCTCCAAACCTGGTCGGCTCGACAAGGGTAGTCAACGCTTCTTCGAGGAAAAACCGAGCTCAGTATGAACTACGGCCTGATCGCTCGATGACCCTCCAAGAAGAAGAAATATTATAGCGGTGGAGAATGTGCCTTCTCCGCCTTAGGGGTTTTAGACCTCATATAGGAACAAAATCATCAAAAATCATCAAAAACCATAAAAAATCATCAGCGCTTCTCCCCTCGGGCGCGTTCGCGCACATCGCATGCCGCCCAATGTGGCTGGGGAATGTCGTGCAGGTGTGTGGCGCATGGACTAGCATACCAGCCGACGGCCGACATCGCGACTCTCTGACGCCGCCACGACGAGGGTCGCTCAGCGCCACGGACTCCAGCGGGTGCCCCGTGCAGTAAGTTCTCGATGTTAACCTCGAAATCTTCTTCGTGTATCCGCACATGCCTGCTTTGTGATCATAACCTTGTGCTCTCATGAAGATCTGTTCTCTCAAAATATATGGTTAATGGACCCATAAATTTCATTGAAGAATTTTCTATTTTCAAGTATATAACATATATATTTTGGATAATTGAGATAATGTCCAATAAAAGGCGATAATGACATGAAAATTCTACTAATCGGCCACACTTCATAAAGAGGTCTTGATGCTGCATCTGCAAAAATAGTCTCACACTGAGCATTCCATGGGATCCTTTCTTTTCGTTGTGTTGGTTAACCATAGTTGCCATCACATGTGACATTGAAATTCAAATCAAGCCCAAACTTAATGAGAAATGCGGAAGGCCTCATCCATTGCCAAGTCCACACTAATGAAAAAACAGAAAATAAGCTTATCAGACGATATAGTGCCTTGATGTGAGTTGGTTGTTGTTGTAAGAGTGATTGATCTTATTAAGAGAGAGAGAGAGAGAGAGAGAGAAAGAGAGAGAGCAACATTAATTATCTATATGAAGTTCATAGATTTGGTGACCGACCAGTTCAGAGTTAAGGCGGATCAAGGGGGATTGAGTGAAAGTCACTTTGGTGTTGAAAAAATCAAAGTTGAAGCTGTGATCAAGCACTTAAAATGTCATTAAAAACTTTGGGATATCAGTTAAATCACTAAATAGCCTTCAAACATAGAGTGTTTATAATCAAATCGAGCATCTCGACGAGCCGGATCTAACAAGCCCAAGATCTGACAATTCTGACTTCATTTTGAGCATTCAAATACTTAAAATACATCAAATGATCAAAGGAATCAGCGTTCGATGAAGTGGAGTGGTTCGAATTTTGCATGTATGGAGGCATCCTCACTATAAAAATACTCATTCATATGGCGACTGAAGCAAGAGATGAGAGCTCTAAAGCGAAGATCCTCCAAGATCGTGTCACCACTGACGGTCGTCAACCACCGGCCGTAGCCGATCGCCGCCACTCTCGCCGTCGTCAATCTTTTCTGCTCCATCATGACGACCTTCATCGTCGGTCGATGTCCTCATTTTATCGTCTACTTCTCAGCTATTTACCCAGCAACGCGTTGTTGTTTTCTTCATATACAATTTTGAAATCCCATTATCGGAAAATTTTGTACTGAAATAGATACATAGTGGAAGATTTTCTTTGCTAGGCGTGATTTTCCTCTTTTGAGATTTTCGTAAAAAAATTTGTGAAGTTTTCTCACTCTTTAAATCGTTGTGCTTTGGATTTTATAACAAAATTTAACTTTCATCACTTTGGTTTTTACTGCAATATATATATATATATATATATATATATATATATATATATATATATATATATATCACATAATTTTTATTTATTTATATATTTAATATCTAAACTTAAATATATATAACATTTTGAATTTTAATATCACATTAAAAATACAATCATCTTTAAAAAGTAAAATATAACTTTTTAAGTATAAAAAATATTAAATAAATAAATATTTAATTTTAATTATTAGATATATAAATAGATAAAAATTGTGTGATATGTATATAAATCTTCTTATAATAAAATATATTATTATTTTGAATTATTTATATTAAAATTGTTTTATTTTTAATTTTGAGATTGACTTTACCTCTTATTGCGTGTTATGTATATAAATGATCTAATATAAAAATTCAGTAACCGCAAAGCCTCAAATAATTTGTACATGAGCAGCTATAGGAGGGTTTGGAGCCAAATCAACCAATAACCAGACCCAAATCATGTGGTCGCTGTCTCTCCGCTTCGATCGCCTATAAAACTCTTCCTCCATTCTCCCACCGTGCCCTTCGTCACAAACTTCTCACCACCTATTCTTTCCCCTCACCGCCACTCCTCCCCTCGCCCCACCCTCTGCTGCCTACGCAATGGACTCCGTCGCTTCATGGGGACTTGCCCCTCTCTCCTCCGTCGATCCAGAGATCCATGACCTCATCGAGAAGGAGAAGCGCCGCCAGTGCCGCGGGATCGAACTCATTGCCTCCGAAAACTTCACTTCCTTCGCCGTCATCGAAGCCCTTGGCAGTGCCCTCACCAATAAATATTCTGAGGGCATGCCTGGCAACCGATACTATGGTGGCAACGAGTTCATTGACGAGATCGAGAACCTTTGCCGATCCCGTGCTCTCGAAGTCTTCCATCTCGATCCCGAGAAATGGGGTGTCAACGTCCAGCCTTACTCAGGAAGCCCGGCTAATTTCGCCGCTTACACCGCGCTTCTTAATCCCCATGATCGGATCATGGGGCTAGATCTGCCTTCAGGCGGCCATCTCACTCATGGATACTACACAGCCAGCGGGAAGAAGATCTCTGCCACTTCTATCTACTTTGAGAGCTTGCCGTATAAGGTGAATTCCACGACTGGGTACCTGGATTATGATAAGCTCGAGGAAAAAGCCTTGGATTTCCGTCCTAAGCTCATAATTTGTGGCGGGAGTGCGTATCCGAGGGATTGGGATTTTGGTCGGTTCAGATCCATTGCTGACAAGGTCGGGGCGCTGCTGCTTTGCGACATGGCTCACATCAGTGGCCTTGTTGCTGCGCAGGTACGGTTTGTTCGTTCGATTCATTTGTTGTGCTACTTTTCTAGTATTATTTCTCGTGTCACGTTTGTTTACTCGTTGGTTTAGATTTGAGAGATATAAATCTGCTTGGTTTTTGGTGTGTGAGCAAATGAAGTGTTTGGATTTTGTGTTTTATAATGGGTTTTAGGAAATCTATGATTTGGATTTGCGTACGGGTGATTAGAAAACTAGCTTTTTTGACTTAAGAGCGATGTAATGTGTGGGAAACAGCTTGGCCTAGTGTGGTTTCTTCGGTCCGAAATAAAGTCCATGTGTCGATATAACCTTGTTTAATATGACTTATTCTAGGTAAAGCAATATTGGATCTTGGAATTTATTCCTGTTTCTATCTCACTTCATATGCGCTGCAAGTTTTACTTGAACATATTATCTTGCAATTGATGTGTGGTCCAATTCTCTGGACTTTATCCTGATTCAAGATCCAAAACGGGTGACCGATTTAAGACGGGTCGTGCATGCTGGTTTCAATTAAACCATGCAAAAGTTGAAATTGAACCTTGTAGATCATGCATTATTGTATTATGCTTGGACGGTTCATAAAGATCTTCAAGTATGCTTCTCTTTCGGAGCCAAATTTGGATCCATCTTGGAATAGTCGTAGTACATCTCAGTTGCCTAATCTTCCATTGCCATCTTTGTTGCAGGAAGCTAACGATCCATTTGAACACTGTGATATTGTCACAACCACAACCCACAAGAGCCTTAGGGGTCCAAGATCCGGCATGATTTTCTACAGGAAGGGCCCAAAGCCACCCAAGAAGGGACAGCCCGAGAATGCAGTTTATGAATTTGAAGACAAGATCAATTTTGCAGTTTTTCCTTCCCTCCAAGGAGGTCCTCACAATCACCAGATTGCCGCATTGGCAGTTGCTTTGAAACAGGCCTCATCACCGGGATTCAAAACTTATGCTAAGCAGGTTAAGGCAAATGCCGTTGCCCTTGCAAACTATTTAATAAACAAGGGATACAATATTGTGACCAATGGAACAGAGAATCACCTTGTCCTCTGGGATCTTCGTCCTCTTGGCTTGACTGGTAATATTAGCTGTCCATGTTTTGACAGCTTGATCAGTTGGGTATTTTTTATGCTACCGTCTTTTTGAATGTCTTATATATTTTGTCCTTGATCGTATGTAGGGAACAAGGTGGAGAAGGTTTGTGATCTTTGCAACATAACACTCAACAAAAATGCTGTCTTTGGTGATAGCAGTGCCTTGGCTCCCGGCGGTGTCCGGATAGGTGTGACACTTCTATTCTTATGTGATTATTTTCCCTCTAAATTATTTTGTTTGTTTTTTTTTTGTTGTGATACTGAGAATTTACTTGCCAAAACTACTTTTTTAGAAAAGTAAGTTATTTGTTTTCAATTATTATTAAAATTCATAGATCTCAAAGCTCTCAGAATCTATTTTGATATTAGTGCAATATTAATTACTTATGTATTACACTCATTAAAATTTTGATTTGGCTATCTTCATAGAAATTTTTTCTTCAATTATCTGTTTAAAATACAACCACCTCCATAGTTTTCTTGCTGTAAAGACGTTCATTATCATTGAATCATTCTACTCCTCAGTCATGTTAAGCATTAGCATATTTCGTCTGCGTATCAAAAAGCTATGATTACAGTTCCCTCGTTTACAAAATTCTAGCAGTAGCAGTGTTAATTTGATGATTATTTAAGGAATTTTTTCGCGCTTAAGTCATTGCTTATGATATTTCACAGGTGCTCCGGCCATGACCTCCAGGGGATTGGTTGAGAAGGATTTTGAGCAAATTGCAGAGTTTCTCCACCAAGCGGTGTCCATCACCCTGAACGTCCAGAAGGAACATGGTAAGCTCCTGAAGGACTTTAATAAGGGTTTAGCGAACAATAAGGACATTGAGAACCTCAAGGTTGCTGTAGAGAAGTTTTCTGCTTCATTTGACATGCCCGGCTTTCAAACTTCTGAAATGAAATACAAGGATTAGACTGATACTGGAATTGAACAAGAACACACCCTTCGTCTTCATCTAATATTTACCTCTGCTTCGGTGTTTCCAAGTTACCTAATCTCTATATGTTTTTTTTTTTTTTAATTTTTGGTGAGATTTTAGGCTATCTCGTCTTTTTTAAACTTGATTCCGTTTGAGAAATAACGTGGGTAGATGAATTATCGTGTAGCTTTCCCAGAAATATAGATTCATGTTTACTGATTGTTTTCTTTTCATAGATTGCTTATGAGAAATTTTATAACGAGGCATGAGTTCAATTTTTAGTTCAATGATGCGGTTCTCATGGAAGACAGATATAGCTTATAAGAAAACTAAACTAATAAATATAAGCTTGTGCCCCATTGTTTGTTGAGTTTTATTTGTTTCTGTGAGTGAACCAATGTATTCAACAAACAGCTGAAATTCAACTTGATTGATATTTGTTAGTAATTGAACAAGTTAAAAAATTTGGAGATTAAATGAACTAAATATGACCACAATCCAACTTATATATTGTTCTTGTTACCAATAATTTGTTTGCTGCTTAATAAATGGCTTTTTAAAAGCTTGATATTATAATTCATTCATGCTGCTCAATTAATGTTTATAAATTTAAGCTATTTGATTTCTTATACAGTATTAATATATTATATATATTTATTTGTTAGATTTTGTTATTATCTGCCCCCTTTCTTTTCATTTTTTTGCGTATCATTCTGCACTTTCTCATTTTAATTCTCTTCTATCTTGTCGGTCGAGGTTGCGAGAGATGCAACTATTGAGTATGTTGTTAGATTTATATTGAGAATTAGATCATTCGAAGGTGAATGCATCTCCTATTTAGGGTTCGTTTAAAGCAGCTGTTTGATTGGAAAGTTATTATGAGTGTTATAAATTATATTTTAAAATTTTAAATAATAAATTTTAATGGTTTTATATTTTAATAGTTTTTGATTTCAAAAGCATTATTTTAGCATAAGTTTTTTTGAAAAATAGTTAGAAAATTGATAATTAAATTTAATTGTAGTGCTATTATTTTCTGAAAGAAAGATTTGGTGAGCATGATTTGTAGTGTTTCGTTTTTAACTCTTACAGTATGTTTACAGTATATTTACACGTAACTGAATGACAATGATAAAGGAGTGCATCTTCTCTTTCAGTCCCCTTGCTGAAATGGTGCTTAATTATTCAATAACAAGTAGTTAGATATTAATTTAAAATTTAGGAAGATATATATATATATATATTATATTGTACAATTGTTATGTATTTATATATCTAATATTTTAAAAAAAGGTATATTTTATTTAAAAAAATTAATAATGGTGATATTTTTGTTGTAATATTAGAGATTTTGATTTTATTTATGTAAATATTAAAATTTAGATTTTAGAATTGAAATTACATAAGATTTGTGGTATTTATGTAAATGCTCTTAATACTTTGTGGTAATTTGTTTTTAGTGTTCATCTAATTAATTTAAGTAAATCAAGTACAAGTCAAATTTAGTCATAGATAATTCTAAGTTCATATTCAGCTCAAACTCATATCTAATATGGATACTTTATAATAGGATTAAATAAAATTTGATTTAATATATGCTGGGCTAGGCTCATTTAAGGTTACAAATAAATTGAGTTGAGTTGAGTTGAGCATGTGTACTTTCGAGTTAAAGTTTATTTATCATTATTAAGCATGAGCTCGATCCAAGCTTTTTAAGATAGTGCTCAAGTTTGAGCTTATTTATCATTATCGAGCTCGAATTTGATTCAAGTTTGTTCATCATGAGCTCGGTTCAAATTGGATTATCGAGCCGGTTGTGAGCTCCGAAAATTCACCACCGACCTCTCAACAATTTTTTTGAATTGAAGAGAGTGTGATTTAAATGTGTCGATGTAATTTTCAGAAAGCATATGGAATAGTAGATAAGACACTACCTAGAGATTTCACTCTCATATGGTGAGGACTTTAAATGGTTAGAGTTTCTATAGGCATGCCTATAGTTAATTACCTCTCAATAAGTGAGAGGCTTTCGATTAAGATATTAGATCATTAAATATGTAGCATATAGTAGTAGTATGTGGAGTTTAAAATTTGATTTATAAAATTCACCATTTTAGCTTAAAGGATGGTTGGGGAATGATGGCGTGCGATCCCCCATGGTTTTGTCATCCCGGCGATTGCGTCCTGTCTACTTAGTTAGAGGTAGTGTCGGCCAGAGAAGGATCCTATCACAACGTTACGTCGTCCGAAATCCTTGTAGACAGGTGGTGTTTGTCTAATTTCTATCTTGCTTTGTTTTTTTATTAAATATATCCATGATTTACAACTCAAAGGCGAGCCATTTTGGGAGAATCTACGGCTGATTGTGATCGTAATATAATGAGTGGACCACCACGATCAAAGGACTCCAATTAAATGCTACTTTATCTCTTTGGCAGCTAATTGAAGGACAGGGCCGTCGCTTCTTGGCGTGAGATTGATTGAGAGTGAGCATAACTTAATTTGACATTGCTCCTGTGAGTTAGAATTTTCTTAATTTCATCGACAAACTCGGAAGGTGGATGGATTGAGTTTGATTTAAGTTTTAATGATAGAGTTTCATTTAAGCGATTTTAGATTGTTACTTAATTTGATTTGAAAAATTGATTAATTTGAATATATTTAAGAAATTTAGATCCATCCTCTTTTTTCTAATAGAGATTAGATCTCTTTGTCACGTACATCGGTTCTATATTTCGATTTGAAACTCTTATTATAGGTTTTAGATTTTGTTAACCCTCCAGACTAAAGCGAGCGGCCAGCGGCATCCTCGACACAATTTAAGCTTGCGTAGTGTCGGGCCTCGGTGTATTTGAGAATCCTTAATTACGTTACATCTGAGTGTTGTGAATTCGGTGGCAAGAAGATATTTTGATTTAGATTGTAGTTTAAAACATTACTGCACTTAGTTTCTTGTTGAGTTTTGTAATTCTCGACATTATGTTGATTTATATTTTGATAAGTTATCTTGATTTATGTTTATTTCCTACTTGCTTATTATAGCATTGTCATTATATTAAGAGTTATTAAACAATTTGGACTCATTTTTTAACTCTATATAAATTTTATAGACTTTAAGTTTATTGTAAGTTTGTTATGAGTTTAGTATTAGTCTCCCTAAAATCTAATTAAGGTTTATTTAATTTTGAGGATACAAGATAAGAGAATTCACTCATTACTCTTAATCCCTAAATAATAGAGAGCGCTTTCTTGAGGTTACTTTCTGAAAGAGGGAAGGATTTTAATTCGCACTTCAGGAAGGTTTTCAACTTACTTAAATAGGTTTTGTAAATACTTTTCCTCTTTTTTTTTCTTGTTTTACTTTTATGTTTATTGTATGTCATTTTATTTTTTTTTTTTTTTCTTATTTGTGCTTTTAGTTTAGATTTAGTTGTGGGTTTCCTACTTGGCGTTCTTAAGTCTTATTTCTCTATTTTCTTAAGTCAAAGATTTGGAATTTTAGCCTCCGATATATCCGTGTGTTCATCGAGTATTTTGACTTTCTGATGCCTCAGCGTGGCAGTGGTGTCTCTTGACACCACCATTTTATCTCGTCGCCTCGAAGCCGATCTTGAATTGAAATAAATAAATCTGATATATATTCATTTCCTTTTTTTCGTCAGAAATTAGACAAAATTTGGTAGCATTTCATCAGGGACATCTAAGCAACGGATGTTGAACTTCGATATCTTCAGCGTAGCGAAGCGGTGTCTTGTCACAATGATTTCGTCATCGCCCCTGAGCCGCGAGTCTTATATATATACATTCGCAGATCAGCGTGTTTTGACTTTTTCGTTCTGATGATCAATAAAGGGGTTATATCTTAAGAAGCCGCTTGGCGCTCTTTATGCGGTGAATGGTTGAAGAGGAGCAGGAGTGCGAAGAAGAAAGAAGAACCCGCTCTTGAGTGTTGCTTCCTTGATTCTGTAGCGAAGATTGAAAGGTGATCTGAGGACGTGAAATCGAAGAATAACCCACTCTTGCGATGTTCTTCCCCGATTGCGGAAGTGAAGGTGGAAGGGATCTGAGGAGCGACAAGCGAAGAAAAACGCTGTCTTCCTCTGATGAAAGATTCTGTGAAATTGAGGAAAAAAGGTATTTTCGATTTTGGAAGAAAAGAGGGGAAATCGGAGAGGCGATTTTCAGTTTTAGTGGATAAAGAGGGGAAATTGGAGAAGCGATTTTCAGTTTTAGTGGATAAAGAGGGGAAATCGGAGAAGGAGACACATGACAAAGTTGAGAATGCCGATTAGGTTATTGCTGAGCCGCACCATCTTCATAAAAAAAAAAAAATTCAAACTTGGGAATAAAAAACTGGAATTGAGCGGTCAGTATGATAGGGAAGATGATTGTGGAGGTGAAGAGAGGAGCGGGAAAGATTTGTACAGAAGAGAAATTTGAAAGGAAGGAATAGAGAAAGGAGAAGGGATTGGGGGAAGAAGAAGGAAGAGATGTCTACCTTGCTCTTTTTCTTGCGGTTTAGAGGAGGAAGAAGGAAAAATCAATTTTCAGATTAAGGCCGATATGAAAGGGAGCCTCTCGGTTTGAAAGGGAAGAAGAAAGGGATGGAGCGGTTGAGAAGGACTCACCTGGAGCAGTTATGGCGGAAGCCGAGCGTGGAGGGGGAGACGGAGCGTGCGGTTCCTGCGTGAAGGCCCGTGCGTGAAGAAGGCCAAGCCCTCAGTTCCTTTCCTGCGTGTGTGAAGAAGAGCGGATCGGGCGTACGTGGTCGAGCAAAGCCATGCGCGTGAAGGGAGAGGCCAGTCAGTCGGGTTGAGCCGAGTGAGATGAGGGGCCAGATTTGGGTTAAGTGGGATTTAGGGTAATTTAGGGATTTTAAATTAATTTTTAAATTGATTAAATGACTTTAATGTGAATTTTATGCTGAACTCAATATAGGGTTGATATATATGTTGATTAGTTATTCCGTTATTGAACGATGCGGTCCATTTCATCGAATCGGTTTGGTTAGTCGGCATTAAATTGAGTCAATTTTAGCTCAAAATGCACGTCGACGCTTTCGACAGCTCGATATTCGTGTAGACTCATCCGAATTGAGTGTGAATAATCTTATTCGATAGATTTCTATATTTTGAAGCTAACGACATGATCAATTACACGAACGGAGGTCGTTTGGCTTGCGTCGGTGCCTCCTGAGTTTGATATGCGTGTATGCGTTGGCGGCTGATCGGTTGATCATTGATTGTTCAATATTTATATTCCGATTTTGACATTCGCATTGATGGAAAAAATCGTTCATCGAGGTCATTTGAGTTGATTTTGGTGACATCCCGTATTTCACTCGATTTGCGACTTCGCTTTTTGACATTTTCATCCGAATTGGCGTGGATAGTCTCATTTGATAGTTTTTAATATTTTGAAGCTAATGGCGATCGGTTCGAGCGGAGGTTGTTCGGATCATCGCGACTTCTAACTCTGATATGCGTGTCGACACATTGATAGCTCGATTGTTTTATCGGCCGATCTTTAGATTATGCAATATTTATATTCTGATCGATTTTGACGTTCTGAATGTGATGGTGAAGTCCGTTCATCGATCGGAGGTCATTTCAACCATTTTTAGTGACGTCCAGTGCTTTTCAATCTCGATTTGCACGCTGTCACTTCCGAAGTTTGCTGGATTCGACTTGTGGGCTTGACTTCGACTTATGACACATACGTGGAGGTCAACAAATGCCTCCCACAAATATGATTCATGTATGGAGTCACATTTGTTGAAAACGGTTGACCTTTTGGGCAAACTTGGATCATTTAAACTGCAATAGCTCACAGCTTTGATATTTGTCATTAGTATCTTTGCCTTATTGGACATGCTAAATGATAGGCTTGACCAATTTGTCAGACTTGACTTATCGGATAAATAAGAGTTCTTATAGCATCTACTTTCTGCTTCAATGACTTTACTGAAGATCTCTTTCTTTTATGTCAATACTGATTTGAGTTTTCTCCAACCCTAGCTTCGTGCTTGGTTGGGTTTGATGGAGGAATTTTGTTTTGATGAAGGACTCAGGAATCGATTTATAGGCTTGGTCGATTTGAAATTCCTTGTCATCCAGCTTTAAGCTTGATGACTTGATGAAGGATATACCGATTTGTCCATATTGACTAGAAGTGTATGCACTCCATGAATCCTTCTTTGCTTTGGGGTCGTTGAAGGACATACAATGACCTTCCGGCTTATATAGGGTCAATGTTGAATTATTAGTCTAGCGTGTGCTTTAGCGAATAATCCAAAATTCCTTTAGTTATTGTGTATGAACTATGGAATTGCTTCCTCGGTCCTGTGCTTTCTGCTTTGACGGACTTGATGAGGAGATTGGCTTTGATCTATGCTTTGAGCTTGATTAGATCATTTGAGAATAAATTGAGATATCACCTTGCAGGCAATATATAGATTGATTTGAGGCATCCCTGAATTGAGAGTTTCGTTAGATTGTCTTGGTCATTGATCAAGTAGAAAGATTTCTTGGATCCTGGTTACTTATAATCACTAAGTTGGATCTGATTTGAGATTGAACAACTATCATCATTGGACTGACGAGCATGGGCTCTTTCACTGTGACCTTTTCTTACAACTTGTTGAGCGAGGAGAGCATCAGCAACTCGGCCACATTTGGGCTTGTTGAGTTCGACCTTTAGAACCTACTCGAGTCTTCAAATTAAGCTGTAGTGGGTTAGTGATTTTGTTATCAGACTGACGAACGAGGGCTCTTTCACTGCGGCATTTTCTCGCATCTTGTTGAGTGAAGAGAGTGTCAGCAACTCGGCCATTTGTGGGTTTGTTGAGTTTGACTTTTAAAACCCATCAGTGTCCTAAACTTCAGAATGTAGAGGATGATGTTTCTCCAACTTAATTGATTGAAGCTTCCAAAATCGGGAATTCTTCTAACTTGATCTTCAAAATTTGGCAAATCTGGGAGATAAACTTTTGATATTTAAGGTTATCTTTTCATGTATAGAAATAAATTCTTTTTGTTCCTTACAAGAACCTAACTGATAATATTAGATATATTCAAGGATTTCAGCATAAAGCTTTGATGTCAACCTGAATCAGAATATATTCGAGGATCTCATCTTAATAGCATGATGTCAACTCAAATAAACTTGATATAAACTAAAAAAATACCCCTGTCTTGCAGGGGAAATTCCAAAGCACATTTAGAAGAACTTTCAAAATAAAATTAAACAAATACATCAATATTTAAATTGATATGATCTTAAGAGAGTTTAACATGTAGCATTGATTTCATCATGTATATAAATCTAAAATGCCCCATGTAAGGGGAATTTTCATAAATCTTTTTCATATGGAGTGAGTATATTTATTTAGGGATCTCGGCATGAAGCACGATGTCGACCTAAATATATATACTAAAAAATGCCCCCTATTTGGTAGGGGGATTTCTATTGTACCTCGAGAATGTATTTGTCATGTATAATACTTTTTCAAGTATCAACTATTAATTGGGGCATTGGTCTTTCACCCTTTAGGTCAATGTGTTGATATGCCCCTCCTTGATACACTTTTTCAATGAAAAAAGGGCCTTCCCAATTAAGCTCAAATTTACCATCAAATTTTTGATTAGGAATAATTGTCTTCACTGGACCACCTCCTTGGAATGTTCGAGCACCGTATGGTCAAAAACCCTGACATCTTTGCTCGAGACTTCTGATTTTGATGAGCTTGCCTAACTTCATCAAGCGTCGAGTTCCTCCATTCTTAAACGAGCATTTTGATCTTCAATTAGATTGTATTACTCAAGTGAAGGCAACTCAACTTCGAGTGGAAGAATTGCTTCAGTTCCAAACACCAATGAATAGGGAGTGGCTTTGGTCGATGTCTTGTAGGTAGTTCGATACGCCCATAGTGCCTCTACTAGCTTGGTATGTCATTCTCTTTTATTTTTAGCAAGAATCTTCTTGAGCAGTTTGACCAATGTCTTGTTGAAAGCTTTTGTCAAACTATTTGCTCTTAGATTATATATTGAAGAGTATCGACAATCAATTTTGTGTCGATTGACGAATCTATAAATCTTTGCACTTTTGAAAGCTGTGTCATTATCAAAAATTATTCGATGACACTCCAAATCTATAGACCACATTATGCGTAAAGAAGTTAATTACTTTCGATGGTAACTTCTTTAAATGGTAGCAGCTTAGAAATAGGCGGTCAAGGATGAAGCGATGTCCAGCAATGATAGTGGATCAATGGTTAATTATATTTACCTCCCATTGAATGTGATGCTATTGTTGGGTGTAATGGATTTGGAGGTTGATGGATGAGATTCCCATGTACTTGACACTCATGACACTTCTTAGCATGATGATTTCTCACCATAGATGGCCAATAACATCCTTTTGATCTTTCATCTTGAGGATGTGCAAGTCCTTCATGAACTTCACCATCACTTTGGTGCTTTCATCTACATTTAGGCATCATGTACCACATTTGTTCAAAGGATCTATATAAAGTGTTGTTGTTGAAATGCATAACATTCTCTTCTCGATTTGAGCTGCTAGTGATTTATTATTTGGTAATTTTCCTTCTTTAAAGTAGTCGATGAAGGGTTGCCTCCAATCATGTGGCTCTTCTATAATAAAGGCTTCCCATTGATTTTCTGAGGCAATGCCATTCTTAGCTCTTCTTAGTACAACTTCTTGTTGATTTTGAGGAGTATGAGGAACTGGTCATCTTTGTGGGTCGATTTGATAACCATCTGGGGATTGATACTTTCTAGCTAAGACTCGAGTAAATATCGATCATGACATAATCACCATTCATACTTGCCATTTCCTTAGCTAATTTTGCGCAATGACTCTTTCTCAGTTGAGACTCGAGTTAGTGTAATATTTGGTATCGCTTCAAGCTCGAGAACTCATTTGATAGAAAGTTAACTCAAGCTTGTTGATTCTATAGATGCAAGTACTTGATTTATAATAAGGCGAGAATCGCAAAAATATGCAAGTTTTGAATGCTATGAAAATAGCTTCTTCAAGACCCTTTAATGCTTCATATTAAGCTTCATTATTAGTTCTTGGCTCGATCAATCCATGATCGTCTCATTATCCTCCTTCGGTGTTATGAAGCGATGTGATTCATCTTGCTCTTGAAAATTTAGATGTTGGACTTGTTTGATCGATGAGGCTCCATCAAAGTTTCCAAATTTGTGATTTTTCTCTTTCATGAATGAGCATAATTTGCTCATTAGGAAAATTGTCATTAAGAGAAGAGTCCGAGGATGGGATGTGCGACTAGAAAATGCTAAGACTTGTCCCTTCTTTTTTATGTGATATCAAATTATAGAAGCAATATTGTACATCTTTCCAAGTGACCTGTCAATGTTGGTCTTGTCATCAAGTACTTCAGCGGATCGATCCTTGAGATGAGAGTACTCTTGTGAGATAGCATATAGCGAAACTTTTGGTATAAAGATCAATGCTAGTTCTTCTATTGGAGAGTATCTCATTTTCTCCAATCGACCTCGGATATAATAAAAGCATTCTCTTTTGCTTTCTTCATTATGTTGTGCCAATGTCAGAGACTCTTAATGTATGTATAGAATGAGGGCTTCCCGAGTAGTAGGCTCAGATTGATGGATTTAACAGGTAGCTATTAATGCTATTGAATGCTTCTTGACACTCTTTGTTCCATTTGAATGGAGCATCCTTCTTCATTAACCTTGCAAATTGTTGACAACATCCTGATAGATTTGATATAAATCGAGGGATGAATGCGAGTTATCCTTGTAAAGAATGAAGCTGACGCAAACTCTTTGGTGGAGGCATCTCCACAATTGCCTTGATCTTAATATGATTGATTTCAATACCTCTGTGATGTACAATGTAGCCGAGAAATTTTTCAAAGGATACCCCGAATGCACATTTTAGAGGATTCATCTTGAGATCATATTTTCTAATTTTCTCCAATACAATTCTTAAATCTTCAAAGTGATTTTCACGGTTTAAGCTCTTCACCACCAATTCATCAACATAGCATTCCACCTTCTGGTGAATCAACTCATCGAAAATATGCGTCATGGCTCTTTGGTATGTAGCTTCAGTATTTTTCAAGCCAAAGGGCATGACCATGTAGCAATAGATATTGAGTTTGCAATACTTCAGTCAAGCATTTTTCAGAAAATGTGATTACTGGGAGATATTGAGTTTGCAATACTTCAGTCAAGCATTTTTTTAATAAGAAAGTCATAACTCTGAATCTTTGAGAGCAATAGTTTCTCGGAGTCTTTGACATCAAAGAGTCGTACACACGTGTAGGGATCTTTTGGATGATAGAATATTATAATATCTTCTCCAATAGGCTTTATATTTTTGAGAATGATATCCTTATTGACTTCAATTTATTTGCCTTTGTCTTTATTTGTATTTCTATTCTTTGATGAAGGTGGTAAGACTTTACCACTTCTGAAATAAACTTGAATCACCTTATTTTGCTCAGATTCTTTTGAAGAGGTAGTTTCTTCAAATTCTTTTCTTATTAGAAGATTGTCCAAAAGGGCTATCATTTTCAACATATATATTTTACGTGATGATATGGATGAGTCGACTCTTCTCCGTCGGAAAACATAGATCTTCATCTTTATTTATTGTCTTGTTGAGTCAAAAAAAAATTAGACATTATCTAGCTCTTCTTGCTTTCGAATTATGATGGGTTAATTGGATTCACTACCTTTGTTATTTTGGAGTAACTAATGTTGAAGAATATCTAACATCACGTAGATGATTCATCATGTCTCTACTGGACAAGATTGACCATTATCTTCTTCATCTAATTCAGCGATGTGAAGTTTAGGCATGAAGTCTGCAAGCTTAAATGACTGTTTTGCTGGCTGGTGATACTCCTTTAGATTGTTAATGATCTTTTGAGTTGTAGTTCTCTTCTTGATTTTTTTTTCTTAGCCACCTTCTTTGACTTATGAGGCCTACGCTTATTGCTTTCGTCTTTGTGATAAAGTAGCCTTATCAAATGTCATTGAAGCCCAAACTTGGTTTAGGCATCTCTTAAGTCAATATAGGTTCAAGTGGTGATTTCCACTTGGCTAGAAATTTTTTATTCTTGACATTTTCAATCTTTTGGAGACTCATTTTCCCATTCTTGATCAATTGATTTCTCCTTCTTTTGTCTTTGTTTGGATGATATGGAAGAGGATGTGATCATCCTTTCTCTTTGGGTTGACGGAACACTATTCGGTATAAATTCACCTGTTGATACTTCCTTTTAGCCAATCTTTGAAGACATAACAATCTTGATGGGTGATTGATCATTCGATGAGGTAATTTTGAATTGATCGATTCTTGACCTTTTGATTTATAGCTTGTAGGCCGGCTTTATTTGCTTGAAATAATTTAACCACTTCCCTTCAAGGAATATTCTTTGTTCATCTTTTCTTTAAGAGATGGCCGCATTTGCTCATTATCTCTTATTGCTTGTTTAGGATGCTCCCCACCACTTGAAAAAGTTCGAGGTTTGTCATTGCCTCCCAATACTAATTTTGGGCGTATTAGAATAAAAGCTTCTTTTCCTTATCATCATTATACAATCTTCCTTTATCCATATTATATATCACCCGCTTTCATCATTTGAGCTATAGCGCCATGAATTTCATTTCTTCTTGAGTATGAAGGTTTGTTTCTCTTTGCTTTATCGCATGGACTTGGTTAGAGGCTTCAACTTTTGAATTTAGCCACCATCGAGCAAGTCGGAATGTTCAATTGGCGCCATGCATAAAATGATGTCATTTTATCATCCATATTACCCATTAGTAATTGCATCGCATGTTCTTCTTCCAATTATTGCTTGCACTTCATACTTAGGTTGCGCCAACGACTTATGAATTTCATCACTGATTCATCATTCCTTCTTTTCAGCGAGATAAGGTCAGTGTTTGTGATTTTCTCGGTTGCACTAGCGAACCTCTTCACAAATATTGCCTCTTCAAGTTTTAAATTATTTGACAATTAGCACCATTCGAAAGCGGTGATATTTCTTGATGAATTGAAGGAACAACAGTGCGTCGTTCCCTCCTGTATTACCACAAGTAGTTTTAAATTGGGCTAGATGTTGCTTTGGATTACCAAGCCCACTAAAAGTATTGAATTTTGGCACTGAGTAACCTTTGGGATACAACACTTGGTCATATTCATTTGGGTAACTCCACCTCACTTTTCATGCTTTGAAGACTTTTTATCTTTTCATTGATTATTATTTTAGGCGGTTATTCACCGTTCGTCTTTGATTTTGAATTATCGGTTGGAGATAGTAACTTGTTCTCACCATTAACATGTATTGTAGGAGCTTGAGGTATCATAGTGGCTGGTGGTATAAAAGTTGTATTATCTTGTTGATTCAAAATAAGTCGCACTTGATGTGATGTTCTTCACATCTTCATGATGTTCATTTACATCATATCATTCATCTTGGTGAAAGTGATCTCCTTGTCTTTGACCTCCATTGTGCATTTCCCTTCTTTGTCCCATTGCGCCATGGCGTCAATCGGATAATTCTTCCTCTTCTTATTTCTTGTCGCTCTTTGCTCATTTTAGGAAGAACTTGACGCCTTCTCCTTGTTCATTTTGAGACATAATTCTTTGATTGTGATGGCGTTTGAGTATAAAGTGTGTACAATCATTTCTGGTTCAACCATATAACTTTGACATCCATGATCTCTTTCTCATTGATCTCTTCTTTTTCATCTTGAAAGATTGAATATCCTCTATGCTTCGTGAAGACTCTTCATAAGCTGCCGTTCAAATTCCATGGAATTGTGGGCTCAAAATTCATTGACCTCTTTGATGAAAAGAATGTTTTAAAGTATCAGTGTAATTTTCAGAAGGCAGATGGAATAGTAGATATGACATTACCTAGAGATTTCATCTCATTTTGGTGAACTTTATGTTTGGTTCAGTTCACTATAAGCCTTAGTTAATTACCCTCCGATAAGTGAGAGAGAACTTTTGATTAAGGCTAGTCATTAGATCACAAAATGCGCAGCATATAGTAGCAACATGTAGAGTTTTAGAATTTATGATATGAAATTCTTCATTTTAACTCAAACCGGATGGTTGGGGGAATGATGACATGCCCGATCTAGATCCCATGATTCTGTCATCCCGGGTAGTCACAGTCCCCAGTCTACTTAGTCAGAGGAGGTAGTCGACACTGAAGGTTCCTCATCATGATATGGGTTACGTAATAAATCCTTGTAGACACAGGGTGGTGTTTATCAAGGCAGACTTAAGTCGCTTAGGCGGATTTTCTATCGAGTATACCCTATGATTTATAACTCAAAGCGAGCCATTGGGGGGATCTGAGATCGTGATCGTAATATAATGGAGCTAGCCAAATCACCCGATCGAGGACTCGTGCGTATTTATTCATCTGGCCAACCAGCCAAGGAAGAGCCTATTCCTGGCATAAGATTGACTGAGAGTGAACATAGCAGAATACTTGATTTGACATTAGCTTTTTTGTGAGCTAGAGTTTTCTTAGTTTGTCACCCCAACAAATAGTTACGGAATGTGGATAGATTGAGTATGGTTTAAATTTTTAGTGATAGAGTTTCATTTAAGCAGTTTCAGATTGATATTTGATTTGATTTAAGAAATTGATTAATTAGAACGTGTTTAAGAGCTTTAGATCTTGTCAACTCTGTTTAGGCTAAGATTAGATCTTGTCACTGGAATCGATTCTCGATATTTCAGCGATTTAAAACTCTTATTATAGATTTTTTAGGTTTTGTTAACTGGACGTCAAAGACTAAAGCAGGAAGCAACTCGCACATCCTCACACTTGAATTTAAGCATTTAACACAGTGTCGGGGAACATGTGGGTGTATTTAAGACTTTAGGTAATTTTTAGTTTTGAGTTAGGATATCGATTTCAGATTACTACTTAATTTGATTTGAAAGATTGATTAATTTGAATATATTTAAGAGCTTTAGATCCTGTTAACTCTGTTTAGCTGTTAACAGAGGATTAGATCTCTTGTCACGTGATAGAATCGTTCTTAGATATTTCAGATTTGAAACTCTTATTATATATTTTAAGTTTGTTAAACCAGTCCCAAGACTAAGCGAAGCACCATACAACATCCTCGACACGAATTTCATTAATTTTGATTTAAAGGAGGCCCATGATTTTTTGTAGATTTGGATTTAGTGTACATGCTTACATGCGAGGTTGTAGATCCGGTGGCAAAAAAGGCGTCATAAATTGATCTAAAATCTTATTAAAATTTTCAGATTAATATTTAATATATTCTAATTTAGCCTGCGCAGCCTTTTCAGACATTAAAATTTGCACTTGAAATCTATGTAGCATACAATTTATAGCTTGATAATTTCACCTGTCATTGATTTCATTGATTTTAAAATTCATAATTAGAATGAAATCCTTAATTTTGATTAAAGGAAGCCTATGATTTTATAGAATTTGATAGCCTTTGTCGTTTTGTCTGAAGTTGCATCCGGGTGAAGAAGGTATTTTGATTTAGATTGTAGATTAAAACTTGCACTTAGTTTACTTGTTGTGTTTTGTAATTTTCTCAACTTGATTATGCTCAATTTTTCAATTTTTGAAGTTATCGATTTGGTGTTTATTGCTTTGCCACTTATCTTTATTAAATAGCATAATAATCACCTCCATATTCATATAAGAGTTATTAAATCCAATTTGTATTCATCTTTAGATTTTGAGTTTATTGCAAGTTTGTTATGAGTTCGGCAATAGACCCCCCAAATTCCAATTAAAGCTTGTTTAATTTTGAGAAATTTATAAGAAAAGAGAACTCACTCTACCTCTTCAATTAAGCCATAGAGAATCACTATTAGAGTTTGTGAGTTTAATATTGGCCTCTCCAAATTTTACTTGCATTTTAAATGAGTGTTCCATTCTTTCCAAATTTTCTTTAAATGCTCCCCCCTTTTTCTTGTTTGATGCTTTTAGTTTTTAAAATTAGCTACGTTCCTTCTTAGCGTTCTTAAGTCATTCATTTCTCCTATTTTTTTAAGTCAAAAGATTTGACACAATTTTGACACCTCCGTCATCCAGGTGGGATGCATCGAGTATTTTGGCTTACTGGTGCAGACGTTGAAGCGTGAGTGGTGTCATGACATCATGTGCTTCTTTTGTGCGCTGAGCGAGGTCTTTAAACGAAAGAATCTGATCTGATATATATTCATCCCTTTCTAAGTCTAGATATTAGACAAAATTTTGGCGACCTCTGTCATCCCATGTAAGGCTCGGGAGTGTTTCTTTTGCAGTACGCATGAGGCAGTGGTGCATTGACACAATTGGTTTTATCTCGTCGCTATTGACACACAGGCCTTTAGACTGAAGAAGACATCTGATCTATATATTCGTCGCTTTTAAGTCAGAAATTAGAAAAAATTTAGTACCTCACGGCATCATGTAGGAGGTTACATCGAGTATTTTGGCACCGCTCGGTTCGCCTGTTGGCGTAACGAGCGTGTCTTGTGACCATAGCCTATTTCTCGTCACACGTGAGCCAACGAGTCTCAAATCGAGAAAAAATCTGGCATATATACATTCATTCACGGATCACGTGTTCGGCGCATTTTTGGCGTTGTAAAACAAGCGAAAGGAATGGGGTTAGGTATCATTGGGAATGTAAAGGAGAGTGTGATCGCAAGAAGAATTCCTTTGATGATATTCTTCCGGTTCTGGAGTGAAAATGGGATGGCTAAAGCGAGCGTCAGAAATCGAAGGAAGAATTAGCATTGATGATATTCTTCCCGATTTGTAGCGTGAGTGGAGGGAAAGCGAGCGATGCAATCGAAGGAAGAATTCCTGTTGATGATAACCTTCAGAAATGACAGGATGGTTAAAGTGAGGGGTCGCGGCCGAATCGAAAAGAATTCAGTGATTATGTTTTTCTCCGATTGTGGTGAAAGCAAAAAATGACAAAATTGGATGTTCGGCTTGAGGAGGATAGGAAACAGAAGGGTTTTGTCGGCTGGATTGTGCAGAACGGGCCGAAATAGTGGGCTGTAGGGAGGAGCTACAAGCAGGCTGGAGGGAAGGAGGCTAGTGGGCTGGCAGGCTGGGCCAGAGTGGGCTGGTGGGCTGTAGGTAGGCAGCAGGCCGGTGGGAAGGAGCTGCGGGCCTTTGCTCGAGTCAGAACAGGCCAAAGGCAGGTAACGTGCTGGTTAGAACAGCCTGGATGTGGGCTCGGGTGCGGCGGCAAGCCATACGCGCAGGTTGAGCGGGTCCGTACAGCGGAGCGGGCCTGACGGGCCGGAGGCTGGCTCGGGTGCGGCTGTGGGCGCGGGTCGCACGGTTTTGCGGTCGCGGGCCGGTGGGTTTGGGTCAAGTGGAACGGTGGTAGCAGGTTCGGGTCACACGCCCAGTCGGCCACAGCCAGTGGGCGGGCGTCGAGTGGAGCCAGGATTGCAGGCGCAGGTCGTGCAGTTGCTGACAATGGGGACGCAGAGCAGCGGCGAGCGGTGGAACGCCGGTGTGCGGATTTGTTACGGTCGCGGGCCAATGACAGGGTCATGTGCGGTGCAGCGGGATGCGCGGCACTGGCGGCGGAGTGAGATTCGGGGAATAGTGCGGGATTGAGAAAAATTCTCAGAAAGGGAGGAAAAATTACCTTTTTCTTAGGAGGGATTTTTTTCTAGAATGTGAGAGAGGGGGCATGAAGGAGAGAGAAACGTGAGAAGAGAATCAGGGAGGAATGGGGAGAGTGGTTATCTTTTTAATTTTTTTTAATTTTCTTTTTCAGAAAACTGAAAATAGGGGGGAACGGTTGCTGCATGAGGGGCAATTTGGGATTTTTTAAAATAAATTTTGAATTTATTAAACCGTTTAAATGTGAATTTCGTAATGGGTAAATCATAGTCGATATATATATATATATATATATATATATATATATATATATATATATATATATATATATATATATATATATATATATATATATATATATATGGATTTAGTATTAATTGTTACGAGCATGATGATGTAGTTAGTTTTGTGATCGAATCTTTTTTGGTTGAGTGGCTTAAATTGAATCGATTTCAATGAGCATGGGTCATTTTGCCATCGATTTTTGTGAAAACTTGTCGGTGAGTGCAAATAGTCTCACGATAGATTTCGATATTTCAAAGATGGCGTGATCAATTTCATGAGCGGAGATCGTTTGACTTAAACCGGTCGCCCCGCGATATGCGTCTGCGGCGTTGGCGACTTCGGCGGTTGATCGGTTCTTCATCAAGTCGTCTGATATTTATATCACGACAAATTTTGGCATTCAAAATCACGATGACATAATGCATTTCGATCGTATATCATTTGAGTTGATTTTGGTGACGTTCAGTGCGCTTCAACCTCGATTTATGCACTACCACTTCAAATCGTTCAATATTTGTGCGGAAATGCGGGTAGTGCGGGCGGTCTCATTTGATAGTTTTGATGTTTAGAAGCTACGGCGTATTAATTACATGAGCAGGTTGTTTGACTTCGTATGCTTATTACCGGCTTTATTATCAACATTGACTCGGCGCTTAATGATTGATCGTTAGATTTCAAAATTTATATTGATGATTTAATTTAAACATGATGAAAAAGTCCATTCATCGATCGGAGGTCATTTTTTATTTTGTGACATCGGTATTTTTGAGCCTTTGCCTTGTACCTCAGAAGTCTTAATTGATTTATGGGCTTGTCTTGATTTATGACACATATATGGAGGTCAACAACACCAACAAATGTGATTTGCGTGGCGAGTCACTTTTATTGAAAATGGTTGACCATTTGGGCTTTCCAGAAGCTTGGATCATTTTAGCTTGCTAACTTACGAGCTTTAATAGGATTTATCATTAGTATCTATTGGGATATGCTAAATGACGGGCTTGATCGATTTGTCAAAATCGACTTGTCATATTGATAATAGTTTTTACACTATCTACTATCTGCTTCAATGATTTTGTTGAAGATCTCTTTATTTTATGTCACTTGCGATTTGAGTTTCCTCCCACCTTGGCTTCATGCTTGGTTGGGTTTGATGGAGAAATTGGTTACTTATTTGATGAAGGACTCCAGGGAATCGATTTATCCATGCTTGGATGGATTTGAAATTCCTTCTAGCTTTGAGCTTGATGGACTTGATGAAGGGGTGACCAATTTGTCCCATTGACTTGTCGAAGTGTATGCACTCATGAATCCACATTCTTCTTTGCTTTGAGATTCATTGAAGGATACATATGACATGACCTTCGGCTTATAGGTCAATGTTGAGTTATTAGCAACAGCGTGCTTTTGCGTGAATAACCAAAATTCTTTAATTGATTATCGACTTTGTATGAACTATGGAATTGCTTCCTCTGTGCTACGCTTTGGACTTGATGAGGAGATAGCTTTGATCGTGCTTTGAGCTTGATCATATCATTTGAAAATAGATTGAAATATCACCTTGCAGGTAATATGAAGATTGATTTGAGGTAACGAATTGAACTTTTCTCACTTGATCTCGATCAAGTAGAAAATCTCTTGGATCACAGTTAATCACTAAAATTTGGATCGGTTTGAGATTGAGCTATCATCATTGATGCGGGGCTCTTTCACTTCGGCTTTTCTTGCTTGTTGAGTGAGGAGAGTGTCAACTTCATATTTGGGCTTGTTTCCTTTAGAACCCACTTTCGAGTCTTGACTTAAGGCGTAGTGGTTGGTGGTTTTGTCATGGTTTGAGCGAGGGGCTCTTTCACTCTGCCTTTTCTTGTGGCTTGTTGAGTGAGGAGAGCATCAGCAACTCGACCATTTGTGGGCTTGTTGAGTTTGACGACCTTTAGAACCATATGTCTGTTGGATGTAGGTTGATGTTTTTCCAACTCAGTTGATTGAAGCTTTCAAAATTGGGAGTTCTTTTGACTTGATCTCCAAAATTTGGCAAATATGAGAGATGAATTTCTTGACATTTAGGGATGTCCTTTCCTGCATAGAAATATATTTTTTTTGTTCCTGCAAGAACATGTAGCTTAACAATGATAATTATATATATATATTCAGGGATTTTGGCATAAAAGATGTCAACGAATAAGAATATATTTGAGGATCTCATCTTATGGCATGTCAACTCAAATAAATTTAATATAAACTAAAAAAAATGCCCTCTTGGGGAATTCTAAAGTACATTTAGGAGAATTTTCAAGATGAAAATATACAAATACATCCATATTTGAATTGATGTATTAAAGGGATTTTAACATACCATTGATTTTATATATATAAAATCTAAAATGCCCCTGTAACAAGGGAATTTTCAGAAAAGTTCTTCATATGGGTATGTTTATTTAGGGATCTCGGCATGCATGATGTCAACCTAAATAGATATACTAAAAAAATGTGCCCCTGTGGGATTTTATTACCTGATATTGATGTCATAGTATTGACCATTAATTGGCGGCATTGGTCTTTCACCTTTAGGTTGATGAGTTGGTATGCCCCTCCTTGGTATACTTTTTTTAATGACAAAAGGGCCTTCCAGTTAGGCTCAAATTTTCCACCAAATTTTTGATTGGGAATAATCTTTCTCAGGACCAATTCTCCTTTTGGAATGTTGAGGTCGCCAGTATGGTCAAAAGCCCTGACATCTTTGCTCGATAGACTTCCAGATTTTGATGAGCTTGTAATCTAACTTCATCAAGCGTCGAGTTCCTCCATTCTCAGATGGGCATTTTGATCTTGATTAGATTATTGGATACTGAAGTGAAGGCAACTCAACAAGCGGAAGAAGCGCTTGATTCCAAATACCAATGAATAGGAGTGGCTTTAGTTGATCTTGTAGGTAGTTCGATATGCCCATAGAGCCTCTACTAATTTGGTATGCCATTCTCTCTTTATTTTTAGTGAGAATCTTCTTGAGCAGCTTGACCAATGTCTTGTTAAAGGCCTCCGCCAAACCATTTTCTCTTGGATTGTATATTGAAGAGTATCTGATCAATTTTGTGTCGATCGATATAAATCTTTATACTTTTGAAAGGCATTATCAAATTATTGATGGCACTCCAAATCTATACATTATGCATGTGAAGAAGTTGATCACTCGATAGTAACTTCTTTAAATGGGTAGCTTAACCCAGAGAAATAGTCGATGTTCTTGGGATGAAGCGATGTCGTGACGATGGTGGATTATTGGTCCAATTACATCTAAACATTGAATGGCGGATGCTATTGTTGGGTGTAATGGATTTGGAGGTTGATGGATGAGATTCCATGTACTTGATTCATGACACTTCTTAGCATGATTAATATAGTCTCTCACCATAGATGGCCAATAATAACTCATCCTTTTGATCTTTACCATCTTGGACTGGGATGTCATAAAGTCCTTCATGAACTTCATATCACTTTGCTTGCTTTATTTATAGGCATAGCCACATTTGTTCAAAGGATCTGATATAAAGTGTTGTTGATGAAAGCATAGCGTAACATTCTCTTTGATTTGTGATTTATTATTGGTAATTTGCCTTCTTTAAAGTAGTCGATGAAGGCTTGCCTCAATCATGACTCTTCTACAACAAAGGCTTCACTTTGCTTTTAGGGCAATGTCATTCTTAGCTCTTCTTGGTACAACTTCTTGTTGATTTTGGGGAGTATGAGGAACAACGAGTATCCCTCGTTGATTTGGTAACCCTCACTGCGGGGATTGATACTTTATCGCTCTAGAACTCGTCGAGTAAATATGCCAATCATGACATAATCACTATTCATACTTGCCATTTCCTTAGCTAATTTGCCAAGCAATCAATTTTATTATTTTCGGATCAGGAGACTTGAGTTAGTGTGATATTTGGTATTTGCTTCATTAGCTCGAGAACTCGCTTGTGATAAAAAGCTAACTCAAGCTTGTTGATTCTATAGATGCCAAGTACTTGATTTATAATAAGTTGAGAATCACCAAAATATGCGTTTTGAATACTATGAAAATAGCTTCTTCAAGACCCTAATCTTCATATTGACTTCATTATTAGTTCTTGGCTCGGTCAATCCATATGATCATCTCATTATCCCTCCTTCGTGTTATGAAGATGATGTGCCAATTTGCTCTTGCTCTTGAGAAATTTAGATGTTGGACTTGTTGTGATATCAAATTACAGTACCTTCATTTGTGATTTTCTCCTTCATAATATTTTCTGGATCATCCTTAGATGAGAGTAATCTTGTGAGATACATATAATGATGAAGCTTTTGGACTTCTTTGCTGTAGACTTCTAAATTTTATTGAGCTTGGCGACCTTATCAAGTCCATCAAATTCTTACATCTGTAGAATGACATTCTTGAGTGAGATTGTTTGATACTTGAGTGAAGGTAGTTCAACTTAGTGGCAAGACTATTTGATAATACTTTAGCATGAGTGGATTTTGTGGGAATATCTAGATGTCAATTGTTATCTATTTGTAAGGAATTTCACTTATTTTGGCCTCAAATTTTCTCATATTGCTGGGACCTTTAATGCATTCTTGGACATGTGGTCTAAGTGTCATGCATCGATGCTCATCATGCGGGACTTGAATTAGTAGACATTTTGCCAGGACTGTAAGAGGAGGTCTCTTTGGAGGAGTAACTCTAGTCTCCCTAAGGATAGGACCTTCGTATTTTTTTTTCATAAGTTATTTCTTCTTAGCAACTTTGAGGACCCGATACACTCTTGTATATACAGTTTCGAGTTTCTTCACTAGAGAAGTTGGAGCCTGACATTATCGGGTCTAGAAGGACTGCTTGATTTGTCCAATAGAGTTGTTCCACTTTATCCATCTTAGGTTGTCAAACTTGTTATAGGTTGGAACACAACTTCTAGTTCCATGGTTGTACAATTTTTTACTTGACATCTGAGCACAGTTCAACATTTCTCTTTTTCCATTATCTTTGAGTTAGCTTGCTTCCAGATGAAGAAGCTTTTGTGCTGCTACTTCTTCTCAAGGCTTTGCCTTCCATTTTTATTTTTATTTTTATTGGGACCTTTCGGTAGTGGATTCCTGAACATGCAGTTCAGGTGTCATGCCCTGATGTTCACCATGTAGGAATTGCTTAGAATAATCTTAAGCTCTTACTACCACTGATTGTAGTTTTTGTAGTAGAGCATTTGGGATTCTTTGATAATTGATATTTAATACCTATTCTTCATAAGATATTTTTTCTTAACAACCTTCAGAACTTTATGTGCTCGAGTAGATATAGCTTCATGTTGTTTCTTGAAGGTTGAAGTTGTTGAGCCAAAAGCCGCTTAACATCACCGGTGAGTATTCCTTTTCACCCATCTCAAATTTTTTCAAATTTATTATGGAGTAGAAATACTCATTGGTTTGTAAGGTTGGTTGTATGACTTGTGATTGAGGCAATTCGAGCTCAGTTTATTTCTTCACCTTCTTTGCCTTATGCTCAATTTTTCTCTAAAAGAGGAAGCTTCAATATCATAGCTTCCTAGTGCGAAAGGTTCAAATGGAAGGGTTATCGCATTCACAAGTATAACTGAATCTTTCTGTCCAGTGAAGGTTTTCTTCATGACTAATGCCTCAAAATGAATCAATCTTTTAAGTACAAAGGCTCTCTTTTGAGGAACCTCAGTAGCGGTAGTCGCCATTCCAATTGTTCTCCTCCTTTGCACAAGTTGGTGTGTACAATATGTAGACGCTTCAGGTGGAAGATTATTTGCAGTAGTGATTGCTGGAAAGTCTACTACTAAATTGAATAGCTCCAACATCTCGATTGAACACTTGAAGCAGGATGTTGGCTCGACTAGATGCATGATGATGTTACGAAGATCCATCGATATAAAGCAAAAGATTAGTCATAATGACATATGGTTTAGATTTAGTTTGTTGATAATTGATTTTACATTTTAATTTTTTTATGCTTCTACTTATAATCAATTTGACTAGCCAAAAGATGGAAAGAATCCATCCCCATCATCTGTGGGCGAAAATTCACCGACCTCTTCGATGAAAATAATGTTTTAAAGTGTTGGTGTAATTTTCAGAAGGTAGATGAAATAGTAGATAAGACACTACCTAGAGATTTCATCCTCATTTGGTGAGAACTTAGATATGGTTAGGGTTTCTATGGCATGCCCACATAGTTATTACCCTCGATAGTGAGAGAACTTTGATTAAGGCTAGTCGTTAGATCACAAAATGTCATATAGTTCGACATTTAGAGTTTTAATTTAAGATATGAAATTCTTCATTTTAACTTAAACCAGATGGTTGGAATGATGGCGTGATCCCTTGGTTCCATCGGCATCCTCCTACTACTTGTTAAGAGATTTTGACGACGAAGGTTCATCGAACACATGGGTTACGCCATCGAAATCTGTAGACGGGGTGGTGTTTCTAGATACAGTCATCTTTGGTTGATAGGGATATTTTCCTATCAGTATCTTATGATTCCTTCAAGAGTAGAGTAGAGCATAGCTACGGTCTGATTGTAATATAATGGAGCAATCAAATCACATCAGACTCTCAAAATTGCTTTCATGGAACTATTGGCCATCCACATTCGAGAGGACATGTTACGCTTTCGGCGTAAGATTGATTGAGAGTGAACATAGAACACTTTGACATTATCCTTTTTCTAAAGTTTTCTTAGTTTTTCATTGAAGGTGGATAGAATGAGTTTGGTTTAAGTTTTTAGTGATAGAGTTTCATTTAAGCAGTTTCAAATTGATATTTGATTTAATTTGAAAAATTGATTAATTTGAACGTGTTTAAGAGCTTTAGATCTTGCCAACTCTGTTTAGCTTCTTAACGAGGATTAGATATCTTATCACCAGAATATTTCTGGATATTTCATGATTTGAACTATTATAGGTTTTAAGTTTGTAACTCGATCAGACTAGCAGAAGCCCCCTCCCGGACACAATTGCATTTATCACTGTCGAGCATGCTATTTAAGACTTTAGTAGTTTTATTTTACGAGTTGGATACAATTTTAGATTCTACTTAATTTGATTTCAAATTGATTAATTTGAATATGTTTAAGAACTTTAGATCCTCTAACTTCGTTTGCTAATAGAGGATTAGATCACTATGTAGAATGATCTGGATATTTCACTAATTTGAAACTCTATTATTATATATTTTAGGTTTTGTCTTTAGTCTAGACTAACAGAAACATGCTCATCCCAACACTTGGATTTCATTAATTTTGATTTAAATGAGGCCTATGATTTTTTGTAGATTTAGATTTAGTATCGCATTCTTTGTTGAGTTCTCATGTGAAGAAGGCGTTGTAAATTGATCTAATATCTTATTAGATTTTCGATTAATATTTAATATATTCCAATTTAGCATCTGCACCTTCTGCATTAAAATTTGTACTTGAAATCATGTAGAACTACTGAATTTATAACTTAGGTAATTTCACTGTCTGATTTCATTGATTTTAAAATTCATAATTAGAATAAAATTATCATTTTTTGATTAAAGGAAGCCATGATTTTTTATAGAATTTGATTTATTTTTTGCCTTATAGCTCTAAAGTTCAAATTGATGAAGTAGGCATTTTGATTTAGATTATAGATTAAAACACTACTTATACTTAGTTTACTTGTTGAGCTTTTGTAATTTTCTCAACTTGATTATGCTTAATTTACATCAATTTTGGTAAATTATGTCGATTTTAATGTTTATTTCTTTTAGCCTACTTATGCTTTATTATCTTAGTGTCATCCTATTCATTATAAGTTATTAAACCCACTTTATTCATCCTTAGATTTTGAGTTTATCAGTTTGTTATGAGTTGATTTGACTAAAAATTCCAATTAAACTTTGTTTGAGAATTTACAAGAAAAGAGAACTCACTACCACAATTTAAGTAGAGAATCATTTATTAGAGTTTGTGAGTTTAATATTGGCCTCAAATTTTCTTGCATTTTAAATAAGTGTTCATTCTTTCCAAAATTTTATTTAAATGCTCCTTTTCCCTTGTTTCGCTTTTAGTTTTAAAATTATGCGTTTCATTCTTGGCATTCTTAAGTCGGTTTATTTTACCTCCATTTTTTAAGTCAAAAGATTTGACATAATTTTTGACCTCCGTCATCTCTGTAGGGGCTCCCGAGTATTTTGGCTTACTTTATGCCTGTTGAGCGTGGTGTCTTCACGAATCATTTTATCTCATGCGATGTTTAGCCACGATCTTTAAAAGAAGAAGATATCTGATCTTATATATTCTCCCCTTTTTTCTAAGTCTAAAATTAGAAAAATTTGATAACCTCGTCATCCCCATGTTGCTCGAGTGTTTTAATTACTCGGTATGCCGCTGAGTGTCAGTGTTTGTCTTCGAGTTTTATCTCGTCATGCATTTGTTGAGCAGACTGAAAGAAGATCTGATCATATATTATATTTTTTAAGTCTAGAAATTAGACAAAATTTGGACTCAGACATCATTTACTATATGTGTATTTTGGCTTTTGATGCATATTGAGCAAAGCTGTCTTTACAATAGTATTTTTCATCTTGTACTTGAGCCGAGATCTTAAACCTCAAAAAAAAACACAAGCATATATATACATTCATATTCATAGATCACACATGTTCTGATGCATTTTTTGGTGCACTACAAGGCTAGGCAAATGAATGGGATTAGGTATGCAATTGGGAATGTAAGGCGAGGAGTACGACGTCAGAAATCGAAAGAAGAATTTTCTTTGATATTCTCTTCCTGGAGTACGGACAATAAAGCAAGGAAGCGGCGAAAATTGAAGGAAAAATCTTTTTGATGATATTCTTTCTCGATTCTTTGATGAAAATGGTACGAGCGAGTAAAATCAAGGAAGAATTCTGTTGATATTCTTTCCGATTAATCGATGACGATAAAGTGGTCGATTCACGAAAATTAAAGAGGTTGAATGTCTTCCCGATTATCGTGAAAATGATAAAATTGGATGTGTTGACTTGGAAGGATTATGTAGAATGCGAGTTTGCATTTGGATTTGAAATGAAGAAAATGGTTAGTCTTGTAGGCAGAGCTTTGGGAAGAGGCAGTAGCTTCAGTGTGAGTTAGTGGCGAGTGGTGTGGAAGAGCTGCAGACCTTCTTGGTCAGAATTTATCTTGAGCAGATCAGCGTGTGGAGATAGTCGGAAGCGATTCCTGATACATCTGATTGGTCAGCTTGTGATGAAATGCTAAGCGGAAGCCTTCTAGGCCAATGATCTACTTCTGGCGTGTTCGATTTTATCGAGAACAGTTCTTGGAACGATGGAAGCATTCAGGTGGAAAAGAATACAATGTGGCGTTAAAATGGGAGGAGCATTGGTATTAAGCAATTGCATGGGTTGAAAGATACAGGAGCCTTGAAGCTTTGCAGCGGTATCTGCGATGCGGTTATTCTATCGTGGGTTGGCGGTGGATCGTGTCGCTTGCTGCTTCTTATTTACCTGGCACTTGACATGGAAGTCTTGAATTGAAAAAATTCAAGGAGGAAAAATTACCTTTTTTTAGGAGGGATTTTTTTTAGGATGTGAGAGTGGGGGCATGCATGAGAGAGAAATGTGAGGAGAGAATCAGGGAGGAATCAGGGGAGTGGTTATCTTTTTAATTTTTCTTTTAATTTCTTTCAAAAAATGAAAGTAAGATTGATTCTTAGCGTGAGGACAATTTGAATTTTAAATAAAATTTGAATTTATTAACGATTTAAATGATGTCGTCGATAAATGCATATAAATATGTATATATCAATTTAGGGTAATTCATTTATTACGAATCGATGCTTGGCATTTACGATCGACGATCATTTGGTTGGTCGGTCTTTGTATCAATTTCAAAATGCACGTCGCCACTCTTAACCACTCGATTTTCATTCAGACTTGTCCGAATTGAGTGCAAATAGTCTCACTTGATAGATTTTGACATTTCGAATCTAATGACATGATCAATTTCACGAACGAAGATCATTTGACTTGCATCAGTGCCTCCTGACCTTGATATACGTGGAAGCACATTGATGACTCGGCATCGATTCATGTCGTACATATTGATCTATTGACCAATTTCAACTTTGAATGTGATGGCGAAAGTTCATCGATCGGTCATTTGATTTTTGTGCGTGCGCTTGACCGATTTACATTCTTCAAATCGTTCGACATTTATACCATCAATTGGCCTTGAAACTCATTTGATAGTTTTGATGTTTTAAATAATGACATAATTTCTGAGCGAAGGTTATTTGACTCATATCGCAGCTTCCTGACTCTGATATGCGTGTGAACACATTGATAGCTCAAGCGCTTAATCGATTGCTCATTAGATTTTGAAATATTGATATTCTGATCGGTTTCAACATTTTGAACATGATGGAAGTCATTCTTGATCAGGTCATTTCGGCCATTTTTTGACATAGTACATTTTGATTGATTTTCTTCTTCACCTAAGTCAGAATTGATTTTTGGGCTTATCTTGATTTATGACACATATATAGAGGTCAACATCGTGTGTGATGGTCTTTGAGTGGAGTTCATCTATATCTCTGACCATATAGACAACTTCCACTTCCATTGTGTCCTCTTCATTATTTTCTTCTTGCATATGAATTTTTGATCGACGTTTCCAGTGGATCTCTGGTTCAATGTGTGGAACAAATACTTCTATTAAGGATCGATCAAAGTCAACCTTCTCTTGTAGGGGTGAATCGATGATGGGATCCCAGAGGATTCTCCAGGGTGTCGACCATCATGTCTTTCATCAATGATATCCTTTCTTTTGGGTATCCACTTATGTTTAGTTATTTTAGAGGCAGATTTCTGAGTATATGTATCAGATGTCATGCCTCTTCCATCCTTCAGGACTTCATTACAGGGTCTTGGCCTCCATATTTGCTTATCCTTTTCGGGACCTTTTGTGATTCTTGGACAAGGTCCAAGTGTCATGCTCGATGCTCACCATGAAGCGTCTTGGATGTTGACTAGTTACCAGAAGAGATGGTAACTTTCTTGGTGGAGCTTCAGTATTTTCCATCACCACAGGCCTCTGAATTTTTTTTATTAGGCATTTGTCTTTAGCTACTTTAAGAACTTTATGTATCATAGCAGACAGTGTTTCAGGCTATCTCCTCTATGGTGGTGAAACTTGACGTGGTTGGTTCTTCCAAAAAGACTGCTTTACTTCACCAGTAGAGCTATTCCTTTTTACCCACTTTAGGTTGTCAAAGTTGTTGTGGGTAGGGATACTCGCTTCTGGCGGCAGTATCACTTGTTCACTAGGTTGTTCAAAGGGGATCTGTTGAGCCCTCAGCTCAGCATTTCTTCTTCTTCTCTGTCTTCTGGTTAATTTGCTCCCAGATGAGGAAGCTTCATGATCATGCTTTTCGGGTGCAAAGGTTGTTCGATCGGGGTATGAGGAATTAAAGACATTTCTCCTTGGCGATTCTTTTCATCATGGGAGCTTTAGATTGACCTAGCCTTTTGAAGTTCTCGTCGGAGAACTCCTTCGATGATTATTGACTGGTTGGTGCACACTAGTAAGACTTGATAACTTGAGGTATTCGGCGTATCAGACGAATGTACCAGTGGGTACTTTAGGAGTTTCTACGATAGCCAGGAAATTCAAGCTACCAAATTGAATGGTAGCCCCGACATCTCGTGTTGATGATGGCAGCGGATGTTAGCATGCCTGGCGAGCGGTGAAAGGAGTGCTTTGTAGATCTATTATGTAAAAGTGAAAGATGGGGATTAGTAATTAGTATTATTTCACCCCATACTTTCAAGATGCGTATCTTACAAAACAAAATGATGGTGTAATAAAGATATACTCTATGAAATGATTCATTCTACATATAACCTCATATTGAATTTATTACACACTTAAATCACCATTTTATTATTTTGAATTTTCAAAATTTTATTCTTTGTTATACTATATGACTAGCAAAGATGGAAAGAGAATCATCCGTGAGTCGGAATATGTTTCCAAAATTCACCACTGACTTCTCGACAAATTTTTTGAATTGAAGAGAGTGTGATTTAAATGTGTCGGTGTAATTTTTAGAAGGCAGATGGAATAGTAGATAAGACACTACCCAGATATTTCACCCTCATGTGGTGAGGACTTTAAATATGATTCCAGGTTTCTATGGCAGCCCTATAGTTAATTATCCCAATAAGTGAGAGAACTTTTGATTAAAATATTAGAGATCATTATATAGCGTATAAGAGCGTTGGAGTTTAATTTAGATTTATGAAATTCACCATTTTAGCTTAAGATGGTTGGGGAATGATGGCGTGCGATCCTCATGGTTCCGTCATCAGCGTCCCATTCTGTCTACTTAGTCGAGAGGAGGTAGTCGACCCAGAAGGATCCATCTCGACACATGGGTTACGTCGTCAAAATCCTTGTAGACTTGGGGTGGTGTTTAGACAATTTTAAGCCAACCTTATGACAGTTGTTTGCTTTATCAAGTATCTATGATTTACAACTCAAAGGATAGAGCCATTGGGAGCATCACTTCTGGTCATGATCGTAATATAATAAATTGATTGGCCAAACCACCGTCGGACTCACATGTACTTCATCTCGTGGAACTTTATTGAGCCATCGAGGACACGGCGTCCTTCTAGCGTGAGATTGATTGAGAGTGACATGCAGAATGATTTGACATTGGCTCTTTGTGAGTTAGAGTTTTCTTTGTCCCAGATATGATTCTAAGGTGGATAGATTGAGTTTGATTTAAGTTTTTTAATGATAGAGTTTTATTTAAGCGGTTTTAGTTATTCTTAATTTGATTTAAAAATTGATTAATTTGAATATATTTAAGACCACAGATCCTTTTCTTATTGCTGATGGGATTATATTTCTATCATCATGTCAATTCTGATATTTCGATTTGAAATCTTATTATATTTTTTAGATTTTGTTAACGGACTACCCAAAATAGAAGCGGCATGCACATTTAGACTTAAATTTAAGCAAGTAGTGTTGGGGCCGTGTTATTTGAGAATTAATTTTACGTTGCTTTGCAGTGTTTATTGGTGAAGAAGATTTTAATTTAGATTATAGTTTAAAATATTACTTAATTTCTTGTTGAGTTTTGTAATTCTCCCAACTTGATTATGTTTAATTTACATCTTTTAATAAGTTATGTCGATTTGATTTATTCTTTAGCTACTTGCTTATTAAGATGTGTCACTATATTCATATAAAGTTATTAAACCCATTTATTCATTTTAACTCATATCAAATTTTATATTTTAAGTTTATTGAGTTTGTTATGACTTTTGGTATTAATTTCCCAAATTCAATTAAGCTTTAATTTTGAAGAATTTAGAAAAGAACTCACTCATTCTTTAAATCCTCTAAATAAATTTAAGAGCTGCTTGACTTTAGACTTTGAAAGGGGAAGGATTTTAATTCGCACTTCAGGAAGGTTTTCAACTTACTTAAATAGGTTTTGTAAATACTTTTCCTCTTTTTTCTTATTTTATTTTTGTGTTTGTTGTATGTCATTTACTTTCCCTTTTTTTTTTTTCGTTGACTTTTAGTTTAGATTTGTAGGTTTTTTCTTAGCGTTCTTAGTTTTCTCCCATTTTTCCAAGTCTAGATTTGGCCTTTTTGGCTCTCCTGTATGGATCGAAAGTGTTTTGGTTTTAATGCGCCTCGAGCATTGAGTGGCGTCTTCATGACGATGATTTTATCTCGTCGTCATGCTTGGACGCAGCCTTCAGAAAGAAGATAAATCTATATATAATCATTCCTTCTTTTCTCTATAAATTAGATAAAATTTTATTTAGATGCAGGAGTAACGTCCAACGGATGTTGAACTCTGGTATGTCTATCGTGGCGGATTATCTTGACCAAGTCGATTTTCATCTTGTCATACAGCCGCGAGCGCAAACTCGAAAGAAATCTGGCGTATATATATATATATATATATATATATATATATATATATATATATATATATATATATATATCCATAGATCACATTCACTCATTTTTACGTGCATTCTGATGATCGTGAAAGAATGAGGTTAGGTATCGAACAAGAAAAACCTCTTGACGGTGTCCTTCTCAGTTCGCGGCGAGAAATTGAAGAGGTAATATCAAGGAATCGATCGAAAGCAAAGAAGAACCTCTTGGCGGTATTCTCCCGATGTGGCAAAGATTAAGGTGATCTGAGGAGGCGGCATGAAAAGAAGAATCCACATCTTGTGATTATTCTGATTGAAGCGAAGATTGGAAGAGTGATCTGAGGAGGGTGCAAACGAAAGAAAAACTCACCTCTTGATGGTGTTCTTCCCCCTATTGCGGTGAAGTGATTGCGGCGAAATTCATATTAGGAAAAAAATGTATTTTTGATTTTGGAAGAAAAAAGGGGAAATCGGAGAGGCGATTTTAGTTTTACTGGATAAAGAGGGGAAATTGGAAAAGCAATTTTCAGTTTTAGAGGATAAAGAGGAGAAATCGGAGAAGCGATTTTTAATTTTAGTGGATAAAGAGGGGAAATCGGAGAAGGAGGAACGTGACGAAGTTGAGAATGCCGATCAGGTTATTGCTGAGCTGCACCATCTTCATAAAAAAATATTTCAAACTTGGGAACAAAACTGGAACTGGACAGTTAGTATGATAGGGAAGACGATTGTGGAGGTGAAGAGAGGAGAGGGAAAGATTTATACAGAAGAGAAATCTGAAAGGAAGGAACTGAGAAAGGAGAAGGGATTGGGGGAAGAAGAAGAAAGAGATGTCTACCTTGCTCTTTTTCTTGTGGTTTAGAGGAGGAAGAAGGAAAAATCGATTTTCGGATTAGGGCCAATCTGAAAGGGAGCCTCTTTGTTTGAAAGGGAAGAAGAAAGGGAGGGAGCAGTTGGAGAAGGACTCACTCGGAGCGATTGCGGAGGAAGCCGAGCGTGGAGGGGGAGACGGAGCGTGCAGTTCCTGCATGAAGGCCCGTGCGTGAAGAAGGCCAAGCCCTCGGTTCCTTTCCTGCGTGCATGAAGAAGAGCGGATTGGGCTTGTGTGGTCGAGCAAAGACGTGCGCGTGAAGGGAGAGGCCGGTCGGTCGGGTTGAGCCGAGTGAGATGAGGGGCCAGATTTGGGTTAAGTGGATTTAGGGTAATTTAGGGATTTTAAATCAAATTTTAAATTGATTAAACAGCTTTAATGTGAATTTTATGATAATATAGGTTGATATATATATTGATTGATTATTGTTATTAAATCTGGCAGCGATGCTTTCTGTCGGGCCCGTTTGGTTGAAGTCGATGTCAAGTGAGTCATTTATTCAAAATGCGTCGCCACGTTTGCGCTTCGACATTTTATGCGAATAAAATTGAATTTTATTCGATAGATTTCGATATTTCAAAGCTAACAATGCGATCAATTTCACGAACGGAGGTCGTTTGGCTTACGTTAGTCGCCTCGACCGATATGTGTGCGGCTGCGTTGATTCGGCGGCAGCGGTTGATCATCAAGTTGTATAGTATTTATATTCTGACCAATTTCGACAATGTGAACGCGATGGAGAAATTTGTTCATTGATCGGTGATCATTTGAGTTGATTTTGGTTACGTTATGTGTATTTCAGTCTCGATTTACGTGCTACCACTTCTGATTATTCGGCATCTGCATAAACTTATCCGAGTTGAGCGTGGATAGTCTCATTTGATAGTTTTCGATATTTCGAAGCTAACGATATGATCAGTTTCATAAACGAAGGTCATTCGGATATCGTCACAGCTTTCTAACTCCGGTATGCGTGTCGACGTATTGATAGCTTGATTGTTTTATCGGCTGATCTTTAGATTATGCACTTTTTATATTCTGATCAGTTTTGACGTTCTGAACACGACGACAAACTCTTTTCATTGATTCGAGGTCATTTCAATCATTTTCAGTGACGTCTAGTATATTTCAATCTCAATTTACATGTTGCCTCTTTCGAAGTCTGCCGGATTTGACTTGTGGGCTTGACCTTATATTCTTTATAGCCCAGAGGAGGAGGGGTGAATTGGGCGATATTAAAATTTTAAAACTTAAATCTAAAATTTTAAGTTTTAGTAGAAAATTAATTTTGATTTTATAATGATAAGATATAATTCTTGCGAAAAAATAAAAATCTGATCTGAGAAAGTAAAGAGACAATAGACATACAATTTTACGTGGTTAGCACTGGCGGCATACGTGCACGCTAGCCACCCCGGCTAGAATCCACTAAATATCTGAAATAGCTACAAATAATTCTCTCATCTTGGGCAGTACAACCCTACAATAATATGTACACTCTATAAAGGCGGTATAACCACAATATAAATTTTACAAGACAAAAAAAATACAAGATAAGAAATTTTGATAAAATAAATCTACCATGAAATATCACAGTATCCCAATTGAAAATGATCTATGACTTATAAATGATCGAAACTACAACTTAAAAATTTTGTGAGATAAAATCTTTCGCTAATATTGATAAAATAATATACCCATTTCTAATTCAAAAAATGATCTCACAACTTATAAAACGATCACTTACAACTTAAAATTTTGGCAAGATAAAATCTTTCACTTAATATTGATAAAAAATAATAAAATAAATAAATTAAAGTGATCTAAGATGTTTATGTTACAATTTGTGGTAATATAAAAATTATTTCAAAATAAATTCAATGTTCTTTTGCCAATAAATAAAATTTCAATAAGGAATAATTTGTTTTATTTTTAACCAAAAAAGATTCTTTCAATTATTAATGATCAAAAAAATACTTAAATAAAATGGTATGTGATAGATCTAAATAAGTAGAAGCTTTAATTAAAAAGAGATCTCAAATAATATGAAAATAATTTCAAATAATAATTTAATTTAAAATGCTTAAAATATACATCTAAAATAGATCTAAGAATAAATGATCTTTCAAAATGAGATTAATGAAGAAATATTTCAAGAAACCAAAAGAAATTTGTCGGAAGTTAAAAAGTTCAACAAGTTGAAATAGATCCTACAAACTATCACAAGAATTTTTCAAAAAAAGATGATTGAGAAACTTTGATGTGAAAAAGAATGTCCAAAGACTAATCCACCAAAAATTATAAATTAGAAAGAATTAATAGATGGTGAAAATAGTATGAACAACTAAAAGGATTAAGATCGAGAAAACAACTCAGTAATTTGAGAGAAAATTGTTTAGTTGAATATGTTGAAAGCTTAAGATTTGATCTTGCAATATTTAGAAAATACTTGGAAGGAAAATCTAAGAAATGTTCTCTTAGATTTCTTTGGAGGATTTTGAATTTTGAATGAATGAATACTTTAAGAATGAGAATTTATTGCAAGAAGGTTATTTTGAATTATTTCAAAAAATATATTATTCTAACATCATCCTATCATGTGATAATTTAATAAAAATATAATTTATATTAAATAAATATTAAGTTAAAGCAGACAAAAATTTGGCTATTCATAGGCAAGTAAAAAATAATCAAATATCTTAATATGTTGAAAGATGTAGCGTGTATTATTAAAATCCAATGTTTAAAAAATCATAATAAATTTAATTTTAATCAAACGTGGGTCATGTGACCTATCAAATTAAAAGAAAAAATTCAAGGAGTCCATTGGAGATGAAATTAGATATAAATTTCTTGATTATAAAATGATGTTAGCTAAAATACAAAATTTCATATATTTTTTGTTAATTTTGACATGTGACATTTAAATATTATGATATAATTTATATATAATTATACATATGTTAGTTATCATATAACCATCAAATTAAATTAAAATATTTAGTTATATTAAGTAAATAAAATAATTACATTTAATAGTCATTATCATTTATTATTTTGAATTCAAATCTATGTTTGAAACATAATTGAATGTAAATTGATAGAGATTTATATAAATTAAACTCATTAAAATAATATGTTAAGTTATGAGCAAATTGATTAAATGATGAATAAATACATATAACCTAAAATATTATATTTTGAAACTTTTCCAATTTGATCTATCTTTCATTCTTCTTTTTAATTTTTTCAAACATATTATGTTGTATTGGATATGTAATTAGCAATTGATATATCTGAAATACATAAAAACATTCATTAGAACATCTAAGCATTCGTTTGTTATTATCAAAATTGATCGGATTGAATATGAGGCTCATTAAGCCAACAACATACGTGGAGGTCAACACCGGTTAATGATCATTTCATTTAATGAAATAAATAAGTTTTAATCAAGCCTTAATCACACTTATTTGTGAGCAGCTTGTTGAAAAATATATATGAGATGTGTTAATTAAAGCTTATTAATCTTATAAACTTAACAAAATTTAAAAATATTATTTACAAATAAGTTTTAATCTAGTTATAATCGTGTCTGTTTATGTGCTTTAATGATATTGTTCATGAAGACAAATGAACCGGGCAACAAGCTGTTTAAACATGTTCATTTAACAATCGAGTATTTATAGAAGTGTTCAAGCTCGATCAATTAGTTAATCAAATGACCATGAATAAGTTATAAACAAGCCGAACTAGGAGTAACTTATCAAACGCTCAGCTATTTTGCATCCCTAGGCTAATTTACAATATTATGTTTTATAGTTTTAATTATTTATTTTCTCCCGTTTTGTTGTGATCCGTGATTTCTGTGAGGTGCGACTGGTCACCAGACACCCTTCATACTGGATTTAAGCTCTAATGCTCAGATTTAATAAGTGTAGTATTTAAAGAAGAGTATATATATTATACAATTATCTATTTAAATTTGAAAGACTTGGTAAGTTGAGGGGTTCTATTTCTTTTAGTCTAAAAGATTTGAAATTTGGACCTTTTTGCATAAGCCCTCGAAGGCTTGCTGTAAGACTCTTTCTTTTCTTTTGCCTATATATATATATATATATATATATATATATATATATATATATATATATATATATATATATATATATATATATATATATATATATATATATATATATATATATATATATATATTGGTATATTAAAAATTGATTTAAGATTAAATTCGAGTGACTAATAAGATAGTGTTTATTAAAACTTGTAATAAACTTCTAAATGTAAAGTGTGTTTATAGTCAAATTGATGGCCGGATTTAACAAACTAAGATCTCTTAATTGACTTTATTTGTGCATTCAAATACTTAAAATACATTAGATGATCAAGAGAATCATTTTGAGCCGTCCGATGAAATGGTTTGAATTTTGCATGTATTTATAGAAATGTCACTTCTCTAATCTATAAATAGCTCCTCATTTTTCACATTAGGGGAGGCCAAGCTAAAGAGAAGAGAGAGCTCTGAGGCTTGAAGAACCTCCAAGCAATGGTGCCACCACGGTCGACCGCCACCACGGTTCGCCGACATCATTGCCACCGATCATCGCCATCGCCGTTGGTCACCGTACGGCCACGGCGACCACTTGGTCTGCCGACCACCTCCGTCGACCACCGCCCGTACTACCATCGCCGGTCTCGCCCGCAGACCGCTGGTTTTGACCCGCCCCTTCATTGGCCACCGCCGTCGAGCCCGTCGTTGGTCTTGCGGACCAAACTCGTCGACCACTACTGCCGACGCTGGCTGCCGTTCGGCCATCATCATGCGGTCGTAGGCCACCACCCCTCATCACTCACCACGCGCCGCCACTTGGCGCTCTCATCGGCCATCACCGCTAATTTCTCGACTAGCCAAATCACCATCATTCACTATCCGATTGCCATAACGACGTTACGAACTTCTGCTAGATGTTCTTGATTTTGATTTAGTTGTCGGTTTTTCTCATATATAATTGTAAATTATCGGAAAAAACTTAAACTCTAAAACAGATATAGTGAAATATTTTTTACTCGGGATTTTTTTTCCCTTTTGGAATTTTTTTTAAAATTATGGAGTTTCTCGTTCTCTCTTCAAATATCTGTGTGTGTGCTAGATTTCTCAACAAGACTAAGGCATAAAGTTTTATCTACCGAAACTAATTCTCTAACATGCAACATATATATATATATATATATATATAAAACTCTTTTAGTATAATAAATTTATTTGCGGAACAATTTTTAAATTTATTAGAGAGTATGGTTGTTGCAGGATGATTCGGGTCGGTAGAATAGGAGAATTCGATGTCTTAGCATTGCACAAAAGTTTTATATACACAAGAATTTGAGAAATTTATGACATGTGGAAAACCCAAGAAGGAAAAACCATGGGCATAACTTAGAAATAATTTTACTATATCAATTTTTTTAATTATTATCTTTTCTCCAAAGTTGGAGAAGGATAGCTTACCAAAATAAGTTTTTTGACAAGCTTCACTAGATTAGCGATGAAGGTCTTACTTGAGGTGGTAGTCTGATGATCCGATGAAAACTATCGAAAGATGGTCGAGTGGCGGTTGGTACCAGCTGGCGATGGTGAATGATGGCGGTCGGCGGTGATCCGCCGGTGGTGGCAGGTGGCAATTGCGTTGACGGTGATTCGCAATTTTGGCGGCGATGATGGGTGGTGGTCGGTGGCGGCGATGACGATGACAACAGTCGGTGGAGGTGATAACCGGCGATGTTGATGATTCCGATGAGTGGCTCGATTATGCTGAGATTCTTTGAGTCTGAGCTCTCCTTTCTTTAGCCTTAGTCCCCTTGAAGAATGATAAATATTTATAGATTATGGGAGTGTCATTTCTATAAATATAGGCAAAATCCAAACCACTCTATCGGATGGCTTAAAATGATTCATTCGATCATCTGATATATTTTAAGTATTTGAATGCTCAAATGAAGTCAGAATTAAGAGATCTTAGGCTTGTTAGATCCGACTCGTCAAGATGCTTGATTTGACTATAAACTTTCCATATTTAGAAGCTATTTAGAGACCCGACTGATATCCCAAAAATTTTAATTATATTTTAAGTGCTTGATCTGGGCTAGTCTCGACTCAGAATTGCTTTCGATATCAATATTCGTGTTTCAACTAGTAGAGTTTTCAATAACATATCAGTTGCTCTCCTATTTTTGGATGATATCATCTTTATCATCCAAAAATACATGTCAAGTCGACGAATAATTTTCTAATAATTGATTATAATTTTTTTTAAAAAAAATTATTCAGCTAATAACTTCCTTTATGTTGATGAAATTTGCGTGTACATTAACCTTTGTGTTAGATAATTTGAGAGAATAGATCTTCATGGCCATGACTACGATCAGCGGTGCAAAGTGCAAAGTATGAGGCACGAATCGTGGGCAAGCGCAGGTAGGCGTGCGAGGTTGGCCATCTTAGTGAGCACACATGCGAGCGATCGATGGCGTTGGTCGTGTACCAGCATACATGGCGTGGGCATGCTATCGGCCCCAGGATCTTGAGGCAAAGGCGCAGTGTGTGAGAGCATAGACGCGTGAGCGTGGTATCACGCAGAGCCGGCTGCGGGCACCGTGACATAATCTGCACTACAATACGCACTCGCATGCGCAAATGTGCGCCAGTGAGCTCAAAGGACAAAATTTTTGGGTTTTTTTTTTGATATTTTCTCTAATTTTTTCTTATTTTCTCCCTTTTTTCACTTTTATAAAAGGAAAATATATTTGAGTGTAGAAATTTCAAAATCTATGTAAATATTTTAAATTTCTTTCCAAAATTTATTCTCTTTTTGCCTATATTGTGGATCTATAAAAACCCCCCTTAGGGCCAAGTAAGGAGACACAATTTTCTCTCATATGCTTTGATGTTCTCCTGCGTTGGATGAGAAATTATTTAGCAGAAGTTCAGGGGGTTAAGGGGAATAAATTTTTTTTTATTTTGTCAGCAAGGTTATGACTTTCTTCTAAAAAGAAAGTTATTTATTTTGTTGATTAAGATCCGTAGTTTATATGACAAAGCTCCAATTTTTTCTCGAGAGAGGCGTCAACAATCATTGTCAGACTGATCGAGTTTGGAGGAGATCAAGACCCATAGCTCATACGACGAGGCTCTGGTTTTCACTCGAAAGGGGCATCAACTTTCCTCGTCGGACTGACCGGGTTTAGAGGTGATCAAGGCCCATAGTTCATACGATGAGGCTCCAGTTTTTCCTCAGAAGAGGCGTCAATTGTTTTCGTCGGACTGACCAGGTTTGGAGGCGATCAAGGCCCATAGTTCATACAGCGAGGCTCCGATTTTCCCTTGGAAGAGGCGTCAACTGTACTTGTCGGACCGATCGGGTTTGGAGGCGATCAAGGCCCATAGTTTATAAGATGAGGCTCCAACTTTTTGCTGATAATGTTAACCCATCCAAGGTTGTTCGTCATGATATTTACTCGATATGAATCATACTGAAAGAAATCCATCTTGAATTTTTGACTTATCCGAGGTTCTTTGTCATGACAACGTTAACCTGTGTAGAATATGTAAAAAAAAATCCACCGAGAATTTTTGGCCCATCCAAGGTTATTTCTAAAAGAGTTACTTGATGACATTAACCTATATTGAAGGGGTCGAATCAAATTCGTCAAGGATTTTTGACTCATCCGAGGTTGTTTGTCAAATTGTTACTTGATTACATTAATCTATGTGGAAGGGGTCAATCATCGATGATTTTGACCCATCTCGAGGTTTTTTTATTACTATTGATAACTTGCATGGAATGGGTAAAATCGAATCCATTAAGGATTTTTGACCCATTCGTGGATGCTTGTCAAAATATTACTTGATGACATTAACCTATATGAAAGGGGTCGAATAGAATCGACCAAAGATTTTTGACCCATCTGAGGTTATTTTTCAAAGTGTTACTTGATGTCATTAACTTGTGTGGAAGGGGTCGAATTGAATTCGCCAAGGATTTTTGACTCATCTGAGGTTATTTGTCAAAGTGTTACTTGATAATATTAACCTATATAGAATGGGTAGAATCAAATCCGCTAAGAATTTTTGACCCATTTGTGGTTGCTTGTCAAAGTATTACTTGATGACATTAACCTATATGGAAGGAAGATAGACCAAAGATTTTTGACCCATCCGAGGTTGTTTGTCAAAGTATTACTTGATGACATTAACCTGTATGGAAGGAGTTGAATCAAATCTGCTAATTATTTTTTACCCATCCGTGGTTATTTGCCAAAGTGTTACTTGATGAAATTAACCTGTATGGAAGGGGTCGAGTCAAATCCGCTAAGGATTTTTGACCCATCTGAGGTTGTTTGTCAAAGTGTTACTTGATGACATAAACTTGTATGTAAGGGGTCGAGTCGAATCTGCTAAGGATTTTTGACCAATTCAAGGTTGTTTATTAAAGTATTACTTGATGACATTAACCTGTATAAAATGGGTCGAGTTGAATCCTCTTGAGATCGATTATACCTTTATTAGAATGAGGTGATTGCCATGTGTATCCAAATTCAAAGGTGAAAATTTGATATATATTTGTTGACCTCACTTTTGGAGTGAGCTCTCAACTTCCTTATCATAGATCTAGGACTCTTGTAGACATTAAGAGTTTCTTAGTCTTAAGATATTTCTAGTGATTAGGTGAACACTTAACCTAACCCTGGAGACTTAAAAGAGTTAGCCATGAGAATAGGTTGTAGAATTTGGGACTTACACTATGCCTCAAACCTTGCTTCCTTCTTTCAAACCAATTCAATTGATTTTCTCAATTACTAAATTCAACCTCAAATTCAAATCCAAGATCATAAATCAATTCCATACTCAATTGATTTTCTCAATGACCAAATTCAAGTTCCAAAACCTTTCCTAAGTCCTTTGATTTCATCTTATGGATTTATCCTTAACCAAATCCAAATCAAATACCAATTCAGTTGATTTCCTCAAAGATCAATTCAAACCTAAGATTCCAAATCAAATCCTGATTCAAGTATCCAAATCCACTCTAAATGATTGAAACTCACAATTAAATCCAAACTCCAAAATCTCTTTCTAAGTCATATGAATCACCTTCATATACTTGGCCAAAATTCCTTCTAACCAAATAGAACTTGATTGATTCCTCAATAGACCAATCACTCATTCATTTATATTCACAAATATAGATGAAATCCAAGTTCAAGCTACCCAAACCAAATGAAAATAAATCAAACAAAATTCAAACTCCAAAATCTCTTTTTAATTCACATGGACCACCTTTATGTGCTTAGTCAAATCTTGATTCAAATTAACCTAAACTTGATTGATTTCCCTATAAGTGAATCATTCATTCATTCATTCATTTATATTCACTAATATAAATGAAATCTAAGTTCTAACCACCAAAACCAAATGAAAATAAATTAAACCAAATCAAAACCCAAGCTAGCCTTTTTGACATATATTCATGAACTTGGTCAAAATTGCATCTAAATCACTCCAAACTCAAATGATTTTCTCATAACCATTTATATCTTTATTTATATTCACAAATATAAATGAAATATAAATCCAAATGACCAAAACCAGACCCAAATCAAATCAAAATCCATTTTAGCCAAATTTATGAACTTGGCTAAATGACAACCAAATCAATCCAAAACTCATGAATTTCTTCATGATTCAATCATTGACCCAAATATAAACATAAACCATGATTATCAAACCAAACCTAAGTCAACCTAAGTTAAGCCCATGTTAACCCTTTTGACTTGAGATTGTCATATGAACCAAAATCCATTTGGCTCCAAACTAATTGCAATTGGATTTATATTTCAATTATAGGCTCATGTATGAGTTCAACCAAACTTGAATCAAGCCATGATTAAACTAATTGACCCATTTAGGTCCACTTGACCTAAAATGATCTAAAAGACCCTTTTCAGAAAAGTTCTAATCCAACCCAAATTGGATTGAACCAAACTCATCTAAACCTTCAATCATGATCAACAATTACCATAGGTCGATCAATTGCATTGAATTGGGTCAAATCAAGTCAAACCTAGCTTTTGACTAAGTCAACATTTAGCCCAAATGAAACCCAAACTAGCCAAAATCTATCATATGCTAAATTGATTGAAACTAATAACTCAAACCCACTCATAATCAATGATTCAACATAACCAAACCCTCACTTGAGCCAAACCAAGCCCAATTGGTCATTTGACCTAAGTTGACCCAAATTGGCCTAAAAAGTCAAAATGGGTCAAATCATGATTTAATCCAAATTTATTGTAACCAATTGCTCAAGTTCATCTCAAATCACTTATTGAATCAGACCAAAGACATAATTGAGCTTAAGATTGATCAACTTGATCCAACCTAGCCCAAATTGACCTAAAGGGTCAAAATGGCCAAAATTCAAATTAATTCTAAATTAAACCAAACCAAAGCCTACAATCATTTTCAATCAACCAATTGAATTTCAACACCCCAACCCAACAATTTGGTCAAATTGGTCAACTTGATCAATTTGACCTTTTGAATGAGTCAAATCCAAACCTAGGCCAAACCAATCCAAATTAATTAAACAAAATATCCCAAATCAACATTTAAGCTTGGCTTGGTTTGACTTTTGACTAATTGGTGAACCCAACATAGCCCAAATGAAACCCATTTGACCAATCTAAGCCAAACCACTCAAATCCAACTTATGAAACCTTGTGGGTTGATCTAACTCAACTTAAACTCACCTTAGGTCAGCCCAACACCTCCCCAAAAGCTAAGTGTGCCCCACCAAGGGGATTAGCCATCAAACCATGGGATTTAAACTTCAAAACCAATGGATCCAAGCCAAATCAACTCTCCCATCCCCATGACAGCCCCCTTAGCACTCTATAGAGCCTTCCCCTAACCTACCTAGTCTACCTAACCCACTCTAAATCGGCAAGGGACCTTTGGGAGGTGAGTTGACTCACCTCAAACTCAAATCGAGCACCCAATAGATCCAAGCTTTGCAAACTCTGAATAATGGATCCATGGTAGCCTCCCATCACTTGTCCCATCCCTGACGTGCCACTTGGACTTGATGGAGATAAGTCCTGGTCGAACTGATGCAAATTTGATGCATTGTTGTCCTTCTCTCAGTGGTATTGATTTTGAAGGCATTCGAGAGATTTGAGTCCCTAAGGAATTTTCTAAATCCCATAGAGATTCCCAAGTGATCCCAAGCCCTCCTCGATCAGCATTCCTCTTCCCTGAGCAAAGCTGAAACAGACACCACCCTTTCGATCAATACTCCCTCTTCATCTAATAAAATCTCGATTCCTCTTAGCCACACCATCACCATACCTAGTCGAGCACAAATGAATCAATTCCCAAGCTTCCAAGCCACAGGAGGAGTGAGTTCGATCAAGACCAAATGCCAAAGGAGGGGAGCTTGGTCCATAGAGCATTCTACACTAAATTAAGGCTCATGCGGCTCAACAGAGCTTCGTTTCGACCAAACGAAGCTTTTTTAATTATTGAAATCATCGGTCATAAGCTCCAGCGAGGTATGCCATTGAAACCGATCCTTAAATAAACATAGTTTGATCTTTAGTGGAGCAAATTTTCATGTCACGCGTTACCACCATTGGATTTTACTGTTGTGCTTCCCTGAAGGTGTAAGATCATTTTCATCTCCATCCAAGCTCGGGTGAGCTCAGATCGAGCAGCGATTGATGGATGGTAGCCATTGTTCGACGCTCGGAAGGAGATAGATCATGGACCGTCCATCCTGCGTGATCGAAATGGACGGTCTTGATTAGATCATGCTTAGAGCCCCTGAATAATCCCTCAAAATCTTGGGTTTAATTATGGTCGTCTGATCTTAGATCGAACGGTCATCCGAGTCATCACTTGGAACTTAAATAGTGAAGCGCATACATGGAAAGCCATTTCATTTCGATGGGATTAAGGATTTAATTAATGCTAATTAATTCATTTTTAAGTATGAAACTTCTAAAATTCATGATTAATTCTAGAAAAATAAAAAAAATATAAACTTAGGCTCATTTTGAAGATATTCTAGAGTAGAATCTAAAAAAATTATTATTAATTGATTTTGAATATTGATTTTGGCTTAATTAAAGTTTAATAAAAAATCTAATTAGCTTAATCACACCTTAATTAAATACTCAATTAATCTCAAATTTTTTATGGATTTTTAGGGTGGTGACCTCTGCCTCCTCTATTTTTCAAGGATTTTATTGATTGCTTAATTAGGAAAATTACTTAATTAATACCTAATCACTCTCTTAATTTAATTAATCATAATTAATGAATGAACATTAATTTGATTAATTATTTAAACCTAATTACCTCTGTTGAATAGTAAAATAACTTAGGGGATGTGATTGAGATATTCTTCCTAATTTATTTCTTAAGTTTTCTTCACTTTTAAAAATCAAATTAATTAAAGGTTAATGAAATGATTAATTGACTAATTAAGTGATTAATCTTCGAGATAAGAAAATCAAAATCTAATTTGAATGTTTAAAATGATTTAGGGATTATGATTGGGGCCTTTCCTTTGATCCTTTCCCCTAAGTTAATTTCATCATTCAAATTTAAACATAACCAACGTATTTAATTGATTAATTAAAGGTTTAATAAAATTAAAGTTAAAAAATCAATTCATCCACATTTACACAACCTTAATTAACCTTGTGTAGCTTTTTTGGGTGTTCAATAACCCAAAGTGAGAGATGATGAAATTATGGTTAGCTCACTTGTGTGAGAAAACCATAAGAGTAATTAAGTGAGATCCTTAAGTTTAATTAACTATTAATCATGAGACAATTGTATTAGGCCCTTTTCATTTCTTAGGAGCATTATAAATTTACTTTTCATGTAGTTGCATATCATGTTGGCTCATTATTAATTAGTTAATTAACTTAAGGTGATGTAGGTAAGGGTTAATTAATTCACTTAATTCATACCCTAACCTAAGCAAGACATAAAACCAATCTAATTCTTCTTCAGTAAATCAAATTAACTTATACATGGAGAATGAGATTAAGATTAGCAAACTTCTTTCACATTTTCTTAAATCAAATTAAACATGAAAAATGAAATGACATTAAAGAACTTTTGTTTATTTTAAATAGCCTTATTTAGTTTAATTGTCCTTAGGGCTTAGTTGGATTTGAATGAAATCACATGCTTGTGTTGTTTTATTTTCTTTCAATTATGCTAAATATTGTATGCCACTTGTACTCATGCATTCATGTCTTTCAAATTAATCAAATAAAAATGATTTCTTTTATGTCAAATTGTATGTGTTGATTTAAATTAAAAATAGGTATGACTATTATTACTATTAAATCAAAAGTTAATTTCAAAAGCCTATAAATCAGTTATTATAAATGATTATAAATATCTATAAGTTTACATGTGATGATAATATAAGATATGCAATATGAAGTTCTCTTTCCTTATCTTACATGGATTCATATAGGATTTGCAAATGTACATATTTGCCTAAATCTACTCCTATGTATCTCCATGTTAAGACTTAGGAAGAATTTCATATCACATATGTAAATCATATAATTGAATCAAATATGACTTCTTGCATGATTTCTTACTCTTTTGGTTCTTTTTATACATTCATATGTATCTGAGAAAAGTGATATATTAGTTTGGATACTCCGGGACTGCGAGGCTTTAAGTAGCTCTAAGTAGGTCTTGTACCTTACGCTCCTGGTACAGAAAACAATGATGTCATACTCACTTAAAACTCTTATACATATGTATGTATGATGTGTCCAATAAATAAGAATCATAAGTCAAATAAATCAAAAATATAACTTTTGCATGTGTTTTCTTATCCTTATAGTTGCTCATACATCTACATGTATATAAGAAAATTGGTATATTAGTCTGGACACCCCGGGGCTGTGAGGCTTTAAATAGCCCTAAGTAGGTCTTATACCTTACGCCCTTGGTGCAGAAAATAATGGCGATGTACTCACTTAAAAATTTTATACATGTGAATGTGTATCTAACTAATGGATGAGAAATCCCTCTATTTCTATTAAAAAACCTGCATTCAATCAAATAAAATATTTAAATTCCAAACACATTTCTTTGCATTCATCATTTAAGTATGCTAAAAATATAAATTGTATGTATAGGTATGCTTAAGATTTAATCATATGCATGATATACATGATGGAAGGAAATAAATGAACATGTATTATGTGATAGTAATCCATCCCAACTAACCTTAAGATGCCTTTCTCATTGAATGAGCTTATTTAACGTGAACCTAAACTTAGAATTAATTAAAACACATAATAAATCATTCGTTAAAGAGAACTAAGCTAATTAAATTACCTTTGAAATGACTTAAAGTAGGGATGAAGGAGGGGTCCCTTTTCTTTCTTCTCTTTATAACACTTAGTTGCTAAGTGTAGGTCATATCAAACAAAAGAAAACACTAAGTAAAATATCCAAACCAACTAAACCACTTAAGAGAAATCAACCCTTTATAAATTAAACCTCTCACACTTAGCAAAATTACAACCCTAAAGCCTAGTTAGGATATACCACACAAGCCTTAATACACATACATTAGAATAAGCCATCACTACTAGCTTTATGTTAGAGCGGTGTATGGTTTGATGTATGCTTATTTTGTGATATAATGTTATAGACTAGATATTAGGGTGTATGTTCCTAGTCTGGATGTTAGGCCGATATTAGCCCAATCCTATTTTATGTAGGGGGTTGTGCTTAAGAGGCTGTTGTAATAAAAATATAAATGCTTTTGTTGTGCAGGTTACTTAGCTTTTGAGCATAACCTAAGTTAAGACATGTGGACTTGGTTGCCCATGTGTGTGGTGCTAAGTCCAAATTGTTCATATAATTGCTTGAGTTGTATGATGTGTTTACCTAACATTTGTCTTGCAGGTGTAGCTAGATTTACTTTTCTTATTTTAATGTAATTTTGCATTAAGATTAGGATGAATGTTATGGAGGATTGAGATGAGCATTGGTCATAAGACCAAGTCTTATGTACCATGTGATGCCTTTGGAGCAAGGCCGATTAAAAATCAAATCAAGCTAAAGAAAGATGGAAATGAAGAGATCAAGTAAAGAATTAAGAAAGAAGAAATGAACGATGAAGAATAAAGACCCCATAACATTCATTATTTCTAATTATAATTATTCTTTTGTAATCCATATTGTATAAGGGTAGAGCTCGGCTACTCACATTTCTTTTTGGGTTGTACGACCTGACCGCATTGGCCTTTTATTCTTTTGCGATAGCTTTATAAAATTGTTTGATATTTTGTTTAGCTTGTGTATTATAAAAAGCATGTTTCTTCATAGTTTATTTTTAATTGGTGATTGTTGTATGGCCTGGATATGATTAGACTCCTAGGATAAAAAATAATTTTTCTACCCAAACGAATAACTCATAAATAAATCTCTAAAATAACTCATAACCTCACAAAAAAGCCTAAGCATTAAATCAAGATAATAAAAAAAATTTAGAAACCCCATAGCTAGATGTTGTATGTGTAATATCATGCATGTCATATTCTTCTAGTCTTATTAAGAGAGGGCTTCCGTCTTTGCCAGATAATAAAAGCTTAACTTGTCAGAGCCTTTGATGGAAAAACACTTCTTTCTCTTATGATTTGGCCCACAATCAATTTCGCATGCATTTAAGCATATAAAATATTATAGCTTGTATCAAAATAAAGAGTCCAAAATTAAATAAAACATGATAAAATTTGTATTAGATTAAGTCATTATTCATGCCCTTCATGCTCTAGTCTCTTAGGGAGTGAGTTTAAGGACTTAGTTTCTTTTTAAAATAATAACAACTTAGCCATCTTGCAAAACATAAGACTTGCCTACATAGATTTAAAGTGTATGAGGAGTTAGCTGACTGCCACTCCAGGCATTGATAAGTTCAGTAGTTGGGTGGTTTACTCTCTTTTTTGGAGGTAAATGATATACCCATGTTCGCCTTAGATTTAGGTTGTGCTTTGGCCCTCGCCAAAGCTCTCTAGATTTAGGATCTAAGGTTGTTATTTTCCTATGGGGCTACTAGCATAAATTCTTACCTCTTGGATAGTTCCACAATCTTGTGTTGTGAAATCATAAGTCCTAGATTTCTAATAAAATATCAACTCAAACATATAAACTCTCTTCAATTTCAAAGATATAAAGCCCAACTATAGGATAGTTTGGGATGCTCACTAGGACTCCTAGTATCATGAGCATCCCCCACTTATCGCTTTTTGGCTTCGATAATAAATCTCTCCTTTTGTTCTATCCCATTTCATTTTCTAAATACAACCAATTTATTGATAGTCCTATCTTTGAATTTTTTTGGGACAACAATCACCTACTTTAATCGAGAGTATTCATAAAAGATTCACTTCCCTTAAGATGTAAATAATTATGGGGCTTGCCCATGAGGGTAAATAAACCCTACTTTATTCATCCATGTAGGTGAAAATTTTAGTATAAGAGTCATTTTAGATTCAGTTACAGTCATTATGCATCTCTCGAGATAGTACCCTATTCTTCAATGTCATACCATCACCCAATAAGCATCCTCGACTGCGTAGTGTCCCCCCCTAAATGAACTGAAAACTAAACAACCAATCCGAAAATAAACACCACAATATTTAAACAGTTATAATCATTTTGGGATCATAATTAGTCTATGAAGAGTATGTAAAATTTTGATATCACCTAAGAGTTTCTTATGACATCTTACATATTTGTAGAAAGCCTCTTCATATTGCCTTACTCCACATAAATCTAATGTAAAATTAGATGATAGAAGAAATGAGCTTTATAATCATAATTATGTCATAATATCATCATTTGAATATTGCAATTGAAATTGCTCCCCAATCTTGACTTACTTATCTTAGGACAGGTAATCAAGTAGGTGGAGAATGAGACTCTATTCCTCAGAAATTTACATGAATAATCTTTTTAGGTTATAATAAAGGTTTGGCCTATGATTGTTCCCCACATATTGTTCGAACTGCTTTCGATGTGCATTGATAGCCTCGTTAGAAAAAATTTGTGCTTCTACATGATGAACCAAGTCGGCATAAGAGCAAATCATATCAGGAATTAGTGATGAGTAGAAAGGCCCATGATGAATCCCTCTAAGAAATACCACTCTTAGTAATTCAGGGTTCACCCACATCTGAGAATCTCCGAAGTACTCCTTGATTGCTTTCATTTTGATGAATTACTAAGAGATGAGAGAAATCTTTAATGATCCTTCGGTTTGCAATAAATTATTCTACAAAAATCTTAGCGAGTTCGTCAAATGTATGGATAGATCCCCTTGGAAGATAGTAGAACCAAGTGCGAGCCTGTCCCTTGAGGGTGATTGGGAAGACTTGACAAAGCAATGTGTCAGGAGCTCATTGGATGTGCATGATAGTTCTGTAATGGTCGATGTGTTCATATGGATCGATTGTCCCATCGTAGGAGTTGATGCTTTGAAGCTTGAAACCTACTGGAAGGTGAAGACTCATGATAGCCATGATGAGAGGGAAGATAATTTCTATCTTTAAGATAAAATTCTTCTCGCATTAAATGTTATAATTCTGTACGTATAACATGATGGGTGGAATCAGGCATGAAATACATTGATGGGTTAGCGATCGAGCCGTAAGTGATGGATGAGTAGAACAGCAGTCAAAGAGGTCACATCACGGTTTGGAAGTGGAGGAACTTCAACCTCAGAAGCCCCTGCAAGTATTTTGACCTCCAAGTAATGATCGATTTTGGGGAGATCGTTGGTAGTAGTGCGTGTCGTTTCGTAAAGTTGAATTATCATTTTGAGACTCTTCCATTGCGATCTTCTGAGAGGTTCCTATTGTACTTTCTAGGGTAATGCCTATGGAAGCAGCTTCCTTGGTTTAAGGATAGATTAAAGGGAGTGATGGGAGTCAGAGCACAAGGCTCCAATATTGCGAGTATTGCACATGTTGTCCATAATGTAAGTGTTCACAGAGATTACGATTATGGGATTCCGTTTCCTACAGACGGCGTCAAATTGTTGCGTGCAGGAAGATTCAGGTCGGTATAGTAGGAGAATTTAATATCTTAGCATTGCACAAAAGTTTCACACACATATCAAAAGAATTTGAGAGACCTCAGGATTTTTACGTGGAAAATCCAAGAAGGGAAAAACCACGGGACCTAGCCCACTTAGAAATAATTTTACTATATCAGCTTTTGTTACAATTATTATCTTTTCTCTAAAGTTGGAGAATGATAGCTTATAAGAATAAGTTTTGTGACAAGCTTCACTGGATTAGCAATGAAAGCCTTGCTTGAGGTGGTAGTTTGATGATCCGACGGAAACTATCGAAGATGGTGTGGCGGTTAGCGCTTGGTGATGGTGAATGGCGGCGTGGCGGTGATTGGCGATTGTCGGGCGGTAGCGGCAGTGGTGTGTCGATGGGGTGGTCATGACCAGCAGTGGCTTACGGCGGCAACCGACGCGTCGCATGATCCGACGACTATCCGATGGCGATGACCGGCGACGGCTGACTATGGTTGGGCGGTGACCTGGCCGGTGATGATGACAACGCAACGGTTAGCGGTGGTTCGATTATGCTTTGAGATTCTTCTTCGAGCTCTCCTTTCTTTAGGGTCTCTCATGTGAAGAATGAGTGGCTATTTATAGATTATGGGAGTGACATTTCTGTAAATACAAGCAAAATCCAAATCACTCAATCGGACGGCTCAAAATGATTCATTCGATCATGTGATGTATTTTAAGTATTAGAATGCTCAAATGAAGTTAGAATTAAGAGATCTTAGGCTTGTTAGATCCGGCTAATTAAGACGCTCGATTTGACTATAAACATTCTATATTTATGAGATATTTAGAGATCCAATTGATATCCCAAAGTTTTCAATTATATTTTAAGTATTTGATGCCAATCTCTCGATAATATATCAAGATTCGTGCTTCAATTAGTAGAGTTTTCAGTGACATATCAATGATAATATCATTTCTTTCCATAGGCATCAATATTGTACCATTTTTTAAATTTTAGTGTTATGGTAAAATTGTTTATAAAGAAATTTACTCATCTTTGTTAAATTATATGATATTGGAGAAGTTATTTGAATAGAAATTGTTGTACTGGATTCATGTAGAATGTTAACATGGTTTTTATAATTTGATTAATGTTTGAAAAAAAATGTGAGGATATCTTAATAGAATTTTATATCATGATGCGTTTGAAAATTATAACATATATTTTGAGATGAGTGAAATAGAAATTAAATATATATAATTAATTTTAAAATAAATCTAATAATTTTAAGGCTCGTTCTAACTAAAATTATATCTGAAAATGATTAAATTAATCATTTCTCTAAATTTTAAAATGAAAATTTCACTTAATATCTCTCATAATGTGATTATTTAGATAAATGTTCTCCATATCATTTTTTTCTTTGGCAAATACGTTCTAAAATATGCTTTGGAACGAAAAAAACTTCTAACAAAAGATAATTTGAGAATTGCTTATTGAAGTCGAAGTTCTCTTATTGGAGGCGACGTTCGATGTGGATCCGAACCTCAAGGCCATGAGGGAGTCGATCCGTGCCACTGAGCGAGTTGCGTGAGAGATCCGAGGGATTCATACTTGTGGTGAGGTCCATGGAAATACTCTAGCTTGCCGTCAATGAAATCTAAATCCATAAGAGATAGTACAAGAGGAGGAAAATAATAGGAGGTTGGAGAGGAGATGCCTTGTGAATGACAAATCTATTAAAATTCATCATTGTTGCCACAAAGCCCAAGGAGAATTTGACTCAAACCATAAACCAAGTTCGAATCTCAATTTTGTTCTAAATTCAAAATGGTTTGAACCAAGGTCCAATCATGCAATTGTGATTATTATTAGTATTTACTTGCGATATGATTTTGATCTCACTGTTCTTCTCTTATAGAAAACAAATATTGGAATGTATTATAATTTAGGTACATATTTCTAATATTTATTTATTTTCTTCCTTGGCCAGACCTTCTCTCGGCTGAATACTTTTGGCCCAGTTATTACCACACAAAGCCTAAGCTGTTGGTTGTCGAAGACTTGAATCCGGGATTACGCTATTGTATAGCTACATTGATGCAGATGAGTGGATAATGAAATTATCTTGAAAAATAAATAAAAGCAATATACCTATTCCTCAAATTGAGATTATATCATACTTATACAAGATCATTTAGTCGTTGATGTTCTAAATGATTTATTCTCTTTGTATGAATTTGCTCAAAGACATTCTAATTTTTTCTCATTGCCCTTGAGAATTTTATTCCCAGACGAGATCTCGTTTCAAAAATTATCCAACAAAAGGATATGAACACAAGGGAAAGTGAAAACCACTGTCGAGAACTCATATGTTCAATTCTCGCTTATATATTCAAGAAACAATATTGAGTGAAAAATATTATACATCTCTAACTAACCCAAAGAAGTTAAAAGATGTAAGATCTCTGTTAGCAACTATCTTAGAAAATAAATTCTTTCTATGGAGTGATCTAAGAAATAAATTCTAACTGGGATATCGCAAGGATCTCGATCTATTCTCAACCGATTGTAGAATTCAGATTTTATTGTAAATTGTAAAAATAACCACATGAGATCATAATATTTTGATGATGAATGACTAATTGGGTGATCTTGGATAAATAAGCAATATACGTCCGCTTTGTGACCATAAATCGATCCATTTTCATATAGCTTACAGTCGATTAGTTGATGTACTACATGATTGTTATTCATCATTTTGTAAATGTGAATATTAAAAGCTCAGACATTCTATTTAATTTTCTCATCATGAGGAAGAAATTTGGCTAAGAATTCTCATTATTAGCTTTTCTAAATTTAAAGCACTTGAGCCAATCATCTTTCATCATTCATCTAAGCATAAAAAATTAATGCTTAATATAAAGAAGATGTAAATATGCAGTTGAATAGTAAATATATGTAAAAGTAAATTTATAATATTTAAACATATCAAGTTGCATTCTTTTTAAACATCATCAGAGCTATCGACTTAGCAAAATTTTCTAAATTGTCATGGAAAAGTTTAACATCATTCATTGTCAACATAGGTTCAGGGCATACATCTTTATTTTCAATAATCACAAGCAAATCTTGCATGATCTCATATTTATGATAATAATTCTTTTTATCATATTGAAAATGAGGGTTCAAAAATTATGTAGCTGCATGGATGCCTTGTCAAAGTTGACTATCTTATCTTTTCTTGTATGATAGCTGTATATAGTTTATACAATCTCATTATGTTCATAAGCATATTTTTTAAGTTACCTTTCTTGCTATATGCATACTATCATAAAGATATTCAAGCAAAAGCTTATCATCAGAATCAACTACTTGAAGTGACTTGCAACCATTTAAAAATTATTAGGCAATGTAAAGTAATGCCTCTTATGATAACATTATTATTTTACGCTATGAAATAAAATTCTATAAATAATAGATATCAATCTTATTAAGGACCCTACTAATTTTGGCACTATGAAATAGTCATTCTAGAACTTTGATTTTAACATGATAGAAGCTACCACTTTTCCTTTTCAAAACTTAGACAACTTTGAATTTGTATAATATTTATTCGTAATAAATGCCAGTAAATCAAATTTATGATCATGGAGCTCTTCAAAGTAATTAAAGTTATAACAAATTGTGTTGTGCCATGACACACTATCTTTTTTCATTCAAGCTTTTTGCAGTCAAGCTAGTATGAATACCTGAATATAAATGAAAACTATCATTTGATACATTTTTGCAACTTAGACAATATGAGGCATTGATTCAAGTAGTGTTGAGCATAAGGTGATCAATATATGTTATCATATTTTTCATGCAATAAATCTCTAAACTTTTTGCAGTTAGCAGCTGTATTAGTTACTATTTGTGGGCTCCAAAATTTTCCACCGATCTTAGATGAAAAGAGTGTTTTAAAGTGTTGGTGTAATTTTCAGAAGGAAGATGGAATAGTAGATGAGACACTACCAATAGATTTCGTCCTCATTTGGTGAGAACTTTAGAGGTTCCAGGTTCGGCAAGCTCTATAGTTAATTACCTCCCAATAAGTGAGAGAGATTCAAGGCTAATGTTATCACAAATGTGTATATAGTAGCAGATGTAGAGTTTTAGAATTTGAGATATGAAATTTATCATTATAGCTTAAACCTGGATGGTGATGATGATGCTCGATCTATCTCATGGTTCCATCATCCCGCCATCAGCGGTCCTTAATCTACCTAGGAGGAGATACCAACCCGAGATAAGGATCCTCATCAGGAACACATGGGTTACGACATCCAAAAAATCCTTGTAGACCTGGGATGGTGTTTGTCTAAGGAGACAATTTTAAGTCTACCTTACGATAGATGCTCTATCAAGTATACCCCATGATTCACAACTCAAAGGCAATAAATCTGACTAAACGATCGAAGTAATATAATGGACTGGCCAAACCACGAGGAGGACTCTTGCTTCATCTGGAGCATACATACCAAGTCACGTGAGGGACACGAGCCACGCCCCATCGACAAGAGATTGAGAGAGTGAATATAGCGTAACACTTGATTTGACATTCTTCTTTATGAGCTAGGGTTTTCTTAGTTTGTCACCCCCGATAAACGCATAAGGTGGATGGATTGAATTTGATTTAAGTTTTAGTGATAGAGTTTCATTTGAGAAGTTTTAGATTGATATTTGAAAATTGATTTGAAAAAAAGTTGATTAATTAGAATATATTTAAGAGCTTTATATCCTGTCAACTCTATTTAGCAGCTAATAGAGGATTAGATCTACTATCACTTGACAAAATCAGTTTTTTTAGATATTTCATTGATTTGAAACTCTTATTATATATTTTGTTAACCCAGACCCAATCATAAGACTAAACCGGGAAGCAACCCGCGCAGCATCTTTAGACACTTGAATTTAGGCATTCAATATAATGTCGGGGCCCATGCGGGTGTTTATAGCTTAGTTATTTATATAAGGAGATAATCTTAAGTCTATCTTAGTTGATAGAGGATTATTTGTCCTATCAAGTATATCCTATGATTGACAACTCAAAGGGCAGAGCCATTGGGGAGCATACAGCTACGCATATCAATATAATGGAGTCAGATTGGCCAAACCACCCGATCAAAGGACTCCAGAATCGCTTCATCGTGGAGCTATCGCCAAGTCACGCAAGGATTACCGTCACCCTTACCGACGATTGATTGAGTGAACATAATAAAACACTTGATTTAATATTGACTCCTTTGTGAGCTAGAGTTTGCTTAATTTGTCATTCCCGATAAATAATTACGGAAGGTGGATATATTGAGTTTGATTTTAAGCTTTTAATGATAGAGTTTCATTTAAGCAGTTTTCGATTGATATTTGAAAATTGATTGATTAGAATATATTAAGAGCTTTATATCTGTTATTTTATTGTAATAGATTAGATCTACTATCACGGAATCTCAAATGTTTCACCGATTTGAAACTCTTATTATAGATTTTAGGTTTTGTTAACTGGACCCAGAAACTAAAAGGGAAGTAACCCGCAATATCCTGACACTTGAATTTAAGCATTCAAAGATAGTTTCCGCAGTATTTAATAATTGATAATTTTTTAAATTAAGAGCTTTAGATCCTGTCAACTCTGTTTAACTGCTAATAGAGGATTAGATCTACTGTCACTAGACAAAATTAGTTTCTCAAATATTTAACTAATTTGAAACTCTTATTATAAGTTTTTAGGTTTTGTTAACCGCACTCCCTAAGACTAAACCGAAAATAACCCGCAAAGATTCTCGATTGAATTTAGGCATTCAACATAGTGTCGGGGCCCATGTGGGTGTTTTTGAGAATGCCTTAATTAACGCCTCTTTTGTAATGTGTTGCTAATAATCCATGTAAGTTGTAAATTGATCTAATATCTTATTAGATTTTCGAGATTTAATATATTAATTTGAATTTAGCCTGCTTTCTAGACATTTGCACTTGAAATCACTATGTTCGAGCACATGCAGGTATTTATAGCTTAGATAATTTCACCTAATTAATAAAATCATTGATTTTAAAATTCATAATTAGAATGAAATCCCTTAATTTTTGATTAAAGGAAGCCCTGTGATTTTTATAGAATTTGATTTATTATCGCCTTGTGTCTGCTTATATAAAGGGTTACAAATTTGGTGGCAAAGAAGGCGTTATAAATTGATCTAATATATTATTAGATTTTTCAGATTAATATTTAATATATTCCAATTTAGTTTAACTTTTTCAGACATTAAAATTTGCACTTGAAATCTTTATGTCCCAAGACATTTAGTGTTTATTCAAATTTGATTTCCTTCCTTTTATTCAAATTTGATTTCCGTCTCTTTTATTCAAATTTGATTTCCCCCTCTTTTATTCAAATTTGATTTTCTCCCTCTTTTATTTCAAATCACTCTTTTATTCAAATTTGATTTTCTCCATTTTTTATTCAAATTTGATTTTCCTCTTTTATTCAAATTTGATTTCCCCCTCTTTTATTCAAATTTGATTTTTCCCATCTTTTATTTCAAATTTGATTTCCTATTCTTTTATTCAAATTTTATTTTCCCTCTATTTTATTCAAATTTGACTTTCCCCCTCTTTTATTTAAATTTAATTTTTCTCCTTTTTTAAAGTTGGTTGCTCATTTAAATGACAGTTATCCCAGATGGACGGTATTTTAGTTACTCACAGTCCGATACATGACAGTGATGTTTTAAAGCACCACAATCAACTTCAATCCGTTATGCATAAGCATAAAGAGCTTGATCATGCATAAAAGTAAATATATATTTAAATATTTCAAATTTCAAAGATTGACAAGATTCACATCATCCCCGCGTAGGGGTTACTTGGAACTGCTTTACTACTTGTCATGCTCACGAGCGAATCTGTGTTGAAAGCATCTACCAACCTTCAATCCCTTTACTGATGAGCATAACGAGGCTTTCAATCACTCTGCAGCACCCTAACATAGAATGAGTGTCTCATGACACCATAATTGATTTCATCTCACACACTCGAAGCATACAAGTATTCAATCACTCAAGACTCGACGAATAGCTGTCCAACACCACGAATTTTACTCACACTCACGAAAGACGACGAGTCCTTTAGACTATCACGATAACGACATTTAGAGATTATATGAATGAGGGTTAGAAGAGGATATGGGCTGGGTTGGGTTTGGAAGGAAGGAGCGATGGGCCTTTGTAATTTTGTGTGTTGGAGGCTGTGGGCCTTGTGCTGGAGGGAAGGATTTGCTAGCTAGCGGGCTAGGCTAGAGTCAGCTGGTGGGCTATAGAAAGATTTGTTGGTTGGTGGGCTGGGCCAGAGTGGGCTATAAGAAGTGGGCTTGCAGTGGGCTGGCGGGCTGGAGGGAGGCAGCAGGCCGGTGGGCTGTTAGTTGCAGCGGTCAGAGATTTGAGGCTGGCTGGCTGAATCATGGCGGCCGAGCACAGCAAACGGCAGCAACGGAGCGGAACGGCGAGGAGCGAGGTTCAGCGAAACAGGTACGGCTGGTACGGTCATGGTCATGGGTCTGCAGGCGGGGAGCGGGGCGCGGAACGAGCGGGCCGGGCGCGCAGGTCGGCGCGCGGGTTGGAGCGCATGGTCGGCGGCTCTGCCGGGCGGACGCGGCTCTGCAGCAGCGGGACGCGCGTTATTGTAGCGGTTTGCGCGTCGAATCAGAGTGGCGTAATTGGGTTTTCTGCGGCGGAATGCCGGAGGCGGATCGCGGAGTGAGAAAACAGAGAAAAAAATATTTTGAAAAAGGGAGAGGGGAATCACCTTTTCTTGAACGTGAGAGAGGAAATCCGAAGAGAGAAAATGAAATCAAATGGAGGGAACTGTTTTTTGTTTTAATCAAAAAAAAAAAAAAACTGAAAACAAAAAATGGGGGAGAACGGTAGCTGCATGGGATAATTTAGAATTTTTAATTAACTTTAAATTTATTAAATAGTTTTAATATAAGAACGATACATAATATATCAATTTAACGATTAAACGAACATAATAGCCTTCATTGACGGATTATATTGGCTTTGGTACAATGAAATAATTTCGACTTCCGCTATTTTGATGCCGATTTTCGGCACACTCATTTGAACAATAGCCTGACATTTTGACGATTTGAAGCTCGCTAATCAATTTTACAAACGCGGCTCGCCAGCGTCGTCTAACTTCGATATGCATGTAGATGTTGGCAAACAATTTTAATTGGTGATTAGATTTTGC